>JAQQAC010002629.1:8071347-8255290 GCA_029783875.1 Phataginus tricuspis
GCCAGCTGGCTGGGACTGCTGCCAGCAGACAGGTGTCAGGTCCTTCAATGCTGTCTCAGCGGCAGAGAGCTGCCTCACCCTTCCAAAGGTCCTCTCAGCCCATCTCGGACAACTCTAGCTCCAGAGGCCTCCGGAAGGCTGTCGGGAGGACTGAGGCTGTCATAGCTTGACTTCCCCTCTGCCCAATCTCATCTCCTTCCTCCCCTTTGACAGGGGTTAATCTTGGGCACACCTTAATAAACAGCTGCACATTAAACCATCTCAGAGTCTGCTTCCCTGGAAGCCCAACCTGCAGCCCCCACTTCCCTAAAGAAACTCCCAGTGGGCCTCTTTTCCTTGCAATCTAAAGAGCATGATTAACACAGTCACCAGGGAGTCCCCATCCTGGGGCTGTGATGACTTCTATGCCCCATTCACAGAAAACATGCAGACATCAGGAGAGGAGAAAAACAAATAGGAGAGACTTTACACTGTGTTAGTCCAGAGAACATACGGCCTATGCCTGGGGGAGAAGTGAAGCTTTATTTCTCTGGGCGTGCTCGGGAGTCCGCCCCAGCAGAGTGGGTGAGCCCGCTGAGGGGCTTCGTCTGCCAGCTCAAAGCAGTCCCGCAGGGCTTCAGTTGGCCCCCCTAGGAAAAACACTGTCTTTGGGGCTTCCTTATCTTCTCCTCCTCCCCCAACAGTCCCAAGGCCCTGAGGCTCACCTGCCTTCTCTGCGCATCTTGCCCGAAAGTGTCTGCCTCTGGCGTCACTCAAGCGCTGCTTCCTTGGCTGACCGCCCTTATTTTACAGATTACCTGAGATCTGATTGCTGCTCTCCTTAAATCCCTGGCTTGGGCAGCCTTCCAGGGGACCTCTTCACGGGACAGGTATCCCCTGCCACAGTGACACCCTTACCTCTGCACATTTATCAGCCAACTGCTTAGGAAGCTTCCATATTTGTAGGACCCGGGGGGGGTTCCTGGACTCCTTAAACTCCATGAGCAAGTCAGGAGGAACTGGGTGCTCTCGAAGGCCAGGCTGCCTGACCTCTGTGACAGTTTTGGGTGTCAGCTTGGCTTGGCTTCAGTCCCCAGCCAGTCACTAAACTATATGTATATACACATACACGTACACTACTATGTATATGCACTATTATGTATATATACATATATATGGCTGTATACATACGTCAGGTGGTATGACAAATATTAAGAAAAAAGTAAGCTGAGTGAGGCTCTGGATTCGCAGGGAGACATTTAGCACAGAGCCTAGCACACAGTGTCAATTATTTCTGTTAATGTCACTTTGTCACCCAAGCCAGCTGAAGAACCTCTCTGTCACCCACTACATCACACCCACCACTGCTTATTTCATGGTGATTAACTTTCAGATTCTTCAGCTTTTCACCCCCGACACACACCGCTGTCCTGTGAGTCTGACCCTCATTATCTCTTACCAGGGTCACAGTAACAATCTCCTAACCGCCCTGCTTCCACCAAATCCAGTGACAGTGTGGTAACAGCAAACACATCCATAGCCTCCACTGTGTGCCAGGTGCCCTTCTAAGCACTCTCCCACCCTAGGACGTGCACACAGTTGTTGTCACCACCATTTAGAGATGAGGATGCCAAGGCACAGAGCGGCTCCGGGTAGGACAGCCTCTACCATTCCTCTTTGCCTCCTTCCTTGTTCCTTCCTGCCTGACTTCTGTTGAGATTTAGGCCACCATGGCTTCAAATCCCAGCTCTGCCATTCGGGGCCTAGAGACCTTGGGCAAGGTCCTTCCATTCTGCCTTAGGGGACAGCAACTCGTATCTTTGCATCAGTTCCCTGAGGGCTAGGAATCAGAATTCCTGTTCTGCACCAAACTCAGCAGCTACACTGAAGCGTGATTTAAATGCTGGGGGGGTGGCAGGCTGAATTGTGCCCACCCAAAATGCATGTATTGAAGTCTTAACCCCCAGTACCTCAGAACACAGTTGTATTTGGAGATAAGGTCTTTAAAGAGATTAAATTAAAGTGAAGCTGTTAAGATAGGAGCCTAAGCCTGTCTGACCAGTGTCCTTATGAGAAGAGCAAGTGTGGGTCCACAGAGAGACGGCCGGGATGCCCGTGCAAAGAAGGACGGCCGTGCGAGGACACCACGAGAAGGCAGCCATCCACAGGCCGCGGAGAGAGTCCTCCGAGGAAGCCAAACCTGCCCACACCTTGAGCTTGGACTTCTAGCCTTTAGAACTGTCAGAAAATAAACGTGTCTTGTCTAAGCCACCAGTCTATGGTATTTTGTTATGGCAGCCTTAGCAAACTAATACAATTCCCAGTCCCTGCCTCCCCTCCTACTTCCATACCTGGAAACCTCCCCTAACTTCTTGGCAAATATTTTCCAATCAATTCCAGGTATCATCTGATCTTAATTTCAGGACTCTGACATTTTTTCCACTGATGATCTCTATGTCCTTCAAAACGACCCTGTCCTTTAACAGCTCCAGAAACCTCTTTGGGAACAATATTCAACTGGGGAGCATTCACTGGGCAGCACGGACTGTGAAAAAAATAGAGCAATACTGAGACTAGCTCAAAAAACTACAAAGAAGTAATTAGCATAGTGCAGGGAAATTATAAAAATAAAGCAAAAGAGTTGAATAGCTCCCCTTCACTTAATACACCTCACCTACAGAATGCTTTCTGATCCTTAATTTCACTGATGTTCATGATAGCTCAATTACTATCTTCATTTCTTAGATGAGGAAATTGAAGTTCAGAGAAGTGAACTGACAGTCCAGGGCCCAGGACTGGCAGGCGATGAATGGTACGTGCCCTTGGACCCAGATCTCTGACCCCATGTGCTATCTGAGGTGTTTCATAAATATGTCTACACTTTCACTAGATAAGAGGTGGTTTGCCTGAAGCACACATTTACCACATTCCTTCCTGGAGGTGCAATGATAGTAAGTGAAATACTTGTTTTTACTTGCCTGTTACAAATTGTTACTCCCTTCCCACTGAGCTTGTAATTGTCTTTTTATAAGGCTTGGTTGGGGGAAAGCTTAGAAATCTGGCTCCAAGTCAAAGAGCAACACATTGCATAAAAGAGGCAGAAAAAAGACTATGAATTCTGAAATGAGCAAGTTAACTAAAAATAAAATGGCAATTTTGCATATTCTTTAAGGAGGAAGACAAAAAATGAAGTTTGCAGAAGGGGCCCATTTTCTGGAAATTATGCAAATTAAAAAGAAGTCAGAAATGAATGAAAAGTAATGGAAACTACAAAAATGATTAAGAAACTGTGATAATTTATCCTACTCAGACCCTTGCACATATTTTACTTGTTTTAATTTATTTGTGTTATTAATTGTATTGGTGCTGGCAAGAGGGGCTGGCACTTTAGTGGAACCCTCCCACCCTGCACAAGCACCATGCTGCCTCTAAGCACAGGTGTCCTCTATATCCCAGAAGCAAAGGGTGACTGCACCTCAATGTCAGAGGGATTTGTGGGTTCTGCCATGGCTAGCACCAAAGATGATATGCTTCTCAGTTTAAGGATGATTGGAGTGACGAAGTACTTACCTAACTTTTGCTCCCACAGATTCTTGCATAAGGATAATTTGCCCTAATACCAAGTAACCATTTTCCTGCTTCTCTTCCTGTACCATTTGGGCCTCCAAAAATTAGTATAGGAACTCCTATAGTTGCAGGAATTACTTACAAATTAGCACAGTATTCCCAACAGTTGCACATGATAGCTAAGAAATATTTTGCAATAGTAAAAGCTCATATTATTCTTACATCTTTGACTACATAGGTCTGGACATAACACATATGAAGCAAAAGATTCTTTACATTGGCTACCAGATAGATATTAAATGCTACAAATGTAAATAGTTAATTTTTATAAAATTACTGAATTTAATTACAGCTACACAAATCTGATTAAATTTTATTTTTACATACCGTTGATTTGCCATTTTGAAATTCACTAATGATAATTTGTGTTTTGCTTTAGAATAGTATATAGCATACTATTTTAGAAAAAAATAGCTAGTTTAAGATGGCAGTGTGAGAGGTGAGACAAAGGCCTCCTCCTAAAACTGCTTATAATACAAAAATATAATTAATACAACTAATCCTGAAAGAGCAACAGGAAAGAGAGCTGCACCAGACTACATACACCTGGAGAAGAGAATAGACCTCATGGAACAGGGTAATATACCAAAGCCGTAGCCCAGCAGGACCCAAGCCCTTCCCCAACCCCAGCTCACCATTAGGAGGAAGAGAAATGGAGCACGGAGGGAGTGGAGGCCTGGGATTTCTGAACACCTAGCTCTGGAGATCTGCTCTGGGAACACAAACCTACATCGCATGGTGCTCTGGTGATTAGTGGGGTTGGAAAGCTAAGACAGGCAGAATACCTGGAGAGAATGAGATTCCATCCACTTGTAGAAAACAGGGATCCATATCCAGCTGCTCTGGGACAAAAGAAAGGCGGGCGGTCAGAGAAACTTCCTAACAGCAAGAGGGATGCTAAAGGGGCAAGGATGGCACAGAGCTTACTGCTGAGGAGAAAGGACAGGTAGACAAAATTGTCCAGGTGCACTCTGCCCAGCAGGTTAGGAACTTTCACGATCTTCAGGCACTCCAGCCCCCTAGCTGGCTATGCAGCTCCAAAGCCCTCCTCTGTGATATGCAGCCTGCGGCGCCTTCCTCCCAGCCAGCCCACACCTGGCTCACAAACCAGCAAACCCTGCCCTGGCATCAGGCCAGCCAGAGGGAAGCCTCGCCTACAGCAGCTACAAATGCAAAGCACAGAAACTTATACCTGTGTGCTCAGCCCACTGGTTCTGGCAGTGGAGACAGGCATAGCAGCCGGGAAGCAGGAAACATGTCTTTCCTCCCCCCAGGCACTAATACCACTCCCCTGCAACCCCCGGCATTGCTCCAGGGGCTGAACAGCTCCAGAGAGTAGAGCTTCTGGGCATTAGAGGGCGCCACATACAAATATGAAACATCAAAGGAACCTGGTTCAAAGCAAAATCATACATACACCAAAGAAAGAGTCAAATGAAACCAACCTCATGAATCTTCCTGAAAGATATTTCAAAATAAAAATCAAAAATATGCTCATGGAGGTACAGCAAAATATTCAATAACTCGGGAATGAATTTCAGTCGGAGATCCAGTCATTATGTAACACAGTATCAGAAATGAAACATACAATGGAAGGTTTTAAAAACAGATTAGATACAGTGGAGGAGACGATGAATGAAATAGAAATTAGAGAAGAGGAATACAAAGAAGCTGAGGGATAGAGAGAAAAAAGGATCTCTAAGAATGAAAGAATACTGTGAGAATTATGTGACCAGTCCTACCAGAACAATATTTGTAGTATAGGGATTGCATAAGAGGAAGAGAGAAAAAAAGGGATAGAAAGTGTCTTCGAGGAGGTAATTGCTGAAAACTTCCCCAATCTGGGGATGGAGAGTCTCTCAGGTCATGGAGGTGCACAGATCTCCCAACACAAGGGACCCAAGGAAGACAACACCAAGACATATAATAATTAAAATGGCAAAGATCAAGGATAAGGACAGACTATTAAAAGCAGCTAGAGAAAGAAATAAGATTACATACAAAGGAAAGCCATCAGGCTATCATCAGACTTCTCAGCAAAAACCCTACAGGCCAGAAGGGAGTGGCATGATGTATTTAATGCAATGAAGCAGAAGGGCCTCCAACCAAGAATACTTTATCTGGCAAGATTATCATTTAAATTTGAAGGAGGGATTAAACAATTTTCAGATAAGCAAAAGCTGAGAGAATTCACCTCCTACAAACCATCTCTACAGTGTATTTTGGAGGTACTGCCATAGATGGAAGTGTTCCTAAGGTTTAATAGCTGTCACCAGAGGTAATAAAACCACAGTAAAGAAAGTAGAACAGTTAATTACTAAGCAAATACAAAATTAAATCAACTACCCTCAAAGTCAGTCAAGGGATAGACAAAGAGTACCGAATATGATACCTAATATGTAAAGAATGGGGAAGGAAGAAAAATGAGGAGAAAAAAAGAACCTTTAGATTGTGTTTGTAATAGCATAGTAAGTGAGGTAAGTTAGACTCTTAGATAGTAAGGAAGTTACCCTTGAACCTTTGGTAACCACGAATCTAAAGCCTGCAATGACCCTAAGTACATACCTATCGATAATCACCCTAAATGTAAATAGTCTGAATGCACCAATCAAAAGACATAGAGTCACAGAATGGATAAAAAAACAAGACCCATCTATATGCTGTCTACAGGAGACTTGCTTTAAACCCAAAGACATACACAGACTAAAAGTGAAGGGATGGAAAAAGATATTTCATGCAATAGGGAGAAAAAAGCAGGAGCTGCAGTACTTGTATCAGACAAAATAGACTTCAAAACAAAGAAAGTCACAAGAGACAAAGAAGGACAATACATAATGATAAAAGGGTCAATCCAACAAGAAGATATAACTATTATAAATATCTATGCACCCAACACAGGAGCACCAACACATGTGAAACAAATATTAACAGAATTAAAAGGGGAAATAGAATGCAATGCATTCATTCTAGGAGACTTCAACACCCCACTCATTCCAAAGGACATATCAACCAGACAGAAAATAAGTAAAAAGACAGAGGCACTGAACAACACAGTAGAACAGATGGACCTAACAGACATCTACAGAACTCTACACCCAAAAGCAGCAGAATACACATTCTTCTCAAGTGCACATGAAACTTTTCAAGAATAGATCATATACTAGGCCACAAAAAGAGCCTCAGTAAATTTTAAAAGATTAAAATTGTACCAACCCGTTTCTCAGACCACAAAGGTATGAAACTAGAAATAAATTACCCAAAGAATAATGAAAAATCCCAAAAATACATGGGGCTTCACAACATGCTCCTAAATAACCAATGGATCAATGACCAAATAAAAACAGAGATCAAGCAATATATGGAGACAAATGACAACAATAATTCAACACTGCAAAATCTGTGGGACACAGCAAAGACCATGCTAAGAGGAAAGTATATTGCAATACAGGCCTAAGTCAGGAAAGAAGAAAATCCCATATGAACAGTCAAAATTCACAATTAACAAAACTAGAAAAAGAAGAACAAATGAGGCCCAAAGTCAGTAGAAGGAGGGACACAATAAGGATTAGAGCATAAATAAATAAAATAGAAAAGAATAAAACAATAGAAAGAATCAATGAAAGCAAGAGCTAGTTCTTCGAGAAAATAAACAAAGTAGATAAACCCCTAGCCAGACTTATCAAGAAAAAAAGAGAGTCTACACACATAAACAGAATCAGAAATGAGAAAGGAAAAATCACTACAAACACCACAGAAATACAAAGAATTATTAGAGAATACTATGAAAAATTATATGCTAACAAACTGGATAACTTAGAAGAAATGGGCAAGTTTCTAGAAAAATACAACCTTCCAAGGCTGACCTAGGAAAAAAAGGAAAATCTGAACTGACCGATTACCAGCTAAAAAATTGAATTGGTAATCAAAAAACTACCTAAGAATAAAACACTTGGACCAATGGCTTCACCACTGAATTTTATCAAACATTTAGTAGAGACCTAATACCCATCCTCATTAAAGTTTTCCAAAAAATAGAAGAAGAGGGAATACTTCCAAACTCATTCTATGAGGCCAGCATCACTCGAATACCAAAACCAGGCAAAGACACCACAAAAAAAGAAAACTACAGACCAATATCCCTGATGAACACAGATGCAAAAATACTCAATGAAATATTAGCAAACTGAATTCACAAATATATCAAAAAGATCATCCACTATGATCCAGTAGGATTTATCCCTGGGATGCAAGGATGGTACAATATTAGAAAATCCATCAGCATCAACCACATCAACAAAAAAAAGGACAAAAACCACATGATAATCTCCATAAATGCCAAAAAGCATTTGACAAAATTCAACATCCATTCATGATAAAAACTCTCAAAAAAATAAGTATAGAGCACAAGTACCTCAACATAATAGAGGCAATATATGACAAACCCACAGCCAACATCATACTTAACAGCGAGAAGCTGAAAGCCTTTCCTTTAAGATAGGGAACAAGACAAGGATGCCCATTCTCTCCACTTTTATTCAACATAGTTCTGGAGGTCCTCGCCAAAGCAATTAACCACAAAGAAATTAAGGGCATCCAGATTGGTAAGGAAGAAGTTAAACTGTCACTGTTTGCAGATGACATGATATTGTACATAAAAAACCCTAAAGAATCCACTCCAAAACTACTAGATCTGAATTCAGCAAAGTTTCAGGATACAAAATTAATACACAGAAATCTGTTGCATTCCTATATACTAACAAGGAACTAGCAGAAAGAGAAATCAGGAAAACAATTCCATTCACAATTGCATCAAAAAAGAATAAAATACCTAGGAATAAACCTAACCAAGGAAGTGAAAGACTTATACTCTGAAAACTACAAGACACTCATGAGAGAAATTAAAGAAGATACCAATAAATGGAAACACATCCCGTGCTCATGGATAGGAAGAATTAATACTGTTAAAATGGCCATCCTGCCTAATGCAATTTGTATCAAAATACCAAGAGCATTCTTCAATGAACTAAAGCATATCATTCTAAAATTCATATGGAACCACAAAGACCCCAAATAGCCAAAGCAATCCTGAGAAGGAAGAATAAAGCTGGGGGGATTATGGTCCCCAACTTCAAGCTCTACTACAAAGCCACAGTAATCAAGACAGTTTGGTACTGGCACAAGAACAGAACAATAGACCAATGGAACAGACTAGAGAGCTCTGATATAAACCCAACCATATATGGTCAATTAATATACAATAAAGGAGCTATGGAGATACAATGGGGAAATGACAGCCTCTTCAACAACTGGTGTTGGCAAAACTGGACAGCTATATGCAAGAGAATGAAACTGGATTATTGTTTAACCCCATACACAAAAGTAAACTCAAAATGGATCAAAGACCTGAATGTAAGTCATGAAACCATAAAACTCTTAGAAGACAACATAGTCAAAAATCTCATGAAATAAACATGAGCAGCTTCTTACTGAACGCATCTCCTCGAGCGAGGGAAACAAAAGCAAAAATGAACACATGGGACTACATCAAGCTAAAAAGCTTCTGTACGGCAAAGGACACCATCAACAGAACAAAAAGGCATCCTACAGTATGGAAGAATATATTTGTGAACAACATATCTAACAAGTAGTTAACATACAAAATATATAAAGAACTCCAAGGCCTCAACACCCAAAAAGCAAATAATCCAATTAAAAAATGGGCAGAGGATATGAAGAGACAATTCTCCAAAGAAGAAATTCAGATGGCCAACAGACATGAAAAGATGCTCCACATCACTAATCATCAGGGAAATGCAAATTAAAACCACAATGAGATATCACCTCACACCAGTTAGGATGGCCAGAATCGTAAAGACTAAGAACAACAAATACTGGCGAGGATGTGGAGAAAGGGGAGCCCTCCTACACTGCTGGTGGGAATGTAAGCTAGTTCAACCATTGTGGAAAGCAATATGGAGGTTCCTCAAAAGACTAAAAATAGAAATACCATTTGACCCGGGAATCCCACTCCTTGGAATTTACCCAAAGAATACAACTTCTCAGATTGAAAAAGACATATGCACCTGTATGTTTATTGCAGCACTTTTTACAATAGCCAAGATATGGAAGCAACCTAAGTGTCCATCAGTAGATGAGTGGAAAAAGAAGATGTGGTACATATACACAATGGAATACTATTTAGCCATAAGAAAGAAACATATCCTACCATCTGCAACAACATGGATGGGGCTGGAGGATATTACGCTCAGTGAGATAAGCCAGGTGGAGAAAGACAAGTGCCAAATGATTTCCCTCATTTGTGGAGTATAACAACGAAGCAAAACTGAAGGAACAAAACAGCAGCAGACTCACAGACTCCAGGAAGAGACTAGCAATTATCAAAGGGGAGGGATATGGGAGGGTGAAGGGGATTGCAGGGTATTATGTTTAGTACACATGGTGTGAGGGGCCACGGGGAAGACACTGTAGCACAGACAAGGCAAATAGTGAATCTTTCCTACACTGATGGACAGTGACTGCAATTGGGTATGCGTGGGGCCTTGATAATATGGGTAAATCTAGTAACCACATTATTTTTTCATGTGAAACATTCATAAGAGTGTATATTAATACTACCTTAATAAAAAATGTAAAAAAAGAAAAAATATGTAGTTGATAATATATATATAATTTAACTTTTCTGCTTTTTACATAATTAAATCACATGTTTGTGAAAATACAGTTGATTCTTATTACCCATGGACTCCACGTTTGAGAATTCATCTTCTTGCTAAAATTTATTTGTAATCCAAAATCAATACCCTCATCAATTTTGCACTCATTTGAGGACATGCTCAGGGTGGCAAAGAATTAACGTCCCCCAACGCACGTGTTCCCAGCTAAGGCCACACAAGGCGAAGCTCTGCTGTCTTATTTCAACTTTCCTACTGATAACAAGTGTCCTTTTTGCCATCTGTTTAGTGCCCCATTCTTCTCATTTTTGTTGGTGATTTCACTGTTTAAAATGGCCCCCAGTGCAGTGCTGACATGCCATCTAGATTTCCTAAGGGCACGAAGGCTGTGATGTGTCTTAGGGAGAAAACACCTGTGTTAGATAAGCTTCATTCAGCCATGAGTTACGGTGATTTGGCTGTGAGTTCAACGGTAATAGTACAGCAATATATTCTACATGTGTCTTTCAATAGAAACACACATAAAACAAGGTTATGTGTCGATCAGTTGATGAAAATGTTGTGACCAGAATCTCACAGGAGCCTAACTCTGTCTTTCCCATAGAAGCAATGGTTTGTTTATATGCACTTCTTCAGTATTGGTGATGACTTTATAGAACATATCTACCCTGAAAAACAAGAACCAACTATATATTCTCAAATTTGGTGCTTTTTTAATACAATTACATTTTATTTCTTAATTATTTCGATCATTACTATCTTTAGAACACAAGTTACATGATAATCTTAGAAACAATACAATGAGTATTCTGCTTGAGTGAAAGAAGAAAAAATTGTGGAATAAATTACTAATAATTTATGAGTCATGTATGCCTTTATTTTATTATTCTTTCAAACATTTGCAGACCATCAATAGAACACCCAGACTTGCACAGTACTTATTAAATTCAGTCGTTTGTGATATTTTTGTCTACTTTCACTCATACAAAAGCCAACACTTTCCATATTTTAGGATAAGATGTATTTTATTTAACCATATGCTAACTTGTTTTATAATTTGGACATTTGGACGTGTTGTATATAAGTCCCCATTTGTACTTTTGCCCTGGGCCCTGCAAACCTTAGGGACAGTAGTTTACAGCAGCAAACTGCTGAAAACAGTAGGAATGTAGATCAATGCCGAGCCTACTGACTATTATTTAATGCAGCCAAATACCAGAATCTTATGCTGCCTTTAATAAGATAAAGAAAAAATAGCAGACTTGGAGCCAAATAGCTTGGTTCAAATCCTGCCTCTACCATTTAGATGTGTGACCTTGAGTTATTTAACCTCTCTGTACTCGTTTCTTCATCTGTAAATATGTATGTACTAGTATTTGGTTCAAAGGACTGAGAGTCAATAGTGTAAATTGCTTAGAACAGTGATTGATGAACACATAATAGTTGAATATACATTTAGCTATCAGTTTTCTGATGTTCATTATTTGCATGGATATGACACAATTTCCAAAATATAGCAAGAGGAAGAAGTAAAGTGCAGAGTGTAACAATACACTATCACTTGTGAAAATAAAGTGTGTGTGTGCGTATGTACATGCTTACTTGTCTTATGCGTATGTATATAATGCTGGCATCTCTGAAATAGCACCCAGGAAACATTACAGTGATTGCTTCCAAGGAGGGAAATGGGGGATCTGGGGCTTGAAGGTGGGAGAGAGATTTTTCACTGTATGACCCAGTTATTCTGTGTAACAAATCATCTCTGAAAACTTAGTGGCTTAAAACAATAATCGTGTGTAAGGGTCATGGTTTCTGTGGGCCAGGAAATCCAACAGAGCCCCACAGGGATGGCCGGCTTATCCTGCTCCTTGACGTCCATGCTCTTTACTCTCTCAGTGTTCTCATTTCATCCTGCCCATATTTCTGGAATCTTTTCAGGTCTGTATCCTCCATAAGAGTGCATGATCTTAAAGGACAGGAACCATGGCCTACTCATCTCTGCATCACTCAGGATATAGCATAAGTTCTCAGAAAATTATTGGTGGAGCAAATGAGGGAATAAGAATACATGTCCTGTTTTCTCTACAGTCTTTTTTTATTCTCCGTTTCCTAATTCCCGGTATGCCCCCTGCCTCTTCATTGCCTAATACCACGCTGCAGAGACTGAAATTTCACTGGGAACAAAGCCTCGTTTGTTTTAAGTAGATACATTTTGTATCAGAGTATATTTTCCAAGAATTTTATCCCCTTACAGCACTAGTGCTGTAGACTGAATATTTGTGTCCCCCAAGTTCACATGTTGAAATCCTAACCCCAAGGGGATGGTATTCGGAGGTGGGGCCTTTGGGAGGTGATTAGGTCATGAGGGTGGAGCCCTCCTGAATGGGATTGGTGCCCTTATGAAAGAGGCCCCAGGGAGCACCCTTGCCCCTCTGCCAGGTGAGGACACAGTGAGAGGCCATCTACGAACCAGGAAGCACATCCTGACCAGACAATGAACCTGCCACCACCTTGATCTTAGACTTCCCAGCCTCCAGAACGGCAAGATTAATTTCTGTCACTTACAAGCCACTCAGTCCATAGTATTCTGTACAGCAGCCCTAAGGGACTAAGACAACCTGGATAGAAAATAAAGGACTGAAGTGATAAGATTGCATAGACCTACACACACACACACAGACACACGCACACACAGACACACACACAAGCGCACATAGTAGCTGGTGAGATCTGGACAAGGTCTATGGATTGCACCGATGTCAGCTGCCTGGGCTTGATGACCAGCACTACAGTTATGTACAATGTGACCACTGAGTACACAAGGGACCTCAGTGTACTGTCTTTGCAACTGTCTATGAGTCAGAAAGGTTTTAAAAATGAAAAAGAACAGAATGGAACAGAGAAGGTTAGAGTCCATCACTCACTTCTGGGGAAATTTTCATTTATTTGTGTGAGTATGGGGTCACCATGTGAAATGTACTTAGTGTACTCCTCAGGGAGCATCACGGTCAAAAAGTTTGAAAACCACTGCTTCACAGCAAGCCTGAAAGACAGACTCAAAGACCTAGAAGGGCCAGGTAAGCCATGGGAAGGAGTAACAGGCCTGTTTCATTAAGATTGTCATCATTCATCTTTTCCACATGCCAGTCATAGATCTGACTATGGCAGGTTTCATAATGATATAAATATTGTTTACTTCCACTGATAAATAGGCTCTTTCTTAATTTTTTTAATTTTGTGGCCCTCTTGATCTATCTGTTCTCCCCACTTTTGACAGTGAATTGGTTTATCTGTCACTGAGTAACAAATTACTCCAAATCTTAGCAACATAAAATGAACATTTATTATCTCCCAGTTTCTGGGAATGGCTTAGCTGGGTGGCTTTGGCTCAGGACCTCCTGAGAGGTTGCAGTCAAACTGCCAGTCAGAGTTACAGCCATCTGCAGACTCACCTGGGGCTGGGGCATCCTTCTCCGAGCTCACCTGTTGACAAGCCTCAGCTCCTCACTGGCCGTTGGCTAGAGACTTGAGCTCCTCACCACACAGGCATCTCCATGGGGCTGCTCACAACACAGCAGCGGGCTTCCCCCTGAACAAGAGATTCAAGAGAAAGATAAAGCCAGGCACCAAAATGGAAATTAGAATTTATAACTTTCATAACTTAATCTTAGAAATGACATACTACCTCCTTTGCCGTATGCCATTGGCTGCACAGACCAAACCTGAAACAGTGGAGGAGGGGGTGTCACAGGGCGGGGAGAAGAGGCAGAATCATGGGGGCCATCCTGCAGGCTGATTTCCACAGATGGAGAACTGGAGATAAGAAATATTTCTCTACTATAAGTAAAACACCAGTAAAAAATATGATAAATGACAACTGATACTGGTCTCCATGCTGCAAACACATTAGGGAATATTATCCAGTAAAGTGAAGAGGACATGCCCCATTTCAAGGGTGCAGCTGCTAATCACAGCGCTGCCCTCAGAAAATATAGACACAGTGTTGGTAGATCTTCATCTTGGAAATGTTCCAATGTTTGAACATTGGCTGAAGTTTTATGTTAAATTTCACGTGGCCAAACAAAATCCATATGCCAGCTGGATCAGGCTGCCTACACCTGCTGCAAGGTGTAGGCAAGGGTGGCGCTGCATGGTTAAGAGCTCGGGGCTTGGAATCAGCCAGACCTGGATTCAAGTTCCAATAATGTCAGTTACCTTCTGTGTGACCTTGACCAAGCCTGGGATCCATGGGAAGCAGAGATGATCAAACCAGTGCCACCTCACACTGTTTCCAGGAGGACTCGCTGAGATAACATGTATAAAGTCCTTAGCACAGGGCCTGGAACACAAGCGATGCTCTTTCCTCACCGGAGCTGAAAACTGAAACAATGATATCTTCCTTCGCACTGGGGCTGTTAGCTGTTTGGGCAACCCGAGCAACTGCCAGGGTTTCCTTAGGGGGTCAAGCACATCTCTGCAGAGCAGAACAATCATTACTGAGACTGACCTCAAAGGCCCGTTTTACTTTCTTCAGAGTTTTATCTTGGACAAGTCCTTAAACTCCCTAACCCACCAAGAGAAACAGCATTCTGCTGGTATGGAAAATACAGGGGGCACATCCTGACGTCTCTGCTTCCCATATCTCCTTTGTGTGAGAGTCACGCAGCTATTTGCAGGTACCCGAAGGAAGCTGTGTCACAACAGGAATAACAAGAGGACCAGGGAGGCCTTCTAGGGAGAAGCAGTTTTGCTCGCTGCGAGCTCATCGCAGCCCCAGGTCTAACCATCTCTGTAGCAGTCCACGCCCTCGGCTCTCCATTTCTCACTGAATGCCTCAGAGAGCTCTTCACCTCCTCCTGAGCTGACTACTCCATTTTGATTAGGAGCTTGATGCCTTAGCTCAGAGACTAGTGCTTGAGTACTTCAGTGTGTGAGGCATTGCATTTGGTGTTGGGGATGCAGTGGTAAGCAAGACAGAGGAGGTCTCCCATTTCCTAGGGTGGGGCGTAGACAGTAAACAAAGAAATGAACTACACCATGATTGATAGAGATAGGTCCTATGAAGAAAAATGAAAGAAGGTAAAAGGTGAGAGAATGACAGTCGTGTCACTCTGTATGGGTGGTCAAGGAGAGCTACTTAAGTAGCTTTCAAAATGAAATAAGAAGGCGCGGTATGTGAATACCTAGACTAAGAAGAGTGTCTCATATGAGCATTTCAGCAAGGGAAAGGGCCCTGAAGCAGGAATGTCATCCTTACAATCAAAGGAAATCTGGGCTGAACTCTTCCTTCCTCCTTCAATGCTGCTGGAGAGGTAATCACATTAAAAGTATCCCGCTGCACTTGCAGGGTTTATGGTCAGGCCACAAAGGCTTCACATCTGTCCCTATCAAGTTCATCTCACCATATTTTGTCCACTTCTCCACAGGATTCAGCTTGCATTAGTGTTTACAGAATTGCATCCTTCCTAGCATAATCAACATTCTTTCACCCCTTTCAAGTCCCTGATTTTTTTTTTTAATGTCAAATTGGAAAGGCCTGAGGGATGATGTCCTTTGGCAAATCTCCAGGGGATTCCCTCCCCCCGACCCCAAGTTGACAGTCATCAAGACCCCCTTAGGTCCCTCTTATTTGCTCTACTTTTCCAAAGCATCCTTCTCAACAACGAAAATGGAAATGTAATCGGACTCGAGCAGCTCAGCTTTCTCTATACCATCTGTGAGGAGTATACAATCTGTTCCAGACAGCAGGCTGAAATGCTGTCAAACATAAATGATGCCCTAGTCGTAAGCAAATGTAATGCACAAGCATGAGTTTGTTGACTGACTTAGAGTTATTCACTTAGTACTCTAGGCTTATATCATAAGAGTCTCTTCATCTTTCTATCCTCCACATCCAGAACACTGCCAGATACTTCATGGCATTCGATAAATGTTTATTGCATAAGTATATATGTGAGAACTATGGAAGATTTTTAGGGAAAAAAATACCCAAATGGGGCCTGAGACCTGACACCTTGATATAAAGTTATGATTTTTCCATCTGCATAAGAAAACATCCCAAAACTTAGTGCCTTAAAACTGCTACCTTTATTTTGTTCAGAAATCTGCAATTTGGCCAGGGACAGCTTGCATCTGCTCCACTGGGCATTGGCCGCGGCAGTCTGAAAGCTTTGCTGGCTCATCTGCCTGCATGTTGAGGACTCGATGCTGGCTATCAGCTCAGCCCTCTGCGGAGGCTGTGGCTGGAATGCCTACAAGTGGTCTTTCCTTAGAGACACTTGGTTTTTTCAGTGTGTGGAGACATCCGGAGAGAGAGTATCAGGCAAAACCATGTAGCCTTGGATGTCCTAGTCTCATGAGTCTAAAAGCATGACTTTTGCCACATTTTATTAAGTCATTGTGGGTTGTTCTCCTTCCTATATATAACAACAGTAATAGTATTATACACAGTAACACAGGATTGTAACTCCTCTCGGGTTCCTGCCCCAATTCCACTGTGTGTGTGTTGTGGGGTGGGTCAGGGGTGGGAGTCTTCCCACACACACAACACCAAGCAAGTCTCAAACACCAACAGGGTGTTGGAGAACTCAAATCTGATGCTATCTGTCTGGAGACAGCATCTGGTTCCCAGGTTAAGGGCTCTGTCCTACATGACTGCCCTACACCCCCCACTCCAGACACTGGTCACAAGCCCCACGCAGTTCCCTGTGCTTCTGACCTACTGGCTACAGATTGGAGGTCCCCATGACCTCCCCCTTAGGTTTGATTAATTTGCTAGAGCGGCTCACAGAACTCAGGAAAACACTTATGTTTACCAGTTTAATAAAGGATACTGTAAAGGATAGAAGTTAACAGCCAGATGAAGAGAGACACAGCAAAGGTCCCAAATAAAGCAGCTTCTATCCTTGTGGAGCTCGGGGCCTGGCTCAGTGGCATGTGGACATATTCTGGTTCCCTAAGTGGAGTAGCTCTCTCTCCGACAGAGAAGCAAGACCCAAAAATAGTATAAGCTTTTCTTTTTTGTGAGGGCTTCACTGCATAGTCATGACTGACTGAATTATTGGCCTTTGGCTGATTCAACCTCCAGCCCTTGTCCTTGGGTGGGGTTCAAAAGTCTCTTACTAACATGAGAAGACACCCATTTCCCATTTAAGACTGCAATAGTGTCCTTAGGAACTGTGGATGAAGAACAAATAAACCTGGGAAATACACATTTGGTCATCTAAGTAACCAAATATGTATTTCTTGTGACTTATTATATTGCAGTCATGAAGGACAGTCTTTACTCAAGAAATGGTGGAAGAAGTCTCAAAGAATATGCAGATGTTTTAAAAAACACTAACCACGGGATTGGAGGAGACTAAGACTTAATTGTTCTTAAGCAACAAATGGCAAAGAGGCTACCCACTTTCATTGACATGGACCCCAGAGCTGCACTGAGTGAGAAGAGAATAAAGAATGCCTGCAAGTCTGCCTAAAGTTCCTTTGTTTGGGAATCCTGCATGCTTGATGTATTTGAAATGTGGGTCTCCACAGCTGTATCTGTTAAGAAATAGATTCTTTTATTTCCCAAATAAAAGGAAGTTGGAACTGGAGTTTACCCATCAGTCCAAATTGGGACAACAGAATAGAATATTCCGATGCTCAGGCCAAAGGTGGGCCCAGCAAGGTAAACAGTGCTTGGCACTGCATACGAAAAGGAATCAAGTACCAGTGAGACCTTCCAAGGAATTGAAGTCTTGGATGTCTGGATATTTTCATGCTTAAATTTGGCAGATCCTTCAATAGTGGATGGCATAGACTGCTCCAAGCCCATCCAACCCTGCTTTCCTTTTCTCCTAGGTGTTCAGCTTGACTATACTTCCCAGCCTCCCTTGCAGTTCAGTAAGCCCATGTGACTAAGCCCTGGCTGAAGAGATGAGAAAGTGGAGACTACTTCTAAGACTGGTCCATAAAATTCTTGTGCAGTCCTCTATCTTCTCCTCTTTTCCCATCCACTGGCTGGATGGAATAAACTTCCAAGACCTAGAGGGCATACTGACAAGAGAAGAGGCCTAGGTACCCAAGTCACTACCCATTGGTGAGCTGCCTGAGGAGAAACATCAGCATGTAATATTGCTGCATGCATGGGAAGTAAACTTTCATTGCACTAAACCACTTAGGTGGGCTCTTTGGTATAGTACTGTGACCGTGAAGTTGGATTTTTATTCAGGAAATGTTCATTCCCCTCCCTCTCCTACCATGAATATATTTCTCCACTCCTTTGATGGTGAGTTTGGCTAATGGGATGTTAATAGACATGAGGTGACATGACACACTCTTACACACACTTCAACACTTCTACACTGTCTTGTGCTACAGCCCTTTTGCTGTTTTGCTATCACCTTAAGAACAAGCACCAGCTAGATTCCGATCCAGATGTGGAGCAGACCCTGATCCAACTGGCAACCTGAAGCTAAGCCCAGCCTAGCCCAACCCAGCAGCAGCTGACCTACAGAAGAATTAGCCAGAATAAATTATTATTTCAGCACTGAGTTTTGGGGTAGTCTGTGACACAGCATATTGTATCAACAGTTGACTGATATACTCATTAAGTTTGAGTGTGGCATTCTAAACGGACTGCCGCCTTAAGCTTCCACTCAATGCCTGCTCTTTTTCTTAAGCTCACACAGTTTGTTATATCAAATTCATAAGCACTTTTCCTTCTGTTCCCAACACCGAGGGAATGTGAGAAAAGAAGATAAAATCAGGAAGGAAGGACTGGGCAGAATTTAGGATATTTCTACCAAATTCCAATTTAAGAGCTTGCTAGTACTCCTTGAGCCTTGAAAAGAAAAGTTCTGGACAAATAAAACAAGGACCAGCTTCATCCCTGGGTTGTTAATTTATGGAACTTATTATCTATGCTGCACAGGCTGAAAATAAATTTTTTACAATTCCTTGAACAATTGCATTTTATCGCTACTATAACGGGTTGGTAAACAAGAACATTTGTAGGGAAATCTTCAAGGTTAACTTCAAGATGGAAAACCGCACCCCTCGGACAGAGCCTTCCTAGGAGCCCTGTAGAAGGAACTCGGCGAACCCTCTTGGGACTGCCGGCTCCCACCACCGCCCTTCAAGACAAAGCTTGTTAGCATTTAAGGAGCACCCGCCTGTAGGAGCTGCCCAGCTCAGAGAAGGGGGACGACACCGACCGGGTAACCGACCCTCAAACCGAGCAGAGCAGTGACACCTGTCTGCCCCATCTCTTCAGTTCCACGAAGCTCGGCTCAGATTTTCAGTATGAGACCAGCCAAGGGCTCAGCCTCTCCAAGGAGAATTAAAGGGGAGAAGAGGTGAGTTCTACTGAGATAAAGGCAAGACACGTGGGGACTGCACTAGGACGGGGGGGGGGTCCCCTGAAGACACGGGTTGCAGCAGAACGCGCGTGCACGCACGCACCTTCACATCGGTAACCCGCCCGCTCCCCCCCACACACTCCGGCGCCCCTCCTCCACCCCCTTCTGCGGGGGAGCATCGATTCCCAGAGATGGAAGTGCGGCCCCAAAAGACAACCGAGGCCTGGCGCCCAGCCTCCACGCGGGGATCCTGGCCGTGGGCGGCACGGAGCGCAGGGACCCGGCGCGCGGGAAGAGCCGCGCCCAGCTCCGCGGGCAGCCCCGCGGAAGGCGCGGCGGAAAAGCGGAGGCCCAGCCCCTCGTCCGCCAGCACCGCCCCCGCTGCGGCGGGCGAGGGGCGGGGCAGGGCGCGGCGTATATAAGGCGAGGGGCGGCCGCCACTCTTTTGTCTCTTGCTGCAGCTACGGGAGGTGTAGCAGGTTCTCCGGCTTGGAGCGGAACCCCTGGGTGAGCCCTGCGCTGGGGCGGGGGCTCCGTCCGGGTGGGGTCGGAGCGGGTGCACCCAGCCGGCGCGCCGCCGCCGCCACAGGCTCCTTTCCCCGACGGGACGCCCGGGCCGACCGACCACGCCCTGGGGCTGCGGAGGGGGGTGCGGGACGCGCCCTGATCCTCGGCCGTGGGGCTGCCGGCAACGCCCGGCTGGAGTGCCACGTCGAGAGGCGTCGGCGGAGAGCGCGAGGGGGATGCTGGCCCCGGCCCCGGGCCAATCGCCTTCATTTGCCCACTAGGATTGTTTTAAGAAAATGGCAGACAAGCCGGACATGGGGGAAATTGCCAGCTTCGATAAGGCCAAGCTGAAGAAAACGGAGACGCAGGAGAAGAACACCCTGCCTACCAAAGAGAGTGAGTGCGCCCCCGCCTTCCGGTCCGCGGGCCCCGGCCCGCACCCCGCCCTTCCGAGAACCCAGCCCGCCACCACCACCCAGCCAAGGCCCCCGGTGCGGGAGGCCCCAGCCCCTTTTCTCGCACACAAAGCGCCTTGTCCCTCCCCAGCCCCAAGACCCTTTCTCAGTCCCCAGACCTCGTGGGTACCTCGCCCGCACCAGGTCTGTAAGCGCCTCGTTGGTGGGGGAGCAAGCTGTCCTTATAGCCCCGGACTCCTTCCTGCTCTCCACAGCCATTGAGCAGGAGAAGCGGAGTGAGATTTCCTAAGAACCTGGAGGACTCTCCACCCCCATCATCTTCGAGACCCCAGTCGTGATGTGGAGAAAGAACCACCTGCAAGATGGACACGAGCGACAAGCTGCACTGTGAACCCGGGCACTCCGTGCCCATGCCACCGGCCTGTGGGTCTCTGAGGGGACCCCCCCAATCGGACTGCCAAATTCTCCGGTTTGCCCCGGGATACTATAGAAAGTTATTTGTATGATTAATGAAAATAAAAAGACACACCTCGTGGCATGGCTGGCTTGGTCTGAGTCTCAGTTGGGTGTGCGCGGGCGGGCGGGCGGCTGCAGCAAAGCCCCACGCGCCCGGGTGGAGTTCCTGCCGCAGAGCGGGGGAGGGCGTCACCGGGTGGGCTGGCTGGGAGGAACTGTTCTTGGTTTTGACTTTACTGCTTGTCCATAAGATCTCATGGGTTATTCATTTCTTCGCTCTTGCTTATAACGCAGTTCGTGTAAAATTTAACCCCACCTTGTCGCTCCTGGAAGCTGTTTTGGAATATGCATGATACGCTTTTGATAAGCTTTTACAGCCCCGCTGTTAACATTCTGGTCTCGTATCTGGTTTACACAAGAAAACATTTAAAGTCTGGAAAGGGGAAAGAGACAAAAAATCGGATGTCGGGAATTGGGCGAGGTCACAAAGTCTCCGAAAGGCTTTCTCTTGGGATTTAGAGAAGGCATTAGAACAAAAAGGTGGGATCCAGGGAAACAAGAGCAGGAAGATCAGAACTAGAGGAGCCGAGGGGGCTAGCGTAGCTTTTTGTCTTTAACCCTCGCTCGGAAGCTCCCACAAAAGCGTTAGCCATTCGAGGGAGGGCTGGGCCGAGCAGCCTCGGGAGCTGTGATGGGCAGGAAGGGTGGGAACGAGGAGGGAGGGCTGGCCCCGGCAGCCAGCCCCACAGGGTCACACCCGCAGGACCCGGGCGGAAGGGGGAGGGCCAGCCCGGAGGGGAGAGGCGGAGGGAGCGCCCCCTGCCGGGCGTTCCGGGGCAGAAGAAATGGTGTGTGATTCCCGGGTTGGAGGGTTTTTTTAAGCAGAGGAGAAGATATGGTGCTTAGTGATTTGTCCCACATTTTTGCTTGACTGTGAAGGGCTGACACTGGGTGAAGGCAGGTAATTCGAATGACGTGCGTTTCTTGTCCACAGGAACTTATAATCAGTGGGTGAAACAGGCAGCCACAGCTGACTAGAGTCAGGGACACCGAGGCCGAGGGAGCCCCTCGCTGCCTGTTGTGCATAACGGAGTGACTCGCGCTCTGCTGTGGAGAGTAGATGGGCCTGGGGAAGGGAAATGAGGAAGGGAAGAACATGGAAGGCCAGCGGGGAGGGACGCTAACCGGTACTGAGTGTCTGCTCTGTACTGGGAGCTGTCATTCTCAGAAACTCTTATTAAGGTGTAGGATGGGGAAACCAAGCTTTCAAGAGACAGGCTTTGCCAAAGTCACACAACAGTGAGTGATGGAGCCCGAATTTGGGGCCAAGGGTGTGCATTTAGGGACCCTCTAACCGGATGTTGGGACATCTACGGAGTCAGACGTTTTGTGAATGTTCACTACTACAAGCATATTTATAACTGATCCTTTTGTTATTAACAATAGACCCTGGGGTCTGTTGTTGGGAGATTAAAGACACGGAAACAAGACCGTGCTACTGTCTTCAAACAGTGTAGTATGTCTGCTGGGGGTTAAGTGTGCCAGGTGGGAGGGCATTGTTAGGGTCATTGCAGTGTTCAATAGGTGAGTCAGGGAAGGTCCTCGGGAGGAGGAGAAGGGGGAGAGGGGGCCCCGGAGCACAGACCTAAGGGGGGAGGAAGAACAATGGATGGGAGAGCAACAGGACAAGCGTTCTCCAGGAGGAGGGGGCAGCACGAGCAGGGGGCCTAGAGGTGAGACTGTGCCGGACCGTCTGGGGAAGAACAAAAAGCGGGAGTGGAATCAGCAAGCGATCAGGAGCTGAGGTGTGAGAAGACAGAGGACAAGAAAGCCTGATCTTTATTTGGAACTGTTACAAGGTTGGCTGCTGAGAGGTTCCTCCCCCCACCCCAAAATTGTCCTCTGCCTCTGGGGCTCCATAGGTACCCTTCAGGGGCACAAAGAGTCCTATCTGGGCACGCCACACCTAAGGCCTCTTCCAGACCCAACCACTCCAGGGCTCCACCTGGGATGTAGATCCCAGGCTCTCAGCCTTCAGATCCTACAGACTCCTCCCCAGGGGGTCACCCCAGAGAGCAACTCCAGTCCCACTTTCTGGAGCCCCTTACTCTCTTCTTCCCATGACTACCTCACCTCCTCCCCAGAAATTCTTTCTGTTCTGGGGTCGTAGGATGCAGATGAGAGCCTTGCTCCTCCAGAGAATTTCAGAGGACAAAATTCAGGAGACTTAAGACCACTTTTGTTTGTCTACTGCAAGACAGTGAGCTGATGGAACGGGGCCAGGCCAAGGTGGGGAAAGGAGTTCACCTAGGGGAGGGGGCTGAGCTACTCTTTCAGAAGTCCTGTCATACCACATCTGTATATAAGGTAATCTGGCCTTCCCCAGGCCACCCTGAATTCCCAGCTGCATGCAGGTGTGCACGTCTGGACATCTTGTGGCCCAAATGATAAAACTCCCAGAAGGCAGGCTGGAGAGGCCAGGTATTGGCATGGCCTTCCTAGGCCCCACCCGCTCCCTGAGGTTGATCCCACAGATCCCATGGGAGCCACAGCAGGGCGGGAGAGCAGCGGGACCAGAGCTGGAGTGTAGAGAGCTTTGAGGCACCCAGGCCCACGCTTTTTCTCCCCCCTCCCCTGCCTACCCCACCATTGCTATTCCTCACCACCCAGGAATGTTGACACCCTTGGAGAATCACACTGAATTACTGATTTATGCCTTTTTCCTCCCATTAAAGATCTCAGGAACCAATTAATAACCCAATCACAAAATGACTGAAGCTTGCTCTGAAGCTGAAATAAAATCATGTTTCTTTTTAAGCACAACTGACTTTTAGTTGGGTTTTCTTATTCCATTCCTAACACAGCCTTTAACAATTAGGCCTCTGTGTTCTGAGTAGGGCCCAGGGCTTGAGACTTCACTATCTTTCTTAGGGCGTTCAGGGAACTCAGCGCTGCAGAAGATCCCCGCACCCTGCCGCCACCTCCCAGTCACAAGCATGTGCTGAGTGCCTGGCACACACACCTGCTGCTGCACATGCTGGGGCTGGAATGGAGGGCCCCTCGGAGCACCTGGTCTAGGTGAGGAGGAAGCAACTTCTCTTCCCCACATTTCCCAGTCTTCCAGATCATGGTCTCCCACCCTCAGGCAAACACCTGCTCTCCTCTTTCAGTTCCCATGCCTTTCCCCACCCCCTCCTGTCATTTCCCTTGAAGAGGAAAAACACTCCTGTGTTTCTCCTCTATCCCCTACGCGACTCCCACCAGATGTGAAGGAGGAACTCTTCTGTTTCTCCTTTACTACAATACCCTACTCACAGATCACTTCAGGTCACCAAATATGTGGGTTTTCCACAGCCAGCAAGTCTCTGATTCTCCAAACACCAGCTGGCGGTTCTACGACTCCGTCCAGTGCTGACACTACCTTCCTGGAGTTAGCTTCAGATCCCACAGGTTAGGGGCTTGATGCCCCAGGACTGCCCCCTCCCCGACTTCTGACACCAATCTCAAGACCATGTTGATGGTGTGCATCTACTGAAGGCTGAACCCAGCGACCCAGCTATGCCAAACCTAGCTATATACCCCAGAGAATCGAGAGCGTGTGTCCACCAAATGTTCAAGAATGTTCCTGGCAGCTTTCATAGCAATATACTCTTGGGTTTTGAATTGTTGATACAACACGGTTGTATCAGTGTTCACCCGAAACTCCTGGCTTCAGGCTAATGCTGTGTATGGGTGGAAACACATAGTCCAGGCTGCCATATGGTTGTGCCGTACTGTATCAGTCAGCTTTTGATAAGCTGTGCCGCAGTAACAACTCCAAAACTCTCATTGACTTACAACAAAAACGCATCTTTTTGTTCACATATCCACCAATTGAAGCTCTGCTCTTCTTCCACATGTCTTTTCCATTCTGCGAGCCAGGCTACAGGAGCAGCCCCTATCTGGGACAAGGCGGTGTTATGGCAAAAAGAAAGAAGAATGGCGGGAGCTGATTTGTAGCATTTGCCAATTTCTGTGGTGTAAATACTGCCAATTTCAAACTGCCAAGATTTAACAACTGGCTTGCCTGCCTTCTGGAGATTAGACAACTGGATCTTTGCTCGCCAGGGCCAAGTGTCTTCAGCACACCACCGGGTGTGGGGAGAGGAAAGCAGGGCAGATACAGAAGACTTTGCAGAAGGAGAATTAATAAAACTTCAGATTATGTGGGCAATTCCAGAAGTTGTAATCTGACAGACAAACAGGAACTTTGCTTGTCTATGTAACTTCATTTCTATGCTTCAAGTTCCAGAGGGGAAGACCAAAATATCCTATAACCAGGACATATCCCAGGAAGCACATTGAGAGCCATGCTACTGCTTTAGAGAGAGACTTTACAGTCTCCAAATAAGTGTCATAAATTAATTTCATGGCCAACACATTGTACAGAAAGACAATAAAACGAGGCCATGATGAAGTGAGTATCTTCGGCACGGAGCCCTGGGAAACGCCGGGTGAAGCGCATAATGTCAGTGTCACAGAACCTACATCAGGCAAAACCCTGCAAGTGTAAACCCTGGGAGTCCGCGTGGAAGCTAGACATGATGAGAGAAAAGGAGCTGGGTTGGCTGTAATCAACAAGCTACTTAGGGCCAGCCAAGGTGGAAAAGCCGTAGCTATTCGTTGATCCATTGCTCTCCATTTATTCAACCACAATTTACTGAGCATCTGCTAAGTACTGGGTCCTAGGCTAGGTAGTTACTCAGGATAAACAAAATGGATACTTCTGGACCTCATCCTCTCACAGGTAAGATAAACAGGTAATCCAGATTAATGACAAAATATGGCATCATGGAATTCTGTATTCTGACTTAAAACCACACAGGCACTAAGCTTAATTTCTATACCCCCTGAGAAATGCAGAAGACTAAGCCCTTAAGACTAAGATAGCCCTGTTAGCTCAGCTCTAGCGTTATTCAGCATTTACTTTGAATTTCCACGGCATTAGCGTCTATCTCTATATTGTTCTATCGGTGGTTCACAGAAGTCAACAAATCAGATGGGCTTGGCTCACAGGGACTTGGTTATTGGTTAGAAGATAAAAACCACTGGTCTCATGAATACTATTTAAAAGACTGGGAAAACCATAGAAAAGACTGGGTCTACGGGGTGGAGAAATCCTGTTCTCTAGGAAGGCAATTCTGCCAAGAAAAACCCTCACTCTTGCATCTGTGCAGCCCCAATACCTTCATCTGAGAATCTGTGGCTAAAAAGAACCTATTCTTTGTATCACTTTGTTTGTCCAAATGTTAGCTCGTGCCAAGCTGTCCTTTATTTTATTTCCTGATACTCAATTGCTAGGTTATTTGATCTGGCTTGTTCTTAGAAAAAAAATCAGTAGAGTATATAATCATACCATGAGGATACTTTGATTTTTTTTTAATTAGAAAAAAATCCTATTCAACCTGACTTAAGAGAAAAGGATTTATTTATTCATGTAAATGAGAGATCCAAGGAGTAGGTCTTGCTTCAGGTGTGGCTCAAATGATGTTACAGGGACCTGGTTTCTCTCTCTCCATCTCTCAGTCCTGCTACTTCATTCTCGGCCTGACCCTCCCACCTCACGGTGACAATACAGCTGCTGTAGCTCATTCTTCACAAGTGTAAGAACAGCAGAAAAGGGAGAACTTCTCTTCATCCCGTTCAAACAAAACCCTGAACCTAACTTTCTTTGGCCTGAAATAGATCAGATGCCCATCCCTGAACCAATCACACTGGCCAGGACAAGGGAAGACAGGGTTCGGTTTAAACGTAGGTCATATGCTACCCCCGGAGTCACGTGATCCCTCAGTCTCACTAGAATCAAAGGGACATCAAGTAGGGGGGGAGTAGTTTATTTTTTCTTTTTTCTCAATGTGTAATTGACATATGACATTATGTTGGTTTCAGGTGTACAGCGTAATAGTTTGATATTGTATATACTGGGGAAGGATCATCACAATAAATCTAGTTACCATCTGTCACCATACAAAGATATAAAATTTGAACAGATTTCCAAATGAAAAGTGGGGACTGTTATTAAGATCAGGTTAAATGGATATTAAGCACCCAACCCATCAATGTCCATCACAGTCATGTGCTGAACTGGTATATGAAGGCCCCATATTAATCCCCTAACCCCTGGGGACTACATGGGCTGCCCTAAGTCGGACCCCAGCATAGGCAGACTTGAACTAGTGGGGTAGACCTGACTTCTTTGTCACCATGGCCCTTCTTCCAGTGTCCTTGCTAAAAACCAGGGCTAGGACAAGGGTCTTGAGATTAAAGATGGGCAGACAGACACACACACACACACACTCATCACCTGTTTACATACATGTACATGCATATGTGTGTGTGTATGCATATAGAGAGAGAGATTTTTAAGGATTTGGAGCATGTGATTGTAGGGGCTGGCAAGTCCAAAATTCATAATGCAGGTCATCAGGCCGGAAACTCAGGCAGTTCTTTCAGTCTTAAGGCAGAATTCCTTCCTCTCTGGGAAACCTCAATTTTTCCTTTTAAGGCCTTCAACTGATTGCATGAGCCCCACCCACATTATGGAGGTTAATCACCTTTACTTCAAGTCAGCTGATTGTAAATACTAATCACATCTACAAAATACCTCCACAGCAACATCTAGACTATGTTTGACCAAATTATTGGGCACCATAACCTAACCAAATTTGCATACAAAATTAAGCATCACAGTGTTTGAGTTAGACTTTCCATTTCATCCTCACAGTCACCAGATTCCAGCAGGCATGGTCTCCCTGGATCTAGGCATTCATCCATGCCATACCAGGCCTGGCCTGCCGTGGGCCACAGAGAATGCAGAAATGGAGCTGCCACCCCAACCCAGGGCCAGGAAATTACCCTAAGGATAGACACTATGTGTTGGATGGTAGAGCAGAAAACTGGGAGGAACCTCAGTCCTGAGCTTGGGACCTCAGAGCCACTACACCAGGCCTGGGTTGCCTACTCACAGAATTCGTGGGGAGAGAGAAAAGCTTCTGTGATATTTAAATCACTGGTTTCTGTTATATGCAGAATTGAGCTCAATTCTATATAAAAATAAAAAAACAAAGCACAGCTCATTTAAGATGATAAACAAATGACTAAAAAAAGGAAGTGTTTTTTTAATAAAGAGCATTACTCAAGATGACAGAGATAAGAGAGAGATTTTTTTTTTTTTACCATAAATATAAATTATTTTTTTAAAAGTCCTTGTAAATGATTCTCGGACTGGGTCACAACCATTTTCAACCATATTTTCTTAGGAAAGACACACCTGCGGCAGTTGTAGGAAAGGTAAGATGATGGTGTTCATATCCAAGTAAAATTCAAGCTGGAAAACTAAACAATTAAATGGCATGTGTAATATTGGCAGCCCACTATCTTAAAAACATCTACAAACTATGTGTAATATTGGCAGCCCACTATCTTAAAAACATCTACAAACTTTCAGGCACTCGGTAACATCATGCGTGTACACACACACACACACACACACACACGTGCATGCTCTCACTTTGTTGCCACTTAGAAGAGTGCCAGGCCCCCAGACGGTGTCACAGATGATTTCTTTCAAAGCTGCTAGGAAGCAGTAACTTCAATATCTCAAAATTTGTTTCAGTAGCTAGAAGAGGACATATGCTTCCCAATACATTTTATAAAGCCAAGATGATCCTAAAAATAAAATCTACTGTGACTATCATTGTGAAATTCCAAATAAAATATGCACTAGCAAATTTAATACAAGAAGTACATTAAAATACTACTACAGTGCTGCTCATTAAAGGTTGTTACAGAAACACAGGATATTTCAATATCAGGAAATGTGTTGTCAAACTTTAGCATGTTAATTGATGAAAGGAAAAAATATGTGTTTATCTTGAGAGGGACCCATTTTTTTATGAATTCCAACACCTATATCTGCTTTTAGAAAGTTCTCAGTAAATGACTAATAGATTAATTATTTCTTCATGGAATATAAAACTATCTGGTCCATACTAACAGCCAACATATTCTTTAATGATAGAACACAAGAGTAATTCCCACTGTAATCTTCATCAACCTCAAAAATAAACACATAAGAATATCCTCCTGTAAATGTGATATAGACACCTCTAGAAAATGTTGCTGTTCTTACTAAGCTTCAAAAACAGTGTCCTTATTAGGCACAAAGCCAGTCTGTACGTGCTTCCTAATTCCCATCTCATCCTCTTCAATGAGATGCTGCCCCTCGCCCCCTTCTTAAAAAAAATCCTAGCAGCCCTGATGATGACAGAAACAAGGCAGATGAATGGCCTTCAGCCGGGGCTGTTCCCACTGCTCTGCCCAGCTCCCCTGGAGAGGCGCTGGAGCATGGGAGGCCCTCCCACAGCTGCACTGCCCCCTCCGCCCACAGGTTCAAGGTGCTGAGACGGATCTCCCCGGAACCTCTCAGTCACACTCTGGGAAGCTGTCTGCCTGGCCCACCCAGACACCAGGCCCAGTCCATGGCCTCCTCCATCCAGAGCAGGTCTAGGCAAACGGGGTGTGCCGGGCTGTTATTTTACAGCTTAAACATCAGGAGAAGGTCTAATGGCTCTGGTAGCAGTTTGAGTCAACCCTGTCCACATGGAAAGGGTGTTTGGGATCAGCTGTGGAGCAGAAATGGGTAGAAATGCGCCTCAAGGCCCGCCTCTACTAGACTCAAGAGGTCGAGGGGCCACTTGGAGCAGCTTGCGATTGGAGGGGGCCACCAGCACGTGCATAAACCAGCTCCTTGGCTGTCATCCACCTGTAAGTGCAGAGCCCACAGAAGTGTGGACGAGAGCCACCTGGTGGCTCACCATGGCGCTGTCCACAGAGAGGAGTGATTCCAGAAAGTTCTGCCTCACTGAGTGCCAGCTCGTGGCTCGCGGCAGCATTGCATAACTCCCCCAGCACCAGGGCGCCATCTCACAGACTCCAAAGTGAAGTTACCCCTTGAAATTAGGTGGCACCCAGTCCTGGCTCTCAGCCTTTGAGGTACCTACAACCCAGTGGAAGAGAGGGCCACACAAGCTGGCAATTGAATGAGGTAAGGAAGGGGAGAAAGGCCTTCTGGACAAAGGACACATGCCCTGGTCAGAGCTGTAGAGGGTCCCGCACCATGGGTCAGTCTAGAGCATAAAGTGCATGGGAGAGAGTGGGAGTCTGGGATGGAAAAGGAAGGAGGGAATAGCTGAGGCATCCCCAGAGTCATGCCGGGGAGTCTGGATTTTATCCTGGGCCTGGCATTTTAAATGTAAGTAGCTTGCAGATGTGTGTTGTTAGGCCAGCACAGTGTTTTAAGAAATTTGGAATTGGAATGCCATCGAGAGACTCTTGGGCTCTCTCCAGGCCCCGCCACTCCCTCTAGTGTGTCATTACCCCCAGCTTCACCCACAAGCACCACTTCCCCAGCCCCTGAAGCATGTGGGTTTATGTAAGGTCATGGGGTACTGGTTCTGAATAGCACACCTAGCGACTGCCCATAAGAGGCAGGTCTCCAGCCTGCCACCAGCAGGAGGGGGCTGCTCTCAGCCTCCAGTTCTTCTCACTGGATGATTTCTCATCATCATCACTGTGTGACACGAGGCGGCCAGGCTCCCAAGGAAAGGCTGCTACCCTGGTCCCTACCGGGGCCCTGGACACAAGGCGCTGCAGGGTCAGCTTCCCAGTCCTGGCGTCACGTCAATGCCATCTGGGCTGCTTCTATTTCAAGGATTGCCTCTTCCTCCCTGGCCCAGGACTCCGTTCTCTGTGACTCTGTCCTCTCTAAGAGAAGAGCTGGATGTTTTAGAGGGAGAGCATATTTCTCTCATGCAGGGTTAGAGGGACACCATCGAACTCAAACCTACAACCTGCAGGCAGTCTTAAGCAGGTTCCAGGATCACCGGGATGCCGATCCTGGCTCTGTGCCACACCAGAGTCCTTGGCGGGGAAGAGCGCCATCTGGTGGCCGCTTCTGAAACGCGGAGAACTGGAACACATTTTATATTCTGTTCCGTTCCATGATCATGAGCAAAGCAGAAAAAGGTTGGAGAGTGGTGTAGTATCTAAGGGCCACACCAAATTCAAATTCAAAACACCCCTGTTTCTCTGGCCACAGCTGACCTTCCCCCACTCCCTAAACAAGTCACACATCCCCCTGTAATGTTATTCCTCTGTCTGAACGCCCTTCCCTCTCTCCTGGCAGGAACCCGTTCATCCTTGGAGACAAGGCTCAAACATGACCTCTCCCATGTTCTGATGTAGCTAATGCCCTCCTCCTGGGCTCTCCCAAGTCCCCACCCAAATAGGTCCGCACTCATGGCTGTGTGGGGCCACGCCTCGGCTCTGAAACTGTCCCCACACCAGGTGTGGGCTCCTTGCGTTCCTAGCTGCTCTTCATTCCTTCATTTGGTGCTCGAGTGAGTCCTGTAGATCAGGCGCCCCTAGAGGACTAGGAGGACCAAATTCTTACTAGTGTCCCCTTTTGATTCAGCCACTGGTGGAAAGAGAATGCCCAGGAATGCTGAGATTCAGTATGATCGTGAGGCGTGCAGAAGCCACCAGCGGTGGGCGGGTTGGGGGCAGAGGACCCTTTATGAGTTCTGGACCACGGTCTATTCACAGTCCTCACAAAACTTCCACCTGCTTTGACTCCACTTCAGAGTTAACTTTGGGCTCCCAGGAGGTCCCTGATTCTCCAGGGGGTTCCCCACCTGCAGATTCCTGCACACTATGCTAACCGTTCTTGTTCAGAACTCTACAGCTCGTTTACCAAAGAACCTTGAAGCTTGAGAGGGGTTTAGCATAAGTAAAAGGAGAGGCAACTTTCATAGAGGAGATACTCCAAAGACCCCCAAAAGACAGTGTGGAGCCTCCAGGGCCTCCGCTGGGTCCCTCTGGGCCTGTTTTCCTCCACTCCAAAGCTGCCTTTCCACCGTCCCTCACTCTTGTATCAGGCACCTCTCAACATAAGCCTGATTTGAGCTGGTAAAGTCTTTTATATGTGTCCCACACCTAAACACGCGGGTCCTTTTCATCGTCTTTACTGCTGGCCACCACTAGGAGGCAGACAGGAGGGCAGATCTGAAGGCATTTTGAGGAAAGCAGGTCTGGGCCTATGAGTGCCCCATGCTGCTTGTAAGAGGAGGAGATGCCATGGGTCTCAGATGTTTTCTTATTAAGGAGTCTTAATTCAGGATTGTAAGTCTGAGTGGGATGTTTGTTTGCTGACCCTTGCAGTTCTCTCCCTGGCCAGTGTTCTTTTTCTTTCTTTCTTTTAAAAAAAATCATGTTGCATTGTATATATTTTTAAAGTCACGTTAGATCTCTTCTGGTACAAGGTGGGGTGTATGTATATGTGTGTGTGTACTCAAAGCCTGGCAATTAAGGGGTCTTTTTAATTCACAAATGAAGGATTAGTGAAGAAATGAAACATCCAGGTTGGAACAGAAGAGAGGGGCAGGTGGGTGACGAGAGTTGTGCTCAGGTCACAAAGGAAACAAACAGAAGAAGCAGGAACAGGAGGTGAAAAAGTTCTAGAAATAGATAATGGTAATGGTTATATAACATTGAGTATACTTAATGCCCCTGAACTGTACACTTAAAAACAGTTAAAACGGTAAGCTTTATGTATATTTTACCACAATAAAAAAGGGAACAAGTCCCATAAATAGAAAACATTTACAAACATGGTAGACATTAATCTGACTATATCTACAATCAGTGTACTGTGAATAGTCTAAAACAGCAATTAAATAACAGACTGTCCGAGTGGATTTAAAGAGAAACCCAATTTTATATTGTGTACAAGAATCCATTTTAAATGTGAAGACACAGATTAAAAGTAAAAGACTGGAGAGAGGCATACCATGCTAAAACTATCAAAAGGAAGCGGGAATAGCTATACTAAGTTTGGACAAAGCAGAATTAAGAGCAAGGAAAATATCAGAGATAAAGAGGGCATTACATAATGATACATACAAGGATATAACTCTCCTTAACCTGTTGACACTTAACAACAGAGTGTTAAAATATGAGACAAAAACTGATGGGACTGCAATGAGAAATAGACAAATTCACTATTTTAGTCAGAAACTTTAACCCCTTTCCACCAGTAATGGACAGATCCATCAGGCAGAAGACTGTAAGGGTATATTTGGACTGGACAGCAGCATCAGCCAATTAGGTCTCATCGGCATTTATAGAATACTCGATTCAGCAACAGCAGAATAAATGTTCTTCGCAAATTCACATGTAACATTCACCAAGATAGATCATATCTAGGCCATAAAACACATCTGAACTGATTTAAAGGGATAGAAATCATATGAAATATATTCTCAGACCACAGTGGAATTAAACTAGAAATTAGTAAAGAAAAATACCTGGAAAATCCCAAAAGATCTGGAGATTAAACAACATACTTCATACATAACATATGGGTCAAAGAAGTCTTTAAGGTAAAATTTTAAGTTATTTTTTGAAAACGAAAATGCAACTTTTCAAAATTTGTGGAATGCAATGAAAGCAGTGCATAAAGGGAAATTGATAGTATTGAATGCATATAATAAAAAAGAAAGATCTAAAAAGCAATCTGAGTTTCCATCCTAAAACTAGAGAAAGAAGACCACTATTAGCCTAAAGCAAGCAGAAAAAAAAATAGTCATGATTAGTTCAGAAATCAGGGAAACTGGAAATAGGAAATCAATAGAGGTAATCAATGAAACCAAATCAACCCTTGCAAAGACCAATAAAACTGATAAATGTCTAGCCAGGCTAGGAAAGAAAAAAAAAAAGAAGACACAAATTACTGATAATGAAAATGAAAAAAGGGCCATCACTACTGATCCCATGGACATTAAAAGGATAATAAAAGAATATTATGAACAACTCTGTGCTCAGGAATTTGATAACTTAGGTGAAATGGACCAGTTCTTTGAAAGACACAGCTACCAAAATTCACCCAAAGAGAAATAGATAAAATCAATGGCCTACATCTATTAAAGCAACTGAATAATTAATAGCTTCTCCCAAAAAATGTACCAAACTGGTACTTGCCTTGGGTTGATTTTAGGACAAGAGAAGTATTGCCTTGGTTGTTTGAGTTACATAAAGGGGGTGGTTCAGAATATGGGCTCTGGGTTGCAGAGGAATTGTAAGCAACTCTGATCATTAGTTTGGCCCTGTGACTTAGGAATAAATCTAACAAAATATAGGATTGATGAGGAAAACTACAGAACTCTAATGGAAGAAACCAAAGATCTAAATAAATGGAGAGAAAGTCCATGTTCATGCAACAAGATTCAATATTGTTAAGACGGCAGCTCTTCCCAACCTGACCTACAGATTCCAGGAAATCCGAATCAAAATCTTAGCAAGATTTTTGTGGATATCTACAAACTGATTCTGAAGTTTATATGGAAAGGCAAAAGACTTAGAATAGGCAGCACAATACTGACAAGAAGGAACAAAGTTGGAGGACTGACTCCACCTAAATTCAAAATTTACTATAAAGCTTCAGTGATGAAGGTGGTGTGGTATTGACCAAAGAACAGACACAGATCAATGGGACAGAATCAAGAATCCAGGCACAGACCCTCACAAATACAATCACCTGACCAAAGAAGCAAAGCAATTCAGGGGAAAAAAGCCTTCTCAACAAATGGTGTTGGAACAATTGGACATGCATATGCAAAAAAATGAATCTAGAGACAGACTATGCCTTTCACAAAAATTAACTCAAAATGTATTACAGACCTAACTGTAAAATGCAAAAATAGAAAACCTCTAGAAGATAACATAATAGAAAACCCAGATGATCTTGGGCATGGCAATGACTTTTTAGATACAGACTAAAGGCACAGTCCATGAAAGAAATAAAATGAAAAATTGGAACTCGCTAAAATTAGAACCTATTCTGTGTAATATTTTAATGGTGGCTACAATACATGCATTGATCAAAACCCATATAACTACACAACACAAAAAGTGAGCCGTAATGTGAACTATGGACGTTAGCTAATAATTCCATATTAATATTGGTTCATTAGCTGTAACAAATGGACTGCACTAATGCGAGATGTTAGTAAAGGAAAAATTGGGTGGAAGGTTGGTATTATGGAACTACCTTTACTATCTGTTCAACTTCTCTGTAAATCTGAAACTATTCTAAGAACGGTCTATTTAAAATCTATACGAGACTTAAATTGATGGATAGCATTGTGATGTAAGTGACCAGATGTTTTCCCCTGGTCTTTGCTGCTTCTCCCTGATTCTCAGGCAGCTAGCCCCCCACCCTCACCCCACTGAAGGGACAGTGATTAAAGAGGAACCAAGAACACAAGGATCTGAGTCTTGAATTTAGGGTTTCAAAAATGCAAAGATGATTTCAAAGACTATTCAATCATTTTGGTAAGGTTTTCCCCTTGAGGAGCAGGGAAAAAATGTCTTGGAGTAAGAGGGAAGAGCCAGAGGAGAAGCAGGGGGATGAAGGAGACGAAGAAGGACGCCGTCTTAGTTTGGGCAGCTATAACCTAATACTACTGATTTGGCAGCTTAAACAACAAACATTTTTTTCTTGCAGTTCTAGAGGCTAAGAAGTCCAGGATCAAGGTGCTGGCAGATTCAGGGTCTGGTGAGAGGTTCCTGGTCTGCAGACGGTTGTCTTCTCCATATGTCCTCACATGGCCTTTTCTTGTATGTGCAGAAGAGAGAGAGGTCTTCTGTCTCTTTCTCTTTTTAGAAGGGCACGAATCCCCCCATGAAGCCCCACCCTCATGACATCATCTAACCCTAATCACCTCCTCCAGGTCCCACCTCCGAATGCGATTATGTTGGGGATTAGGGCTTCAATATATGAATGTGGGGGAACACAAACATTTAACCCATAGCAGTCCACAAGCTCCAGGAGAGGCCTGGGAGGGGGGGTGAGGGCCCAAGGGAGAAGAGACTCACCCGTCCTTTGTGGGTGGAACCTGGGGAGGGAGCTCCAGAGGGCCCCCGTGGCAGGGACACGGGAGTGGGGAGAGGCCCGAGGCTTCCTCAAGACCCTCTCCTTCCAGGCTGGTGCACGAGGAAGCGCAGCCACATTTCCCCTCTGCAGTAGAACCAGGCGTGTGTGGACCCGCAGTCAGGAGAAGTGACGGTGCAACAGCAACCTCCACAGACCAGGAGGAGGATGTCGCCTCAGCGGGCGCCATGACGGACAACAGCCAGAAGCAGGTCCCTCCTCGGCCCAGGACCCACCCGATGCCATGATCCTCTCCATGTTCCTCAGAGATCAAACTACCCTAAACAATTGACTGAGGAAGCCCTAACTGAAAAACAGGAATTAGGCTGAGTTTTTTAAATACAGAAAATTACACTTCTTATACCCCGAGTTTGTGGGTTAAGATTCACTCGCACAAAGAATGAGCTAAGCCTGCCTTGTCAGCCTCCAGAGTAAAGGTACGGCTCTCACTCACTGCTCTTCAGCCCTCATCAAAAACATTCAGCATAACTTTTCAAGAAATGCCTTAGAGAAAAGAGGAAAAAATATTTTTTCAAGAACAGCATATTCATGCTTTCTCCCTTAAAACAGGGTGTGTTAAGCCAGCATTTGAAATGCCTTCCTTGATAACAGAGTTGACTCAGCGAGCAGCAGTTCTTGCAAATGACATTTCTGATATGCGAGAAGAGCAGAGAAGAAAAGTTAAGTATCTTTGCCGTCTCTGGTAACAAGGATGACGTGACAGACTCCTGCCATACACAGCTCCTCCGTGTGGACAGCTCCACCCCTTCCAGCCCTCCCTACCCCATCCCTTCCCACGCCATTCCCAGCCTCCCTTTCACACCTGGCACTTGCAGTGTGGGTTAATTACCATACTTTTCTTACCCTATACGGAGCCCTGATCAGACGATTATATAAATATTTACTGTATTTTTAGAGGAAGAAAAGACATAGAAATGAAACACGAGACTAAACACTTTGATGTCATTGAGACTAGTTCACTGTTATCGGGTGCTTACTAGGCACGAGTTTTCCCGTGTGTTAGCTTCGGTCCCCCTCAGATCCATGGGGATACACTGGGGACTATTCCCTTAGCTACACCAAGACGTGACCAATATTAATAGCTAATAGGTGGAGAAGGCTTAGATGCCAACTTTAAAACAGTTAAGAGTTAAGGAACATCTACCCAGATCATGGTTTGTGTTTTAGACTTATTGAACTGTGGGCCCTTCTTTCTGGTGACAATTCTGCCAGCTGGGGCCTGTTCTATCTACTTCAGTGTGACAAAGCCATTACCTTCAAAAGAAAGCTTGTCTTACTGTTCTCTGCAGTAAAGGTTCTGCATCCAGGGCTATCTGCTCAAAAGCTGGCCCAGATCGTGAGGAAGCGAGTTATAAAGAAGGTAGAACACAGCTGCTTTGCTTCTGTGGCTGTGGGCTGTCCTGGTGGTGTGACTATGTGGGCGGAGGCAGAAACCAGGTTCTAACTTCTGGGAAGCAGGCCTGGGGAATGGACTGGCCCATGGGATGCAGGTAGGAGCCAACTCATAAAAATCCCAGCCCTCAGCCTTGAATTCACAGTCTTTCCCCAATGCTTTTTATCATATTCTTGACGACTATCATGTTAACATACAACATTAAAAATATAAGAACAAGTCCCCAGCACTGGAGGTGGTGGGGAGCCCCCAGCCGCTGCCTTGGCCTTCCTTCTGTTGTTCCCTGCACAGAATCAAAGGCAGAGGAAATGCAGAGGAAATCTCAATAAAAGCCTTAAATTGGGTGGTGGTTCAAAGTTCAAGGTCTGGAGTCAGATAGACCTGCTAGTTACTGTGGTGGCTACTGAGAGTAGTTTCTATTTGTCTGCTATCTTTGGGTCAGTCCTTCTAGATTCTTCTACCTAGGGGAGGCTCTGGATTGGCTGAGCTTGGTCACATGGTGGCTGGTTGTCAGGAGCAAAGTGTCTGGCCACCTTTCAGTGTCTACCCGGATTCCTATCAAAGTATATGCATTGGGAGATACTCCCTGCATAGGAAGGGGCACAGCTAAAAATGGCACTTCACTTCCTTACATTATATGATCATTGTAGAATAATACTTATGGACATAAAAACACTATTTATTGGTAGGCAAAATAAAAATATCCTGCAAAACAGTGCACACAGTATGATTATATTTATTACATATAGAAATGAAGAAGTTAAGACCAAAGAGTTAAAAGTGAGTTCCTCTGGTAGGATGGTAGGATTATGGGTGGCTTTTATTTTCTCAATTGTGTTTTTCCAACCATCCCAAATATTTAAAAAGGTAAATAAAATACGTACTAGAATGGCTATAATAAAAAAGACACATAATAACAAGTGTTGACAAGGATGTGGAGAAATTGGAACCTCACACACTGCTAATGAGAATGTAAAATGATACAACTACTTTGGAAAATAGTCTGGCAGTTCCTCAAATGGTTAAAGAGAGTCACCATATGACCCAGCAATTCCATCCCTAGGTTTATTCCAAAGAGAGATAAAAACATGTGTCCATATAAAAACTTGCACATAATGAATGGATATAGATAGATAGATAGATAGATAGATAGATAGATAGATAGATAGATAGGATAGATATATACACACACACATACACACACACACACAGTGGAATATTATTCAGCCTTAAAAGGAATGAAATTCTGACACATGCTACAACATAAATGAACCTTGAAGATATTATGCTAAGTAAAATAAGCCAGTCACAAACGGATAATTATTGTATGATTCTACTTACATGATAGGCAAATTCATAGAGACAGAAAGTAGAATGGTGATTGCCAGGGGCTGGGAGGAGGGAGGAATAGGGAGTTAGCATTTAATGGGGACAGAGTTTCAGTCTGGGAAAAGGAAAAAGTTCTGGAGGTGGATGGTTGTACAACAATGTGAATGTACTTAATGCTCTTGAACTGTACACTTAAAAATTATTAAAAAGGTAAATTGTATGTTAAATCTATTTTATCACAATGAAAAAATAATTACCAAAAATTTTAAAAGAAGAGGAAATAAAACCAATGCAGTTATATAATAAGCAAATTATTTTATCTTTTAATAAAATATTCTACAATAATAAAAAATGGTTAAAATGGTACATTTTATATTATGTGTATTTTACCACCCAAAAATATTTATACTCGAATGTTCACGCATCATTATTCACAGGTGCCAAAATGTGGCTTCCTGCACCCAAATGTCCATCAACTGATAAACAAAATGTAATATATCCATACAATAAATTGTTATTCAGCAATAAAAAGGAGTGAAGTGTTGATACATGCCACAACACAGATGAATGTTTTAAGCATCACAGTGAAGTGAAAGAACAAAGGCCATAGACACTCCCTGATTCCATTTGTGAGAAGTGACTGGAGGAGAGAAGTCCAAAAACACTGAAGGACATTAGTGGTCGCCAAGGGCTAGGGAACATTTCTTCTGGGGAGTAAATGTGGTCACTGCTAGCTCAGCTTCTTTTGGAGGGGTGAAAATGTCCTAAAACTGATTGTGGTGGTGCTTGCACAACTCCAAATATACCAAAAGTCATGAATTGTACCGTCTAAATAAGTAAATTGTATGGCATATGAATTCAATCTCAATACAGCTGTTACCAAAAGAGTAAATAGGAAAAAAATCACTAAATAGTCTATAAAGTCATAAGCAATTTTAAATGATTTTGCAATGCTAGATGGGAGAGACAGATTCAACAGCAAAAACAACCAAAATAAGCATTAAAACCACTCAGCTCCAGGGCTGACCTCTCCTGGAAAGGCCACATTGATCAAAGATCTTTTGATTCCACAGGGCATGAGGGACTTGTCTGGTACAAGGTTGCTACAGTCTGAACGTTTGTGTCCCCCAAAATTCATATGTTGAAATCCTAACCACCAAGGTGATGATATTTGGAGGTGAGGCCTTTGGGAGGTGATTAGGTCATGAGGGTGGAGCCCTCCTGAATGGGATTAGTGCCCTTATAAGAGAGGCCCTAGAGAATGCCCTTGTCCCTCTGCCATGTGAAGACACATGAGAAGAGGCCATCCATGAACCAGAAAGCTGGCCTTCAGTAGGACTGAATCAGCCCGCTCTGTGCACTTGGACTTCCCAGCCTCCAGGGTTGTGGGAGATAAGTTTCCATTGTTGACAAGCTATCCAGTCTATGGTAATTTGCTATAGCAACCCCAAAGGACTAAGACCAAGGTCAAGCATCACACACCCATCCTAAGGCTGTCCCCACAGACTGAAGACTTCGATCTGAGGGGCCCTGAGCAACCAGACAGAAAAGCAGCCTGTTTCCTGGGGCACAGTACGCACACAGGAGGCCTGCCCAGGATCAGGACACTCACAATATTTTAAAGATGCAGGAAATTTCACATCAAAATCCCATATGCCTTCCCTCCTTAAAAAAAAAAAAAAAATCCCATGTAGCAACATGCTACATATGTACAGAGCAGCAGCTGCCTCCTGTGAAGGGCACCCATCTCACGCTCTTACTCACCCTCACTGCCACTATTAATTCCCCCTCGGTGGCTACTCAAGTTTGCTTTACCTGCCTGGGCCCTAAGACACACTCTAACCCTCTCCTTAAGGTCTCTAAGGGAAACAGAGGAGTCTGCTCTTCAACCCTCCTCTTTGGTTTGAGAGAGAAAAAGAGAGGAAATCACCCCATGGCTTCTTTTCGCCTTTAAAAAACGTTCTGCAATTCTTGGCTAAATTTAAAATGTGAATCACAAAAAAAAACAGCATGGTGGAAAAGGAGAGGTAGGGACGGCAATCCCTCCCTGGAGGGAAAACAAATCTAGATTTAGCAACTAACAGGGGCTAGTGTCCTTGCGTCTCCTTGGCCTTGAACTCCCTCCAAAGAAGGACATCAGCAAGGGTTTAGGAAGTACTTGAGACCGCCTTTGTGGTAACTGAGGCCGTTACACTTGGGTTTCAGTTTTAAGCATGTGGCTTTAAAGGGGACTTTCCTCACCGGAACAGGAAGAACTGACAAGTGGAACAGCTAAGGATCAAACTTAGCAGAAAACAGCTACGGTTGTCAGACAATAGAACATAAGATGCTGGTGTGTCCACACAGCTGCCAGCAGCTGGGACGGAGTCAGAGACTCAGCACTTTACACAGAAGGAACCCTGAGGTCTGTCGAAGCACCAAGCCTTTCATAGGGGGTAGAAAAGGAAAGGAAAGCTAGTATTAGGTTGAGCAGCTATTAATACCACTAAAAGTTCACGCCAAGTCCACGTGAAGAAAGATGCCCAAAGACTTTGTGGTGGAGAATAAAGGGGTCACTGGGATGACGTGAGCCCGGAGCACCCTCCCAGAGACACAAACTGCCAGCCCCTCCCTGCTTCCAGCTAAGGAGAGCAGAGAGAGGGGTGCTTTTTCTTTAAAACTGATAAACATTAAAAATCCAAATGGTGAAAAGTACACAACAAAGTTTCCCTCTTGTCATCCCTGGGATGCCCAGTTCCTCTCCCCAAAAGAACTATAAGTTTCTTGTTTTATTCCGGAGCTAGTTTATTCATACACAGCAAACTATCATATTATTTTTCCTTCTTTTTTTCTGGAAAAGGTAGCATATTTTAACACAGTTCAAACATTTGCTTTTTCATTTCTCAGTATGTCTTAAAGAATGTTCCAGATCAATATGTACAAAGCACTGCATTAATGTTGAGCACCAAGGTTATGTCCAGTCTTTGCTGTTACCAACACCACTGCAGTGGGAAACCTTGTATGGTGTAATTTCTTACATGTGCAAGGAAAGGTCTTTTCCTGAAGGAGAACATACTGGAAAAATTTTGCAAGTTATTGCCAACTTTCCCTCCTTAAAATTCATGCCAACTTTACCCTCCCATTTGCAATATAGGGCAGTGCTCTGGGTGTAAACTGGGATGATTTCATCCACTATGCTGAGAAACTGCTCAGGTGAATGAGCCCCAGGGGGAAAGCACTGCTCCTTCCTTCCAGAGTGCTTCCTCTGTACCTTTATTACTCACAGTCATCAGTTTCAGAATGATCCTGTGTGTAGTCAGCCTCCCCAGCTCTGGCCTGCAAACACCTCAAGAGTTAAGACTGGGCCTTATTCACCCTTATACCTCCAGTGTCTGGCCAGAGTAGGTGGTTAATTAATGCTTATTAGATGAGTGAACAAATACATAAGTTGGGTTTCTAGGTTCCATCTAGAAAAAAGAACTGCAAACTGTAGAAAATGGACTAAGACTATAATAACCTTAAGAGGTTCTTGACCCTCTGCAGCTTTCCCATGTGCGGGGGTTTTGTCTTCTCACCTGTATCTCCCTAGAGAGACCGGCAATTAAATATCGACAACAGCGCCTGTACCTTCCAGGCATCTAGAGTGTCTTGACATGGCCAGCAGGCACCTGCACCCTTTGGGTCCACGTTGACCATAAAGCCTGGATGTGGCCTCTCCAAGAGTCCCAGGTCATGGCTTGGTGGTACCATATTTTCAAGCAACCAAGAAGCATTTCCTGATACCTGAAAAGTGCCAGGGCTGCCTGAGTTCCACCTCAGCAGGACTTCAGAGTGTTGCCCCCAAACCACAGTGGACACCGGTTGCTCCCTCCACCCCCAGGGACCCCTCCTTATCCAGCACAAGTCCCTGCTGATGGCCCCGGACCTCAGAGATGGCAAACAACCACACTGGCCTCCTCAGAGTGACTCTAGGGGCTGTCTCAGGCTCTTCTAGATGAAAGGCTTGCTCTTTCTGGTTTGACTTAAGCAGAAAAGGAATGGGCTGAAGCTACTGCAGCCGTTTTTTGCTGTCACCTAGAGAGAACTTGCTGGGAATAGAGCCTAGAGACAGGAAGTGAGACTAAATCATCAGGGAATGAAATCAAGGTCCTGACATTTATACCCAACCATGGCCAAAGTTAGGTCTGCCCCCACCCCCCCAGAATGTTCAGTTATGTGAGCCAATAAATTCCTTTTTGTTTAAACCTGTGCATGCCGGGCTTGCAGTTATATGCAAGAAAAGCCCTCACATGGGGCCCCTCTGAGCATAGGGAATGGATCGCATGGGAAACTTCATTTCACAAAGATGCCAAAGGCTGGAGGTCTGGGTATACGAAGAGGCCCCTTGTGATGATTAAGAGAAAAGACTCCCAGAATACACTGGTGAAACAAAGACACTGAGAAAGGTAAAAGGCATTCCGCACTCCACTGAGATACAACAGATGTATAAGATGCAGCCGAGAATGGGAAACAAAAGCGTGAAAGCCAAGCGTGGTATCTGTGGGTTTTCAGCTCAGCCATGGGGTGGCCAGTCAACCTCTATTACCATAAAAGATGATGATAAGCGATTATTATCGCTTTGTGTCCCTGCACAGTAATAGATAACTGAATAATCTTCCTTCCCACATATGCTTTTCTTCCCCTATCTCCTGCCTTAATTAATGCCCCTATCACTTCCTGTGATAAATACATATTTGGCTTTTGTCTCTAGTTCCCGTCACACAGCAGCTAAAACATTTGGAAGCTCCCGAGTGATGAGGATCATTTGTATGCTAATGAAATGGCTGGTGGATGGGGGCTCCTGGATAGCTTCAGGAGGGGAGCTGGTCACCATAATTAGAGCTTGGAACTTTCAGTCCCACACCCCAACCTCTGGGAAGGGAAAAGGGACTGGAGATTGAGTTAATCACCAATGGCCAATGATTCGATCAATCATGCCTATGTAATAAAAACCCATGCCACCCTCACTCCCCTCCCAGTACCGTGCCCTATGCATCTGTTCCATCTGGCTGCTCCTGAGTTGTATCCTTTATAATAAGCTGGTAATGTAAGGAAAGTGTTCCCCTGAGTTCTGTGAGCCATTCTAACAAATTACTGGACCTGAAAAGGGGGTTTGGAAACCCTGATTTACAGCTGGTTGGTCAGAAGTACAGGCAGGAACCTGGGACTTGCGATTGGCATCTGAAGCAGAGGCAGTCTTGTGAGACCGAGCCCTTTACCTGTGGGATCTGACACTCTAAGCAGATGGTGTCAGAACTGAACTGAATTGTTGGACAGCCAGCTGGTGTCCAAAGAGTTGGAGAAATGGTTAGTGTGGAAAAGAAAACACACACATTGAATGTCAATAACATTGTGAGTAACAACAGTTCAGACCTCCCCTACTCCCAAACCAGCAAATCCGGAGTCCTCTTAGCAGCCACTCTCACCGCCCACCCTTCCCACCAGCCCTGCCCACGCACTTGACCAGTGCTGTGTATTGGTTGGATAGGATTTCCAATCCCCTTGTTTATGATAAAAATGAAATTGTGTTTTAAGCGACAAGTTGTTTTGATATAAGAATGAAGTGTCATCATCAAGGATGTCATCATCCCATCTCTTGTCGCCAATATGCCCTTGGTAGCTCAGCTGCGGAGGGGCACTGCTGGGGGCTTATCAAAAAAAAACATGGGGAAATACGGCAAGGAGACATTCAGACTATAAATATAAAAAGTTCAGGAGGTCTATTCAAGAGTTCTGTCCGGGCGAGGTGACTCTTTGCTACTCTAAATAGCTCTCTGACCTTGGGGCAATTAATTCCTGGCAGGGTGAAAGACACACCTGCAGTGGTGCGGGTCGCAGATCCAGAAGGCAAGCCTCTTGCCCGTCTACACCTGTGCCCTCGTTCCCTAGCAACATGCTCTAGCAACAGGGGACTTTTACTTTTGTGCTGGCAGCCAGACACTAGCTATTTGTTGGCTAAGCCGCTTCTCTCCTGTACCAACTCGTCTAAAGGTACACCTCAACTATTTGGACTTTATTTCTTTCATCTCTCCTGACCTGGAACAATAGTGTGATTCATCTATCATTGTTTTGGAGTATGTTATTTCTTTATTGTTTTAGTAAGAGACATTATCCTGAAATCCCTGTAGTGAACATGTGTTAAATAAATTGCTGGCAAAGACAACCTCCGTCTCTGAGTATTAATTTGCCTCAAATAAAACAAGTCATCCTGATTTAGCCTCCCAAACATCTCTCATCTCTTCTCTTCACCTTCCAGCATCTGTTTACTCCTTCAGTCACAGATACTTACTAATTACCCTCTTGGTGCCAGGCATTGAGACCCAAAGACTAATGAGATCTGGCTGCCCTAGGAAAATCACAGTCTAGTGATAATTCAGAAACCAAAATACAATCATGAAGCAAGGGGATTCACGCAGAGAGAGAAATGCACAGAGCCTCATAGAGCCCTGAACAGGGGCTCCTGTCCCAGCTGGGAATGGTGGGGCATGTCAGTGAACTTTTCTTGGTGGGCGTCTCTTCCTGAGTTTTTTAAATGTACAGACTGAAAGAGGACTGGCCATGCCAAGAGGAGAGGAAGAGGCATAGTAAGCAGAAGAGGCAACTTTGAGAATGGCTCAGAGGTGAGAGCAGTGTGGGCAAAATCCATGCATGGGCTGAATCCAGGCTCACAGCCCTTCTCACCTGAACAAGAGATCATTGACTGCTCTGCCCGCCTATTTTCCACTACCACCAGAAAATCTTCTCATGTTTAATCATGACTTCCTGTCTCCCCTGCTTGCAACCCTCTGCTAGTTCCCCTTCCTGATCTGCGGCCTCTCAGCCTGGCCTCTGTTCATAAACTTCTTAGGGTGACTGACAGTATTTCCCATCTCTGGACCTCATCTCTTCTCTTCAGTGTGCCTGGAATTTCCTGCTCTGCCTCAGTTGATGTGGCCAACTCCTATGCATACTTCAGAGTGACTCAGATATGACTCAGGGGTTACTTATTGCATAAAGATCCCCTCCCATATGCACTCACCTTTGTGTTGCATGTATTCTGGGACGAGAACCTATTTACAAGTCTCCCTCCTGCTCTGGCTTTGAGCTTACACACTTCTTCCACCAACCGGCACCAAACTGGCCTGCAGTGGATCTTCAGCAAATGAGGAAAGGAGGGCTCCCAGCTAGATGAAAATGCAGCTAATGACTCGGAAAGCAGCAGCTGCTGTAACATTCCTGAGACCCTTTCAACCTAGAAGTTGCTCAATGCCAAGGGGCTACTGACTAGGAGGCTGCCTCTGTCCCCAGATCTGCCACAGACTTCAGATACAGCCTCGTGCTTCCCACCAAGGCTCTGACCTGGCTTCGCCAAACCCACCTCCCTTTGTCCATGGATCTGTCTATACTCCCATTTATCCCCATGAGATGCTGTGGCCTTGGAAGCACTGTGTAAAGGCAATTGCGTTGTTATGATTGTGAAGTTGTCATATTCTACGTAGAACACAAGTTTATGAACAATATCATTAAGACTAAACTCTTTAGTTAAATATATCCCAGTTGAATATTATGCTAATTATAAAAGCAAGGCTATCTTAGTGTGACTGCTGTTAACAGTAGGGTGTGTGTCATTTAAGAATCTTTTGCAGGCTCATACAAATGTCTGTGCAATTTTGCCCCCCTAAAAAACATATATTTAAGTGACTTGATGGACTTCTTTGTCAATACACACAATCCTACTGATTCTTTTTAATAGCCACATAGTAAGAGTTCATTTTATCAGAGGTCAGCAAAGCATGGCCTCCAGGCCAAAGATGGTCCAGCACCTAAATAAAGTTTTACTGGAACAGCCACGCCCATTCATTTGCATATTGTCCATGGCTGCTTTTGCTCTACAAAAGCTGAGTTGAAGCGTTGCATCAAAGACTCCATGGCCCATAAAGCCTAAAACAGTACTATCTGGCCCTTTGTAGGAAAAGTATGCCACCCTTCGCAATCATTGGCTACACCATGCTTTATTTAACCAGTCCTTTATTAATAACATTTACATGGTTTAGCATTACAAACAATTACCTGTATTTTTTTTTAGCATTACATCAGTCAATTACCATCACCATTAAGTATCAGTGAGTGAGAATAGGACAAATGTGAACCCAATGTGTCCTCACAGAAAGATTCCCTTTAAAAAGAGTCTTTGAGTTACCAGACCAAATGGCTCAAGGGAGAACTCGGATTATGAGCAATTGTCAAAGTCACGGCAACAAAAGACTGCACAGATATATCTTGTTTTTTATGATAAAGAACCATGATATCCACCAAAGAGCATCAAAGCCCACTCCATGATCAAGAGTGAGGCGAAAATTCAGGTAAGACAATACAAAATAGGCATTAGCAATCGGTGACCTACTCTCAATGGTGGCAGGACATAAAGGAGCCAAAGAAAAGAAGGGAAGGGAAGGAAATTAACAATCAAGAGCCATATGCCAGGCATGTGAGCCGGATTCTATACACAGGCATGATATGCCAAATGTTAAATGATCATGATGGCACGGGCATCTGCCAACCAGAACAGATGCAGACCTCAAGTAAGATATTACTGAACTGGTGTGAGCTACTGAATATCACACTGCCCATATTTAATCCCCACAGTCATATGCCACCTGGCAGCCAAGAAAAGCAAATTTGAGGGGAAAAAAAATTAGGAAAAACCAATACAACATTCCTCCTCCTTCAAGAAAGCCTCAGGAATTATCCCCTCTACCTAACCAATTATGGTAACTGAGAAAGCAATCGTCAGAACTTGTGCACACTCTCAGACTGTACTGGGGAATATCAATATGCGTGTGTAGAGTTAAAGTTGTACGTTGTTATTGATATTTCTCCAAAGAAGATATATGAAAGGACAATAAACATGTGAAAAGATGTTCAGCATCATTAGTAATTAAGGAAGTACAAATCAAAGCCACACTGAAGTGTATAGCTTCACACCTACTCGGATGGCTATTATAAAAAGATGACAATAACAAGTGTTGACAAGGTCATTAGACACTGGAACCCTCATACATTGATGGTAGGAATGTGAAATAGTGCAGCTATGGTAGAAAAGAGTTTGGTAGTTTGGTAGTTCCACCAAAGATAAACAGAGTTACCTACCATATGGCCCAGCAACTCTACTCCTAGGCATATACTCAAGAGGAATGAAAATGTGTCCACACAAAAGTTTGTACATAAATGTTCATAGCAGCATTATTCACAATAGCCAAAAAATCACAAATATCCATCAATAGATGAATGGGTAAAAAAATGTGGTATATGAATACAACAGAATATTATTCAGCCAAAAAAAGGAAAGAAGTACTGATACATGGTACAACATAGGTAAACTTTGAAAACATTATGCTAAGTAAAAGAACAGATACAAAAGGCCACACACATATTGTATGATTGCATTTATATGAAATGTCCAGAATAGGCAAATCCAGAGACTGACAGTAAATTGGTGGTGGCCAGGGGCTGTGGGGAGGGAGAAGGGGGAGTGACTGCTAATAGACATAGGGTGATGAAATATTCGAGAATTAGGTAATGCGGATGGTTGCACAACTCTTTGAATATACTAGAAACTGCTGGATTCACCCTGTAGAAGGTTGAATTTTATGGTATGTGAACAAGAGTCTTTTACAGTTATGCATTGTTATACCAATGAACCATATTATTGGTGATCTGCCTTAACATTTCATCCCAAAGATGTCTTTATACAAGAGAAAACATTTGCACCATTTGCTTTATTCTGGCGCATCCTACCTAAGCCCTCATTCCAAATAACCCTGCTAGTTCCTTTTGAAACCAAGTGCTCTGCGCAGTCCTACTCCTGAAAGTCGCCTGTTGCAGACTGTGGCTCTCCCTTAAGCCCTGCAGACCCACACCATACTTCAGAGCAATCTGCTCGTTTTCTTCCTGCACACAGTGCCCTACTCAGCCAAACGCCACCCTAGTGGGAACAGGATTAGTACCTCTTCAGGATGGGAAATAGCCTCATTAGGAAGAAAGAGAAAGAGAGAGAGAGAGGAGGGAGAGAGGGAGGGAAGGAGTAGGTAGGTAGGTCCCAGGTCACAGGAAGCCAACTCTTGTTCTTGACTTGTTTATTTATTTGATTTGCCTGATATTTTCTTCTTTATTGTCTTTGTCTTTGTCTTTCCTTCCCTCCTCAAATCCACTCATCCATTCTTTCTTTCACACCTGATTCTTCTGACCCAGGCAGAGGACCAGGCCCTGAGGAAGCTGTTTTCTCTTTCAGTTTTGTTCTTCCTTTGGTGAGGCTCCACCTCCTTCTCAGTTATTCCCAGCAGACCTGGGGGACATTCCCCAGAGGCCATGTGGCCTGGATGGTGGATGTCCTCTGTTCCTGGAGTCTGTTAGCAACATGTCAGCAGCTTCTGACAACCTGAAGCCCTTTTCCTGTATCTGTTGCAAAGCCCATGTTCACTAGAGTCCAATTCCCTGCCTAAGAGATGCCTCTTGCCCGCAGTCCCTTTGCAATGAAAGAAGCCAATGGGTACCAGACACTCTCCACATTATCAGCTCCTCACGCTTCCCTAGGTCATTAGGGGAAGGACAATTAACAACAAACACTCAGTCTTCATCTGTGTGGACTTGTAGCAATGAATATGAAAGATGACCTCATAGGGATGTTGAATTGGCTGACAGGGATCACTGGGTCACAAACTGAGAGTAAAGTAAAAGAAATAGACCAAGAGGGACTCCTAGTTCATGAAAGGTCAAACTGAGTCCTATGTGCCAGACACACGGGGCACAGTGTGAGGCAACCTGGCTGGGGTAAGGAGGTGCACCTCCAGAAAAAGCAGGGTGGGGTATTTAGTCAGGGCAATATAACAATGGGCAAAGAAGTCCCTGTTGAAACTCTGTGTTAAGCTTATGCAAAGTCAAGGTCACACTAATTCTCTAGGGTAAAGATACCAGACTAGGAATATAGACATCTTCAGTGAGATCAGTTAAAGGTCAAAAGGCCAAGAGCAACTTGGCCTGGAATGCTTGAGTGTTTCACAAATGAAGAAGGGTATCTCAGCATAACCCTTGACTTCACTGTAAACAACCCTAGCAAGCAGAGAACAACCCAGCCCACCTTGAGGGCAGTCCACACACCTAAGCCTTTTTTTCATGTTCTCGAAAAATCCTCATCTGCCTATAAAACCCCCTAGACAATGCACCACCCTGGGCTCTCTTGTCCCCTCCTGGCATGAGCCAGGAGCTCTTTCCTCTCACTGTATCTCTCAATAAAAGCCTCTACCCTGACTCTCCTAGCTTGGGTGTTTGCTAAGTTAATTCTTCGACTCCGCAAACAAGAACCCTGGCATCAAAACCTTGCCTATTTTAATTATATGGTGATAACATTAACAAGTAATGCATATAGGCTTACTTTGGGCCAGACTACACCAAGTGCTCTACATGCACAAATAAGCTTTATTGGGTGGAGGAGCCACTGTTTACACTTCTAGATTAATGGTCCCTGAGGTCTCCCCATCAAAGTTCTGAAGAGTTGGCCTCAACATTGGGATGGTGGGTAGCAGTAGAACAGAGAACAAAGGGCACTAGGTTCAAAAGAAAATTCAGAACCCTAGTAGAGGACAACCTAGGACAGTGTCCAGCAACAGGAACAAGGCAAAGTTCAAAATCAGGAGCCAGGTTGCAGACTGGGATTGGAAAAGAAATCAGAGTGGGAAGGGGGTTCCCAAAAGGGAACAACGTTCAGCTCCTCACTGGTGCTACAACACCTAATCCTAGTTAAACACGGTAAATTTAACCGAACTTTAATCAAAAGTTCTGGGACTGCACATGAAGTAAGACTGGGGCCAGAGGTGTGAGGGATGAGGCACAGATATGGGCAATAGGTTCAGGCACAATGCCGGTGTGATTTCAAAGCCTCGTTTTCCCAAGGGTTCTGATACAGCAGAGTTTGGGACAAGAGTAGAATCCAGTGCTCTGGGTGGAACTCAAAGAGCCAGTGTGCAGGTGTAAGTCTGGGGAGAGGAAATCCCGGGGCAAAATACCTCTAAAAACCGAAATCAGTCAAAGGGAGAATTAAAGTTTAAAATCCGTTTATTGCTCACAAGCTGCAGTCCCAGGCCATCTCTCTTTCTTGCTCCAGCAGAAGCCAAAACTGGCCTTCCCCCTCACCTCTCAGGTACAGATAAACCCTCCTTGCCCAGGTAATTACTCATTGATATGGGGATGAACTTCTCTCCACCCTTGAGGAATGATGCAAATGCACTAAAGCCATACTTCTTTCCACCTCTGAACATCCACTGATATGCAGATGTACTAAAGCCAGATAAGATGTTCTGGAAATGTTACAATTTTACCCATTGGCCACCCCTCCAGAAATCTTGCCTTACAATTTACTTGTTCCCCCTCTTTCTACTAATCTAGTAACATACAATAGCAACAGCAATAAAATCTTGATAATCCTCAAGCCAGAAGATTTAGCCTATGCAGATTAAGTAAATGTACTTTACAGCACCATCTCTCACTAAGCACAAAATATGTTTCTACACTTGTTTACTCATTCCCAATAACTATGCTAGATTGCTCACAAAACTGTTACTAAACATTAGACAAAGTCAAGCCTCTCTTTAAGCATTTTTTTCTTGACAACAGCAACACAATCATGATAATTCTTAAGCCAGAGGATTCAGCTAGGTTCAAAGTCCGATGCAGATAAAGTCCAAAGCTCATCCATTCCAGCCATCACGCGGCAGCTGCAGCCAGGGGGCACATCCAGGACACAAGGACTGTAGAAGCAAATAACCGTGATTTTGCGGGGCTACTTTACTGTTATTCCAGGAATACACAAGAGGCCAGCTTCCAGACCTTTTCCCCAAGGTGCCAGAAGAGCCAGCCATTGCCGGTCCATGTGTCGAAAAGTCCAGGGCCACATCCATTTTATTCCTAATTGCTGCACCCATCTTTACAATGCATATCTAATAAAGTGGGTGCCTTGATCGCTCTCAATCACTAGCGACTGGCCATAGGCTGCAAAGAGATGCTCTAGGCCCCTCTTGGTGGTTTGCTGATCTGCACAATGTGCAGGGAACTCCTTCTGGGATCAGCTGACTTCTTCAAAGGTCATTGGCAAGCCCCACTGATGGGCTATAGCCCACTTTGTCTTTTGGCCCACGTGCAACAAACGCTGATGTAGCCATTGGGCTGCGTCAGAGGCAGACTTTCCTTCTGGCCAGAGCACCTGGGCCAAGGTGTCTGCTTCATTATTCCCTGGGGATGCCAAAGGCAAATGGCCAATCACATGATATACGGTAGTTGTCTGTGCCACACCACTCTGTGGCCTTTGGGTCTAGTCTCTCACCCACCCCGCGATGGGATAGGTGGTTATTACCTTGGTTGGAGCTGTTCCAGCAATGGGCTCTGTAGCCAGCAGGGTGTGGTACACAGCAGCCAGTTGCTTCTCTATCAAGATGACCCAGACCTCTGCTCCTTTCTATAGTTCTGACCAGGCTCCAGCCGGCAGCAAAAGCAGCAGCAGTGGCAGAAGCAGTAGCCTTAGGCTCGGGCCACGGGCTAGGGTTGGAGTGGCCAGCAGCAGTGGTGATACCTCCACGACCACACGAGTGTAGACACACGTCCCTCATCACAAGTGCGCCACTTCTCCCCATCATTTCTAGAGGCGGCCCTCCCTAAGGTCGCGCTCATTATGACAGATTTCAGGTTCAGAGGAATCCTGCTGACTATGCCAGGTGTAAGTCCAGGGAGAGGAAATGCCGGGGCAAAACACCTCTAAAAACCAAAATCAGTCAAAGGGAGAAATAAAGTTTAAAATCCGTTTATTGCTCACAAGCTGCAGTCCCAGGCCATCTCTCTTTCCTGCTCCAGCAGAAGCAAAACCAGCCCTCCCCCTCACCTCTCAGGTACAGATAAGCCCTCCTTGCCCAGGTAATTACTCATTGATATGGGGATGAACTTCTCTCCACCCTTGAGGAATGATGCAAATGCACTAAAGCCATACTTCTTTCCACCTCTGAATGCCTATTGATATGCAGATGTACTAAAGCCAGGCAAGATATTCTGGAAATGTTATGATTTTACCTATAGCAGGGAAAGCAAGGAAGGAGCAAGACAGAACAGCAGGAGCTCATACAGAAGGCCAAAGGACGGGGGCCATAGTCAGGGCAAGCAATGATTTCAGGAACAACATGAGGCCCAGCGGGTGTCCCTGTGCTGTACACTCCTAGCCCGGAGTATAGAGTAAAGGCATGGGAAACAGCAACACAGTAACTCAGGGATCACCCCTGGGCTGAAAGAGCTGAGTTGCTCCCAACATGCCCCCCAAATGAAGGTGGGCTGATGAGCTGCATGATGGGATGTTGAGGGATACTTTCCAAAGCGTCAGTCTAAAGGAGCTGAGTAGCAACCACGTATCAGGAGGCAGGCCAGAGCACATGCATTCAAAATGCAGAGAGGGGACAATCCTGGAGAAACGCCCCTATGCCAAGTGGAGCAGGTCAAATATGGTTTATGGCCACCTGGAAAGAGTGTGCTGATGGAAGCACCATGCTGATTCAGACAGAGGCTGCACCCTCCTCCTTCCCTCTTCACTCAAGCCTCCCCACTCTCCCAACCCCAGCCCACTCCTTTGGGGGGAAGACCTGCTCAGAACCAGAATTTAGAGAAGAATAACAGTGGGCCAGCTGTTAGCCAGCATTTGTTGAGGTCTCGCTGTGACCAAAAGCAGTTCTAGGCTTGACTCTTCAGCTACAGTTCATCTACCCACACTTTTCATTCTTTCATCTTTAAATGAAGTTCTCCTTTTACAATGATTTATCAACTACAACCTCTATAAGAGCCTTTGTTTTAAGCAAAATGTCAATTATCTGTTAATAAGGTAATCAGTCATTGTGCGCAAACTATCAAAAAAAAGGATAGGCTGTTTTTTTTTTAATTCTCTGGAGCAAAAAAATTATCACAGATGTTTGTTGAGCACTCTGGGAGTGGGGTGCTTGCAATATACGCTATTCTGTTTGTTTATTTGTACTTTTAAGTCACTGAAATTTGGGGGTTGTTATTGCAGCCTAATTTTCCTTATCCTGATTTATATGAGTACAGAGGCAGCTGGTTTCACAGAGAAGCTCAGGAAGATGAAACTGATTGGAGCAGTAGAGAGAAAAGGACGTCCTAGAGAGGATATGGTATGCAGATTTATAGAACCTCATAAGCTCCGGACCTGTTCTGTGGTGTGTTGTGGCCAGAGTGCAAGACGGGTGAAGAGATAAGCCTCCAGAGGAAGATTGGGGCCAGATTGTGACAAATCTTGAAAATTATACTAGGGAGTTGCAGAAAATGGGCAAACAAAGTTTTGTGGGTTTTTTTGAAAACCCTAATGGGATTTATATTTTAGAAAAACATCTAGCCCAAGGGTAGAGAATAGAATGGGAGTGAGACACTGTGGGTAAAATTGTAATATTTCCAGAAAATCTCACCTGGCTTTAGTGCATCTGCATATCAACAGGCATTCAGGGGTGGAGAGGAATAAGGCCTTTTTCATTTGCATATCAATAGGTGTTCCTCAGGGGTGGAGAGTAGTTATCTCCATATCAATGGGTAATTACCTGGGCAACAGAGGGCTTATCTGAACTTGAATGTTTAGGGGGAGTGCTGGTTTTTGCTTCTATCGCAGCAGGAAAAAGAGACAGCTCCAGAGTGCAGGTTGTAAGCAATAAACGGGTTTTAAACTGTATTTCTCCCTTTGCCCTGGGATTTCCTCTCTCCAGACTTACAGACCGATTAGGAGGCAACCAGAAGTTAGGAGAGAACTGATGAAGTCATAAATCAGAGGATGACAAATTTTTTCTGTAAAGAGCCAGATGGTAAATATTTTAGGCTTTGCTTTCTGTCACAACTACTCAACTCTGCCACTGTAGCATGAAAGCAGCCATAGACAACATGTAACAAATAAGTGTGGCTGGGTTCCAATAACACTATATTTACAAAACAGGCTGTGGATCAATTTGGCCTATGGGTTGCAGTTTACCTGCCCCTGACTAAATAATAAGACAGCTACCATTTATTAAGACCTACCACATTCCAGTCACTTTATAGACATTATAGCTGATTCTCACAACTTTGCAGGAAGTATTATTGGCTCCATTGTACAGAGAAGGAAACAGGCTGAGAGATGTTGGGTAACTTACCCAAGGTTATGAGGATGGTATATGACAAAGTCAGGATTTGAGCTCAGGGCTGACTCGAGAGTCCATGCTCTTTTGTTATTTCATGCCACCTCCTTGGGGCAGTCCAGGAGGAAGGAAGAAGGGAATATATAAGACTGTCAGTTCTCAGTGCCTGAGAGCATTCACTCCTTCCTTTCTTCAACAAATATTTTGCTTATGCTATGTGCAAAGTATTAGGGATTCAAAGATGAATGAGCTATGATTCCCGTCCCTGTACAGCAAAGCCTAGCATTTAAACCTGTAAGTGGGTATGAAGGATGAAGAAAAAGAAGTGTGATTCATCAACAAGACCAAGGAAGTAAAACATTGCGGTTGTTCTCATCCCTGCCGCCTTTCCTTTAAGCATCCAGAGGGGGCCCTCTGGTCCTTTGGCATCACAGAAACCAGATATTTTTATCGTCCAGCATGAACAGATAGGTAGATTTATGTTAAACTATTGAAGCTTAAGCTTCAGGATCCCCTGCTTCCTGAAACTGGGCCCCTGTGTCTAATTTTGTATTTCTTTCTTAAGAGTCACCCCTCAGAAATATATAAGCCTTGGTCCCCAAAACCTGGATCTGCCCTGGAGTGAATGTTTTTCAGAGCCAGGTCTGTTAAATGCTGTCTTTAAGAATCACCAGGGGCTACAGATGCTGGTTTTGGCTCTCGGTGTTTCTCCCAGGGCAACTGTGGGAGAATCTGGGGCTGCCCTCAGTGTCACAGGTGTGGCCAATCTGAAGTCTGTTCCCATTATGTCCACTCTCCTCCGCTCACCAGCAGCTGTCCCTGCTCCCCTTTTCTTTAAAATCAGCCCCGGGTGCTATGGTTTCAGCTGACCCAGGCTCTCTGGAATTCAAGACACCCAGAAATTCAAGGCTCCAGGAATCCTCCCAATAGCCTCTCAGTGGGCCATAAGAGCAGGAAAGGACACTGCCTTTCTGGTAGGGCAGGGGTGGGGCTGAGGCTGGGCATTGCTGGGCACCCGACGGCTGGCGGCTGGTGGCTGGTGGGGAAGGGTTCTCAGGGTGGGGCTGTCTTGTAGAGCTCAGTGGCAGGCTCTGCTTTGTAGTAATTTGTCCAGAGGAAATCAGACTCTGGGGAACTGTTTTACACTCACCCAAGTCATAGGTGATGCAAAACTAGAATGCTGTGTGAGGACAGGAGGCCTAACTGGCAAAATAATTGGCTCTAGTCATTGGCTCAAAGTCCTATGTCTTGCCAGGCAAATCCACAAAGCACACCAAATTATAGACTGGGGACTGGGTGAGTGAGCAAGAACAATACTGTGACTCCTTAAGAGCAGGTACTGTGCCATTTGCCCACTGTCAGGTCTCCAGCAGCGAGTACAGCCCCTGCCCCATGAAGGTGCTCAGTAAAGGCCATTCTTGGGAGATACACCCATTTCTCCTAAGATGAATTGGCGTTCTTCTGGACTAGTTCTCTCTAAATTAATAGCACTGGCCTCTAGTATCAGGGCATCTTTATCCTTGGATACTGTGGGAGGTACACTATAATTTCTCCACGCAAGCCACACACAAGCCTTCTGTTCTGACTCATTTCCTCCTGGGAGCCCATCGTATTAACTGTTGCATTCCAGGGCTCTTTTCCAGAGTACATCTTAACTCCTTCGTGGGTTTGGGAGAGACTAGAGTGACACACTTAGAATAGACGCTGGCTGCAGGGGCTTGCTCGTCTGTTTTGTGTTCATTCTACTCATTTCACTTTCAGAGGGCATTTCCTGACTCCCTTAGAACAAGAAATCCTCCATAAATCCCATTCTTCTCTGGATCTATGTGGGTTTGTGAAGTCAAGTTGGCATATAATTTTCAAGCATTGTTGAAGCAGTAAATGCTTTTATGAAGAATTCAGAGGCTTATGGAGATAAAACATGATATGGTAGGGAAAACTGTGGATTGGGGTACAGGACATGTGGGCTCCAGTTTTGGACACATTATTTACTTCACAAACAAGCACCCAAAGCCCAGTGTGAGAGCCAAATTCAGGGCCGTGCTGGAAGTATGTAAATGAAAAGACACTCCGTGCAAGGAGAGCACACAGGGGGGAGGGAAGAGTTGCACTGCAATCCAGAACTGTAAAATGATTGGGAGCACGTAGTGGGGTGGTTCTCCGATCTTAATTCTTGCACTGTGAGGATCCCCAGTGGAGTTCTTTCACATGCAGATCCTTGGGCCCCACCCCTCAGAAATTCTGATTCAGGAAGTCAAGATTGTACGACTCTGAAGGTTTAAAAAGCAATCCCCACCAAGGTGAATCTAGTGAAGCGCCCACACACTTTATTTTTAAAGTAGAAACTTACCAGGCACAGAGGCACAAAATGGCATGACTTTACCTTCCACTTTCAGAAAATGAAGGTCATGAGGGGTGACTGCCACGGTTTCCTGCTCTACCCAAGTTGACAACTTTATCGCCATTAACTGTCAGCAGAGAATGAGGTAGCCTGCCTCCTTGTGAAAGCTAACGTCATCTGGGCTCATCTTCACTTCCCCATCACTTCTCTACCCCACTTGCACGCGCGCGCACACACACACACCGCTGCTCCTCCGAACACGTGGTAGTCCCCCCCCACAGCCCATTCCAAAAAGAATCAGGACAGCTCCTTTCACTCTAAACCCCCCTCCACTTATCACCTACTAATTACCATTTATTTCACCCAAGCTTCTTTAAACATAACATAATAAAGAAGAAAATGGGCTATGAAGCTAGCGCATGTTCATTATAGAAAAGCAAATGTTACGGCCCAGAGGCAGGAACGAGACCACACTGCAGCCAGGGCCACCCAGCTGGCACTAACCACATGGTGGGTAGCAGAAGTCCAGGCAGACCATACAGACTTTAGACCTCAGTAGGCACTGGGAGTTACTGTCTGTAAAAGACAGGGAACATTGAAGGTGAGCCATTCAAGGGCTTTAGGCAGTGGAATAATATCCAACTTGTGCTTCTGACCAATAAATAGTTCTAAGAAGGAAACACATCAAAATACTAACAATGTTTATCTCTGGGTGTTATAAGCAATTTTAATTTTTTTCTTTATGCTTTTCAGTATTTTCCAAAATTTCTTCAATGGGCATGTATCACTTTTTTAAATACATTTTTTTATTAAGGTATTATTGATATACACTCTTATGAAGGTTTCACATGAAAAACAATGTGGTTACTACATTCACCCATATTATCGAGTCCCCCCCATACCCCATTGCAGTCACTGTCCATCAGTGTAGTAAGAGCATGTATTGCTTTTATGAAAAATTTTTAGTCAAAAATAAAAAAGCTAACTGGAAGCAGTCTGAAGGACAATGGAAAGGAGATTGATTGGTGGTAAGGAGTCAAGATCACTGGGTCTCAAGGAAGGATGGAGGTAGCCTGGAATGGTTTGGGGACCATAGGAACGGAGAGAAGGGTGATCCTGATCTGTATTTAATGGGTAAAATCCACTGGTGATTGTATAGCTGTGGCAGATAAATGGGAGGGACACTTAGGATGACTGCTGGGTTTCATTTTGGGTGAGTGACTGGGTTGAAGGTGACTCCACTCAACCAACAACAGGAAGAGCACAGACACGGGAGGGAAGATGAGGGTGGTGTCATAGAAAGTGGCCTACAACATCAAAAGCCAAGCAATCAGATTAACCAGGTTATGAAGCTAAGAGGAGTGACAATTCTTTCAGGAAGTTCAACTATGAAAAGAATAGGGTGGTAACCAGAGAAAGTGTAGGGTTGCTGGAGCGTTTCTCAGACAAAGGAAATGAGCCAGTGGAGGCTCATCAGCTGCAAATACAGATGTTAAGGTGGTGGCTGAGAAAGCATGACCCGCGGTCGGATGAAGTGGGACTGAACTGGAAAAAGAAATCTCAGTCCTTCCGGGATGGGAATGAGGGTGAGGCAGCAGGGTACACATGCACAGATTCCTATGGAGGTTTATAGTGGGAAGAGGAAATTCTTGCATTTTGAACTTTACGTCCTCTGTCAATCAAGTGAGATTATCTACTGGGGACGTGGATGAGTAAGTAGTTGAGCCAAGTGTCGAAGGTTTGTAATAATCTGAGGATGGGGAAGGTGCCGAATGAACGTTAAGGACTGCTCAGTGTAGTACTGACGTCCAACTGCAGTTGGATCCACTAGGTTTTGTGACAGCTCCGCCAACAATCCCTACACTTCCATCATTTTTTTTCATGCTGTGTTCTGCACCCCAATCAGACATAGGTGGGGAGATATTGAGTCATGCAATTGATTCAGGACTAGGGAATTTGCAGAGCTTGTGTGGTTTGAGAATGAGGGGTGTAAAGAGTTGCAGGCTATGAAAAAGACGGTTTGAGTTGACCATTAGGGCACCCATTGGGTCAAGAACAGAATGGGATTAAAAGAAAAAAAAAAGGTCATATGAAAATTTCAAGGGATAGGGGTCCTGAAGAAGTAAAAGATTTAGTGATAGAGTAAGAAAATAGGAAGCCATATATTAGAGCTCCAAGTATGGTCAGGAGAGGGGAGTGGTGGTTGAATTACAGGTGCACATGGTTAGATCTGAAGAAACCCAGGGCATCACAAGGACAGGCTTGATAGTCCTCAGAGGCGCAGCATCTGAAATGAAATCTGTAAAGCAAGTGTGAGTAAAGGCCAGAGTGACTGTGAGGTCACGGGAGAGCATGAGCCTTTCTGACCCTTTCTAGGCCTCCGGGGAGTTGACAGAAAACCATGCTTAGCTGCAGGGCTTCTGGACACACACAGGGGCTCAAATCCTGGCTCTACCAGTGACTAGGTATGTGGTCATGTCGATTAACTTCTCTGTGCCTCACCAGCCTTATGAGTAAAATGAAGATAAAATAGCACACATAAATGAAGTACTCATAACAAGGCTTGCCTCGTATACCACACTACTACTCAAATGTCAGCACAATTACCATCTGTCATTTGAACAATAAATTTTAAGTCTCTAAGGCAGAAATTCTCAAATGTTTTGGTCTCAAAATTCCTTCACACTCTTAAAAAATTATTGACTCCAAAGAACATTTAAAATATGTATTATCTATCAATATTTTTATATTAGGAATGGAAACTGAGAAAAATCTTTTAATACATACTCATTTCCTGGTAACAATTTTAAGAAAAAATAACTCTTTTTCAAAACAATTTGGAGTTGTGACATTGTTTTACATTTTTACAAGCACTTTCAGTGTTTGACTTAATTGAAGACAGCTGGATTCTCTGGTCTGCTTCTACATTCTATCTATTGAGATGTGCTGTTTGAGGTATGTAAGAAAACCCAGGCACCCGAGATCCTCTAAAAAGGTACTGTGGATTCTGGACCACACTTTGAGAACAGTTACTTTAAGCTTTCTTCCAGTTTTAAATCATTCATTCATTCAACACTACTGGATCTCAGAAATAGAAAGGAATCATGTGGTTGCCTGCCCTGGAGCTTATCTGAAAGAAGAGATTAACGCTAATTTAAAATTATGCACAGCATTAAGTGAACACAGAGGAAGATGCTGAGAAGTTACTGGCATGACTGAGAGGCAACGAAGGCTTTAACAGAGTATAGGGAGTTTGAATTTGCGCATGAATTTCCTGTACTCCCCTCTCAGAAGAGGGCAGAGCATGTGCAAAGGCCCAGAAGCAGGAATCAATGTAACATAACGGAAGTCAGGGTACATTGGCAAATAATTATGCTGGAAGACTGTTGGGCCTCATGTGAGAAGTTAAATTTCACCCTCTAGACCACAGGAGGCTGGGGTGACAAGAGCTTGCTTTTTAAAGTTAGGTTTATTGAAGTATAATTTACATAAAAGTAAACCATACCCTTTTAGGTGTACTGTTTTTTTAAGTTTTGCTAAGCATATACAATAAACATTAACAGAATCAAGATACAGATTATTCTCATCACCTCAAAAAGTTCTCTGTAGTCAATTCCTATCTCTCACCCCCTCAACTTCAGGCAATACTTTTCTGTCCCTATAGATTAATTTTTTACTTTGAAATAATATACACTTACAGGAAGTTGCAGAGAGGGCACATGTACATCCCCCAGCTCCCTCTAATGGTAACATCTTAGAAAACTACAGAAAAATATCAAAGCCAGGAAACTGGTATTAGTACAATTAACTAGACTACAGACCTTACTCAGATTTCACCAATGTTGATGCATTATTTTGTTTTAAGGAGCATAATTGAGCCGTAGCATGGAAGATGGATTAGTGGGTAAGGAAATAATATGGAAGAAAGGAGAGCTCAAGGAAGTGTGAGGAGAGGAAGGGAACTGGAGGAAGCATTTCTGGAGAATAGAAATCATTTGATAGACAATTTGGTATGAGCATTTAACCTTTTGGAAATGAAATCACCTATGTGTCAGGACAGCAAGCCGAAGGCTGTTTTACGCTGAAGGGCCTGATCTCTCATTGAATTGAGAAAAATGTTTCCTCCAGTCATGAGAACCCCAAATAACCATAATATTCCTGCTTACTCTTTAAGGGAAGAAAATATTTTTAGTCACTTTTTTCATTCTTCAAACAATGACGTAACTGTCAAAGATCTGATATTCCCTTGAAGTTTATTCAGTTACGTTTGCTCTCCTTAATAGGATTAGCTAACAACTGCCCCGACACGAAGTAAACCTTTATACTTACTCTCACTCCCTCCTGGAGATCAGGATTTTTGTTGGCTCTCCTCCCTGCTGCAGCGCTATCACTGACCATGGAACTGACAATGCCTTCATCTCTGTAACTTAATATACTCACAGACATCATTTACTCATCACAGAACTGTGGAGTGTTGTCCTTGCTTTTACAGCCCAAGAAACTGAGGCTCCTAAGGATTTTGTACCCAGGGTCACACATACCCACATTTAACCTGCTTAGATAGGTGCTGGCACAGGTGAGCACTCAGTAAATGTTAGCTAGCCTTGTGTGTAGTCCTGTTCTCTCTACTCCACCAAACCCCAACTATGGCCCAGTGGACCTCTTTCTTCCACAGCTGTGCTGGACTGAATTTAGGCAAGAGCAACATGCAATGGAACTATTTCCGGCCACAAAGTTTTTATTTAAATCCGTTTGTTTAAACCTTCATTTGGCTGATACCTAGTTTATCACCAGTTACTACCAAATACAGTCCTTGAGTAGATCTAATACTGATTCCTAACACCTAATACATGTTACTCGACTTTAGGATGACCTTTCAGTATCTTTGAAATCAGGAAGTGCCTTAAAATCAGATTTAATTAAATTCGGCAACAAACTGTTTTTGCTGTGTCCGGTGCTAGATATTTTATACACATTTTAGCCCTTATTCCTCCCAATACCTACTTGTTATCATCATGTGCAACCATGCTCATTTTAAAGATGGGGAAGTCAAGGCACAAGGAGGCTGTCATTTGTTCCAGGTCACACAGCTAATAATGGAGGACGGGATTAAGAGTAACCCCAAAGCAAGCAGTATCCTAGAATCCAATTTCAGTAAACTTACCTAGGAAAATAGTTCTATCTTATGCAAAAGCCAGAACAATTTCAAATATAAAAGGGTAAATTAAAATAACAACCCAACCAACAGACGACAAAGAGACGAAGGCTCATCAAGGTTAACAAACAAGGTCACACAAGATACCAGAACTAGGACCCCAATGGCGGATGTCTTGACTCCAAAGCGCGAGCTATTTCCACCAAACCACGCCGCCAGCTGACACATGGTAAGAAGCAGTATAAATATCTGCTTAATTAATAATGCCGCAAAACCACGTTGACAAGGACCAGGATAAAAACGCAAAGGATAGATATAAAGTAAACGCAGTTAACCTTCCGGGAAGAAAGAAAACACAAATAAGGAGCCCCTCGCCCCAAGTTTTCAAAACAGTACATTCAGGAAAGCCAAGGTGCTGAACAATCTGCGCGGGTCCCGCCAGACACCGGGGCTGGCGGGAACGGGGTCTTCAAAGGAGATGGCTCCAGGGGGCGGCCTGGGGGCCGGGCAGCCAAGCGCGGCCGCCTCCCAGCTTCCCTCCCGCGCCCACGTCCTCTCCCGGTCGCGAGTCACCCGGCCCGGCAACCCCCGACGACGGCCCGGAAGCCAGCGGCCTTTCCTTTCAGGGCTGCTGGCTTTAGGAAAAAACACAAACACACGTCCCCGGGCGGTCCGCAGCCTCTCAGTGTCGGTCGGGGCCTGCAGCTCGCTGTGCCGGTCGGCCCGGCGGCCACGTGTCCGAGGGCGGGAGCCCCTCGGGGCAGCAGCTCGACGCCGGTAAGCAGCCCCCGGCGCAGTCAACTCAGCCCAGCCGAGTGCCTATAGCTCGGCCCCAGGAAGGCCCCGGACGGGCGCCCCTCGGGCCGCGCGGGCTCCCCTCTACGCGCGAGCAGCGGGCGCAGGCAGCCGGGCATTTCCTCTTCCTCCCTACGCGCTGCGCGGCGGCGGCGGCGGCGGCCGGGCTGAGGCCGGGTTGGCGTGTCCGACCGCGGCCTGCCGAAGAGCGCGGGGCGCGGCCGCCGGCGGCCGGGCCTCGGGTGGCTGGGCCCGGACGCGGGCAGCGAGAGGCGGGGCCGGCGTGGGGTGGCGGAAGGAGGCGGAGGAGGGGGAAGAGGAGGAGGCGGCGGCCGGGAGCCGGGGGAGAGGGGCGGGGGTTGGGCCGGGGGAGGGGAGGAGCGGGATTTGCGGAGCTCGGCGCCGCAGCCGGGAGCCGGCGGGCCCGAGAGTGACCGAGTCACGGCGGGCGCCGGAGGAGCCGTGGCGTCGGACCCGCCTCCTGGAGGAGCTCAGCCGCGGCCAGGCCCGGCCCCATTCCCGCCCCGCGCCGCCTCCCTGCCGCCGCCGCCGCCGCCGCCGCGGGAGCGCTCCCCTGCCCACCCCGCCCCCGCGGCCGAGCCCGGGAGTCGAGTGGGAGTCGGCCGGCCGGCGCGGGCAGCGCCGGGACCCCGCGGGGGACACTGCAGCCGGAGCCCGGGAGAGGCCGCGCCGCCACCGTCTGAACTAGGATGTCCCGACATGAAGGTGAGAGGAGCCCCCGCCCCCACCCCCACCGCCCCGGCTTCGGCCTACCTCGCCCGGGCCAGGCGCCGCGGAGGGCGGCCGGGAGGCGGCGGAGACTTCGGCCGAGCCCGAGCCGGGCCCGAGGCGCCGGGCCCGGGAGCGAGCGAGCGAGGACGGAGAGCCGCGGCGCCGCCGCCGCTGCCGCCGCCACGGCCGCGGCCCTGAGCTGGGCCTGTGCCGGAGGCGGGGCGGCCGGGCGGGCCGGAGGGTTTGCACTGTCATGGGGCGGGGGAGGGGGAGGGGAGGCGGCGGGGCCCGTTACCGGCGGGAGCCCGGCCCTCGGGACTGATACCGGACGCCGTGGCTCTCCCGGCCGGCTCCAGAGCCACGGGCCGCAGCGCGGCCTAGCGTTCCCGCCGCCCCGGAAGGGCCCTGCGAGGCCGCCCAGTGGGGTTGCAGGCGGCGGCAGGAGACGAAGGGGCTATGCGGGGACCCGGCGAGCGCGTCCGGTTCCCGGGAGACGGCGGCGAGGTGCCCCTGCCTGCGGGGCAGGCGGGAAGGCTCCGCAGCCGGAGGACGGGAAGCCCCCGCCGCCCGGAGCCCGCCCCGGCCTCGCGGCTAGGCCTCGGCGCGTCCCTGGGCTTGGGTAACGAAGTTCCCGGGGCGGATCCGGCCCGGCCGCGGCGAGCGAACTCCCTTCTCGGTCACCGGGTCGGAGCGACACTCGCCCCCGGCCGGCCGCGGGCCCCTTGCCCGGCATGCACTACCTACCTAAATCAGGTTTTGGTAAATGACCGTGGTGAGGTATGTTTATAGTCCGCGAGGCATTTTGGACTTTTGTTTTGAGATTTAAAATCACTATTGGGGTACAATCGCAAATAAGCAAACAACTTTAATTAGCCCAGTCCCCAGGCACAAAGAGAAAAATGTTAAAAGGCTCTTGTACAGGCGTTGAGCTGGCAAAAAATAAGTTAACTTAAATTTACTGCCATATGGTTTAGAAAAGGGGGAGGGGGTTGTGTTTTCTTTGTTTCACTACTACAGGTCTTTAAATAAAAAGTATTAAAAGATTGGCGAAAACTTTATCCAGGTAAGATTAACGCAAGACTGCAGAAGTGGCTTGAAAGTATTGTGTACTCTTGATTTTAAAATCCTGTATAGGTAATGTAGAAGAGGAGAAAGTTTAGTGAGTCAGATTAATGTGTGCTTCACACCGTTGGGAGGGTATTCTTAGGGCAATAGAGGCCTTAGAATTTCGAGGTTGAAAAACTCAGGTTCGTTAAAATTATATTTAGAGCAAATTTCAGTATTTGCATTACTAATTGCAGTGTTGAGATTGAGGAACATTTTGTGTTCAAGGATTTTGTATTTTAAAAATCATAAAACTAATAGGAAATACACTGTCTTTCCTTCACTTACTGTGTACAAGTGTTGGACATTTTGAAATAAAAAGGTACTTAGGCTTATAGAATTATATGGAAACTATGTCTGTTCCCCTATTTTTTCCACTTTATCGGACTATATTCCCTATCCATATAGTTTAAAAGAAGTTACAGTTAATGTTAGGATCTAAATTAAATGTGGGATATTAAAGTTTATCTTAGACTCTAGTTATGTGTACACTGACCCACCTGCAAGACAAAACGAAAGTGAGCAGTGGCCGCAAGCTCTCTTACTCATAAGAATTGGAAGAGTTAAAATTATAGAATCATAGCAGTGGAAGAAAGGTATTTGAGACCCACTCTCCTTGCCTCAGGAAAACATCCAGATAGTTCCAGACTGAGTATTCTAATTGAATGGTGTCCTGGGAAGATTCCTTTACCCTCAATAATCTCAAAGAGTCATTAAAAATCTCACAGTGCTAACATTCTTGAATGTAACACAAATTCTGTAATTTAAGCCTATTTTCCCCATTTGGTCCTGTGGAAAGGCATGTGGTTATGAAATTATTATTGAACATTTATAGCACACCTTTTCTGGTAACTTACACAATGCCAGATGTTTCTATAAAAGGAATATTCCTATAATCCATCAGTTGGATTCTAGTACAGTATTTGACAAGTGATTATCAGTTAAGGGGCTAGTTTATGGCCTGAGGCAGTAATGTCAGTCTCATTAAGAATCACGTTTAATTCATTACATATAGGTTTTGTGGAATATTAGTTCAGGCTGCCATCATTTTCATGAGTGGGAATTTAATCTATCACCAAATGTAGAGTTTGACATCCTCACTCCTAGAGTTCTCAGCTTTCTCTTTTTTGAGCCACCTGATCCCATTTTTTAAAATACTTTCTTTACTGATATGATTTTTGAGCTCTTTAATCATTGGTCCACCTCTACATTCTCTGTAGTTCTCATTTCCTTTCAGTAGTGTGACCCAGAACTGGATGTAGTAGTCTGGTAAGAGATCCGAACTGTGCTGCCTGTCATGTTCATGGATGCTGCTTCCTTCTCAGTGCCTTCTGTTTGCATGTAATTTGTTACTTTGTGCCCACTCTAGTGAGTTGCACTAATATATATGTAATAATATAACTTTGGACAACACAGCCCCAAGATGGGCATCAGTAAACCTGAGAGTCTCTGCTTTGTGAAGTGGTGGCCTGCCATTGGGAAGGGAGATGCAGACAGACAGAAGCATAGAGGAATGCTGTAGCCAAGGGAGGGGTCAGCATAGTTTTTTCTGTAAAGGGCCAGGTAGTAAAATTGTAGGCTTGGCGAGCTGTATGGTCTCTGTTAGCTCTGCCCATTGTACTGTAAAAGCAGCTATAGGCAACATATAAATGAATGATTACTGCCGTGTTCTAATTAAAACTTACGGACACTGACATTTGAATTTCATACAATTTTTATGTGTCATGAAATAATGATTCTTCACCTTACCATTTAAAAATGTAAAAACCATTCTTAGTTTGCAGGCCCTGCAAACACAGGAGGTGGCCAAATTTGGTCTAGTTTGGCCTGTGGACTATAATTTGCCTACTTCTGCTCTAGAGCTTTAGAGAGTTGATAGAACTTAAAATTGTTGGGGAGTGCAGAAAGGGCCTACTCAGCTTGGTATTCATTCCATCATTTCCTTTGGGTAATGAGGTGAGTTCCATGGACTGAACCAGTTCTGTACCTCAGTTTCTAGGAGCACTATGTAGACTAAGTTATAAACATTCATCAGGGATGGGGAACAGCCTCCCACCTACTTGCCCAGACCCTGTCTGAACGGAGAGATGGCAGGTCTCTATACTATGTCTCCTGCTTGCCCGTTACGACTTTTCCAGCCAGAATTCCAGGGCCTCTTTTAATTCACTTTGTAATGTTCTTGTTACAGTAGCAAACATTTTACATTAGTGACCAGTCACTTTATGTTCACCATCTAGTTCCATGTTGTACACAGTGAAACCAGTCATTTTCTGTTTTATTTTTAAGAGTTTTTTTCACGAATGTTTCATTAGATACTTTAAATACGTTTAAAATATGAGTGTTATTGAGAGCTTAAAATCCATTTAGTAGCTTTGTGAATTAAAAAAAACATCAAGTTATTCAGTGCTTATTAGCTAAGATGAAATTACGAATGTTTCTTGCATGAATTAGAGCCTAATTGATTACCTGGAGTTAGGAATACATTTATTGACTTAAATCATTCAACCTTTTTTTAAATTGCTACTATGTATAAGACACTGCCAGGTGCCAAGACATGTGGGAATGAATAAATGTAACACAGCTTCTCGTCTTTTTTTTTTTACATGCGCAGTATTATGGTTATTAAACTACCCCCTTCATCAGGTCCCCCCCCACCAACCCCATTACAGTCACTGTCCATCAGCGTAGTGAGATGCTACAGAATCACTACTTGTCTTCTTTGAGTTGTACAGCCCTCCCCATGCCCCCCCAACAATACATCTGCTAATCATAATGCCCCTTTTTCCCCCTTATCCCTCCCTTCCCACCCATCCTCCCCAGTCCCTTTCCCTTTGGTAACTATTAGTCCGTTCTTGGGTTCTGTGAGTCTGCTGCTGTTTTGTTCCTTCAGTTTTTTTCTTTGTTCTTATACTCCACATATGAGTGAAATCATTTGATACTTGTCTTTTTCGGCTTGGCTTATTTCACTGAGCATAATACCCTTTAGCTCCATCCATGTTGTTGCAAATGGTAGGATTTGTTTTCTTCTTATGGCTGAATAATATTCCATTGTGTATATGTACTACATCTTTATCCATTCATCTACTGATGGACACTTAGGTTGCTTCCATTTCTTGGCTATTGTAAATAGTGCTGCGAGAAACATAGGGGTGCATCTGTCTTTTTCAAACTGGGCTGCACAGCTTCTCATCTTAACTGTGATAGGGAAGAGGCATGTGACATAGCTTCTACAGCACAATGTGAAAGATGCCCATGAGGAAGGGATAAACAAATTGATGACAAGAGTATTTCCAGCTTTTTTCTAAATTTGACCAGTTTCAGAGAGGGAATCTATAGAGATTTCTAATGCTTTATTCTTTGGTGCCTTCTTAACATTTTTGTAGGCTACTCTTGATTGTGGATAAAATTGACATTTCAAATAAGTGCTTAACTTTACCTGATGTGCATTTCCCCTAGCCTTTAGAAGATTTTCTTATGTAAAAATGATAGTGAATAAATGGACAGGTGATGTTGTTACATTATTCTCAGAAGCATCTGATGTTTATTTTCAAAAAGAAAGTAGAAAAGTAGGTAGACCATTAAATCTAGTTTTTGAAAGTTGCACCTTTTTTTAAATTTACCACTCTTACTAAATTTTAATTTTCTTCTCTATAAAAATGCTGTGACATTAAGAACACACGTACAGTCTTAGAGTGAATTGCAATAATTTTGTTGTCCAGATTTGAGGACTTCAAAGCTAGAATTGTTAATTAGCTTGTGATTTTTGCCTTCCTATAGCAGAGTAAATTATCTCCCACTGAAAAGATTTTTATCATGTCAGACAACTTATATTCTAACTCTGATATGTTAAAGGTTATGACATTCTTACTTAGGTTGTTTTCAATTTCAGTAAATCATGAATTACGTTTACCTTGACTTTCAATAGAGGATAGATAAGAATGTAACTATTTCAGTTTCTGGTGTCTTTGATTTCATGATTTCATATAAACTTGGTTTTGAAGCCCATTTTTTCCCATATTTTGACATTAATATATAAGTTAAAATGTAATATAGCTTTCCTCTCCTTTTAAATTGGGGATTTAATTTGGAAGAAATTTCTTTTAGTTAGAATTTTAAGGTGTATCAGCAACAATCTTATTTAAAGATTGAAAACTTTCACACTAGAAACTTACAAAACTTCTGATGTGAAATGGCCAAATTCCTTCATTTTAGGCTTGCAACATTAAAAAAAAAGAAATACATGCATTTATGAGTCATAACTTAATTTTCAAAACAGTGTATAACATCTACCATATACATTTGCTGAGGTTTGTGTTTTTTTTAAACTGGAGGTTCCAAAAGTCATTTTTAGTGAAGGTTAAGGTATTGGATTGTTCTAGAAATAGGGTCTTTTTATTACATTATCGCTGTGGGGCTACTTTCATGAATATGAACTCAAAGGAAAAACATTTCATACACTTCATATACATGAAGGTTAAAAGTAGAATACTATTCACAATTAAAATCTTTGTTTATAAAAGATTGATTTTATATACTGGTGTTTGCCAGGAGCCATGATGTTGTTCATAAAAAATGATAAAGTATAGCTTTTTCAGTCACTGAAGTTACTCATTAAATTTGAGGAAGGCCCATATGAGGTATACAGATGAGAGTGTTTTTAAAAACATGGTAATTTTTATATATTAGCCATGTCCTGATTCATGTTGGAGATAGGGGATAAGACAGTTTCCTAAGGGAATGTACTTCATGGGAAGGAAGTGACTGGTCATAGAAAGAGAAGGTGTTCTTGGGATGGTAAGGACAAGAGGTCTGGATGGTGCTGGCAAAGGACAGTTAAGCAAGGTAAGCATGAAGCTTGGAAATGATCTGTAGCCACAGGGAGTCAGAAACAGAACACCAACTTTCATGCCTGATAAAATGTCCTAAGAGTTTGATACCAGGAGGTGAAAACTGAAGTATCCTGTGAAACTACCAAGAGATGAATTGCCTTGTTATACACCTTCCAGAGTACCATCCCTACTACCTCTCTCATTGCACTCCTACAGTGTTTGCTAATTTCTGTTGTAGTTGTCTTTCTGAATAGTAACAAAACAGAATGTGGGTCCATCCAGTTCCTGAACATGGCCAATTTAACCCTTCCCTGGCCACAGTGCCAACCAGCAGTCCAGCAGACTTTGTGAGTGGCCACAAGGGATATTGGGAGCAAAGTATGAATGGATTCCTGCAAATCCACTGCTGATAGAAAAAAACAACTGAAGTCAGAAGACTGGGTCAGTCAAGTCACCTTTCAGCTAGGAGGGACAGATAGAAAATGGGTGAAGCCTCTTGATATCACAACTAATTAGGTTTGCATATTATCTTCTGCTGAATTGTGTGGGTTTTTTTCCTCTCTTGCTAGTACTCAGTGCCAGTGTCATGAACTTCAGCTTCTCTAAAGTAAGAGGATTTCATTTGGAGAGTCACTTCAGAGCGCTAACATGATAAATTGACTATGAGGACTGTCACAGGCATATTTGTCAATATTTTTTGGGCTTGACTTGTTTATTGTTCCTTTAAGACTGTTGTCACCCTCCCCTGCCACCCAGCAAAGTTAAGGGTCCCTCTAGTGGCACTCCTGCCTTATACTCCAGGCATTTTTTTTATGCTGTAATTGTTTGCTTGTCTACCTCCCCCATAGCTACCTGAGGGGTAGGTATAGTGTTACACTTACCTTTGTACCTTACCACCAAGCATAGTGTCTGGCCTTTGGGAGGCCTAGTGAAATGAACATTTGTGGGTGATTGTTAGAGAAGTTAATACTTGTCTAAAAAAATGGCAAGGCGAGAATGCTGTCTTCTGTTTTTATCTGGAGAAGCTAGTTAACAGGGAAGGAGATTGTGGAAATGAGGACTTGCTACTTTCATAAAAATACAGGAATTAATTACATAGAGCAAAAATAAGTTAGGAGAGCTGACTCTGGGAATGGCCTGGACTAGAATTGGAGTACTGTTTTGTTCTACTTCTGGCTCTGGTTTTAGATTAACTGCCCGTGGTTTCTGCATATTAATTGCACTATGTGTCTGAGTTTTTGGGTTCATTCAGGCATTCATTCAGTGGGTATTTATGGACTACCTACTCAAGTACCACTCAAAGTCATCTCCAGAGCTTGCTGCACATTGTTGACCCTTGCTGCAAAATGGTAATACTCATGAGTTTGAGGCACATGTTTGGGAATTAAATGCTTTCCTGTTGTTTAGGCTGTGGTTCTTCTCCAGTGTGCTGGAATTAGTCCTTGAAGTTTATATTTTATGACAGGGTAATTAAGTCATTTTTGTATTCTAATGTTTTGTCAGTATCTGCACCTCCTGCCTCATTTTTTTAGTTTATTTTTGTTTAAGTTTCACAATTATTTCTAATTCTGCCCAGCAGTACATTTCTTTCCTTAACTGTATTGTCCTTAGACTATGGACGTTTCACAAACATCTGCATATATTAAAATATGTTCAAATAGCTTATTCCTCATAGGTTTGTAAGTATCTTTTTGGTGCTTAGAAAAGAGCTCAGTGGATTAAATGTTTAATTATTGCATTCAGTATGGTTTTTTGCAAAGTCCTAAGGGCCATATAGCAACTGTTGGGATGAGCAACTAGATCATACTTCTTGCTGTTACTCTTCCTCAACCAACATTCTCCTTTGGTGCCCTCTCTAATTGTAGAAGTTTGGCAGTGCAAGCAAATGAGAGGCTTTCTAAATTAGGAGATAAGGACATTGAAGTAAAATAGGCAGAGGTTATATTATATAAAGGAGTTGTTACAGATATGTCCTTTCTTTTCTGTAAGAATGAAATACATGCTGGGAGCTGAGGGTGTTGGTTACCAGGCAGTTTTCATAAACAGAGATACTACATTCAGCCTTACTAACACTGCTAGGGATTCTGATACAGTTAATTGCAATTTGAAATGAATGTAAATTGTGAAGTGTGTCTGTATAGCTGTAGATGTGGATATACACAGTGGTCGCAGAGAAGCGACTTACCTTCCTTCCCCTCAGAAGAATGGTGATTAGAACCACAAGTGGCAGTGGATGAGCACCTGACCCGTGGTGTTCCTATATTAGGCCAGGGTCAAGGGTCTTCACTATATGTCAGACATACTATGTATCTCCATGTTCATTCATTGTTCCATATCACTTCCTACAAGCTTTTAAGAAATCATCCAGAGGAAGACAAGACAGTAAATTTACTTGTAGAATTGAGGTAGACTATCTCTATCTAATAGAAATTAATGCAAGCCACATGTAATTTAAAATTCTGTGGTAGCCACAGTAACAAAACTAAGGAGGTGAAATTCATTTTAATAATTTAATACTTTAAATCCAGTATATCCAAAATTGCATTTCAACATGTAGGCAACATACCTATTTTAACATTTTTATTTTTTCCTTACAAAGTTGTAAAAATCTAGTGTGTATTTTACACTTAGCATATTTTAATTCAGATGCTAAATTTTCATCAAAAATACTTGGCCTTAAATGAGAAACGTTTTAGACTGGTATATTGGGGGTCTGCTAATTCATCTTAAGATCATATGCTGTCTCTTTTTATATGCACATTTTGATGCAGTATTGCCATCTACTTAATGGTCCATTCATAAACATTCTGGATTTCCACTTCTTGAATTTCTTTCCTAAGAACCTAGATTTTACCTTCCTTTTTCACCTTAAAATTATTTTTTAGCAACCTAAAACTATGACAATGGAAACCCACTTGTAAAGTAGCTACAAATTCTAATCACTTTGTGGGCTGTTCAGCTTGGAGGAGTAAGTAATAATGTGGGGGTGATTAAATGAGTTTGAGGGGTTATTTTAAAGTTACTGCATTGACAAATGTAGAACTTGGAGAGATTGTTACTAGTCTGTTGTCGAGTTTTATAACGGTGAGTTCAGAAGGTAGTTGTGGATTCTGTCAGTGGTGATAGACTAGCCATCATTTGAAGAGGGTGATCTCTAGGCTTGGTAATCTATGTAGGAAGGAGTATTTCATTGTAATGAGATTGGATCTCTGGTATCCATATCAGAAAGGCTTTTGGCATCTAACAGTAGAAAACAGGTGGCTTTGATTGTTCATTAAAAATTTTAGGACAAGTGCTATGGAGCTAATACTTAGACCACAATTAAGGTTTTTAGCAATCCACTGGTGGTTTCTCTCGTTTACCTATTTGACTTCTGTTTTAGCCAGTTAAAACTAGATTTACAGTAAAAATAGAGGGTTTGGAAATAGTCAAAAAATTTAAAGACCTAGTGTTTTACTGAAGCAGCAGTTCCACTGAACAGTCGAGTGTTACAGTTCTATTCATTTTCAGTCCCCTCCAGTCAGATCACTGGAGCATCAGGAGTTTGTGGCTTTTTTTTTTAAGTAGTATAAAATGCTAGTACTACAATATTTGGGTGCTGTCATCCAGTGGCTCTTAAGCAGTATCAGCAACCTGGGACTTGGCCGGAAATGCAGGTTCTTGGACCCTACCCTGGGCCTACTGAATCAGAACTTCTGGGGATGGAGCCCAGCAGTTTATGTTTTAACATTTCCTACCTGGACTTAGTTATGACCAAAGACAATTATGTGAGATGGTTAGTGCTGGTGGCAGAGGCACACAATGGTTGTGGGACTGTTTTTCAGGGTATGATACTGACCGAAGGGAAATGGAGGGGCTGACCTTGGCCTCATTCCTATTGAACACCATGTTTTTGTCACCTGAAGAGGTGGAAGAAAAGGATAGCTCCCTGGTTCAGACCAGTATTGTTTATTTACTTAGTGCATATCTATTGAATGTATACTTGGAGCAGGCACTATTGTGGCCACAGGAATACCACAGAAAACAAAACTGAAGATTCCTGTCCCAAGACACTCACTGGGGTATATGGCCTATAGGCTAAACCCAGCCTGCTGTTTTTGTACATCGTTTTATTGGAGCCACATCTTCTCATTTATATATTGTCTAAGCTTTTGGGCTACAGTGGCAGAGTTGAGTAGTTGTGAAAGAGAAAGCTGAAAATACTATCTGGCTCTTTACAGAAAAATTTTGTGGGTCCCTCGGATAGACCATAAGAGACCATATATGTGGTAGAGTGTTAGGAGGTTACAGTGTTATGAAAAGCCATACAGCAGGTTAAAGGAATAAAGAGTGGGGGCCACTTTGGAAATGGTGGTCAGCGAGCGTTTTTCTGAAGATGGAAGAGTAAAGGAAAAGACCTGAGTGAGTGAAGGATATTTAAAGGAGGAACGATATTGCTGAGTATACAGCAAGTGCAGAGGCCTGGAACTTGGAATGTTCTGGGAATAGCAGTGAGGCCAGTGTGGCTGGAGGACAGTGATTGAAGGAGAAAGGGGTAGGAAACGAAGTTGTATCACCAGGCCAGATCCTGCATACCCTTGTATTGTAGGCTGCAGTGAAGACTGTTAAACTGTGAGTACTTCGAGAAATAAATTCTAGAAGCCCTTCCTCTATAGAGGGGTCTTTTTGGCTAAACACACAGCGGAGGCTGGAGACTAAATATCTACTGTTGTAACACATTCCATCATCTCTAAGAAACATTTCTTTACAAACTTCCCCCTGTATTCATCACTTTTTGAAGCGTTGTCTTAGCCTCCATGTATCTATGTATTCTTCTTAGCTAATGTTTCTTGGATGGTGTGGAGTTTGGTGGAAAACAGGTTACCTCCCTGGTTTTAATGTAAGACCTTTAAGCCTAGAAGTTGGGTTATATACCTGAGCAGTTTTCAAAATGTGTGTGTGTGTTATGATAACACACAGTAAGAAATGTATTTGATATTATGATCCAATAGTATGTACATCTGTATGAAAAAAGTTTCACAAAACAGTACTCATTTTTACTATGAGAGATGTATTCTATTTTCTATTCTGTTTCATTAAAAACAAAAATATGAGTTGTGACAGGGAGGGCAGTACAACTCAGAGAAAACAAGTAGTGATTCTATAGCATCTCACTACGCTGATGGACAGTGACTGTAATGGGGTAAGTGGGGGGGGGCCTGATGAAGGGGGTAGTTTAATAACCATAATATTGCACATGTAACTGTAGATTAATGATACCAAAATAAAAAAATATATGAGTTGTGATTTTTCTGGATTGATTTCACTTTCTACTCATGGGTTGTGACTTGCTATTTGAAAAACACTGGCCTAGGCTGTCTAATCTAAAATTTTGAGTTCTTATGTACAAGGTACTGTGGTAGGCACTATGAGGTAAATGAAAACTATAATAATTTTTCCTCTTGGAAGGGGATATGGGAAAGTCTAAATATATAAAATAAATTAGCTGTCATATAACTGGGGCATTAAATGTCAAGTCAGTTACAAATCCCATAGTATTGGCAAGTGTAATAGAGTGTGTTCTGAATGTCAGGACATTTCCAAAAGGGATGGCATTTAAACTCAAGACTTGAAGAAATATTTAAGTATAATTGACAATGTTATATTAGTTTCAGGCGTATATATAACATTATAAGATATTGATATACGTTATGAAAGGGCCACCATGGTAAATCTAGTTACCACCTATCTCCATACAGTTTTTACAATATTAATGACTATGTTCCCTAAGTTATAATACTGTATTTTTATAATAAGAGTTGGGGATGGGGTGTCTGCCAAATGAGAAAAATGGTAGGAGGTAAGGTACAGAGCTAAGAAAACATGGCGTTTGTTGGAGAAGTGGGTGGGACAACACTGAGGAGACCAGAACTTCTGAAACAGAGGACTCCTGTATATAAGTGGCAGGAGTGAGGTACTAGAAAGATGGATTGACTTATTGAAGATTCTGAGGGGTAAGTGGGACAGGGACCTATTTGTTCTGACTTCTAGTTCATTAGTAAAAGAAGGGTACTAATGCCTGTTGAGCCTCTCTCTCCAGGGTTGGTTGTGGAGATGAAATAGCATCACCTGTAAGAATGTTTTTAAGTTAGCTTAAAGCACTGCATAAATTTAAGATGGTATTTTTTATCATGGGAAATAAGATTAGAAAGGAAGGTTGGAGTAAGGTAGATAGGGATGGATTTTGATCACCACACTTCGGTCCGTCTTTGCCTTTTTCCATACAGATTATGGGAAGGGGTGGAGGGTGGTTCACCAAAAGTTTTAAGTGAGAAAGGGTATGATGACATGTTGTATGTCTTAGGAAGATTAGTGTGGTACAGTGTGCAGAAGAGTGGTGCCTGTGATGGGGAGACCAGTTTGAGGCTTTTTGGTGGAATGAGCTTGAAGGTAAAAGGACCTGAATTATGAATTGGTGGCAGTAGGAACAATAAGGGAAAAGATGACTCAGGATAGTCTGATTGTGTGAGAGCTAGAACTAAGGTATAATTTCAGGACAACCAGCCAGGGTTCTGGAAGAATAGCAGGTTCTTCTAGTACATAGGAAAGATGGGAGGGGAGAGATGGGGGAAAGGTGGGGAAAAGAACATTGAAGCCTGGGGATTGACTGGATTTCTATGGAAGAAAGCACCTAGAGAGGGGAGGATCCAGGAGCTGAGAGACCACAACTGTGATGTGACTTGGAAGCCACAAAGACCCTTTCCTGACCACCCACTTGTCCTGCAAGTATTGACTTACCACTCTAGATGTAGGCTTCTTTGAATAGAGATGGGAGGTAGAGTAGGTGAAGAGGTGGGAAGGAGAGAAACTAATAATAACCAAGCCTCAGGTATAGTAATTTTTTTTTATTAAAGTGTCATTAATATACAATTTTATGTTGATTTCAAATATACATCACAGTGAGTCAGCAGTCCCCCCTCCCTCTCCCCTCCTGCACCCATCCCAGCCCCTCCCCCTTGGTAACCACCAGTCATTTCTCATTGTCTGAATCTACAGCTGTTCTGTTCCTTCTGTTTTGCTTTGTTTTTATACTCTACAAATAAGTGAAATCGTATGGTATTTGTCTTTCTCCACCTGCTTATTTCACTGAGCATGATACCCTCTAGATCCATCCATTTTTTGCAAGCGGCAGGATTTCTTTTTATGGCTGAATAATATTCCATTGTTTATATGTACCACCTCTTCTTTATCTGCTCATGTATTGATGGACACTTAGGTTGCTTCCATAGATTCACTATGGCAAATAGTGTGATGATGAACATAGGGGTGCATATATTTTTTTTATTTTGTTTTCTTCGGATAAATTCCTAGGAGTGGAATTACTGGGTCAAATGGTATTCCTGTTTTTAGCTTTTTGAGGAACCACCATACTGCTTTCCAGAGCAGTTGCACCAATTTACATTCCCACAACAGTGTAGGAGAGTTCCTGTTTCTCCCCATTATAGTAATGTTATATTTACTGAGTGCTTACTGTCTGCCAGGTACTGTGCTCAGCATTTCACATGTGCCAACTCATGTAATTCTCACGGCAGTCCTCTGAGATATATATTATAATCCTAGTTTTATAGATGAGGAAATTGATGCACGGAGACATTAAGGACCTTGCCCAAGGTCACACAGTCTATGATAGAGCTAGTATTCAGAATCAGGCCTGGGTTCTCAACATTACCAAGTTTATGGACTAGTTTCTCCTGCAGGTATTTCAATTAAAAGTCTCAGTAAAATTTCAAAGCAACGCAGCAGGATATATAAGGCCTGTTTTTCAAATTAGGAAATTGAGTCCCAGAGAGGTTAGTTAGGTTATTTGTCCTAGGTCATGCAGATAGTAAGTGGTAAAGCCAGGGTTTGCACCAGGTTCTCTCAGAAACTAAAGCCCATGTTCATTTATATTTCATTCAGAGGTCTGCAAACTTTTTCTGAACAGGGCTAGATAGCAAATAGACTTTGTGGGCCATATGGTCTTGATTACCACCCCTCCACTCTGCTCTTGTGGTATGAAAGCAGCCATAAGAGTAGCATAAACAAATGAGCATAGCTATGATCTAATACATCTGTATTTATGGACACTGAAATTTCATATAATTTTCAGACATCACCAAATATTTTTAAGTTTTTTTTTCTAAACATTTAAAAATGTAAAAACTATTCTTAGCTAGAATGCTATACAAATACAGGTGGTAGGCCAGATTTGGCCTGTGGGCCGTGATTTGCTGGCTACTGCTTCAAACCATTTATTTAATAAATGTGTTTTTAATATCTTCTCTGTGTGGAGACATTGTATTGGGTACTAGGGACAAAAAACGAAGGAAGTTCCAGCCCTCTAAGATGAGAGGTGATTATAATAGTGTGGTAAGAACTACAGTGCATTTATACCTACAAGACATAGTGAAAGAATAGCTATGGGAGACCTCTCAGTTTCATGGGTGAACTCAGGAAGGCATTCCAAATGAAATCATGCATTCAACCTGGTAGCTGACAAATTGCCAGGTATACTGTGTGGGGGAGAGTATCCCATGGAGAGAGACATGGACAGGGTTTTTAGTTGAGGTGAGGCCATAAGGAATTTAGCATTACTGGAGCAGAAAGAGAGGGGCTTATGCCAGGAGATCAACCTTGTCAAGAGGATAGGGTGATGAGGAATGAATTCTGGGGAAATTTTAAGCCAGGATTCTGATTTTGGTGGTGTAGAAAGATGCAGTCTAATTTGCAGGGAAGAAGGGGACAGGTAAGTTACCCCAAGATAATTGCTATGGTGGGCACATGCAAATAGGAGACACTTTGGTGATTGATTAGACAGGGATTACAGAAGAACAAAAAGACAAGGAAAACTCAGGTTTATGGCTTGCTTAGGGCAGTGCTATTCATCAGGATTCATACATATATCTAAGACAAATAAGCACCCTCTAAGGGTGAAGATGGGGAGCAGGGCAAAGAGCAGTGATTTCTTTAGCATGTTGGATTGGAGGTACCTGTGGGACATCCAGGTAGAGATGTCCAAGAGCAGTTAACACGTAAGTCTGGAATTCAGGAGGAAGAGGTCCAGGCAAAGATAAGTACAAACTCGTAGAGCTGATTGCTTGGCGATGGGGAGAACATCTGGATTGAGAAGATTGGTAGGATACTGATCATTAAGTCCTTGGGGACACTTAACACTTAAGGAGCAAGAGACTGAATGGAACTAGCCTGGAGAGTAGGACGAAAACCAGAAGAGATTGTTGGCTTTGAAATCTAGATGATTTTCCGGAAGGAGGATATGGTCAGAATTGCTGCCGAAAGGTCAAGAAAAGAAGTGAAATGTTTGTTGGCTGTGACTAGTGGGGTGAGGAAGGTTGTGGAACTTAACTTTCCAAGGAGTGGGTTGGAGCCCAGATTGTAGTGTGTTATATCCTGAATAAATGTGAGAAGTTGAGGACGCTATCTAAAGATTTAGCTGTGAAGCAAAGGAGGTATGTCAACAGCTAAAGGTATCTCTAAGCACCTAGAGTTTGGCAGACACTAGAAGAGATGGGGGAAATTCATACATTCAGAAATCCTGTACCAGACACTGCTACTGAAACTTGGGATAGAGTATGAAAAGATAAGAGGAAGAAAGTCTTCTCACGGTAGAGCTTGCATTTTAATGGGAGTGTAGGGGAGAACAGGAAAAAAAGCATAGAATATAAGTTTGGTTAGTGATAAATATTCTGAGGAAAATCAAGCAGAGTGGGGAATAAGGATTGAATATGATGGAAGGATGGTCTGTGTGGCTGTTTTTAAATGCGTGGTCAGGAAGGCCTTTAAAAGGAAGTGACTCCTCTTGTAAAAGCCAGAGGGTATAATAAAGTAGGTTATTTGAGGAACATGGTGGCTGGAGCTGACTAGGCCAAGAGGAGAAGAAGATAAGGTAAGGTAGGGATAGATTGGGTCCAGATTATATGGGGCATTGTAGGCCATGGTGAGGCATTTGAACTTAAAGCTTTGAACATGGAGCTAGCAGGACTTGCTGGTGAAGGGTAGGTGAAAGCAAGTGGGGAAGAAGACAGATAATTACTGAGATGCTGAAGGCAGGAGGAGGGAGGGGCGTTTGTGGAGGTGGAGGTCAGAGTTCTGTTTCAGATATATTAGGTTACAGATGTCTGTTAGATGTTCAAGGGGAGATGTGTAGGCCATTTGGATGAATAAACTGGAGTCCAGTTGGTTGAATGAGTATGAAGGATTCATGCTCAGCAATATCATTAGGGATCATAAAGGCAAGACTTGATGTGATTATGTTGTCCTTCTCTCCAATTTATTGTGGCTTAAGTTCCCCCAAACCTATAATAAAATGGGTAAATGTCTGTCTGGGGGCCTATGAACCTTGTCTTTTTTCTCAGAGTAGCAGGAAAGAGGGAACACGGAGGTAGGAAGCCCCATGTGTCTTCTATGTCTGTGCTACAGCGATACAGGTCCAGGCCAGGAGGGCTCGCTGCAGGAATTGGGCCAGTTTGGCAGCTGGATAATGAGTTAGTTTATTTTAATTCTTTTCTCTCCAACAAAAGTAAGAGGAAGATAGAATAATAGACCTTTTGGTTCAAAAGGAAATCAGCCTTCTTCCCTTTTCTTCCAGATAACATTACAGTCATGAAAGACTGAGTCATACTAATAGACATCACAGACAGGACTAGAATACAGATCCCATGACTCCTGTTTGAGCCCATTTTCTACTGTATATTCTGCTGGGACAAAGTGACCCAAAACTGTAGGCTCAGAGAGAGTTTCTTGCTTTACAGATATTCTGAGGCTAGACTTCTGCAGTAGATAGAATTTTCTTATTTACTCAAGTTTTTTCTGAGATGCTGAATAGTAAATTTAGGAATAGGACTTTGGAGCTAGACTGCCTGGGTTCAAACCCCAGCCTGGTCACTTACTGTTACCTCACGTATGTTGTTTATTTCTCTGTGTGTCATTTCATGAAGTGTGTGTAATGCTTACTAACCTTAGGATGGTTCTATATGATGATTATTATATATAAAATGTTTAGAATAGTGCCTGGCATATAGTAAGCACTCAATGTTTGAGCCACCCATCATTTTCATTTTGGATATAGAAAACAACTGTTTACCATATTTGTAAGTTCTTTGCATATAATTTGAGTGCTCACGATATACAAGGCATATATATTTCCTTATATAAGATATGGTCCCTTCCCTCAAGGAATTTGCATTCTAATGGGGAAAGAAGTATAACAATGTAGGATATACTAAAAGGCTTACCTGCTTTAAAGGTATAGGAGAGTGAGAGCTATGAATAGTCTCTTCATTTTCTGACATTTGGTGAATCTAAGTGTTCAGATGAAGGCCAGGGACTGAGGAGAAGGGATTGGAGCCAGCTTTGTGGAGAAATACTTGCCTGAATAGAAGAGTAGAAGCAGATAGACATTCTAGACCAGTGGGGTGGGAAGAAGTAAGTAATAAGAAGGCCACAGCAGGACAGCACGAGGGAGAATTTGTGAACAATGAAAAGAACAGTGTTACTAAGGAAAAGGCCCAGGAAAGATAGCAGTGATTAGAATCCTTTGAGACTATACCAAATTAACCTCTTTTTTTATTGAGCTTCTAACTTAGTGTATCATAGCATAACCATGGAGAGTGCCTCTCCTTCCCTAGGGTGTATCAAAAGCTGCCGCTATCTTGGAGGACAGGATGATGATGATGTAGAGGAACTCAGCCCTTATTGAGTAGCTCACAGTGTTGATATAGGTTAGTGGCAACCTAGAGTCAAGAGAGGACTAAGATGATTTCATATCTTGTCCAGTTCTAAGATTTTTTTAAAAATTTTGAGATCAACCCAGTTAATGTACTCTCCTGTTCCAGTATGCAGTTTCAGCACATTAGCATTTTGCCATTTTTATATCAGTTTCCTACAACCCTCCCTTTTTTTGAGTTTGAATATTTTAAAGCAAGACCCAGACCTGCCTATCTTTTTACCCACAAATATTTCAGTATTTATCTCTAGCTGATAGGGGTGCTCTGTACACACGTGCATGTGTACATGAAGCCACCATACCACTGTCACACCTCACAAAGTTAACAATGATTCTTTAATATTATTTAATATCCATTTTGTGTTCTGTTTTCTTAATTGTCTCAAAAACATCTTTTTAAAGTTAGTTAAAATCAGGATCCAAACAGGGCCCACATAGTCCATTTGGTTGGAATGTCCATTAAAATCTCTACTAATTTATAACACCCTCTCCCATAAAAATGCTATTTATTGAAGAACCTGGATTGTTTCTTTAATAGTTATTTCCCACATTCTGTTGCATTTTTATGTCATTAACATAACCTTTCATTCTCTGTATTTCTTTTAAGTGGTACTCAGTTCTAGAGGCTTGATTCAGACGTTTGTTTTGGTCAGAATATTCCATAGGTGCTGAATATTTCATAATACTTACTATATCACATTGAGAGGCCCATAATGTCTGGTGTCTCAGTGGGTTCAATGTCAGCCTGTCCCCCTATTTGACTGTCACTGATGTAAGCTGCATGGATCTATTGTTTCATAATAGTTACAATATGTTGATTTTCCAACTCATCATTTTTCCTGTGTTTATTCATTGGAATTTTTTGATAAACAAGTCTTATTCACATACTTTAAAGAAATCTCTATAATGCTCTAATATAAAGAAAAAATGAAATAATGTAAAACAGAATAATGTCTTTCAGGATGTAATTGCTGAGGCATAATTTTATTAGAGGAAATAATGAAGAGGTTAGATACTTGGACCCACTGTATAGAATCACTGTGAATCTGACAGCCTCAAATGCAGAGCTTTAATAGACACCTTGTGTGGGCAATTCAGATCCCTTAAATAATGTTGCCATCAGTGCTGTTTCTTTTTGAACTACTCATGGTGTCAAGTTCTAAACAATTACTCAAACAATTGTATTCAGGTGATTTCAGTATGTGTTAGAATCATGCAGAATTACTTAGAATCTATGTGTAAAATTGACCTCTAAGTTCAAATAATGATAAACAGGTTTTCTCAGTTGGGACATTTGAAAGTCATGTGAAAGGTGAGGAAGTTCTTGATTGTGTACTATTGTCCGTACCATTACAAGTTTCTAGAGTCCCTAGTATTGGCCTCCCAAATGTCATGGTGACACCTAATCATTGTGACAACAAAATTTTCAAAATGCCCTCTCAGAAGTAGCATCATTCACTTTAAAAACCACAAATGAAGTGAATATATTAAGGCAGAAAATCAAATAACCACTATAAATAAGCATTTGAAAATGGGAGATAAAAAACATCTGTCTTTTTGCTAATGTTACTTCATACCTAGAAAACCCAGAGACTCTTAAAAAATTATTAGGATTCATGAGGTAATTTACTAAGTATCCAGGTATTTACCTAGAAATGAGAATTGCAAGGTTCTGGTGTAAATGTGTGACTTAGTTTTCATTTAGAAATTTTTGTTGCATTAATTTTTTTTTCTCACAGAATTGCTTGTTTCTTCTTCCTGACTGTTGCTGGTCTTAAGGATATTAAACCTTTTTATGTTATAGCACTTCTCTCCCAGTCTCATTTGCCTTGTGTATGGTTCCTTGGTCCCTCCAAAAGATTTTCATTTTTATTGTAGACCTATCTCTGCTTTAATTTTTGCCTGTTGGATTTCATCATGTATAAAAAGGCCATTTTTTGGCCTTTTGTTGTGCCCATGTTTTTTGTTTGTTTGCTTTTAAGGCAAAAAGTAAAGAAGTTGAGGGAGTGACTTAAAGCATACATGAGATATTTGCTTTAAAGAGAGAAGGAGGAGGAAATGGAGGTGGGACATAGATCACAGAGTGAGTCTCAACCCAGGAGGGAGAGGACTTTTGTGGAACAAGCAGGGAGTGTGAGCAACCTTGTAGGGTAATTATCAACCACTGTCTGTTCAGTTATTTTGGGAGCACTTCAATAGTGATTTGCAAACTTACTTAACCTTAGCATCCAACTAGAAATACATTTTTTCAGCACCCAGAAAACATACATAATGGAAACAGTGTTCATGAAACAGTACTCTTACTTGCAGTGTACTCTGATAATTTTCAATTCTGTTCTGTTTTCAAGAAGTTCTGATTAAGGTCCACTAAAGTGGTGATTCTCAACCCTCTCAGACTCAGAGCCTCATTTATTTTATTTTATTATAATTTATTTTGGTATCATTAATCTACAATTACATGTGCAATATTATGGTTATTAAACTACTCGCTTCATCAGGTCCCCCCCCCACCAACCCCATTACAGTCACTGTCCATCAGCGTAGTGAGATGCTATAGAATCATTACTTGTCTTCTCTGAGTTGTACAGCCCTCCCCGTGCCCCCCCAACATTACGTCTGCGATTCATACTGCCCCTTTTTCCCCTTGTCCCTCCCTTCCCACCCATGCCCCTCAGTTCCTTTCCCTTTGGTAACTATTAGTCCATTCTTGGGTTCTGTAAGTTTGCTGCTGTTTTGTTCCTTTGGTTTTTTTTTTTTCTTTGTTCTTATACTCCACATATGAGTGAGAGCATTTGATACTTGTCTTTTTCCGCTTGGCTTATTTCACTAAGCGTAATACCCTCTAGCTCCATCCATGTTGTTGCAAATGGTAGGATTTGTTTTCTTCTTATTCCTGAATAATATTCCATTGTGTATATGTACCACCTCTTCTTTATCTATTCATCTACTGATGGACACTTAGGTTGCTTCCATTTCTTGGCTATTGTAAATAGTGCTGCGATAAACATAGGGGTGCATCTGTCTTTTTCAAACTGGGCTGCTGCATTCTTAGGGTAAATTCCTAGGAGTGGGATTCCTGGGTCAAATGGTATTTCTATTTTGAGTTTTTTGAGGAGCCTCCATACTGCTTTCCACAATGGTTGAACTAATTTGCATTCCCACCAGCAGTGTAGGAGGGTTCCATTTTCTCCACATCCTCGCCAACATTTGTTGTTGTTTGTGTTTTGGATGTTGGCCATCCTCCCTGGTGTGAGGAGATATCTCATTGTGGTTTTAATTTGCATTTCTCTGATGATTAGCGATATGGAGCATCTTGTCATGTGCCTATTGGCCATCTGAATTTCTTCTTTGGAGAAGTGTCTATTCATGTCCTCTGCCCATTTCTTAATTGGATTATTTGCTTTTTGTTTGTTCAGGTGCATGAGTTCTTTATATATTTTGGATGTCAACCCCTTATCAGATATGTCATTTATGAATATATTCTCCCATACTGTAGGATATCTTTTTGTTCTACTGATGGTGTACAGAAGCTTTTCAGGTTGATATAGTCCCACTTGTTCATTTTTGCTTTTGTTTCCCTTGCCCGGGGAGATACGTTCATGAAGAAGTCGCTCATGTTTACGTCCAAGAGGTTTTTGCCTATGTTTTTTTCTAAGAGTTTTATGGTTTCATGACTTACATTCAGGTCTTTGATCCATTTTGAGTTTACTTTGGTGTATGGGGTTAAACAGTAGTCCAGTTTCATTCTCTTACATGTAGCTGTCCAGTTTTACCAACACCAGCTGCTAAAGAGGCTATCATCTCCCCATTGTATAGCTAAGGCTCCTTTATCATATAATAATTGACTGTATATGTTTGGGTTAATGTTTGGATATTCTATTCTGTTCCAGTGGTCTGTGGGTCTGTTTTTGTGTCAATACCAAATTGTCTTGATTACTGTGGCTTTGTAGTAGAGCTTGAAGTCAGGGAGCGTAATTCCCTATTTTATTCCTCCTTCTCAGGATTGCTTGGGCTATTTGGGGTCTTTTGTCGTTCCGTATGAATTTTAGAAGTATTTGTTCCAGTTCATTGAAGAAAGCTGTTGCTATTTTGATAGGGATTGCGTTGAATCTGTAGATTGCTTTAGGTAGTATAGCCATTTTGACAATACTTATTCTTCCTATCCAAGAGCATGGGATGAATTTCCATTTGTTAGTGTCCTCTTTAATATCTCTTAGGAGTGTCTTGTAGTTTTCAGCGTATAGGTGTCTCACTTCCTTTGTTAGGTTTATTCCTAGGTATTTTATTCTTTTTAATGCAATTGTGAATGGAATTGTTTTTCTGATTTCTCTTTCTGCTAGTTCACTGTTAGTGTATAGGAAAGCAACAGATTTCTGTGTGTTAATTTTGTATCCTGCAACTTTGCTGAATTCAGATATTAGTTTAGTAGTTTTGGAGTAGAGTCTTCAGGGTTTTTTATGTACAGTATCATGTCATCTGCAAATAGTGACAATTTGACTTCTTCTTTACCACTGTATTTCTTTGTTTTGTCTGATTGCTGTGGCTAGGTCCTCCAGTACTATGTTGAATAACAGTGGAGAGAGTGGGCATCCCTGTCGTGTTCCTAATCTTAAATGAAAAACTTTCAGCTTCTTGCTGTTAAGTATGATGTTAGCTGTAGGTTTGTCATATATGGCCTTTAAGATGTTGAGGTACTTGCCCTCTATAACCATTTTGTTGAGAGTTTTAATCAAAAATGGATGCTGAATTTTGTCAACTGCTTTTTCAGCATCTATGGAGATGATCGTGTGGTTTTTGTTCTTTTTGTTAATGTGATGGATGATGTTGATGGATTTTCGAATGTGCATCCCTGGGATGAATCCCACTTGATCATGGTGTATGATCCTCTTGATGTATTTTTGAATTCGGTTTGCTAATATTTTGTTGAGTATTTTTGCATCTACGTTCATCAGGGATATTGGTCTGTAATTTTCTTTTTTGGTGAGATCTTTGCCAGGTTTGGGTATTAGAGTGATGCTGGCTTCATAGAAAGAGTTTGGAAGTATTCCCTCCTCTTCTATTTTTTGGAAAACTTTAAGGAGAATGGGTGTTATTTCTTCTCTATATGTCTGGTAGAATTCAGAGGTGAATCCATCTGGTCCGGGGGGTTTGTTTCTTGGATAGTTTTTTGATTACTGATTCAGTTTTATTGCTGGTGATTCGTCTGTTTAGTTTTTCTGTTTCTTGCTTGGTCAGTCTTGGAAAGTTGTATTTTTCTAAGAAGTTGTCCATTTCTTCTAGGTTTTCCAGCTTGTTAGCATATAGATGCTCATAATATTCTCTTATAATTCTTTGTATTTCTGTGGGGTCCGTCGTTATTTTTCCTTTCTCATTTCTGATTCTGTTTATGTGTGTAAATTTTTTTCTCTTAATAAGTCTGGCTAGGGGTTCATCTATTTTGTTTATATTTTCAAAAAACCAGCTCTTGGTTTCATTGATTTTTTTCTATTTTATTCTTCTGAATTTTATTTATTTCTTCTCTAATCTTTATTAGGTCTCTCCTTCTGGTGACTTTGGGCCTCATTTGTTCTTCTTTTTCCAATTTCAATAATTGTGTCTTTAGATTATTCAGTTGGGATTGTTCTTCCTTCTTTAAATAGGCCTGGATTGCAATATACTTTCCTCTTAGAACTGCCTTTGCTGTGTCCCACACAAGTTGCAGCTTTGTGTTGTTGTTGTCATTTGTCTCCATATATTGCTTGATCTCTGTTTTAATTTGGTCGTTGACACATTGATTATTTAGGAGCATGTTATTAAGCCTCCATGTATTTGTGAGCCCTTTTGTTTTCTTTGTACAATTTATTTCTAGTTCTATACCTTTGTGATCTGAGAAGTTTGTTGGTAGGATTTGAATATTTTTGAATTTACTGAGGTTCTTTCTGTCGCGTAACATGTGGTCTATTATGGAAAATGTTCCATGTGCACTTGAGAAGAATGTGTATCCTGTTGCCTTTGGGTGTAGAGTTCTGTAGATGTCTGTTAGGTCCATCTGTTCTAGTGTGTTGTTCAGTGCCTCTGTGTCTTTACTTATTCTCTGTCTGATTGATCTGTCCTTTGGAATGAGTGGTGTGTTGAAGTCTGCTAAAGTGAATGCATTGCTGTCTATTTCCTCCTTCAATTCTGTTAGTATTTGTTTCACATATGCTGGCGCTTCTGTGTTGGGTGCATATATACTTATAATGGTTATATCTTCCTGTTGGACTGACCCCTTTATCATTATGTTATGTCCTTCTTTATCTCTTGCTACTTTCTTCGTTTTGATGTCTATTTTCTCTGATACAAGTACTGCAACACCTGCTTTTTTCTCTTTGTTGTTTGAATGAAATATCTTTTTCCATCCCTTCACTTTTAGTCTGTGTATATCTTTGGGTTTGAGGTGAGTCTCTTGTAAGCAGCATATAGATGGGTCTTGCTTTTTTATCCACTCTGTTACTCTGTGTCTTTTGATTGGTGCATTCAGTGCATTTACATTTAGGGTAATTATCGATAGATATATACTTATTGCCATTGCTGGGTTTAGATTCGTGGTTACCAAAGGTTGTTCAGGGTTGCTTCTTTACTATCTAACAGTCTAACTTAACTTTCTTGTTAAGTTATTGTAAACACCGTCTGATGTTTCTTTATTTCTCTCCCTTCTTATTCTTCCTCCTCCATTCTTTATATATTAGGTGTTTTATTCTTTGCCTTTAGTTAGTAATTGGATGGTCTGCTTTCTTTGCTATGATTTTATTTTCTCTGGTGACATCCTTTTAGCCTTAGGAGTCATTCCCTCTAGAGCAGTCCGTTTAAGATATCCTGTAGTGGTAGTTTATGAGAGGCAAACTCTTTCAACTTTCGTTTGTCTGGAAATTGTTTAATCCCTCCGTCATATTTAAATGATAATTGTGCTGGATACAATATTCTTGGTTCGAGGTCCTTCTGTTTCATTACGTTAAATATATCATGCCATTCTCTTCTGGCCTGTAAGGTTTCTGTTGAGAAGTCTGATGACAGTCTGATGGGTTTTCCTCTGTAGGTGATCTTTTTTCTCTCTCTAGCTGCCTTTAATACTCTGTCTTTATCTTTGATCTTTGCCATTTTAACTATTATGTGTCTTGGTGTTGTCTTCCTTGGGTCCCTTGTGTTGGGATATCTGTGGGCTTCCGTGGACTGTGAGACTATTTCCTTCCCCAACATGGGGAAGTTTTCAGCAATTATTTCTTCAAAGATACTTTCTATCCCTTTTTCTCTCTCTTCTTCCTCTGGTACTCCTATAATGTGAATAGTGTTCCGTTTGGATTGGTCACACAGTTCTCTTAATATTCTTTCATTCTTAGAGATCCTTTTATCTCTCTCTGCCTCAGCTTCCTTGTATTCCTGTTCTCTGATTTCTATTCCATTAACATTCTCTTACATCTCATCCAGTCTGCTGTTAAGCCCGTCGATCGCTTGTCTGATTTCTGCATTGTCTTTCCTCACTTCCCTCACTTCCTCTCTCAGCTCTTGCACATTTCTCTGTGGATCCATCAGTATGGTTATGACTTTTATTCTGAATTCTTTTTTAGGAAGATTGTGCATTTCCATCCCTTCAGGCTTACTCTCTGTGGTTGTCCGGTTCGTCTTAGTCAGGACCATATTTCTCTGTTTTTCATGGCTATAGAAGTGGTCGCTGGTAGGTGCCACATATGTCAGCTGGGCTCTTTAAGACTTTAAAAAGAAAAAAAAAGAAAAAAGGAAAGAGAAGAAAAAACAAAACAAAACCAAAAAAACGCCCACCGGGAGTGGAATTTGTGGGGATGCTGTAGGTGGCGCTGTTGCTCCACTATGGCGCGGCCGCATTGCTCTGCAGGGCCCTTTATAGCTCTGGCTCGGGTGGGAACAAATGGGAGGCTGTTGATCTTTGTGGGAAGTCTAAGTGCAGCCACCCTTTCCCAGTCGCCAGCTAAGGGGTCTGAAGCTCCCCAGGACTCCCAGCTTGCTGGGCTGAGTGTGCTGGGACGATCTGGCTCCTCTGCTGGGCTCCTGTCTCTTTAAGACCGCTGAGAAAAGTGCGCGCTATTCTTTTTTTTTTTTCCCTTCCCGGGAGCTGGCTGCAAGGACCCGGGTGTGTTCCCCGCTCACGTCCTGCACCCTCTGTCTCTCAAATCTGCGCTACACCGCATGATGCCTGTCAACGCTCCCGGCGCAGATCGCGCAGATCACCGGGGCTGGTTTTTTCGCAGGGTGTACTTCCACTCCCTCCCGGCTCTGAATCCTCTCCTCCTGCCAGTGCGCTGGGGTGGGGGAGTGCTCAGGTCCTGCCGGGTCGCGGCTCCTACGGTGCTGAGTCCTCTTGGGTGTAGCTGCAGGCTGTGTGCTGTCCTGTATCTTCTGGTCTCTTTTTTAGGAATAGTTGTACTTGTTGTATTTTCATAAATAACATATGGTTTTGGGAGAAGATTCTGCCGCCCTGCTCACGCTGCCATCTTCCCAGAAGTCCCTTTCTTTTAATTTTTAAGAGCCCATTGTTTGTTACAAATATTCTCCTCATCTTTTGTCATTTGACTTTGTTTATGGAATCTTTTGCCAATATTAAACTTTTATACATATCTGTTATCAAATTCACAATGTGCTGCCTCCATTTATGCTTTCAGATTCTCTGAATTGCTTAAAGTCCTTGATAAAAATATCCTTTTATAGTTTTTTTTCTAGGAAGTTTACAGCTTTTCAACAATTCTAGCAATATTTACCATTTTTAAAGATGGCCAGTGGGTCAGCCCTTTCCTTTGAGAATATCATTTTTATGTATGTGTGAGAAATGTACCATGTTTCAGAAGTGTGTACAAATGTGTGTATTCAATAAAACAATAAAAGATCCCCTATTAAGTCCATAGCCCCTACTCACACATATGTCCATAACTACATGTGGACCTTTGTCTTGATCTCCCTCTTGCCTTTGTCTGTAGCTGAACCCCCAGGATATCTGTTCCTCTCTAAGCAGTGTATTCAGTTACAAAACACGGAGCAGCAAGCTTCCGCCTTGCTGTGTGAGCAAAGGGCAGTTTGCATTCTGGGATGAAAGCCCCTGGGAGAAGAGAAGCGGAGAAAGTCTGTCTTCAGCATCCCTGAGTGTTTCTGAGGGCCCTCTGGAGAAGTCATGGAGTGAGGTCATGAGTGGACTTGAAAGCTCAGGGCCCCCACAGAGTGGGGGTTGGTCTGCGCCCTTGTGTGGACCAGGGTGGATTTCCAGAGAGATGTGGTCAGAGGACGCCTGCTCCCTGTGGCCCACCCCCAGCTCCCAGAAGCCAGTCAGGGCAGAATATTTGTGGGGTGAAATGGTGGCCCTCAGCCAGACCTCTGTCCTGGAGGGGCGACCAGGAACTTCATCACACTGCCATGACCCACCAAACCCAGACCAGCAGCTGAGCCTGGGCCAGACTCCCAGGATATCATTCTGTCCTCAGGTTAAAAAAGAAAACACATAATACTGTGTGATTGTGTGTATGTGTAGTTGATTCTTGTTATTTGTGGTAGTTGTGTTCTATAAAGTTTCCTTGAACACTGAATTAGCAAATACTGAACCATTGCTCCTAGAGGAAATTCAGGGCTAGGTTCCTGCAAGTTTCTGATCACATTTTCTTTAACAGATCAGTGTGTAGCTTTATTTTATATGTGTTTCTGTTTAAAGACACCTTATTGAATATATATTGTTGACTCATGAACGCAGAATTCAATCAACAGCACTATAATTCATGCCCAAATGAAGCTTGTTGAACACAGATTTTCTCTGTAAGTCATCTCAGAAGCCTTCTTGCACTTAGGAACACTAGACACCACCTCAGCACTACACTTGGGACCATTTTAAACAACAAAATGATCAACAAAAATGAGAGAAACGGGGCACTAAATAGACTGCAAAAAGGACATGTGCTTACGTTACTGAGAGCTGAAACAAGTCAGGGTGTTGACTTGCCTGACTTCAGCTGGGAATGTGTACATCAGGCAGCTCAAATGTGAGTGAGTGACCAAAGTACTGCAAGTACTGATATGTACGCATGTTATTTACACATATGTATACAAACAAAATTAATCTAGGATGTTAGAGGCCAGGATAGTAACTTGGGGTAGTTAACTACTAGAAGGGCCATGAGGGAGACATTTGGGGTTCTGGTAGTATTCTGATACTTGATCTGTATGTTGGTTACTCGGGATGTGTTTACTTTGTGAAAACCATACTGTGTGTTTATGATTTATATACTTTTTTTATTGAACTATAGTTGATATATGGTATTATATTGATTTCAAGTATACAACCCAGTAATACAACAGTTACCCACATTATTAAATCCTCACCTCAATTAGTGCAGTTACACTATGTGTAGTGCAGTTATGTCAACATAGAAAGATCTTACAGAATCATTGTCTATATTCTCCATGCTTTACTACCATTCCCATGATCAACTTATATTAATTATGATTGAGATTTTTGTGCCTCTTTATCCCCCCTACATACCCTATCCACCCACCCCAACCTCTTCCCCATGGTAAACACCAGTTACTTCTCAGTGTCTGTGAGTCTACTGCTATTTTGTTCATTTTGTTTTGTTTTGTTTTTAGATTCCACATATAAGTGAAATCATATGGTATTTGTCTTTCTCTGCCTGGTTCATTTCACTGAGCATAATACCCTCTAGGTCCATCCATGTTGTCACAATGGCAGGATTTCTTTCTTTTTATGGCTGAACAATATTTCATTGTGTATACATACAACCTCTTCTTTATCCAGTCATCTATTAATGGACTCTTAAGTTGCTTCCATATCTTGGCTATTGTAAATAATGCAGCAGTAAACATAGGGGTATATATATCTTTTTTGAATCCCGGGTTTTGTTTTCTTCGAGTAAATTCCTAAAAGTGAAATTATTGGGTCAAGTGGTATTTCTGTTCTTAGTTTTTTTTAAGGAACCTCCATATTGCTTTCCACCATGGTTGTACTAATTGACATTCCCACCAATAGTGTAGGAGGGTTCCCTTTTCTCCACATCTTCTCCAACATTTATTATTTCTTGTCATTTGGATAGTGGCCATTCTGACTGGTGTGTGGTGATATCTTATTTTGGTTTTGATTTGCATTTCCCTATTATTACTGATGTGGAACATCTTTTCATGTGCCTGTTGGCCGTCTGTATTACTTCATTGGAAAAATGTCTGTTTAGATCCTCTACCCATTTTTAAATTAGGTTATCTGGGGTTTTTTGGTATTGAGGTGTGTGAGTTCTTTATGTATTTTGGATGTTAACCCCCTATCAGATAAATCATTTACAAATATATGGTCCCTGTATACTTTTCTGAATGGTGTTAACTTTCAGGTTAATACTGTAACCTCAGGATCTGGGTGATAACCACTCAGTATGTATGCCTCTTGAGTGTCACTCACTGCTCCAGTGTCATTATCTGTCCTCATCTACTACATGGCTGTCATTCTGGGGGTTCCCACTTCTCCATCTAGTTTCCAGGTGATTTTCATTGCTTCTCTCTTGTATTGAGTCTCCTTATCCCTAGATTCCATTTCCCCATTTTTTTCCCCCTCTCTCCCTCTTTTGGTAATATATATGTCTAGTTTCTAGAGAAGGGATGCATGGGAAGTAATTTTTAAAAAACAACACACCTGAAAATGTTGTTATACTACCCTCTTACTTGAACAATAACCTTTTTTGGTGTAGAATTTTAATTTGGAAAATCTTTCCTTCATAACTGTGATGACATTAATACATTACCTTTTAGTATCCAGTGTTCCTGTTGAAAACGTGCCTTTGTGACCTCTACTCCCCTCTTCTAGCACCTCTCCTGGAAGCTAGTGGAATTGGAATCTCCTTTTTATGCCTGCTCTTCTGAATTGTAATTGGTAGGTCTCCTTTTATTCACTGTGTTGGGCACTCTGCGGGCCCTTTCAGACTGGCAGCTCATATATCCTCTTTTTGGGAAGTTTTCTTGAATTATTACTTTGGTTATTTCCTTACATTTTCTCACTTTCAGGATAATGAAACTTTTAGACTAGTGTTCAGTTTTCTTCTCTTTAATATTCTAGTGTTTTTTTCTCTCTCTCTCTTGCATCCTCCTTCTGGAAATAATTTACTTACTTAACTCCAACTACCCTGTTCCCAGTAAAGTATGCACTTTACTCTGCTATTTAAAGTGCCTTGAGCTCCCCAGGTCAGAGACCCTCTGTTTTACCCATTTTAGTAAATAAACTTTCACTTTTTACTTGGAATATAATGATGCAAAGGCAGTTTAGAAATTTAACTGCATTTCAAAGAGCTTTTACATCTTCCACCTTTCAACAGTTCTCAACCATAATTCTTGTTCCAGCAGTATCTGGGCAGTTTGTAGAATCTGCAGTGTAAGCTGGGTTATTTCTTAGCTTTCCCCTTTACCCAGTCTAGGATTCAGTTGTCTTCAGTTTCTTAACTCAGTTACCACTCATCCATCTGCTTTCCAACTTCCAAATTTTGCTATTGTTTACTCTTATTCACCCTATCCTTATGAAATTGTCTTTTTTTTTAATTCCAATAATGTCTCTCAAACAGTTCCAGAAAAATCAGTTTAAAAGTGTTTAAACTATAGACCAGGAAGTTCCAAGGGTAAAATCCCATTAAGTATGTTTCACCCTTTAGCTGTTTGAAATGACATTCTTCTCTCTCACACAAATATATGTATTCTCTCTTTCCTGGAAGACCCCTACTGCTGTTTCTGGGCTCGCTTAGCTGACAAGGCATTTTACTAGCTAGTGGCTATTGCAATGGACCGTAGATACAAACATTTCCATCATTGCAGAAAGGGATGGGGTTACTAGAATTTAGGAGTTCAGAGTGCACCTTCCCACGCATCTTTACACAGTCTCTCTCCCTCTAGGCTCTCCCATAATGCAAAACAGAAGCCAGCTGCTAAGGGAGTCTGAATAATTGAGTTTGCAAACCCAAGACCATGGCTTCTCAACCTTAGTATCATTGACATTTTGGGCCAGGTGGCTATCCTGTGTTTTGTAGGGTGTTCAGTAACATCCCACACCTCTACCCACTTGATGCCAGTATCTACCTCCTACCCCCTGAATGTTCCCATACATTGCCAGATATCCCCTGGGATCCACAATGGCCCTGACTGAGAGTCACCTCCTAGACCCAGCATTGCAGAGTATATATAGAAGGGTAGGCATGGAGCTGAGAGACAGTAGTAATGAGCAGCTGCCTACTTTACTTTATGCCCTTGAAATGTGAGGGAAGGGAAAAAGAATTAATGTTTATGTGCCTGTGACAGCCCTGCAGTATAGAGATTACTATATGTTTTTTTCTTTAATTGATGAAGAAAGTAACCTCACAGGATTAAAATCCTGCAGATAAAGTCTTTTGTTTACATGCTTTTCAAGGTTGCTTCTGAATTTTCTAGGTTGGAGTTATTGCCATACTCTTCTTTAGCAAAAACTGCTCCTTTGAGTGTTACATTTCAAGACATTGTTGATATTATATTTGTCATTATTGATACATATGCAGCCTGGATGCATTTTCTCAGTGGTGCCCTACTAGGGTCATACTGCTTAGAGTAATGGCTGGTAATTTCATAAATAGAAGGAAGAAGAAACATGAATAATATTTATATTAAAGCCAGGGTTTTGTGATTTTTTGTTTTTGTTTTTGTATTTAAAAGTTTTGGATACTTACATTGAATACAATTAACTTGATTTTCTAGAGATTTACTTCAAACTATATGTGCATTGACCATTTTCCTTGTTTTGTCTTTATGTTTAGTTAGCCCTTTCCTTCTTTCTGTTCCACACTATCATGTATCACTCTTCCTGACCCCTCTTAAAGGAAATTTCCCAAAGGTCAGCCTAACCAACTGTTTTACAGTATCTTTCAACTTGCATGTCTCATTCGCACCTCAAATCTAACATCTAAAATTAGTTTAGTATGCTTCCTGAATCAGACACAAACTGCCTCCTCTCTCCCAGTGCCAAATCATTCTCTGTACTTTGTGTTAATTATTTCTAGTCTTCTCCAGAGTTTTATGTCTCCTTAGGTACCTTTAGCTTAAAATCAGTGAAGGAACTAGAGCAAACATTAAAAACAAATAATAAAGACAGTTGAAGGTTGGATTTTTGAGGACCTGTTAGATTTTAAATGGTTAGCTTAGGGGAGAAGAGGCAGTGACTTAATTCTTGTCTTAAGCTAAATAGTGGGTTTCTGAGAGTGAATTTAGAGTAACTGTTATATGTGTAGAGAACGCAGAACAAAGGGACCTGAAGTTGTATTCCAGTGTTTTGAAGAGAGGGTACCTCAGGAACTGCTTGGTATGAAGAGTTGTGTCAGGGTGGTGCTAACTATGGGGGTCTGTTGTACCTTCCCAACCAGAAGATGTTCTCTTATTTTTTATGTTGGCTGTTTCCCCATAATTCTCTGTCCCTCACTCCTCATACTGTATTTTAATTGCTTGCTTACTGATCTTTATTCCCTGTTACACTTTAAGCACTAAATGGGTAGTGTAGGTACTCAAAAATGTCTGTTGATTGGAGTAATGTTGTTAAGGTAAATCAATGTGCAGTTACCTCCTGATACTGATCCAGGGCAAATCTTTTCCACTATTATAGAGCTGTAGTGTGCCTTACTTGACTGGGAATTTGTTACAAATACATGTGCAGATGTTTCTAGCTCAAATACTATTAAACAAATACAATTAAAACAGTATGTTTCCCTCTTCCCTCCTGCTCATCTTGTAGCATATTGAAGATTTCCAGTTTTCTTCCCCATCCCTCAAACAGTTGTAGAAAAATCAGTTTAAAAGTGTTTAAACTATAGACAGGGAAGTTCCAAAGGGGAAAATCCCATTATATTTCACCCTTTTGATGTTTGAAATGACGTTCTTATCTCTCACACAAATACATGTATTCTGTCTTTCCAAGAAACTCCCTACTGCTATTTGTACTTCATCGTCCAGGTATATGATGGATAGGAATTCTAAACAGTGCATGGAGCCTGTTGTCAGTGCTCTGCAGCACCACCGTCACGTTGCCTGTGAGTTGTTATAGCCTGGCCAGATCATATCATATGCTTGGGAGAAGTCACTCTGTGAACACCTATCTTGAAATTCAGTGACTAGTTTATACTTTAGCAGTTATTCAAAAGTATGGGATATAGAATCCATCTCTGGGGCAAAAAAAAAAAAAGGTAGTTTTACTTCATGATTTCACTAGGTCAGTTGTTATACCCTTTTTATACCCTAACATAAAACCAGCCATCCTGTCACCAAAAGTCATCTCTCATACTTCTTTACAAGTTACTTTACAAGTTGAGATGGGATGGGGAACTTGTCCACGTCAGTTTTTTTGTTTTGTTTTTTAAATAAAACATTTAAACATAGAAAGAAGGCTTTACACATACAGATGAATTCCGCCTTGTACCCTTTCTTGATTCCATTCTGTTTCCTTCCTTGTCTCCCTGCCTCCCAGAGGTTATCATTTCTTGCAGTTGGTGTGTATCCTTCCCATCCACATTTCAGTATGCCTTTCATAGATGTATGGGTCCACAATCATAGAGTATTGTGTTGTGTATTTAAAAATTTACATAAGTGGTTATATGGTATATATCCTTACACAGTTTGTCTTTGTGGAGACTTACACATGTTGATATGTGTAAGCCTATTAGTTCATTGGAGCACAGGTTCTAGTATTTCATTATGCAGTTATGTCATGTGTCAAAGCTTGTTGATTCCTTTTTTGAAGATGTATATATGGCAGATTTCCTTATATGTTTGAAAAGACCAAAAATGCAAAATAACTTATATATTTGATAGTCATAATGATTGTTGTTCTGCTGAGATTTGAAAGAATGAGTCCAGACATTGATTCTAGCTTATTGACATTTTAAGTAAAGAAGATGGTAATGTTTTTAAACATTTACCAGTATAGGGCATGGGTTTTCAAAAAGTTGAGAAAACACTACTTTAGAGTAAGAACTTACAAAGTAGTGACTTTAGGGAGAGCTATGATTGATTATCAACCTCTGGAAATAGATAAATACCTGTAAGTACCTGCCTCAGAAGTAATTCCTCTACCTCAGGGTTTCATTTGAGAAAAGTTATGTGATTGGTCAAATTAAGGTCTCAGAAAATAGACTTCAGGGAAAAACTATAAATATGATGTTAAATGTATATCTCTGTGCCATAGTAAATAAAAAGTCCTAAAAACACCCACTTCTGAAAACAAACAAAAACAGATTTACTTTTGTCAGAAGGCATGCTTCCCTAAGTAACCCTGCGTGTCAATCACTGATTTGCTGCTTAATGACTTTGTGCTTTGGAGCAATTTACTTAGTGCCTGTGGTTCTCCATTTATTCACCTGTAAAAAAAGAACAAAAGTTCAGTGCCCAAGCCTTTAGCAGATGCCTGGGGCATCAAGGTCAATTAAACCCGAATTGGTTATTGAGGGAACAGCGCTGGGTTGAGAGGGGGTGAGGGGGATTTTCCTGTTACGTTACACCTTTTTTCTAAGTGTTTTAATTTTTCAGACTATCCCCTATGATTTGAAATTTAATGTAATTTTTACTAGTAGTCTTTATAATTATCTGCAAAATGATCACATTATCCCTAGATATTGTCGTAAATATCATCACTTTCTCTGAAGGCACTGGTCTTCTGGGAGGGCTGGAGCTCTGTCTTGCCTCCATAGACCTGCCTGAAGGTCCTTCAAAACAGAGCAGTACTTTCTGTGCAGGTGTGCATTGTTTCAAGTGACGAAAGGGAATTGCACATATATGTGAAAATACTGGGGTTTTATTTTTTATTTTTATGTATAAAATTAACACAAAATGGTGGCTGGCAAAAACTGGTTTCCCAACAACCCTATGGTTTGTTACAGTGGCAACTAAGCTGTCCTTGGCTGTTGCCAAATGGTGGCTAATGCCTAGAAGTGTTTGGTGCAACGTTTTTACCTACTTCATTTCTTTTTCTTCTATAGGAAACAAGTACCTGTTTAGTCCCCTTTTCCCTCTCTACTTTCATCATTCAGTCATTCTTACATCAAGAAGTCTATTAGAGATACACATTAATCCCTTTTTCCTCACTCTCTTTTTGATCTTATCTCATTATTCTAGGAAAATATCCCCTTCTCTTTTCATTCACTTGATTCATTCAACAGATATTTGTTGAATTCCTACTTTGTCCCAGGCACTCCTTATACACATCTCCTCTTCCTTCATTTTAGGTATGAGTCAGAAAACAGCTGTAATCATGGCTGAGTATAATAGTTGATTGAGCAATAGAGGATCTTCTCTAGTTCTAGATCAGAGGTTCTGAAAGGCTCTTCCTAAGCTCACTCATGAGCAGTCCATTGTTACTAAGATGATAGGCTCTATTTGCAGGCCAGGAATGGATTTCTATGAAAGCAAGCAAGTCAGTTAAAAAAAAAAAAAGGCAAGAAAACCAATTGTTCCAAAGTGGACCAATGTCCTCTACACTGAAAACTTTTCGAGCTGAATCTTAACTGCCCTCTTTGACAAAATGCCTAAGGAATTTCTTAAATAAAATGTCGAGCCCTGCCTTTCTGTTCACTTTGATGGGCAGATTTAAACTGGCTTTGGATCGTCCATAGCCACAAAAGAAGTTTTACCAGTTTCCAGATATTTCATGGCTTTGTTGTCAAGATTAATAAATATATGTAAACTGTTTGGCACATGATAATGATGGAAGTTACTGCTAATACCACTAGAGTGTTAGCTCTGTGTAGCAAATATTTTTATTCACTGCTATATCCTTAGCAAATATTTTTGTTCAGTGCTGTATCCTGGGACATAATAGATATTCAGTAAATAATAAAAGGATAGATGGATGCTCCTTGTTACACAGAACTCATAGAATTCAAACCAAAAACAGTAAGGTAAAAGTCAAAAAGCTGAGTCCTAGTACAGAAAGGTTGTTTTAAATTGCTAGATAAATGTATCACAGTTTCAGCCAAGTCTGCTAAGTGTGAAGAGCACATACTGCAAAACCTACTTGACCAAGCTTCTCCTTGTTTCCCTACTCTAATGTTCCTCTTGGGCACCCTGCTCTCTTTCTTCTGAATCTTACCCTCCCCCACCTGTATACCCTCTCTCAGCCCTGGAATTTCTCTGACTGTACATGTTTTCTTGAATGATATGTTTGTAGTGTTCTCTCTACCCTATTTTCTCTCCTTTCAAGTCTCTCTTTAACTGTATGGCATAGATTAAAAAAAAATAACCATATATAGAGTTATGTGTATATTTAATATACATTTTGTTCTGTTACTGATTCTAAAAATAATTACTAGGGCTTTTTTGTAAGGAACAGACTCCTAGAGTTGCTTTACTTTTGCAAGGCATGATTGTTTGTATTTTCTCTGTGATTCTTTAATAGGAGAGGGAAAAGCTTTTTTTACTCCTAATCTAGGCTCCCAGCTATAATGCTTCCCCAGAATAACATTATAAAATTTGTGTTAAATTCCTTCCTGTAGCAGTTTTGCTTCTAGAAACATCCTTTGACCATCTTCTTTAATTCTGGCTACTTCTGCTTTTCACTGAGTTACAATAGTTCATTTCATTCATTGCTTTCAAGTTCATCTGAGACCTTCTTCAAAGTGTGAACATGATTTTTCTTTTAATGCTTAATATCTTTTATTAGAATTTTCTGGAAGTTTTAGAATGCCCAGTTTTCACAAGTGCTTGCCTTTAAATCAATTTTTATTAATACCATCTGGAGGTAGAAAAATATTTTCCATTTACATAGACACACAAACATACAGATTGAGACATAATGACTACAGTTAGCAACACTTTCCATAAAAGAATATATACACAGACAAACTGATACAAAGATTTGAGTTACTGATACCCACTTGCCTTCTTTCCTTTTAGCTTATTTGACTAAAAGTATCTCAATTTTCAAGAATACACTCTAAGGACGAGCAGTTTACATAACTGGTTTAAGGTTTAGATGGCCCCAGACTAACAGGGCTGATGAAGGCTCTGAACTGATAGTGACTGTGTGTGTCCAGGTGGCTGGAAGTGAAATGCAAGTACAATTCTAGCACTAGTCATTTAAAGCCAGGCTGTATTGTAAAAGATAAATTTCTTCCGTTTCAGGGAGTCTAGTTTAAAAATCTCCCAATTTTTGAAGGTAATGAACCCAATAAGTAGAAGAGATTTTCACCAAAAAAATTTAGAAAATTAGCCTCATATTGTAGTAGTCCACAGGACTTTTGACTATTTTCCTTCCTTGCATTAAAATAAATTTAGCTGCATAACCTTATTGTATACTTCTCTCAGGGGCCAAGCCTCTCCATTAGAGTTTGTATTGAGGCCAGGCTTATGTGCAGAAGATAAAACATTTCTTTTTCAGGATCTGGGGATCAAATTGCTCCCAGTTCTTCAGAATGCATGCCAGAGGAATGTCTGGCTTTAAGAGGAAGCTCCCATCTTGCAGTGGTGAGCATCGGGTTCCATGAAATTGATGAAGTTAGAGGCACACACAAAGTGTGTAAAGGAAATAAAAAGCATCCTTGCCTCACCCAGAGGCCAGGGCAGCCTCCGAAGTTATCCCGGACACGCCCCCAAAGATGATGCTGGGGTTCTTGTTTGCAACTTAGCAAACACCCAAGGTAGGAGAGCCAGGGTAGAGGCTTTTATTCAGAAATAAAGTGAGAGGAAAGAGCTCCTGGCTCATGCCAGGAGGGGGACAAGAGAGCCCTGAACATGATTTTCAACCACCAAAATGCAAAGAGCCTCTTGGGAATTGTCCTTTATTATTATAAAGTTATTTTAGTGGCATAGTTCTCTGTGCATGTCTCCTAAAATTATTGTATAGCACATAACAGTACACACACATACACTTTTTTTAAAAGTTAACATGATGCATGGGCCCTGACATGATAGTACTTAGATATTCACTGAAGTAAAAATAAGTCTCCCCAAATTACGTGGCATCTAGAAGTCAAAATAAATTGTCAGTGACAGTTGCTGTAAAATCCCAGGCCTTCAAATTTCAGGTAGGGCCCTCTTCTGTTCTGTTTTTCAGAGTTCTTGACAGATAGCTTGCCTTTTATTGACCTTCCCTTCCCACCAACTCCATATTCCCTAATTAAAACTTCATTAAAAGCAAAACAAAAAGCTATGTAAACCTTTGGCCTTTTTATTTTTAAATAAATAAATATCCTCTTTGTTTCATTTTAGAAAGTAAAGGGAAAAAGACTTTACATATTATTTTATGGCTTTTTAAATACCTGTTCCCACTAGAGGGCATGCTTTCCTTTGATTTTAGTTCATAGCTTTTATGTATTTTACAGAACTGCTGAATACAAAGGTAAATGTTGAGAATATGAATGTGTTCAGATAAACCTTTTCTAGATAGGAGTTGTCAGGTACACACCATTCTTTTCATTTGTTTCACCTATGCCAATGTCAAAATTGAGTTTAAACTATATTCCCTCGTATTTTTTGTTTACCTTATTAGGTGAACTTATTCAGATAGGGAATCACAAATATCCCACCATAACTTATTGTTATGTAATTTGTGCTGGTTAGCTACTATTTTACAAACTAGTGGTTGTCTGAATTTATTTATGAAACAGTATGGCTAAAGCTAGATTATTCAAGAACAAGTTGTATATTTTGTTATTAGATTAACTCAGTTTTTGCAGGGTATATATATATATATATATATATATAGTATAAGGTAAAGGAAACGTAAACATTTTTTTTGATCCAATAGATCTCAGTGCTAACACCTAGAGGTTCCAGCCTTGCCTCTCCAGGCAAGATTTTATTTCACAGTATTTGAACTCTTGTGTCTTATAAGGTGAAATACTTTCTATAGGGACTTAATTTTTTTTTTCCCTCAACCATTTTTAAAATTTACAGCTTGTGTTCAATGCAAATCAAGTCCATAACATGGGAAGTTACTATAAATCAAAGCATAAATACACAAAGACAATATATAGTCCAAAATAAGACCTACAGCATTCAGGTATGAAACAAAGGGAATGTTCATTCACACACACAGTAACTTGAGATCTGTTGGATATGGTTGTTCCAGTGTAGGTTTCTAAAGATGGAAAAAAATGACTTTAGTTATCAAGACTCCTGTAGCCATATTAGATATTGGAACATCTAAGCATCAGTGCGTGGCCATGTGAACAAAAGACTTTATGGAGTGCCTATTTTTAAAAACTTTCTGTGCATGGAGGCAGTTCTGAAGAAAAGATTTACTTTCCAGAGTCAAGCCCATTTTTAGGCTTAGGACCATGTTCTAACTATCTAAAAATATTGACTGATAATATAAAGTATTCCAAATATAACTATTCAATACTTCATCAATTTTTTTTAAAAAGTATTTACAGAAACAGTATAAAAGTTTTTCCAGATTTATATAAGCTTCCAGTCATCACTTCCCAAATACTTGATTTACAGTTTCAGCTCCTTCACATATTTGTTTCTTTTATTTCAGGGTTTTTCAATTTTACCTTCAAAACAAATCTTTTTTTTTTTTTAATTGTAGAAAGTATTCAATGTATGCAGAAATAAAAAGCATTTTGAAATCAGTCAAGGTCAGTGTACTTCTGCTCTTTGAAACCAGGTTAGCTAAATAAATCCGGTGCTCTTGTTGAATAGGAATAGAGCAAAATTTACTCATTATGCTTGGATTTAGGGTAGATTCAATCCATCATTGCCCTGGCACATGTTAATTACTATAAAAAAAATCAAATGCAATGTCAAATCCACACCTCTGAGGAAAGAGTTCCATTCCCAACAGAACAGTGATAGCTTAACAGGGTCAAACTTCATCTCAAGTACATCAGCATTAAATTGGCAGTGCTGAAACAACACACTGAGGATGTACAGCAACATCTGGAAGTTCCTTCTAATGTACATATAAATAGGATCATGGAAGCTTTTTTAATTACCTTTTATGGCATTATAGATTTAATGAATCAAATGAAAAACTGAATCTCTGTTCCACATCCTTTATCTCTGAATAAGATAAAGTCTATTCTCGTTTTCGCAGTACCAGTTTTATGTGTCCATACTTAAGCCACATTTATGGAAATTCTTAATTTTGGATGTTGTCTCTCTTCCTCTTGTACGTGAAACTCCAATAGATTTAATACTGGCCTTCACCTTGTAGTCAGACCCTCACATGTTCTTCAAACCAATCAAATTTGGGATCCTCGACATTTTCTGTGTCAATAAAATAAAGTGTGGAATTAGCAGATTCAGCGAAGGCCTGCTTTGTCTTGTCACACTGGATGTCTAGATACCATTTGAATTGGATTTAGAAGATCGGGAAATATAGATGTTTCCTGGCCTGAATCCCTTAACACTAGCAACACAGAAGGGAAAATGAGATCACGGAGACTGGCTGTTGACTGCCGGGCACCAGCAACTGCCTTGGTGGTAGCATTAGCTGGATTTGGGGCAGTGGAGGAATTCTGGGAAGAATTACTTGAAAGTGTTGCAACAGTTGTTTGATTTGAATAAATCTGCGTGGGTAGGAGCAGCAGCCCCTGTAGGAGCCTGGCCCCTGTTGCTCTGCCCGCATGAGCATGGTAGGTGCACAGCACATACCAGCAGATGCTGGGGGAGGCACAGGCAACGTCGGGACTTTCTTTTTTTCTTATCAAGGTATCATTGATCCACAATCTTATGAAGGTTTCACATGAGCAACATTGTGGTTACTACATTCACCCATATTACCAGCTTACCCCCCCCACACACACCCTCTTTCAGTCACTGCCCATCAGCATACTAAGATGCTGTAGAGTCACTACTTATCTTCTGTATACTATACTGCCTTCCCTGTAACGCCTCTACATTATATTTGTTAATTATAATGCCCTTTAACCCCTGTCTCCCTTCCTCCCCACCTACCTTCCCCACCCCCTTCGCTTTAGTAACTGCTAGTCCCTTGGAGTCTGTGAGTAGGCTGCTGTTTTGTTCCTTCGGTTTTGCTTTGTTGTTAACACTCCACAAATGAGTGATATCATTTGATATTTGTCTTTCTCTGCCTTGCTAATTTCACTGAGCATAATACCCTCTGGCTCCATGTTGTTGCAAATGGTAGGATTTGTTTTCTTTTTGTGGCTGAATAATATCCCATTGTGTACATGTACCACAGCTTCTTTACACACTCATCTATTGATGGAGACTTAGGTTGCTTCCATATCTTGGCTGTTGTAATAGTGCTGTGATAAACATAGGGGTGCATACGTCTTTTTGAATCTGGGATCTTTGTTTCTTCGGGTAAATTCCTAGGAGTGGAATTCCTCAGTCAAATGATATTTCTATTTTTAGTTTTTTGAGAAGCCTCCATATTGCTTTCCACAGTGGTTGAACTAATTTACATTCCCACCAACAGTGTAGGAGGGTTCCCCTTCTCCACATCCTCGCCAGCACCTTTTTGTTCCTTCTCTTTTGGATGTTGGCCATCCTAACTGGTGTAATGATGTCTCATTGTGGTTTCAATTTGCATTTCCCTGATGATTAATGACGTGGAGCATTTTTTCACGTGCCTGTTGGCCATCTGAATTTCTTCTTTGAAGAAGTGTCTGTTCAGATCCTCTGCCCGTTTTTTAATTGGATTATTTGCCTCTTGTTTGTTGAGGCACGTGAGCTCTTTATATATTTTGGATGTCATCCCCTTATCGGATATGTCATTTATGAATGTATTCTCCCATATTGTAGGATGCCTTTTTGTTCTACTGATGGTGTCCTTTGCTGTACAGATTTTTAGTTTGATATAGTCCCACTTGTTGATTTTTGCTTTTGTTTCCCTTGCCTGGGGAGATAATGTTCAGGAAAAAGTTCCTCCTATTTATATTCAAGAGATTTTTGCCTATGTTTTCTTCTAAGAGTTTTGTGGTTTCATGACTTATATTCGGGTCTTTAATCCATTTTGAGTTTACTTTTGTGTATGGAGTTAAGCAATAGTCCGGTTTCATTCTCTTACATGTACCTGTCCAGTTTTGCCAACACCAGTTGTTGAAGAGGCTGTCATCTCCCCATTGTATATCCATGGCTCCTTTATCATATATTAATTGACAGTATATGCTTGGGTTTATATCTGGGCTCTCTATTCTGCTTCATTGATCTATGGTTCTGTTCTTTTGCCATTACCAAATTGTCTTGATTACTATGGCTTTGTAGTAGAGCTTGAAGTTGGGGTGCATAATCCCCCAGCTTTATTCTTCCTTCTCAGGATTGCTTTGGCTATTCAGGGTCTTTTGTGGTTCCATATGAATTTTAGAACTATTTGTTCTAGATCATTGAAGAATGCTGTAGGTATTTTGATTGCATTGGATCTGAAGAATGCTTTAGGCAGAATGGCCATTTTGACAGTATTAATTCTTCTTATCCATGAGCACGGGATGTATTTCCATTTATTGTTGTCTTTAATTTCGCTCATGAGTGTCTTGTAGTTTTGAGGGTATAAGTCTTCCACCTCCTTGGTTAGGTTTATTCCTAGGTATTTTATTTTTTTTGATGCAATTGTGAATGCAGTTGCTTTCCTGAAGTCTTTTTCTGCTACTTCATCATTAGTATATAGGAATGCAACGGATTTTTGCATATTAATTTTGTATCTTGCAATGTTGCTAAATTCAGTTATTCTAGTAGTTTTGGGGTAGATTCTTTAGGGCTTTTTTTATGTACAATATCATCTCATCTGCAAACAGTGACAGTTTGACTTCTCCCTTACCTATCTGGATGCCTTTTATTTATTTGAGTTGTCTGATTGCCTTAGCTAGGACCTCCAGTACTATGTTGTATAAAAGTGGGGGGTAGTGTGCATCCTTGTTTTGTTCCTGATCTTACAGGAAAAGCTTGCAGCTTTTCACTGTTAAAGTATTATGTTGGCTGTGGGGTGATGAATATGGCCCTTGTTATGTTGCGGTACTTGTCCTCTATACCCATTTTTTTGAGAGCTTTTATTATGAATAGATGTTGAATGTTGTCGAATGCTTTTTGAGCATTTATGGAGATGATCATGTGGTTTTTGTCCTTCTTTTTGTTGATGTAGTGGATGATGTTGTTGGATTTTCGAATGTTGTACCATCCTTGCATCCCTGGGATGAATCCCACTTGATCATGATGGATGATCTTTTTGATGTATTTTTTAATTCGGTTTGTAATATTTTGTTGAGTGTTTTTCATCTATGTTCATCAGGGGTATTGGTCTGTAATTTTCTTTTTTTTGTCGGGACTTTGCCTGGTTTTGGTATTAGAGTGATGTTGGCCTTGTAGAATGAGTTTGGGAGTATTCCCTACTCTTCTAATTTTAGGAAAACTTTAATGAGGGATGGGTATTAGGTCTTCACTAAATGTTTGATAAAATTCAGCAGTGAAACCATCTGGTCCAGGTGTTTTGTTCTTAGGTAGTGTTTTGATTACCAGTTCAATTTCTTTGCTGGTAATTGGTCTATTCAGATTTTCTCTTTCTTCCAGGGTCAGCCTTGGAAGGTTGTATTTTTCTAGAAAGTTGTCCATCTCTTCAAGGTTATTCAGTTTGTTAGCATATAATTTTTCATAGTATTCTCTCATAATTCTTTGTATTTCTGTGTTGTCCGTAGTGATTTTTCCTTTCTCATTTCTGATTCTGTTTATGTGTGTAGACTCTCTTTCTTTCTTGATAAGTCTGTCAGGGGTTTATCTACTTTGTTTACTTTCTCAAAGAACCAGCTCCTACTTTCATCAATTCTTTCTATTGTTTTATTCTTCTCAATTTTATTTTTTTCTGCTTTAATCTTTATTATGGCCCTCCTTCTGCTGACTTTGGGCCTCATTTGTTCTTCCTTTCCTAGTTTCATTAATTGTGAGTTTAGTTCATTTGGGATTGTTCTTCTTTCCTGAGGTAGGCCTGTATTGCAATATATTTCCCTCTTAGGACGGCCTTCACTGCGTCCCACAGATTTTTACGATGTTGAATTATTGTTTTCATTTGTGTCCATACATTGCTTGATCTCTGTTTTTATTTGGTCATTGATCCATTGATTATTTAGGAGCATGTTATTAAGTCTCCATGTGTTTGTGGGCTTTTTTGTTTTCTTTGTGTAATTTATTTCTAGTTTCATACCTTTGTGATCTGAGAGGCTGGTTGGTACAATTTCAATCTTTTTGAATTTACTGAGGTTCTTTTTGTGACCTAGTATATGATCTATTCTTGAAAATGTTCCATGTGCACTTGAGGAGAATGTGTATCCTGTTGCTTTTGGATGGAGTGCTCTGTAGATATCCGTTAGGTCCATGTGTTCTAATACATTGTTTAGTGCCTCTGTCTCTTTATTTTCTGTCTGTTTGATCTGTCCTTTGGAGTGAGTGTGTGTTGAAGTCTCCCAAAATGAATGCATTGCATTCTGTTTCCCCTTTTAATTCTGTTTCCCCTTTTAATTCTGTTAGTATTTGTTTCACATATGTAGGTGATCCTGTGTTAGGTGCATAGATATTTATAATAGTTATATCCTCTTGTTGGACTGACCCCTTTATCATTATGTAATGTCCTTCTTTGTCTCTTGTGACTTTCTTTGAAGTCTATTTTGTCTGATACAAGTGCTGCAACCCCTGCTTTTTTCTCCCTATTAGTTGCATGAAATATCTTTTTCCATCCCTTTACTTTCAGTCTCTGTATGTCTTTGGGTTTGAAGTGAATCTCTTGTAGGCAGCATATAGATGGGTCTTGTTTTTTTATCCATTCAGTGATTCTATGTCTTTTCATTGGTGTATTTAGACCATTTACATTTAGGGTGATTATGGATAGGTATGTACTTATTGCCATTGCAGGCTTTAGATTCATGGCTACCAAAGGTTCAAGGATAATTCCCTTACTATCTAACAGTCTAATTTAACTCACTTTGTATGCAACCTAAAGATTCTTTTTTTTTTTTTCCTCCTTTTTCTTCCTCCTCCATTCTTTGTATGTTATGAATCATATTCTGTACTTTTTGTCTATCCCTTGGGTGATATCTATTTAGTCTTAGGAATACTTCTATCTATAGGAGTCCCTCCAAAATGCACTGTAGAGGTGGTTTGTGGGAGGTAAATTTTCTCAGCTTTTGCTTATCTGAAAATTGTTTAATCCCTCCTTCAAATTTAAATGATAACCTTGCCGGGTAGAGTATTCTTGGTTTGAGGCCCTTCTACTGCACTGCATTAAATATATCATGCCACTCCCTTCTGGTCTGTAAGTTTTCTGTTGAGAAATCTCATAGCCTGGTGGGTTGTCCTTTGTATGTGATATTTTTTCTCTGCCTAGCTGCTTTTAAAAGTCTGTCTTTATCCTTGATCTTTGCCATTTTAATTATTATATTTCTTGGGGTTGACTTCCTTGGGTCCCTTGTGTTGGGAGATTGTGCGTCTCCATGGCTTGAGAGACTATCTCCTTCTAATTGGGGAAATTTTCAGCAATTACCTCCTCATTGACACTTTCTATCCCTTTTTCTCTCTCTTCTTCTGGTACCCCTATAATGCGAATATTGTTCTGTTTGGATTGGTCACACAGTTCTCTCAATATTCTTTCATTCTTAGAGATTCTTTCTTCTCTCTGTGCCTCATCTTCTTTGTATTTCTCTTCTCTAATTTCTATTCCATTTACCATCTCTTCTACTACATCTAATCTGCTTTTAAATCCCTCCATTGTATATTTCATTTTAGATACGGAATTTCTTAATGATTGAATCTCTGACTTAAATTCATTCCTGAGTTCTTGAATATTTTTCTATACCTCCATAAGCATGTTTATAATTTTTATTTTGAACTCTTTCAGGAAGATTGGTGAGTTCAGTTTAATTTGGCCCTTTTTCTGAGGTTTGTGAGATTTTGGTGTCATGTTCTTTCGATGTTTCGTATTTCTGTGTGGTGCCCTCTAGTGCCCAGAGCTCCAGTCTCTGGAGCTGCTCAGCCCCTAGAGTGAGGTTGGGGGTCATAGGGGAGCGGAGCCGGTGCTCTGTTTCGTGAGGTCTGCTCTGTTCATGAGGTCTGTATGCCATCTGGTGCAGCCTTCTTTCCTGTTGCTATTTTAGGGTTAGTTGTATTAACTATATTTTCTCACTATCTGTGGTTGTGGGAGGAGTTCTCTGTCTCACCTGTCATGCCAGCATCTTGAATCCAAAAACTTTTGTACAAGATTTTCTTGCTTTTTCATATGTCTAATGATTGCTATGGAATAAAATGTTCATGTAGACAGTGCCCTCTCATACCCAGAAGCTCAACTCCCTGAAGCTGCCCAGCACCTGGAGTGATGGTCGGGGTCTCAGGAGAGTGGCACCAGTGCCTGCTGTATGGAAAGAGCACTTTCCTGTGTCCCAGCTGCAATGCCTGCCTCCACTGCCAGGGCCAATGGGCCTGTCACACAGGGAGGAGCCTCTGCCTTATGGCCTTGTAGCTGCCATAGGCAGGTCCTCCCTCCACCTTCCCTAGTGCGATGGCAGGGGCAACAGGTTTGTGAACTGGTGCCTGCCAGGAGGAAGGAACAGCAGGCTGTGTATTGCAATGGGGGGCCTCAGGGCGGCATTGCCAGCCAGGGGGATGAAGCATGTGAAGCTCCTGGAAGTTCTCAACCTGCTGGGCTGAGTGTGCCGGGACTGTTTTGTCCATTTGTCCTTTCCTCTGAGCAAGAAAGCTCTGTAATCCTTGCCCCTTTAGCAGCCCTCTCACTATTGGAAAGTCTTTCAAAGTGCCTCTCTTTTTTTTTAGTCCCAGAGTGGTTGGTTGTGGGTACCTGTTCTCCAGAGCAGCCAGAATCTCATTCTCTCCAATAGTCAGCCTGTGTTTGCTTTCCAACCCCACTAATCTCCAGAAAACCATGTAATGTGGGTTTTTGCTCCTAGAGCAAATCTCCAGGGGAGGGTGTTTAGCAGTTCTGGGTTTCTACTCCCTCCCTGCTCCCATTTCTCTTCTTCCCACTGGTGAGCTGGGATAGGGGGAGGGCTTGGGTCCCGCCGGATCGCAGCTTTGCTACTTTACTTTTCCGTGAGGTCTTCTCTTTTCCCCAGATGTAGGCTGTCTCTTCTAGTCTTCTTTCCAGTCGCTCTTTCAGGATTAGTTGTACATGCTGTATTTTCATGTTTTATGTGGTTTGGGGATGAAGTTTCTGCCTCACTTCTCACACCACCATCTTTTCCCGCCTCTCTGTCAGATACTAATTCTAACCCTGTGCTTCGTTGGCCTGGAAAAGCTGGGATCAGTGTGGTCAGCCTTGTTACATCGCTGTTGAGAAATCTTTACTTTCTGAGAGTTGCGGTGGATGGGATTTTTTTCCTTCCCCAGATGGCTGAATTATTTTTCGGAAAACCCACCATCTCCTTACTTCTGTTATTATTTTTGCAAAAAAAAATGTGTAGAGAGAGTTGGGTGGAGGTGAGATTTATGATTGGGAAAACCCGTGACTTGCTTCTCTAGTCTTCCACCTCTCTGGTTAGTTCCTATCCAGCAGCAGATTGAAGCAGGTGATCGGAACTTCAATTTTTAATATCTCATCAGAAGCAACTCCATTTTTCCTATCAAGGAATTGATCATTTCACATACACTTCAAATATGTTGTTTCAGATTTTCTTGAACCTCCTGGTACCAAGTAGAACCACTATTGTGAACAGTGCTTTTAACAGGGGTGTTGTAGCTCCCAGGGAAATTGATGTGTTCCCAGGGGTGAATAAACTAGTGTGACTGAAATCAGTGTAAGGAAAGGCTAGATTGGGAGAAACCCATTTATTGCTCACAGTGAGGCCTGGCTCCATTCTTCCCTTCTGGCTGCCGTTTTTCCTCCCTGTCTCACCCGTCCCCTCCAGCTCGTCTCCCCACCAACCCCTTCCGGGAGAAACTCCAGGGGTGGATCCCTGGTGACAGGCGCCAGACCAATTATGCAACAGAGGGGAGGAGAGAACAGCCTGTCTCCTTCCATTGTCCCAGAGGAGGAAACTCCTATTGATACGTAAATGGATGAGGCCAGGGGAGAAATTCTGGAAATTGCAATTTTACCCTACAGGTGTGCAACAAAGATCTAACTTATTTCCTCTACTGGAAACTGTAGCTTACCTGTAGTTAACACTAAGTGAGCAAATTTTATTAATGTATATTATGTTATGAAATTAATTTTGACAGGTATGCCTAGGAGAGGCTCTATTTTGAATGGGAAATCTGATACTTTCTAAGCTAATTAAGATTTAGTAATTCTGAGCGGAGGTGGAGAAGATGGGGTTGCTCTTGAGAAATTGGCAGTCTGTGCATACTTCTGTGCTTTTATTTAGAGACTTAGAGCTACTTTCAAGTCAGGGTTGGTATAGAATCTGCCGTAAAATTAGATACTGACTTAAGCTCATGACAGATTGCAAGTATTAAATGGCAAAGCCATTACAGTGAGAAGGGATAGCAGACTATTTAGAAAACTATGTGGTATAAAATACACTATTTACCAAAGAAACCCTCTATAGCATACTTGCTGCCATAGACTATTATGGATGGTGCCTACTTCTGTTGTAAGAAACCCTGCTGAGAACTTATCTAACATAATGTGTGATAGTATGACTGACATATATATTCGCATTTTAAATAATAACCTCGAATTATAAAAGTTAAATCTTTCGGTGTTTAAGAAGTTAGCGTACATTTTAGAAATGAGTCCCTCAGAAATAGTTAATAATTTTTTTTTAAGCCTATTTCTTAAAGGGCTAACAGTTACTGAACTCCAGCTAGGTTGTAAGTGAAGCCTGACACCACCCCGACCCTCACCCCAAGGGAGAGCCTTGGGCATTTAGATTTAGATAGCGTTGAATTCTATCCCAAGAGTAGGAATGGCAAGGGACAAGCATCATGAGCATCCTCCTACTGCAAGTGACACAGTGTTTGGCAGTATCACTGTCCAGTCACCTTCAGCTTTGTTTATTTGTATTTGTCAGTAGGCATCCCTCCCACAGAAAGAAGTCAGGCCTACAGAGTAATGTCAGATGGAACACACCAGAAAGTTAGTGTTCAAAGGTGAGTTTACCTTTCTGACAGCTTTTTAGCACAGTTTTTGCTAAATTTGTTTAGCAAAGTTATTGTACCCAGTTATATTAAACTTGCACTTGTGAATCTAACTAGGTGTTTACTCCTTCTCAATATTTTCAATGATATCCTTAAAGCATTGTCATACTGGGCAGCTATTTTGATAAGCAAATTTTGAAGTAGTCCATATTTTTGCTAAAATACCATCTTTTCAGTGAAACTTTCTTTGCCCACACTATTTATCCTTTTCTGCTTTATTTTTCTCCATAGCACTTGTTTTCTAACTTCCTTTATAACTTAGTTTGTTTTTATGCCTGTCTTCATCCACTAAAATGTTAGCTTCCTGGGGATAGAGCTTTGTTTTGTTCATCGCTGTATCCCCACCACCTAGAACGTAGTAGGCACTCACTCAAGCTTCAGAGATGAAGAAATTGAGCAGAGGATAATAAGTGATTTGCCTAAGAGCTCACTGCTAATGCCAGTAATAACAAGAATCCATGCTCTTTTTAAAATACAAGTGTATTAATTCAACAAACAATTATTGAGAATCTGCAGTCTGCCCAAACTATGCTAGTTTCCCACCCCTGAACTGACAGCCTGAGGCTTATTATAAAGCAATGCCAGCTCTATTAGTTTTTTGTTGTTGCTGTTTTTTATTGGAGGGTGAGGAGACAAAAAAAGTGGATATATGCGAACATTTATCAATAAATGCAGAGGAAAAGAACAGTATTATAGATCTCCTTTGCCATATCTAAATAATGCTACCTTTCAGGGTCTCTGAGGGCTCCACTGACCAAAATCTTATCATTTCCTTTTATAGTTTTACTGCATTTGTTTTCCTAAACTAAATGTTGTTTTTGAACTTTTTATACGATACATATTTTTGAGACTTTTTTTTACTCATCTGAAATTCTCTGGTTTCTTCACCTGTGTCTATGATTCATTCTTTTTTAATTAATTCCATAATGAACTATTTATGGGCTTTTGGCTTGTTAACAGCCTTTTTTTTTTAGTTGCAAAAAATGTGAGTATTTTCTACATTCTTCTGGTGCACACACACAAAAGATTCCCCAAGGAAGATATTAAGAGTGAAATATCAGTCATAGAAATTGCTTAGGAATAGGAAATGTTTAACTTGATTAGAATGTGAACAAAATTTCCAAAGTGGTTGTACTGAGTAGAAGTGTTTCTTTTGCTCCTTGTGTTCATTAGCACTTAATATCATCAGACTTCCAGATTTTTGCCAGATTGGTAGGTGTAAAATGAGAGCTCGTGGTGATTTTATTTGCATGTTTTTGATGACTAATGAGGTTGATTGTTTTTTCATAGATTTTTTGGTCATTTATGTTTGTTGTTCTTTGTAGTGCCCTTTGAAGTTTTTACCCATTTTTCTATTGGATATTGGTCATTTTCTTACTCATCTTTTAGAGTTCTTAATGGATTCTGAATACCACATTTTTGTCTGTCATATGTTGCACATATCACAAGTTTCTGAGCCTTGTCTTTTCCATCACTCTAGGTTATTAAAAGATAAAGAAAAAATCTTAATGTCATTCAATATATCTCTTTATGGTTTAGAATGTGTGTGTTTAGAAATTGTTACCTACTCTGAGCTCATAAATATGTTCCCCAAATTGTCTTCCAGAGGTTTGTTTTGTTTTCCTTTAACATTTGTCCTTAAACATCTGGAATTGATTGTTGTGTGGGACCTGTGGAAGAGATCAAGTTTATTTTCCCCACACATATGGACAATCACCTGTCCTAGTACCATTTGTCTACTCCTTCCTTTCCCAGCTGATGTCTAGTGACCTTGCTGTTATGAAACAGATTTCAACATTTGTGCATCTGTTTTGAAGCTTTATATTCTGTTCCATTGGTCATTCTGTCTGTCTCTGTGCCAATACCATTCTATCTTAATTAATGTCTTAAGAAAAACTCTTGATATGTTGAGCAAATACTTCTCTCTTGTTTTTCTTCAGGGATATCATGGCTATTCTTGGCCCTTTGCATTTTATTATGTTGAGCCTTCTAGTCCATGAACCTGGTATTTTTATTTTTAAAGTCTTTTAATGTCTTTGAATACATTTTTTTACTAATTTACTTCATAAAGAGTTGCCTGTTTTTGGTCAGATTTATTCATAGGCATATTTTTTAAATTCTGGCAAAAATGGCATAATTTTTATTGTAAAATGTGTGTAATATAAAATCTATCATTTTAACTTCTTGCATGTATTAGTAAGTACATTCACATTGTTTTGCAAATGCCGCCACTACCCATTTCCAGAATTTTTCCATCATCCCAACTGAAACTATACCTGTTAAATACTACTCCCTACTCCCCGCCAACCCAGCCCCTGGGAAACACTCTTCTACTACTTTTCCTGTGAATTTGACTCCTTTAGGTACCTCATAAAAATGGAATCATAAATGACATATTTTTTAATAATACATTTTTTCCTATCTTTTTTGGAGTGAAGAAGTACAATCACTGTTTCACTGAATTGGTTTTCTGTTTAGCAACCTTGCTTCAAATACCAAATTCTAATAATTTAGCTATATTTGGGTTTTCGGCATAAACAAGCACATCACATGCACATAAAAGGCTTTTCTTGCTATTAAACCTGCCCACTAAATTTTAAATTTTAATAGTTTTTACATGTAGATGTTCAGTTCATTTTTTTAAATTTATTTTGGTATCATTAATCTACAATTACATGTGCAATATTATGTTATTAAACTACCCCCTTCATCAGGCCCCCCCACCAACCCCATTACACTCACTGTCCATCAGCATAGTGAGATGCTACAGAATCATTACTTGTCTTCTCTGAGTTGTACAGCCCTCCCTGCGCCCCCCCAACATTACGTCTGCTAGTCGTAATGCCCCTTTTCCCCCTTCTCCCTTCCTTCCCACCCATCCTCCTCAGTTCTTTTCCCTTTGGTAACTATTAGTCCGTTCTTGGGTTCTATAAGTTTGCTGCTGTTTTGTTCCTTCAGTTTTTGTCTTTGTTCTTATACTCCACATATGAGTGAGATCATTTGATATTTGTCTTTTTCCACTTGGCTTATTTCACTAAGGGTAATACGCTCTAGCTTCATACATGTTGTTGCAAATGGTAGGATTTGTTTTCTTCTTATGCCTGAATAATATTCCATTGTGTATATGTATCACCTCTTCTTTATCTATTCATCTACTGATGGACACTTAGGTTGCTTCCATTTCTTGGCTATGGTAAATAGTGCTGCGATAAACATAGGGGTGCATCTGTCTTTTTCAAACTGGGCTGCTGCATTCTTAGGGTAAATTCCTAGGAGTGGGATTCCTGGGTCAAATGGTATTTCTATTTTGAGTTTTTTGAGGAACCTCCATACTGCTTTCCACAATGGTTGAACTAATTTGCATTCCCACCAGCAGTGTAGAACGGTTCCCTTTTCTCCACATCCTCGCCAACATTTGTTGTTGTTTGTGTTTTGGATGTTGGCCATCCTCACTGGTGTGAGGTGATATTTCATTGTGGTTTTAATTTGCATTTCTCTGATGATTAGCGATGTGGAGCATCTTGTCATGTGCCTGTTGGTCATCTGAATCTCTTCTTTAGAGAAGTGTCTATTCATGTCCTCTGCCCATTTCTTAATTGGATTATTTGCTTGTTGTTTGTTTTGGTGCATGAGTTCTTTATATATTTTGGATGTCAACCCCTTATTGGATATGTCATTTATGAATATATTCTCCCATACTGTAGGATGTCTTTTTGTTCTACTGATGGTGTCCTTTGCTGTACAGAAGCTTTTCAGTTTGATATAGTCCCACTTGTTCATTTTTGCTTTTGTTTCCCTTGCCCGGGGAGATATGTTCATGAAGAAGTCGCTCATGATTATGTCCAAGAGATTTTTGCCTATGTTTTTTTCTAAGAGTTTTATGGTTTCATGACTTACATTCAGGTCTTTGATCCACTTTGAGTTTACTTTTGTGTTTGGGGTTAGACAGTAGTCCAGTTTCCTTCTCTTACAGGTAGCTGTCCAGTTTTGCCAAGACCAGCTGCTGAAGAGGCTGTCATCTCCCTATTGTTTATCTAAGGCTCCTTTATCATATATTAATTGACTATATATGTTTGGGTTAATGTTTGGATTTTCTATTCTGTACCACTGGTCTGTGGGTCTGTTTTTGTGCCAATACCAAATTGTCTTCATTACTGTGGCTTTGTAGTAGAGCTTGAAGTCAGGGAGCGCAATCCCCCCTGTTTTATTCTTCCTTCTCAGGATTGCTTTGGCTATTCGGGGTCTTTTGTGGTTCCATATGAATTTTAGAATTATTTGTTCCAGTTCATTGACGAAAGCTGTTGGTATTTTGATAGGGATTGCACTGAATCTGTAGATTGCTTTAGGTAGTATAGCCATTTTGACAATATTTATTCTTCGTAGCCAAGAGCATGGGATGCATTTCCATTTGTTAGTGTCCTCTTTAATTTCTCTTAGGAGTGTCTTGTAGTTTTCAGGGTATAGGTATTTCACTTCCTTCGTTAGGTTTATTCCTAGGTATTTTAATCTTTTGGTGCAATTTTGAATGGAATTGTTTTTCTGATTTCTCTTTGTGTTAGTTCATCGTTAGTGTATAGGAAAGCAACAGATTTCTGTGTGTTAATTTTGTATCCTGCAACTTTGCTGAATCCAGATATTAGTTCTACTAGTTTTGGAGTGGAGTCTTCAGGGTTTTTTATGTACAGTATCATGTCATCTGCAAATAGTGACAATTTGACTTCTTTACCAATCTGGATGCCTTGTGTTTCTTTGTTTGTCTGATAGCCGTGGCTAGGACCTCCAGTACTATGCTGAATAACAGTGGAGAAATTGGACATCCCTGTCTTGTCCCTATCTTAGATGAAAAGCTTTCAGCTTCTCGCTATTAAGTATGATGTTAGCTGTGGGTTTGTCATATATGGCCTTTGTAATGTTGAGGTACTTGCCCTCTATACCCATTTTGTTGAGAATTTTAATCATGAATGGATGCTGAATTTTGTCAAATGCTTTTTCAGCATCTATGGAGATGATCATGTGGTTCAGTTTATTTTCAAATCTGTTGGTTGCTTCTTCTTTTCAAGCTTTCTCTCTTATTCCTTTTTACCTATTAAGTATTATTTGGTAACCAATTCAAATATAAATCCTTAACTAGTCTTTTTCTGCTCTCTTTTGCTATTTTCTGGTGGTGCTTTGTTTTCTGTGTAGATTTTGTGTATGAACTCTCATTCTTAAGAGCTTTATTTCTGTCAGTTGCATGGTGGTGATGCTAATTTAGGGCCACATTAAACTATATTCTTAACCTGAGAACCATTTAGAACCGTTGAGTAGTCTGATTAGGTCTCTGCATTTGTAAGAGCACTGTGGTTATGATTTTTCACGTGGTGGTGCTGTTTTGTGCCCAAGGGAGAGGGGAATTTCACTAGAGCAAGTTCCATGATCCCCGGGGAAGATTTCTAGGTTGCTGATATATGGAGGGTATGTTAGTGTCTGGGTTTCATGAGGCATTGCCTGTTGGACACTCAAACCTTCCACAGACCTCAGTCTTTGCTTCTTGTGCTTTGTCCTGCAATGCTGTGAAAAATCTAATCTCAGATTTCTACCTCCTTTGACAAATAAATGCCCACCATCTTTAGTGATTCCAGTTACTAGTTCCTCTTTCACTGGTTTTTACCCATTTGCTAGCTCATAAAGGCATTCTAAATGGTATCTTTACACTTTCCCAAACATTGTATTTAAATTAAGAGTGTCAATCAGGGTAACAAATCTGCCGCATTGTTGGAAATTCTTCAGTCGTTTTACTAACTCATTTCTAGACATTAAGGAATGTCACTTTAAATTTATAAATGTGAAATAGAGAGTGACCTTGTACAACTTCTAATTAATGTGTTTTTCTTCTTTTTTTTATAGGTGTCAGCTGTGATGCATGTTTAAAAGGAAACTTTCGAGGTCGCAGATATAAGTGTTTAATTTGCTACGATTACGATCTTTGTGCATCTTGTTATGAAAGTGGTGCAACAACAACAAGACATACAACTGACCACCCAATGCAGTGCATATTAACAAGGGTAGATTTTGGTATGTATTCAGTTAACATTTTAATCAATAATCATTTAGAATTTTGTGTGTGTGTTTGTGAAGAAGTAAAGGCAAAATGTTCTAAAACTATCCCCAGTGGCTCCAAATTCATTAAAAATAACATAAATCTTTTTTTGGGGAGGGCCTCCCTCTCTCGGACAGGAGAGTGGAGCGCCCTGAGGTCCAGGAGGACACCACCTGCTCCCCTTGTAACCCAGTCTCACTAAGTAAATATTCATCTCCCTTCATACAAAAAAGGTTTCCTATTCCTCCCACTCGAAATCTCCAAATAAACTCTTAATGCTCAATGACTTTGCTGCATCAGGTCTTGAATTCTTTCGCACAGCAGGACCCATCTCTGGTAACGGGGTGTTGTCTGAGAGGAGTAAGGAGCAAGGTGCTTAATTTTAGTGAATTTCCTTGCATTTCTTGGACATTTATACATATCCAACATAAATCTTTTATATTCTAATTCTTTCTCTTAATTATAGTTTATTTGTTATGAAATCCATTCAGAAATATATAGAACTGACCAGGTGCAAAATGGAAGTGTGCCTCAGAATAAGGTTAAACACTGTTCTTGCTAACAATACACAAATATTCTTGCACTAGTTATCAGAAAGATTATTTCTACAATTGATGGGACAACATTGTCAGTCCATAAGAAAAACTATAAATGTTTCATGCTATAATTTCTCACCTAGGCAGCACCTGTTACTATCTGTCTTTGTTTATAGCCATGCTAGTTGGTGAAGAGTACTATCTCATGGTTTTGATTTGCATTTCTTTGATGTCTAATGATGTTGACCATCTTTCCTTCTGCTTATTTCGCCATTTGTATATACTTAGAAGACATGTCTGTTCAGATCCTTTGCCCATGTTTTAATTGGGTAATGTACTTTTATTATTAAGTTTTAATCGTTCTTTATATAGTCTATATACAAGTTCCTTATCAGATGGCTAATTTGCAGAAAATATCTCTCATTCCATGTGTTGTCTTTTTACTTTTTTGATGGTGTGTTTTGAAGCACAAAAGTTTTGAATTTGAATTTTGTCCAGTTTATTTCTTTCCTTTCTTGTGGTTTTGGTGTCATGTCTACAAAACGATTCCCTGATCCAAGATTATGAAGATTTAAAATAATGTCATTTTCCAAGAGTTTTATTGTTTAAGCTTTTATGTTTAGATCTTGAGCCATTTTGAGTTAATTTTTTATATATGGAATGATGAGGTAGAGATCTAGCTTCACTCTTTTGCATATGGATATCTAGTTATCCCAGCATTATTTGTTGAAAAGACTGTTCTTAAACTCAATTCATTGTCTTGGAATTCTTGTTGAAAATCAGTTGACCAGGGGAAGGAGAAACGGGATGATATTGGTCAAAGGGTACAAAGTTTCTTTATGCGAGATGTATAATTTCTAGAGATCTAATGTACAGCATGGTGACCATAGTTAACAATATTGTATACTTGAAATTTTTGAAGAGGATATCTTAAATCTTGTCAACACACACATGTAACTATGTAGAGGTAACGGATATATTAGTCCGATTGTAGTGGTCTTCTCACAGTTTTTATACATATTAAAACATCGCGTTGTTCATCATATATATATATATATACATAATTTTTATACACCAAAGATACCGCAATAAAGCTGTTAAAAAAGAAAATCAGTTAACCATAAATGTGTTTAATCCTAGACTCTTAATCTGTTCTATAATGCATCTGTCTTTATGCCAGTACCACACTGTCTTAATTACTATAGCTTTGTAGTAAGCTTTGACATCGAGAAGCATGAGTCATTTTCAGGATTGTTTGGGTATTCTAGAACCCTTGAATTTCCATGTAAATTGTAAGATCAGCTTGTGAAGTTTCAGCAAAGAAGCTGACTGTGGTTTCATTAGGGATTTTACTGAATCTGAGAGTGTCAATACTGTCTGCCAGTCCATGAACATGTGACATCATTCTGTTTATTTAGGTCACTTTAATTTCTTTCAACGAAGTTTTGAGGTTGTCACAGAATAAATTTTGTATTTTTTCATTAAATATATTCCTAACTATTATTTTACCTATTATAAATAGATTGATTTTTTTGGGAGAAGGAGGTGTTCACTGCAAGTAGCAGTATAGAAAAACAATTGGTTTTTATAGAGAGAGCTTGTATACCCTATAATGTTGCTAAACTCATTTATTAGTTCTAATACTTTTTTAATGGATTCCTTAGGATGTTCTATAAATAAGATTATGCCATATGCTAATAGAGATCATTTTATTTCTTCCTTTCCATCTGGATGCCTTTTGTTTAATTTTCTTGTCTAATTACTCTGATTAGATCTTCCAGTAAATATTGAATAGAAATGTCAAGAGTAGAGATTCTTGTTTTGGTCTTAAGAAGAAAGCATCCAGTCTTTTATCAGTACGATGTTAGCTGTGGGTGTTGGTAGGTGTCCTTTATTTATCAGGTGGTATGGTTCTGTTCTTTCTTTATATTCTTTATCCCCACCTAACCCAAATCCACCTGGTATATAATAAATGGTCTATATATGTAATGGGTAAATATTTTTAAGATAGTCTAACCCTCCCTAAAAATGAATGTGAAGAAAGATGGCAGCATAAGAGGTGAGACAGAAACCTCCTCCCAAAACAACGTATAATATGCAAATTTAGCAAATACATCAAATCTGGAAAGAGCAACAGGAAAGCAGGCTACAGCAGACTGTCTACACTTGAGGAAACTAGCAAAACTCAAGGAAAAGGATAAAGTACCAAAGCCATGATCCATAGGGACCCAAGCCCTTCCTCCACCCCAGCTCACCGAAGGGAGGAAGAGAAACAGCAGAGAGGGGGTGGAGGCCTAGGAGTGCTGAACACCCAGCCCTGGAGATCTGCTCTGGGACCATGAACCTACATTACACGGTCCTCTGGAAATTAGTGGGGTTGGAAAGCTAAGACAGGTGGAATAATTGGAGAGATTGAGATTACAGCCGCTTGTAGAAAACAGGGATCCACATCCGGCTGCTCTGGGACAAAAGAAAGGCGGGCAGTCTCAGAGACTTCCTAACAGCGAGAGGGTTGCTAAAGGGGCAAGGATTACACAGAGATTGCTGCTCAGGAGAAAGGACAGGTGGATAAAATTGTTCGGTGGCACTCTGCCCAACAGTTTGGGAACTTTCAGGAGCTTCAGGTGCTCCATTCTCCGGATTGGCTATGCAACTCCAAGGCCCCCAACATGATACGCAATTTGCTGTGCCTTCCTCACAAACGAGCAGCTCGCAAACCGACTGCCACTGCCATTGCTTCAGGCCAGCCAGAAGGCAGCCCACCTATGGCAGCAACAAGTGCAAATCACAGAGGCTTCTCCCTGCGTGATCGGCCCACTGGCCCTGGCAATGGAGACAGGAACTGCAGCTGGGAAGCAGGAAAGACCCCTTTCCTCCCGACAGGCACCAGTGCCACTCGCCTATGCCCCCACCATTGCTCCAGGGACTGAGCAGCTCCAGAGAGTAGAGTTTCTGGGCACTAGAGGGTGCCACCTACAAATATGAAACATCAAAGGAACCTGGTTCAAACCAAACTCCCACAAACACCAGAAAGAGGGCCAAGTGAAACTGAACTTATCAATCTTCCTGAAAGAGATTTCAAAATAAAAATCATAAACATGCTCATGGAGCTACAGAAAAATATTCGAGAACTCAGGGGAGGAATTCAGGAATAAGATACAAACATTGAAGAATACAGTATCTAAAATGAAACATACAATGGAGGGATTTAAAAGCAGATTAGATGAAGTAGAGGAGGCAGTAAATGAAACAAATTAGAGAGAGAGCAAGAATACAAAGAAGCTGAGGCACACAGAGAAAATAGAATCTCTCTCAACATAAGGGACCCAAGAAGACAACACCAAGACATATAATAATTAAAATGACAAAGATCAAGGATAAAAACAGAGTATTAAAAGCATCCAGAGAGGAACTTCCTGGAAGATGGCGGCGTGAACGGAACGAAAGAATTTTCCTCCCAATATTATATTTACCCACGAAAACACAGCAAACGCAACTGTTCCTAAAAGAGAGACCAGAACAAACAGGAAAGCGCACACAGTACAGACAAACCTGAGAGGACTCGGCAGCGGGCGAGGCAGGTAAGAAACGGAACCGCAACCCGGCAGAACCCGAGCACTCCCCCACCCCAGCGCACTGGCGGGAGGAGAGGATTCAGAGCCGGGAGGGAGTGGAAGTGCAGGCCCAGGAGATAACCAGCCCCGGACCGGCCCCGGGAATGCGGGTACACAAAGCGCGGAGTGGCGGAGATTGGAGAGGCGGAGGGCGCACGGACTCAGCAGGAACACGCCTGCTTGCTCGCGGCTGGCTCAGGGAAGGAGAAGAGAGAAGCGCGCGCTTTGTTTTTCAGCGGTCTTAAACGCCTGCTTGCTCGCGGCTGGCTCGGAGGAGAAGAGAGAAGCGCGCGCTTTGTTTTTCAGTGATCTTAAATGCCTGCTTGCTCGCGGCTCGCTCAGGGAAGGAGAAGAGAGAAGCACGCACTTCGTTTCTCAGCGGTCTTAAACGCCTGTTTGCTCGCGGGTGGCTCAGGGAAGGAGAAGAGAGAAGAAAAAAAGGAGAAAAGTGCGCGCTTTGTTTTTCAGTGGTCTTAAAGAGATGGGAGTGCAGCAGAGAACCTCCATTCATTCTCACCCCGGCCACAGCTTTAAAGGGCCATGCGGAGCGACGTGACCATGGCTCTGGAATAGTGGAGCAACAGCGCCACCTACAGCATTCACACAGAAACCACCCCCGATGGGCGTTCTTTTTTTTTCTTTTAGGTGTTGCTGCTTTTTCTTTTTCTCTCCTTTCTTTTCCTTCTTCTCTCTCTCCTTTTACTTTTTTTATTATTAGCAGAATTTTTTTCTTTTCTTTTCTCTCCTTTCTTCTCTTTCCTTTTTAAAGTCATAAAGACCCCAGCTGACATACGTGACAACTACCAACAACCAATTCTATAGTCATGAGAAGACAGAAGAATATGATATAGACAAAGCTTCAGACAAACACCACCCCAGAGAGAGAAACTGAAGGAATGGATATGCACAGTCTTCCTGAAAAAGAATTCAGAATAAAAGTCATTGCCATGCGGACCTATCTACAGAAAAATGTGCAAGAGCTGAGGGAGGAAGTGAGGGAAGTGAGGAAAGACAATGCAGAAATGAGACAAGCCATTGACGGGCTCAACAGCAGATTGAATCAGGTTCAAGACATGATCAAGGAATTACAAGACAGAGAACAGGAATACAAAGAAGCTGAGGCAGAGAGAGATAAAAGGATGTCTAAGAATGAAAGAATATTAAGAGAACTGTGTGACCAATCCAAACGGAGCGATATTCGCATTGTAGGAGTACCAGAGGAAGAAGAGAGAGAAAAAGGGATAGAAAGTGTCTTTGAAGAAATAATTGCCCCACGCTGGGGAAGGAAATATTCTCGCAGTCCACGGAAGCCCACAGATCTCCCAACACAAGGGACCCAAGGAAGACAACACCAAGACACATAATAGTTAAAATGGCAAAGATCAAAGATAAAGGCAGCTAGAGAGAGAAAAAAGATCACCTACAAAGGAAAACCCATCAGACTGTCATCAGACTTCTCAACAGAAACCTTACAGGCCAGAAGAGAATGGCATGATATATTTAACGTAATGTAACAGAAGGGCCTCGAACCAAGAATATTATATCCAGCACGATTATCATCTAAATATGATGGAGGGATTAAGCAATTTCAAGACAAATGAAAGTTGAGAGAGTTTGCCTCTCACAAACCACCACTACAGGATATCTTAAACAGACTCCTCTAGGGTGAAACACCCCTAAGGCTAAAAAGATATCACAGAGAAAATAAAATCATAGCAAAGAAAGCAGACCATCCAAATACTAACTAAAGGCAAAGAATAAAAAACCTAATATATAAAGAAAGGAGGAGGAAGAATAGGAAAGGAGAGATAAAGAAACATCAGACGGCGTTCACAATAACTTAACAGGAAAGTTAAGTTAGATTCTTAGATAGTAAAGAGGCAACCCTTGAACCTTTGGTAACCACGAATCTAAAGCCAGCAATGGCAATAACTACATATCTATCAATAATCACCCTAAATGTAAACGGACTGAATGTGCCAATCAAAAGACACAGGGTAACAGAGTGGATAAAAAAGCAAGACCCATGTATATGCTACTTACAAGAGACACTCACCTCAAACCCAAAGATATACACAGACTAAAAGTGAAGGGATGGAAAAAGATATTTCATGCAAACAACAAAGAGAAAAAAGCAGTTGTTGCAGTACTTGTATCAGACAAAATAGACTTCAAAACGAAGAAAGTAGCAAGAGATAAAGAAGGACATTACATAATGATAAAGGTGTGAGTCCAACAAAAAGATATAACCATTATAAATATATATGCACCCAACACAGGAGCGTCAGCATATGTGAAACAAATACTAACAGAATTGAAGGAGGAAATAGACAGCAATGCAATTATTTTAGGAGACTTTAACACACCACTCACTCCAAAGGACAGATCAACCAGACAGAAAATAAGTAAAGACACAGAGGCACTGAAGAACACACTAGAACAGATGAACCTAACAGATATCTACAGAACTCTGCACCCAAAAGCAGCAGGATACACATTCTTCTCAAGTGCACATGGAACATTTTCCAGAATAGACCACATACTAGGCCACAAAAAGAACTTCAGTAAATTCAAAAATATTGAAATCCTACCAACCAACTTCTCACATCACAAAGGTATAAAACTAGAAATAAATTTCGGAAAGAAATCAAAAAGACTCACAAATACATGGAGATTTAACAGCATTCTCCTAATGAATCAATGGGTTAACGACCCAGAAATCAAAGAATATATGGAGACTAATGACAACAACAACACAAAGCCACAACTTCTGTGGGATGCAGCAAAGGCAGTTCTAAGAGGAAAGTATATTGCAATCCAGGCCTATTTAAAAAAGGAAGAACACTCCCAAATGAATAGTCTAAAGACACAATTACTGAAATTGGAAAAAGAAGAACAAATGAGGCCCAAAGTCACCAGAAGGAGAGACATAATAAAGATCAGAGAAGAAATAAATAAAATTGAGAAGACTAAAACAATAGAAAAAATCAATGAAACCAAAAGCTGGTTGTTTGAAAAAATAAACAAAATAGATAAACCCCTAGCCAGACTCATTAAGAGAAAAAGAGAAACCACACACATAAACAGAATCAGAAATGAGAAAGGAAAAATAACGACAGACCCCACAGAAATACAAAGAATTATAAGAGAATACTACAAGCATCTATATGCTAACAAGCTCCAAAACCTAGAAGAAATGGACAACTTCTTAGAAAAATACAGCCTTCCAAGACTCACCAAGCAGGAAACAGAAAAACTAAACAGACCAATCACCAGCAACGAAATTGAATCAGTAATCAAAAAACTACCCAAGAACAAAACCCCCGGACCTGATGGATTCACCTCTGAATTCTACCAGACATATAGAGAAGAAATAACACCCATTCTCCAAAAAAGTTTTCCAAAAAATAGAAGAGGAAGGAATACTTCCAAACTCATTCTATGAAGCCAGCATCACTCTAATACCAAAACCTGACAAAGACCTCACTAAAAAAGAAAATTACAGACCAATATCCCTGATGAATGTAGATGCAAAAATACTCAACAAAATATTAGCAAACCGAATTCAAAAATACATCAAGAGGATCATACACCATGATCAAGTGGGATTCATCCCAGGGATGCAAGGATGGTACAACATTCGAAAATCCATTAACATCATCCATCACATCAATAAAAAGAAGAACAAAAACCACATGATCATCTCCATAGATGCTGAAAAAGCATTTGACAAAATTCAGCATCCATTCATGATTAAAACTCTCAACAGAATGGGTATAGACGCCAAGTACCTCAACATCATAAAGGCTATATATGACAAACCCACAGCTAACATCATACTTAACAGCGAGAAGTTGAAAGCTTTTCATCTAAGATCGGGAACAAGACAGGGGTGCCCACTCTCTCCACTGTTATTCAACATTGTACTGGAGGTCCTAGCCACGGCAATCAGACAAAGCAAAGACATACAAGGCATCCAGATTGGTAAAGAAGAAGTCAAATTGTCACTATTTGCAGATGACATGATACTGTACATAAAAAACCCTGAAGACTCTACTCCAAAACTACTAGAACTAATATCTGAATTCAGCAAAGTTGCAGGATATAAAATTAACACACAGAAATCTGTTGCTTTCCTATACACTAATGATGAACTAACAGAAAGAGAAATCAGAAAAACAATTCCATTCACAATTGCATCAAAAAGAATAAAATACCTAGGAATAAACCTAATGAAGGAAGTGAAAGACCTGTACTCTGAAAACTACAAGACACTCCTAGGAGAAATTAAGGAAGACACTAACAAATGGAAATGCATCCCATGCTCTTGGCTAGGAAGAATAAATATTGTCAAAATGGCAATACTACCTAAAGCAATCTACAGGTTCAACGCAATCCCCATCAAACTACCAACAGCTTTCTTCAATGAACTGGAACAAATAATTCTAAAATTCATATGGAACCAGAAAAGACCCCAAATAGCCAAAGCAATCCTGAGAAGGAGGAATCAAACAGGGGGAATTACGCTCCCTGACTTCAAACTCTACTACAAAGCCACAGTAATCAACACAATTTGGTACTGGCACAAAAAGAGACCCACAGACAGTGGAACAGAATAGAAAATCCAAGCATTAACCCAAACACCTACAGTCAATTAATATTTGATAAAGGAGCCTTGGATATGCAATGGGGAGATGAAAGCCTCTTCAGCAGCTGGTGTTGGAAAAACTGGACAGCTGCATGTAAGAGAATGAAACTGGACTACTGTCTAACCCCATACACAAAGGTAAACTCAAGGTGGATCAAAAACCTGAGTGTAAGTCATGAAACCATAAAACTCTTAGAAAAAAACATAGGCAAAAATCTCTTGGACATAAACATGAACGACTTCTTCATGAACATATCTCCCCGAGCAAGGGAAACAAAAGCGGGACTATATCAACCTGAAAAGCTTCTGTACAGCAAAGGACACCATCAGTAGAACAAGACATCCTACAGTATGGGAGAATATATTCATAAATGACATATCTGATAAGGGGTTGACATCCAAAATATACAAAGAACTCACACACCTAACAAAAAGCAAATAATCCAATTAGGAAATGGGCAGAGGACATGAATAGACACTTCTCTAAAGAAGAAATTCCGATGGCCAACAGGCACATGAAAAGATGCTCCACATCGCTAATCATCAGAGAAATGCAAATTAAAACCACAATGAGATATCACCTCACACCAGTGAGGATGGCCAACATCCAAAACACAAGCAACAAGAAATGTTGGCGTGGATGTGGAGAAAGTGGAACACTCCTACACTGCTGGTGGGAATGCAAATTAATTCAAGCATTGTGGAAATCAGTATGGAGGTTCCTCAAAAAACTCAAAATAGAAATACCATTTGACCCAGGAATCCCACTCCTAGGAATTTACCCTTAGAATGCAGCAGCCCAGTTTGAAAAAGACAGATGCACCCCTATGTTTATCGCAGCACTATTTACAATAGCCAAGAAATGGAAGCAACCTAAGTGTCCATCAGTAGATGAATGGATTAAGAAGATGTGGTACATATACACAATGGAATACTACTCAGACATAAGAAGAAAACAAATCCTACCATTTGCAACAACATGGATGGAGTTAGAGGGTATTATGCTCAGTGAAATAAGGCAAACCGAAAAAGACAAGTATCAAATGATTTCACTCATATGTGGAGTATAAGGACAAAGAAAAAAACTGAAGGAACAAAACAGCAGCAGACTCACAGAACCCAAGAACAGACTAATAGTTACCAAAGGGAAAGGGACTGGGGAAGAAGGGTGGGAAGGGCGGGATAAGGGGGTAAAAGGGGCATTACAATTAGCAGGCGTAAGGTAGGGTGGGCATGGGGAGGGCTGTACAACTCAGAGAAGACAAGTAGTGATTCTATAGCATCTCACTACGCTGATGGACAGTGACTGTTATAGCGTTAGTGGGGGGGACCTGACGAAGGGGGTAGTTTAATCACCATAATATTGCACATGTAATTGTAGGTTAAAGATACCCAAATAAATTGTAAAAAAAAAAAAAAAGCATCCAGAGAGAGAAAAAAGATCACATACAAAGGAAAATCCATCAGGTTGTCATCAGACTTCTCAACAGAAACCTTACAGGCCAGAAGGGGGAGTAGCATGATGTAATTAACGCAATGAAGTAGAAGGGCCTTGAACCAAAATACTGTGTTCAGTAAGATTATCATTTAAATTTGAAGCTTGGACTAAACAATTTCCAGATAAGCAAAAGCTGAGAAAGTTTTCCTCCCATAAACCGTCTGTATAGTGTATTTTAGGGGGACTAGTATAGATGGAACTGTTCGTAAGGCTAAATAACTGTCACCAGAAGAAATAAAACCATAGTATAGAAAGTAGACCAATTAATTACTAAGTAGATGCAAAATCAAATCAACCAACAACCCCAAAGTCATTCAAGTGATAGACAAAGAGTACAAAACGTGATACCTAATATATAAAGAATGGAGGAGGAAGAAAAAGGAAAAAAAAGAAACTTTGTTTGTAATAGCGTACTAAGTGAGTTAAATTAGACTGTTAGAGAGTGAGGAAGTTACCCTTGAGCCTTTGGTAACCACAAATCTAAAGCTTGCAATGGCAGTAAGTCCATACCTATCGATAATCACCCTAAATGTAAATGGTCTGAATGCACCAATGAAAAGACATAAAATCACTGAAAGGATAAAAAAATAAGACCTGTGTATATGTTGCCTACAGGAGACTTATTAAAAACCCAAAGACATACACAGACTGAAAGTAAAGGGATGGAAAAAGATATTTCATGCAACTAATAGGGAGAAAAAAGCAGGAGTTGCAGTACTTGTATCAGACAAAATAGACTTCAAAACAAAAAAAGTAATGAGACAAAGAAGGACATTACATAATGATAAAGGGGTCAGTCCACCAAGAGGATATAACCATTATGAATATCTATGCATCCGCCAGTGCCTTAGGCTTCCCCACCCATGGCAGCTAAGGATATTAACCGAGAGGCTGATCCCTGTGCGCGGTTGACCGGCACAGACAGCGGAGGCAGGTGTGGAGACAGGGAGTCACTGAAGGGGCTTTGTTCTCATGGCAGAACATGCGCTGCTGGCCTACTAGGTCCATCAGTGCCCTAGGCCTTCCCAAGGACCACTCTGCCCACGACAGCTTAGAGGATTAACCCAGAGGCTGCTCCCTGCACATGGTTAATGGGCACAGACAGCAGAGACAGGCAAGGCACAAGGAGGAAGGGACTTTGTTCTCCCAGATGACATAACGCGCCACTTGCCATCAATCATTCCCATTGCTACAGGAATATGAAAAGGCAGAAGAACCTTGTTCAATCCCAGATCCCTCAAATGCCAGAAAGAGGACTCGGTGAGACTGAAATCACAAATTCTCTTGAAAAAGAATTCAAAATAAAGGTTACAATCATGCTGATTGAGCTACAGAAAAATAGTCAAGAGCTAAGGGATGAATTCAGGAGGGAGATAACAGAAATGAAACAAACAATGGAGGAGTATAAAAGCTGGTTAGGTGAGGTGGGGGAGACAGTTAATGGAACAAAAATCAGAGAACTGGAATACAGAGAAGCTGAGGCAGAGAGAGAAAAAATGGTCTCTACCTCCCACAAACCACCTCAACAGTGTATTTTAAAGGGACTTCTATAGATGGAAGTATGCCTAAGGCTCAATAACTGTCAACCAGAGAAAACAAAACCAAAGCAAAGGAAGTAGACCAACTAAACTAAATGCAAAATTAAATCAGCTATCCACAGTCAGTCAAAGGATACACAAAGAGTACAGAATAAGACACCTAACTTGTAAAGAGTGGAGGAAGAAGAAAAAGAAGGGAGAGAAAAAAGAATCATCAGACTGTGTTTATAATAGCATAATAAGAGAGTTAAGTTAGATAGTAAAGAAGCTGCCCTTGAACCTTTGGTTAACTATGAATCCAAAGCCTGCAATGGCAATTAGTACATATCTATCGATAATCACCCTAAATGTAAATGGACTGAATGAACCAATCAGAAGACACAGAGTTACAGAATGGATAAAAAAGCAAGATCCATCTATATGCTGCCTACAAGAGACGCACTTCAAACCCAAAGACACACACAGACTAAAAGTGAAGGGATGGAAGGAGATATTTCATGCAAATAATAGGGAGAAAAAAGTAGGGGTTGCAGTACTTGTATCAGACAAAATAAATTTCAAGACAGAAAGTAACAAGAGATAAAGAAGGACGTTACATAATGATATAGGGGTCAGTCCAACAAGAGAACATAACCATTATAAATATCTATGCACCCAACACAGGAGCACCTACATATGTGAAACAAATACTAACAGAATTAAAGGAGGAAATAGAATGCAATGCATTCATTTTAGGAGACTTCAACACACCACTCACTCCAAAGGACAGATCAGCCAGACAGAAAATACGTAAGGACACAGAGGCACTGAACAACACATTAGAACAGATGGACCTAACAGACATCTATAGAACATTCCACCCAAAAGCAGCAGAATACACATTCTTCTCAAGTGCACATGGAACATTTTCCAGAATAGACCACATACTAGGCCACAAAAAGAGCCTCAGCAAATTCAAAAAGATTAAAATTGTACCAACCAACTTCTCAGATCACAAAGGTATAAAACTAGAAATAAATTGTACAAAGAAAACCAAAAGGCTCACAAACACATGGAGGCTTAACAACATGCTCCTAAATAATCAATGGATCAATAACCAAATTAGAGCAATGTATGGAGACAAATGAAAACAACAGCACAATGCCCCAACTTCTACGTGATGCAGCGAAGGCAGTTGTAAGAGGAAAGTATGTAGCAATCCAGGCCTATTTAATGAAGGAAGCACAATCCCAAATGAGTAGTCTAAATTCACAATTATTGAAACTGCAAAAAGAATAACAAATGAGTCCCAAAGTCAGTAGAAGGACAGACATAATAAAAATCACAACAGAAATAAATGAAATTGAGAAGAATAAAACAATAGAAACAATCAATGAAACCAGGAGCTGGTTCTTCGACAAATAAAATAGATAAACCCTTAGCCAGACTTATCAAGAAAAAAAGAGTGTACACACATAAACAGATTCAGAAATGAGGAAGCAAAAATCACTATGGACACCACAGAAATACAAATAATTATTAGAGAATGCTATGAAAAATTATATGCTAACAAACTGGATAACCTAGAAGAAATGGACAACTTTCTAGAAAAATACAACCTTCCAAGACTGACCCAGGAAGAAACAAAAAATCTAAACAGACCAATTACCATCAATGAGATTGAATCGGTAATCAAAAAACTACTCAAGAACAAAACCTCCGGACCAAATGGCTTCACCACTGATTTTTATCAAACATTTAGTGAAGACCTAATACACATCCTCCTTAAAGTTTTCCAAAGAGTAGAAGAAGAGGGAATACTTCCAAACTCATTCTATGAGGCCAGCATCACTCTAATACCAAAACCAGGCAAAGACACCACAAAAAAAGAAAACTACAGACCAATATCCCTGATGAACATAGATGCAAAACACTCAACAAAATATTAGTAAACCAAATTCATAAATACATCAAGAGGATCATACACCATGATCAAGTGGGATTCATCCCAGGGATGCAAGGATGATACAACATTCGAAAATCCATCAACATCATCCACGATATCGATAAAACGAAGGACAGAAATTACATGATCGTCTCCATAGGTGCTGAAAAAGCATTTGACCAAATTCAACACCCATTCATGATAAAAACTCTCAAACAAAATGGGTACAGAGATCAGAATATAAATAAATAAATAATCAATGGATCATAATCAATGGAACATAATAAAAGGCATATATGACAACCCCACAGCAAATATCATACTTAACAGTGAAAAGCTAAAAGCTTTTCCTCTAAGATCAGGAACAAGACACGGATGCCCACTCTCGCCACTTTTATTCAACATAGTACTGAATGTCCTAGCCACAGCAATCAGACAACACAAAGAAATAAAAGGCATCCAAATTGGTAAGGAATAAGTCAAATTGTCACTGTTTGCAGACGACATGAGATTGTACATAAAAAACCCTCAAGAATCCACTGCAAAACTACTAGAACTAATATTTTAATTCAGCAAAGTTGCAAGATACAAAATTAATACCCAGGAATCTGTTTCATTCCTATACACTAACCATGAGCTAGCAGAGAAATCAGGAATACAATTCCATTCACAGTTGCATCAAAAAGAATAAAATACCTAGGAATAAACCTAACCAAGGAAGTGAAAGACCTATACCCTGAAAACTACAAGACATTCTTAAGAGAAATTAATGAGGATACTAATAAATGGAAATTCATCCCATGCTCTTGGGTAGGAAGGATTAATATTGGCAAAATGGCCATCCTGCCTAAAGCAATCTACAGATTCAGTGCAATCCCTATCAAAATACTGACAGCATTCTTCAATGAACTAGAACAAATAGTTCTAAAATTCATATGGAACCACAAAAGACCCCGAATAGCCAAAGCAATCCTGAGAAGGAAGAATAAAGCTGGAGGGATTACGCTCCCCAACTTTAAGCTCTACTACAAAGCCACAGTAATCAAGACGATTTGGTACTGGCACAAGAACAGAACCATAGACCAATGGAACAGAATAGAAAGCCCAAATATAAATCCAAGCATATGCGGTCAATTAATATATGATAAAGGAGCTATGGACATGCAATGGGGAAATGACATCCTCTTCAACAACTGGTGTTGGCAAAACTGGACAGCTATATGCAAGAGAATGAAACTGGATTATTGTCTAACCCCATATACAAAAGTAAACTCGAAATCGATCAAAGACCTGAATGTAAGTCATGAAACCAGAAAACTCTTAGAAAAAAACATTGGCAAAAATCTCTTGAATATAAACATGAGCAACTTCTTCATGAATATATCTCCCTGGGCAAGGGAAACAAAAGCAAAAATCAAGTTGGACTGTATCAAACTAAAACGCTTCTGTACAGAATGGACATCATCAGTAGAACAAGAAAGCATCCTGCAGTATGGGAGAATATATTCGTAAATGACATATCTGATAAGGGGTTGACATCCAAAATATATAAAGAGTTCACATGCCTCAACAAACAGTAAGCAAATAATCTGATTAAAAAATGGTCCGAGGATCTGAATGGCTAGTTCTCCAAAGAATAAATTCAGATGGCCAGTAGGCATATGAAAAAATGCTCCATCTCACTAATCATCAGAGAAATGCCAATTAAAACCACAATGAGATACCACCTCACAACAGTTAGGATGGCCAACATCCATAAGACTAAGAACAACAAATGCTGGCGAGGATGTGAAGAAAGGGAAACCCTCCTACACTGCTGGTGGGAATGTAAACTAGTTCAACCATTGTGGAAAGCAGTATGGAGGTTCCTCAAAAAACTAAAAATAGAAATACCATTTGACCTGGGAATTTCACTCCTTGGAATTTACCCAAAGATAACAAGTTCTCAGATTCAAAAAGACATATGCACCCCTATGTTTATCAGAGCACTTTTTACAATAATAGCCTAGATAATGGAAGCAACCTAAGTGTCTATCTGTAGATGAATGGATAAAGAAGATGTGGTACTTATACACAACAGAATACTATTTAGCCATAAGAAGAAAACAAATCCTACCATTTGCAACAACATGGATGGAGCTAGAGGGTATTATGCTCAGTGAAATAAGCCAGGTGGAGAAAGAGAAGTACCAAGTGATTTCCCTCATTTGTGGAGTGTAATAACGAAGCAAAACTCAAGGACAAAACAGCCGCAGACTCACAGACTCCAAGAAGGGACTAATGGTTACCAAAGGAAGGAATGCGGGAAGGCGGGTGGGGAGGGAGGGAGAAGGGGATTGAGGGATATTATGATTAGTGAACATGATGTGTGTGTGGGTCACGGGAAGGACAGTGTAGCATGGAGAAGACAAGTGGTGACTCTGGCATCTTACTACACTGATGGACAGTGACTTCAATGGGGTATGAGGCGACTTGATAATATGGGTGAATGTAGTAACCACAGTGTTTTTCATGTGAAACCTTCATAAGAGTGTATATCAGTGATACCTTAATAAAGAAGAAAAAAATGAATGTGAAAAAATCTATCATATAGTGAATACTTTCATTTTCTTTTCTCACAAAAATGATCATGTCCTATTAAATTAGGCATTTGTTTCATATTAAATAAGATAGTTCTTTGTAGTGAAATGACTTAATATACTTTCAATTGGATTTCTTTTTGTGCTACTAATGGAGTAAACTACTTATTCCTTGAGGTGTACAAATGAGACAAACACATTATTGCCACTGATTCTCACTAATTGGTCAGTTTTTTATTAACCAAGGTAGGCAGCATATGTTGTGATGGTACCCCACTCAAGTGAGCATATACAGGAAATGAATGCTTAGGTCCTTCCTGGTGTAAGAATGGTATGTTCTACAGACTGATAGCTGCACTTGGGAGTTGGCATATCTGCTCTTTCCCTTTGAGTCATTGTGTTCTTCTCTGATACACTCTGCTGATCCTTTGTGTTGACATTGGTATTGTCACAGTATATAGAGAGATAAAGAAAAGATAAATTACAATAAAATTGGAAGCAGGTGTGAAATGAGAGATGTTTCAAAATTAAATGAAGGAATAAAAAGCTGTTTGCTTAGTTTTTCTCTTATGGCTATAGTAGCTATATAGAGAAGGAATTTTGGAGGGATATCAGGACGTCTTTGTGAGAATAAGGATGTTTCAGCTGTGAATAGGTACCTAAACATTCCTTGACAGAGGGAGGTGGTTGATGAAGATTTCAAGAAGACTTTTTGTTTGAGATTATTATACTGTATGATTACATTTTACATAGTAAACTAATAATAATTATTTCTCAATGCAATTCCCCTTTATTTTTCAGATTTGTACTATGGTGGGGAAGCTTTCTCTGTAGAGCAGCCACAATCTTTTACTTGTCCCTATTGTGGAAAAATGGGCTATACAGAGACATCTCTTCAAGAACATGTTACTTCTGAACACGCAGAAACATCAACAGAAGTGGTATGTGAATCAGTCTTGGGTCTAAAATGATGTGGTAAAGTACAGGCATACCTCAGATATATTGTGGGTTCAGTTTCAGACCACTGCAATAAAGTAAGTGTCTCAATAAAGCAAATCAAATGAATTTTTTGGTTTCCAAGTGTATGTAAAAGTTATGTTTACACTATGCCATTGTCTCTTAAATGTGCAATACAGCATTATGTTTTAAAAAATGTTATATACCTTAATTAAAAATGCTTTATTGCTAAAAAATGCTAACCATTATCTGAGTTTTCAGCAAGTCATAATCACCAATCACAGATGACCATAATAAATATCATAATAATGAAAAAGTTTGAAATGTGAGAATTACCAAAATGTGACACAGACACAAAGTGAGCAAATGCTGTTGAAAAATGGCACTGATTCAACTTGCTCCATGCAGGATTGCCACAAACCTTCAATTCGTAAAGAATAGAATTTCTGCAAAGTGCAGTAAAGCAAAGCACAGTGAACAAGGTAGACCTGTACATTATTTCTAACATAAATGAAACTAGGTCACTATCATCTAGTTCTTGTGAAGTATACTAAGACTGTTTGCATAAAAATTGTTAAAATTATCTTTTAGAAGAAATTTTACACATCCTAGGAGGCTGCATGTATGCAAGATAATGTTCCTCATTTGTCCACATTAGCCATTCTTGCTCTGTTGCTAAAATTTGCACAGTGTGGAGTCTTGACCAGTTCAGGAGTCTTCACTAAATGCATTATGGAAAAATTTAAAGCACCCAACCTGCAACACATCCATTTTGTAGTATTCTTACTATATACCTGCTTAATTTTTCTTCTATAAGGTATACCTTCCCAAGGAAATATTTAAAATTTTTGATCATATATTAAGTAGTAACCCATTGTCACATTTGACTGTAACTTACCACTGACCTGACTTGGTTTTCATCTGATCAGATTTCTTGTTTCATAGCTCAAAGCCCTAAAGTCCCCTAGAAGTTCCTCCTACTTTGATTTTTTTTCCAGTGACTAAAAACCAAGGACCCAGAATAGTACACATAGAAAGTCTTGCCTTGAAAGCTTTTTGGATATTTTACTTGACATCTGAGTCAGCATATATCCAACTTTAAGAAATGATAAAGTATACCCAAAAGAGTCCCCTTTCCGCCTTTATTATTGGTGATAATATTACTGGTAATAATAAAGTAGGAGATGAGATATAGAATTGTAGATACAGAATTTGGAGAATTTTGGCATATGCAATTGTACATTGTATCAACTAATCCCCTAAATATACTCAAAACAAATTAAAACTAAAGAAATATGGTGTGTCCAAGGACATACAACTACTGAGGAGCAGAACCAGGTACTTGAATTCAGCCAGAGCCCCTCTGGGTTGTAGAATGCCTTCTTAACCACTCTCCTATTCTGGGTCTGCTTAGCTCCGCTGTTAACAGCTACGAGTCATACAGGTTCACTTCCATTCTCATTTACACTGCTAGTTTGATGCTTAAAGTTGTTATTGGACTTACAGTTCAAATATTTGGTAAATTTATATTATGTAGTCCTCAAGCCACATTTTACAAACAGCTCAGAAATGCCCTCATCTTGCACCTTGGGGAGTCTTGGAACACGGTTGTCACATTTAACTATTGTTCTTACTTCGTTCTTTTCATTCTGTAAAGGTGACTTTGCTTCCTTTTGACCCATCCCAGACACCAATATGAAGAACGCTGACTTGATTATATCTCCATCCTGGTTGTTGTGGAAGCCTTGGAATAATTTTCTCTTTTATTTAATTTGTAAATTTGAGTGCTTATTTACCAAGCTACAATAAGGAGGGGTTTCCTTTATTGTAAACTAGGCATTCTTCATGTTATTAGTCAATAGGCCCTCATATAGTCCTTTCATCACCCACTGATGGCAGTACAACTACCCAATTTTCCACATCCAAAATTGGAGAATCCAGTAGAAATATAAGTCCTTTCCATGAATGAAAATCTGGTTATTTATTTTTTTTAAATAAGAACCATTCCCCAGCTGTCTTGCCTTTTTTTTTTCCCTGAAAGTAAATACTCAAAATTTGTTTCCTCTCCTCTTTACCTCCTCTTTACACAGTTTAAAAATTAAATACTCATCATGTACAAATGGTTTTATGGTCTGTCTCTCATATGTTTGTTCAGTTACGTGCCATCATCGAGTTCCCAGCGAGGTCTTTTAAGTTTTCTTTCCTTGTCTGCTTGAATGCTGCCTCTTCCTCTCTTCCCACCCTGACATTTCAAAGTGAAAAATAGACTAATGGTGACAGTAAACAAGACTCTTTGATATGAAGGTACAGGGTGTTTTCTTCTTCAAATCATGTGAGTCACGTCCTAGAGCCAAGGCTGGCATTCAGCAGGTACGACATACAGTTCACTGGCCAGTGTCTATTCTGAAGGGTTGGTGCCTATGCCATGCCAGTTGTTATATATTTTGGATGCCTCCTGAAATATGTGAAGTATGTTATCAGCTCTCATATGTTAAAATTATGTGGAAGTGTCTGGGTGATAGTACTCTGTGTTCCCCTCTCACACATCCTGCATTCCCCTAAGTTTTGCCAAAGTCATAGTTAAATGAAACATTTCTGAATTCTGGAGTTCAGGAGTGACTCATGTCGTTTTGGGGGATTATATTCATATAATAACTGACTGTATCTCCTTTTCTATTCCTGTTCCTGTTATTTTTCTAAATGCTTCATGTGCTCTCTTGCTTTGCCCTTGGGTTGCCTGCATATGTCCTCTAGACCACCAGGTTGTACCTTCCATATAGGACTTCAGGACCTTACTCCTCTGACCAGTATCCTTTGGAACATGTGGGGACAGGAGAATGTATCACTGCTCATATTACTGTCACCATTAGTAAGCATTTACTAATACTGACAGAGCTAATAAGGTCTACTGAAGGCTGATTTTTAAAACAACTATGTAGTCTCTGTCTATATTTTTTTTGTCTCCTATTTCAGCTGGGGACTCTTAAGACCCAACCTTAAAGACCCTAACCTAAGGTTTGCCTCTGTTATTAAAATTAATTTAAGATTACTTAAAAAGCTTTTGACTTTGAGGGTGTGGAGGACCCTTCAAAATCAAATACTGTGAAAAACAACATCTGACATGGAATGCAGAGTGAAGGTAATTACTAGTTAAAAATTTAAAAAGCAGAGTGGGTATATAATCTGAGGCATCTTTATGTGAAAACCAAATATGGTAAACAGTGTGATTTTGAAATATAAGCACATAATTATCATGAGATTTGAAGGATTTGATAGATTGGGACAACCAACTGGAGTTTGGTTGTGGGAAGAATTAAATGAACAAGTAACACAACATGTAATTCTCAAAATCCATCAACCTGGTAGAAGTGAGCAGTAGAGCTCAAATGGAATTGCATATGTGAATCTGCTGAGGAAGCCTTACAATTGTGAAAGAAACATAGTGGGAAAACAGTTTAAACATAAAAGGACCTTAAGAGTGACTCCTTTGAAGTCTTTCTTAAATCTTACATTTGAGAACTGCAGCTAAATTAGAACGCCTTCAGGATTTGTTTGTGTTGTTTTTAAATGAAATAGGCTTTACTTTTAATTGATGACATGTAATTAGTCATCCTTCAGTTGTTTAGTAAATCTCTTGTAATTTATATAAAGAACATTATACTTGAAAAGTAAAAATAAAAGCACTTCATTCATCGGCATTTTCTTCTCACTTCTAGAAATCTGTTACAGTGTATTACTCTGTTAATAATCACAGCCATCATCTAATAGTTCACTCATGGCAACCTTTTTGCTTTCTGTTGTTTGCTTGATTTATTTACTCTTTGTTTTCACTACTTTCCAGAAAAGGGGTGTAAGGTTTTAGTGATCTTTGTATATGTTAATGATATATTTCTTCCCTTTTTAATGAAGACCCAAATGTGTTTGTAATAAATTGAGTTTAAATTTTATAATAACATGGTTTTATTGTGTTATAATGATTTGATAAGAAATAAATATGAAGGAGGAAGAATGATTTTAGAAATTTTCCATAGTCTGACTTTAGACAATAATTCTTATGGAGAAAAATGATGACATAAAAGGACTTTTAAGTCTTTTTTTTTAATGATTCAGAGTTAATCAGTTTTAGCTGGTAACTTATTTAATATGTAAACAGTTGTTTAAGTGTCAATTAAAAGAAGCCATAGAGCACAGAATAGAAATTATTGTGGCATTTTATATATAAACATTCAGATGCATTTGCTCTGCAAATTAAACCAGCAGAAAGTATTAGATGAAATATATTACAAATCAGAATAACATGATAGATATGATTTATGCATGAAGACTGGCAAATGACATATTTTTAAACTGTCTATAGAACTGTTAAATCTTGACTACCACCAATATCTTTATTTCATTGAAAGACCATTTTAATAGGTAGATATACAAAGCTAACTTTAGGAGCTGTACTAGTGGAATGAACCACAATTTTTACAAATCTTCTATCTAGTACACTTTAAAAAAAATTATAATTACACATTTACCCTTATAATCAGGTAATTAGGAAATTAGGAAAGGTAAGTATTTAAAGAAAAAAATAGGCTTTGGTTGACTGTTACTGCTTATGTTTTTCTTATCAAAGAATGCAGCTGGATGCTGTCTGCTTTTCTGTGAACTAGTAACAGTATTTTATTTAATAGTAGTGAAGAAATACATAGAATTTAAAAAGTACAGTTGGTATAAGCAGCCATATTGCCCCTACTCAACTGCATTTAGCTAGAGATTATAGAAGATCAGGATTTGTTACTTTTACCATTTGTACTTTTCATTACTTAAGTTTCAAAACACTTCCTGTTTTATAAATAATAGTTACTTTGAGCACCTTTGCTGGTTTAAAATCAGATAGTACTACTTTTGATTTTAAGGGTGATACAGACTTTAACATCCCAGCAGATTTTTTAGTTGATAGCAGGGAAGGAAATGACAGGGACACTTTGGGGTTTCGAGATTTATTCTAGGATAATTGTGTGTGTGTGTATGTGAGAGAGAGAGAGAGAGAGAGAACATTTTTAAAGATATTTCTATAAGAAATCAATTCCCTAATATGATAGGAAAACCAAGAGAGATATCTCTTAGATTATTATGAAAATGAAGTAATAGTAGCTTTTCTAAGGTGTCCATGCCTAGTATTTGAGAGTATGTTGTTACCTTTGGGTAGGATTTTCATTGGTCTGTACTTCCCTCTGTGTTGAATTATAATCCTGTAGGTGAGGGTGAACAGGCAGCTCTCAGAATGGGAAGCATTCCTAATGTGAAGGGGAGTGCTGGGTACGATATCCAGCAGGTGTTAGAAACATTTCATTTTGAATTCGTTTTTCTTTGGCTACTGATCTGGTTTCTTTTTTGTTGTATGAAATACTGGTTTGTCTAGTTCATTGTCCAGACAGCTAATTTCAAGTCAGTGCACAGAAATGTTTTGCAGGGCCTACAGGAAGATTTGTAGGAATGGTGGTATTGGAATAAATTAAAGATGGGAGCTATCTGGCAACTTTTGGCAAATTATAAGGTGACTGAAGTTCTTTAAGGGCTTTTCAGCCATGTATCTTCTCCTCTTACCACCCTTTCTTTTCCCTTCCTGCCTTCAGATTTTACAAAATGTTTTAAGAAAGTTACTTGAAGATGCTAATCTCAATAGTCATAGCTGAGTCATTTATTTCTAGGAAGCTCTACCAAACTCGGGCTTCCTTGACTAACTGGTTATGCCCTTAAGAAAAACAAGCTTTGTATGTTGTATGTCATTACTGGACTCTAATATAAGCTCATTATAAACAACATAACCCACTGACTTAGGTAGAGTTCATTTCAGATTCTGCATGAAAATTGTTTCTTGCTTTTGGGCACTGCTTCCCTACCTCTGTCCCCCTGCAGCTTTCAGGTTCTTACTGCTACCTTTAAGCAATAAGAAGCTGCCAATTCTTTTTTTTCCTCAAAGTCTACAAGTAGAACCTTCCCCATGATAGACAGAAAAGAACTTACATTCGCGTTTGTCTTCTAGATAAGCATGATGGTCACAGCTAGAGTGAATTATGGGCAAGGTAAAGAAATGGCACAGTTCTGACTGCTTTGGAGTTGTTTTTCATTTTGGCTAAATTATGTTTTTTCTAGTTTTGTGGATTCCTGGGACATCAGCATCTACAGATAATATAAATTTCTGTCCAAGAAACATGTTTAAAACCAGAACTTAATTTTTTAGGGCTTTTAAATCATGTATAAAATTGCAAGAAAATTAAAACTTTTGTATATAAAAAACTCCATAACATTCCACATGTTGCTCTTCAGAAGCTTATGACGGGTTCAACCTAAGCATTAAAATGGGGAGACTGGAACTGAGGAGAAAAATTAATTCAACATAAAGTAAGTCATCCTTAATTGTTTGTTAGTTTCAGTGTTCCACTGCACAACAAAAAGTTGGATTTTAATCAATTAAACAGTGTGCTCACTCAAATCATAAAAGGACCTATGTCTATATTGGCAAAATAGATGACTAATGTTTAAGTAGCTACAACTCAGATGGTTCTAGAAGGCCCAGAAGCTGTTTATTGATCATGTAGCATAAAATTTTCACTAGTGCTTACTGTATTTTTCTCAAAGCAAAACTCCAGTATTCAGTCTAATATTCATTATAACTTCAACTATTTTTTTTCTGGTATAAGGATTAAATTATAATGCATGTAAAGGTTTTTTGTGTGTGTTGGATTTAAATTCTAATAGCTCTTTTTGGGATATCTCTTCTCAGTAAAACAAATTGATTTAAAAAAAAAGACCCATTGTATTGCTGGTGATCGAAAAACCTACCTTACAGAACAAGCCTGAGATATATCTAGAGCCAGGTTTAAGAGCCCATCAAAAGGGACTTTAAAGGTTTTCTATTATCTGACCTCAGTTGGCTGATACATACATATATATATGAAATATACCACAATTTAAATAAATAATGAGAAATACATCCCAATTTCTAAAAAGAGATGAAATTCATACAAACTCTAATGGTGGCAGATGCACCATAACTCGCTTCTTGATAATTTCACTCTGCTCATCTCATAATTTTTATAACCCAGGATATTAAGTTAACACTGACTTGATACTCAGTAAATACTTAATGAATTAGTTAATCCATAGTAACAAAATTATACAGTATAACATATTTAACCAGTCAGAACTCTTACTGACTTCTCTAGCTCCCCTGGACTTCACGTAGCACAACAGGTCCTTTCACTGGAAATCGAGATGCGGTTGTACAGAGTAACACAAGAGATCTCTGCTTTTTGCAGTTCCGAAGGTGCCCCAGTCTGAAACAGCACTCAGCACGAGGCTGCACTTGTGTGTTTTCATTTAAGCTTACATAGCTTTAATTGTATCATAAAAAAGGAAGACCCCAACTTAAAAAGAAGCTGTATTTTAGTAGATGTGCTTTAAACATCTTGTTTAGAACTCGGGGCACAATAAGCACATAAGTTGGCAGAACATGTATGTGGCGAACTTTAATTTCAAAGCTAGCTTAGGAAAACCTATATATAACCTTAGACTAGAAAGTTAGTATGTGTTAAGCAACACAGTAAGATTATTTGACTTGAAATGCTGTTGAACTTTCTGTGCTTGTGGTTGAAAAAAGAAGCAAATTCACATAGGGGTGAAGACGTCAGCAGAGCTTTTCTGAAATCAGTTGAGCTAGGGCAGTGGGCAGGTTCTCCACTACGTCTTAATTTTGTTTCAGAACCTATAACTCCTCAGATAGAAGAGCGATACTTTTTAATCTTTCAACCATGATTAACTTCATAGCTTCACTCACAGCTGTAATAGAGAAAAGGAGTGAGGAATGAGAAAAGGGGAAGGAATTTTCAAGTAATGACTGGACAAAAAGTAAGGAAACACAGGAAGATGGGGGCTGCAGAAGGGCTCGTAGGTGAGAAAGTGTGGGTTCCTGAGTAGAAAGTAGCTGAGTTGTCAGCTGGGAAAAGGAAAAGGGGAAGGGGAACATTACATTTACTTTACCCATTTCTTTGCCCTCATAAGAATAATGTCAGAAAAAAAGGTGTTCTAGATCATTCCTGGGTCAGTTATTAAGGACAGCTTGGAAAGGGAAACATTTACTGGCTTTTCTCAAGACAAATATTGATAACTTCTGAATGTGTCTTTCCGAATATTAAACCAAGAACATTACATTTAATATGTAAAGTGTGAGATACTGCTTTCTGAAGTCATCACGTTCTTGGATTTCAGCATAACAAATTTAAAACATGGCCTCTACCCATATAGAGTTTATGACTTGTATAAAAACTAGCTCATCTGACACAGTGGGAGTATAATGCAAAAAAGGAGTCAGAGAGGCTTTGTGACTTGGGGTAGGCCTTGAAAAATGGGTGTGATTTCAAAAAGTGGACAGATTGGGAAGGAATGGTGTTATTCAGAGGCAAGAGACAACATGAACCAAAACATGGTGTTAAGAAAGAACATAGTAGGTTGAAGGGATGGTGAGGCAGTGATTGTTGTAGGAGATAGTGGGAAATAGAACTGTATCAGCCAACTGAGGCCAGATAATAGAGAACCTTTAAAGCCAGAATATTTGTCCCCTTGGTTTGGTGGACAATAAAGAAAAGTTTTGGCACCTGAACAGAGGTCATTACTTTCTCCACCATCCTGCCACCTAAGCTATAATTTGGGAAAGGAAGAATGGGGTTGGGGTAGGGTTTGAGTGATTATGTAGTTTTTTTGAAATAGAATGAACCTACCTAGTCATGATGATTATGTGGACAAGCGTGAATCACAAAAAGGGCAGAAATTACAAAGAAGCTGTGTTGCCCATTTATAAGACCATGGTTACCAGAGAAATGCGTTGAACATTTGGTGTCACCAGAAAGTAGCAATAGAAGATGATGTAGGGAAATCAGTTTTTGAACAGATATTCTCAAAAGGAAAATGCTTCTCTTGAATCTAAAAATTAGTCATAATAAAATAAATAAATAAATTTATCAAGTCTGTGATCCAGAAATCTGGTCAAGAAATGTCAATTGCCACGGCAGTTATTTCACTTTGAGGTGTTTTTTGTTAACTGGAAGCATGTTACCCCAGAATCCGAGTTCAGGGGCAGTTTCCTGTGGTCTGAGAAGAGGATGCATCAAGCGAATCAACCTCATGGGGAAGAATCGGCCTAGCTTCTCAGCATCTGCTGAGTGATTGTGGTGAAAAACCAGTCTGTAATGCTGCAGACTCATTTCAGGTAAAGCCAGGTTATATGCTGGATCAGATAAGCAATTTTTTTAAATACATTTTTCTGTAGCAGCAAACAAAACAGACAAGAAACTTGCGAAGCCTACCCCCCCAAAAAAGGAGAAAAGAATTCATCACATCATGGGGATTTCACTCCTCCTCTTGTTTCTAAAGCACTACAGGGTAACCAAAGGGAGAATGCTGTCTGCTGCGGCTGTATGCATTCAAGGAAGAGGCCGGAGGAGATCTGAACTTGCTGTAGACTGGTTGATAATTGTATGGGGAAAAATGTGTGGAACTCTTGTTTAAAAACAAAACCCAAGCATGCTGATTGTTAGACTTTTTTATGGGCATAGCCTGTCACAGGGAAAAAGATTTGTAAATTCAGTAGTAACTTGGTATTTACAACAGAAGGTATGTTCTAGACATTAGTCACCACCTGTGTTAAGGTTCTGCACTGGCAACCATGCACTGGGACCGTGTGGAAAAATGGAAGCTCCATTATGCTTTGGCACGAGATGTCATTTTAGTACATTGGTAAAGGCTTCCAGAAGAGCTGCAGATAAAAAGTAGGACAGGAGGATTCTGGGAAGATGGTGGCATGAGCAGGGCAGTGGAAATCTCCCAAAACCATATATATTTGTGAAAATATAACAAATACAACTATTCCTAAAAAGAGAACAGAAGATACAATACAACAGCCAGGCTACAGCTACACCTGCGAGAACTCAGTGCCTCACGAAGTGGGTAAGATACAAAGCCGCGACCCGGCAGGACCCGAGCACTCCCCCACCCCAGTGCACCAGCGGGAGGAAAAGATTCAGAGTGGGGAGAGAGTGGAAGCACGGGCCCACCAAATAACCAGCCCTGGTGATCTGTGCCAGGAGCACTGACACACATCGCACGGTGTATCGGAGATTAGAGAAACAGAAGTGCAGGATCCCCAAGATGGAGACAACAAGTGGGTCCCCTCAGCCGGGTGCCCAGGACAAAAGAAAAACGGGCGCTTTCTTTTTTGTTTCTTTGTTTTGTTTTTTGTTTTTTTGTTTGGTTAAAGTCTTAAAGAGACAAGGGCCCAACAGCAGAACAAAATCGTCCCAGCGCACTCAGCCCAGGAGGCTAGGAGTCTTGGGGGATTTCAGACCCCCTGGCCAGAGGCCAGGCAAAGCAGCTGCACCAAGGCTTCCCACAGTGATCAGCAGCCTCCCATTCGTTCCTGCCCCCTACCCTCCACCCCTCCCCCGGCCAGTGCCACAAAAGGTCTGGGAGCCTCCACTGCTGCGGAACAGCGGAGGAGCAGCCCCGCCCACAGCATCCTCACAGAATCTACTTCCGGCAGGTGCACAGCTAAGTGGGAAGAACCCCAGAACCCACATCAAGGGCTGGAAAGCACCAAGGGGAGCAGAAGGCACCCAGCGAGACTTCAAACCCCTGCAGTGCTATAGGCTAGGCTGAGGGCGACCCCAGACACAGGCAGCGCCGGGGATTATCCCAGAGACTGCCTCCCAGTGGGCGAGAAACCAGTTCAGGCCCCAGAGAAAGACAAGGAGAACAACAAGCAGGAAGGGACTTTGTTCTCCCACCTGACATACGTGGCAACTACCAGCAACCACTTCTATAGCCATGAAAAGACAGAGGAATATGGTACAGACAAAGCTTCAGACCCAGACAACCCCAGAGAGGGAACCTGAAGGGATGGACATGCACAGTCTTCCTGAAAAAGAATTCAGAATAAAAGTCATAACCATGCTGACGGATCTACAGGGAAATGTGTAAGAGCTGAGGGAGGAAGTGAGGAAAGACTATGCAGAAATCAGACAAGCCATCAATGGGCTTAACAGCAGACTGGATGAGGTGCAAGAGACTGTTAAAGGAATAGAAAACAGAGAACAGGAATACAGAGAAGCTGAGGCAGAGAGAGATAAAAGGATCTCTAAGAATGAAAAAATGTTAAGAGAACTGTGTGACCAATCGAAACGGAACAATATTCGCATTATAGGAGTACCAGAGGAAGAAGAGAGAGAAAAAGAAATAGAAAGTGTCTTTGAAGAAATAATTGCTGAAAACTTTCCCACACTGGGGAAGGAAATAGTCTCTCAGTCCACAGAAACCCACAGATCTCCCAACACAAGGGACCCAAGGAAGACAACACCAAGACACATAATAGTTAAAATGGCAAAGATCAAAGATAAAGACAGCTAGAGAGAGAAAAAAGATCACCTACAAAGGAAAACCCATCAGACTATCATCAGACTTCTCAACAGAAACCTTACAGGCCAGAAGAGAATGCCATGATATAATTAATGTAATGAAACAGAAGGGGCTCGAACCAAGAATACTGTATCCAGCATGATTAACATTTCAATTTGAGGGAGGGATTAAACAATTTCCAGACAAGTGACAGCTGAGGGAATTTGCCTCCCATAAACCTCCTCTACAGGATATCTTAAAGGGACTGCTCTAGATGGAAGCACACCTAAGGCTAAAAAGATGTCACCAGAGAAAATAAAAGAAAGCAGACCATCCAAATACTAACTAAAAGCAAAAAGTAAAATCAACTATCCACAAAAACAGTCAAAGAAAATATAAAAGAGTACAGAATAAAACACCTAGTATATAAAGAATGAAGGAGGAAGAAGAAGAAGAGAAAGAAATAAAGAACCATCAGACTGTGTTTATAATAGCTTAACAAGAGAGTTAAGTTAGACTGCTAGATAGTAAAGAAGCTACCCTTGAACCTTTCGTAACCACGAATCTAAAGCCAGCAATGGAAATAAGTACATATCTATCAATAATCACCCTAAATGTAAATGGACTGAATGCACCAATCAGAAGAGTAATAGAATGGATAAAAAAGCAAGACGCATCTATATGCTGCTTACAAGAGACTCACCTCAAACCCAAAGATATACACAGACTAAAGGTGAAGGAATGGAAAAAGATATTTCATGCAAACAAGGAGAAAAAAGCAGGTGTTGCAGTACTTGTATCAGACGACTTCAAAACGCAGAAAGTAGCAAGAAGTAAAGAAAGACATTATATAATGGTAAAGGGGTCAGTCCAACAAGAGGAAATAACCATTATAAATATATATGCACCGAACACAGGAGCACCAACATATGTGAAACAAATACTAACAGAATTAAAGGAGGAAATAGACAGCAATGCATTCATTTTAGGAGACTTCAACACACCACTCACTCCAAAGGACAGATCAAACAGACAGAAAATAAGTAAAGACACAGAGGCACTGAACAACACACTAGAACAGATGAACCTAACAGACATCTACAGAGCTCTACACCGAAAAGCAGCAGGATACACATTCTCCTCAAGTGTACATGGAACATTTTCCAGAATAGACCACATACTAGGCCACAAAAAGAACCTCAGTAAATTCAAAAATATTGAAATTCTACCAACCAACTTCTCAGATCACAAAGGTATAGAACTAGAAATAAATTGTACAAAGAAAACAAAAGGGCTCACAAATACATGGAGGCTTAATAACATGCTCCTAAATAATCAATGTGTCAACGACCAAATTAAAACAGAGATCAAGCAATATATGGAGACAAATGACAACAACAACACAAAGCTGCAACTTGTGTGGGACACAGCAAAGGCAGTTCTAAGAGGAAAGTATATTGCAATCCAGGCCTATTTAAAGAAGGAAGAACAATCCCAACTGAATAATCTAAAGACACAATTATTGAAATTGGAAAAAGAAGAACAAATGAGGCCCAAAGTCACCAGAAGGAGAGACCTAATAAAGATTAGAGAAGAAATAAATAAAATTCAGAAGAATAAAATAGAAAAAAAATCAATGAAACCAAGAGCTGGTTTTTTGAAAATATAAACAAAATAGATGAACCCCTAGCCAGACTTATTAAGAGAAAAAAATTTACACACATAAACAGAATCAGAAATGAGAAAGGAAAAATAACGACGGACCCCACAGAAATACAAAGAATTATAAGAGAATATTATGAGCATCTGTATGCTAACAAGCTGCAACACCTAGAAGAAATGGACAACTTCTTAGAAAAATACAACCTTCCAAGACTGACCAAGCAAGAAACAGAAAAACTAAACAGACCAATCACCAGCAACGAAATTGAATCGGTAATCAAAAAACTACCCAAGAACAATACCCCCGGACCTGATGGATTCACCTCTGAATTCTACCAGACATATAGAGAAGAAATAACACCCATTCTCCTTAAAGTTTTCCAAAAAATAGAGGAGGAGGGAATACTTCCAAACTCATTCTATGAAGCTAGCATCACTCTATGCCAAAACCTGGCAAAGACCTCACCAAAAAAGAAAATTACAGACCAATATCCCTGATGAATGTAGATGCAAAAATACTCAACAAAATATTAGTAAACCGAATTCAAAAATACATCAAGAGGATCATTCACCATGATCAAGTGGGATTCATCCCAGGGATGCAAGGATGGTACAACATTCGAAAATCCATCAACATCATCAATCACATCAACAAAAAGAAGAACAAAAACCACCACATGATCATCTCCATAGATGCTGAAAAAGCATTTGACAAAATTCAGCATCCATTCATGATTAAAACTCTCAAGAAAATGGGTATAGACGGCAAGTACCTCAACATCATAAAGGCCATATATGACAAACCCACAGCTAACATCATACTTAATAGCGAGAAGTTGAAAGCTTTTCATCTAAGATCGGGAACAAGACAGGGATGCCCACTCTCCACACTGTTATTCAACATAGTACTGGAGGTTCTAACCACGGCAATCAGACAAAACAAAGGAATGCAAGGCATCCATATTGGTAAAGAAGAAGTCAAATTGTCACCATTTGCAGATGACATGATATTATACATAAAAAACCCTAAGACTCCACTCCCAAACTACTAGAACTAATATCTGAATTCAGCAAAGTTGCAGAATACAAAATTAACACACAGAAATCTGTTGCTTTCCTATACACTAATGGTGAACTAGCAGAAAGAGAAATCAGGAAAACAATTCCATTCACAATTGTATCAAAAACAGCAAAATACCTAGGAGTAAACCTAACCAAGGGAGTGAAAGACCTATAACCTGAAAACTACAAGACACTGCTAAGAGAAATGAAAGAGGACACTAACAAATGGAAATTCATCCCATGCTCTTGGCTACGAAGAATAAATATTGTCAAAATGGCTATGCTACCTAAAGCAATCTACAGATTCAGTGCAATCCCTATCGAAATACCAACAGCATTCTTCAGTGAACTGGAACCAATAGTTCTAAAATTCATATGGAACCACAAAAGACCCCGAATAGCCAAAGCAATCCTGAAAGGAAGAATAAAACGGGGGGAATTACGCTCCCTGACTTCAAGCTCTACTACAAAGCCACAGTAATGAAGACAATTTGGTATTGGCACAAAAACAGACCCACAGACCAGTGGAACAGAATAGAAAATCCAAACATTAACCCAAACATTTACAGTCAATTAATATTTGATAAAGGAGCCTTGGGTATACAGTGGGGAGATGACAGCGTCTTCTGCAGCTGGTGTTGGAAATACTGGACAGCTACATGTAAGAGAATGAAACTGGACTACTGTCTAACCCCATACACAAAGGTAAACTCAAGGTGGATCAAAGACCTGAATGTAAGTCATGAAACCATAAATCTCTTAGAAAAAAACATAGGCAAAAGTCTCTTGGATGTAAACGTGAGCGACTTCTTCATGAATATACCTCCCCGGGCAAGGGAAACAAAAGCAAAAATGAACTAATGGGACTATATCAAGTTGAAAAGCTTCTGTACAGCGAAGGACACCATCAGTAGAACAAAAAGACATCCTACAATACGGGAAAATATATTCATAAATGATGTATCTTATAAGGGGTTGACATCCAAAATATATAAAGAACTCACACACCTCAACAAACAAAAAGCAAATAATTCAATTAAGAAATGAGCAGAGGACATGAATAGACACTTCTCCAAAGAAGAAATTCAGATGGCCAACAGGCACATGAAAAGATGCTCCACATTGCTAATCATCAGAGAAATGCAAAATAAAACCACAATGAGATATCACCTCACACCAGTGAGGATGGCCAACATCCAAAACACAAACAACAACAAATGTTGGCAAGGATGTGGAGAGAGGGGAACCCTCCTACATTGCTGGTGGGAATGCAAATTAGTTCAACCATTGTGGAAAGCAGTATGGAGGTTCCTCAAAAAACTCAAAATAGAAATACCATTTGACCCAGGAATCCCAGTCCTAGGAATTTACCCTAAGAATGCAGCAGCTCAGTTTGAAAAAGACAGATGCAGCCCTATGTTTATCACAGCACTATTTACAATAGCCAAGATATGGAAGCAACCTAAGTGTCCATCAGTAGATGAATGGATAAAGAAGAGGTGGTACATATACACAATGGAATATTATTCAGCCATAAGAAGAAAACAAATTCTGCCATTTGCAACAACATGGATGGAGCTAGAGGCTATTATGCTGAGTGAAATAAGCCAAGGGGAAAAAGACAAATATCAAATGATTTCACTCATGTGGAACATAAGAGCGAAGAAAAAAACTAAAAGAACAAAGCAGCAGCAGACTCACAGAACCCAAGAATGTACTAACAGTTACCAAAGGGAAAGGGACTAGGGAGGATGGGTGGGAAGGGAGGGACAAGGGGGAAAAAGGGGCATTACGATTAGCAGACGTAATGTTTGTGCGGCACGGGGAGGGCTGTACAACACAGAGAAGACAAGTAGTGATTGTACAGCATCTTAGTTCGCTGATGGACAGTGACTGTAATGAGGTTGGTGGGGGAACCTGATGAATTTGGGAGTTTAGTAACCATAATGTTGCACATGTAACTGTGGATTAATGATACCAAAATAAAATTTAAAACATTGTTCAAGAAAAAAAAAGTAGGACAGATAGTGACCCTCAGTGGCAGGATGATGTAGAAGAGGAAGACTTGAGCAATAGCAAAGACAAGACTGAGAATAGCAAGGCCATTTTTTAGTAAGAATTTGGGGGAGAAGTAGTAAGTACCAACATTTGGTGTTTCACAAAAGAAAGTAAATATCATTTTTTCAATGTCATTGTATAAGCTGTATTTGCCAAACTTACCTAATTATAAGTATGTGGGGCCCTTGTTAAAATACAGTTCTCAAACTTTCTATGTTCAGTTTCCAGGCAGGCACTCAGGAAACTATATTTTTAACAAATGTTCCAGATGAATTATATTCCTAGCCAAATTTAGGTAACACTGATTTAAGCCTGAAATTCAGTAAGCTTTAGTGTTGACCAGCTGTCACAATTTTAAGCGAATGTGTTACACAGAATTTTCTTTTTCGAGTAATAGATACTACTATGTCATGTGGCATGCAAATATATAAGTATTAATGCTGACAAACTCATAATTTTAGAGTTAATAGCCTATCCTCTGTGTGGAATTTTCCTGTCCTGTAAGAGACACTAGGTACCATTATGTGTAGGACACGAACAAAACTAAGCAGTATTTGTGTCCCCCAAGTGCCAGAATGGTCTGTCTTTCCCTGTTCCCACCCCTACCACCACCTCCACCTCTTGTTTCTCCTGCCCCACTTTGCTCTCATTTTTCTGTCTTCCTCTTCTTCCCACCATGACCTCTCAGAAAGGACAACCTTGAGTTACCAAAGTTACCCTAAAACGTGAATTAGCTTGCCAGCTATAAAATGTAAAGCTTCAGGGTGCCCAGGCTGCATCATCTTCCCCTTGGTTCAAATCAGTTTGATTTTTCTGTGCCAGCTGCCAAACTAGGTGATTCTCCCCCCCAGTAATTCCTTGTCTTTGGTAATTCTTTATCCCTAGTCATTATAAAAGTTTGTTTTTGTGTTATTTCTGAAAGAAGCAGTTCTGAGTACCTTCATCCTGTTATCTTAGCACAGTTGTTATAATGAAATAAAAGATTTTGAGTTACAGAACTGAAATTAATATACAATATTGAAGGATCTTCAATTTCTGTTTTATACCCCATCTCAAAGGTGCCTTTCTAGTCTGTAGGAACTTATCAGTCTTAGTAGGACATTCTTAGTACATTTGTTATCTGTACTTTCCCATCCTGTGTTCATTCCAGGAATGCATATTCTCAAGAAAACTTTTCTCATCTAAGACCATACTTGTATATGTCTTCATAGTTCTGAAATTTTTGCTGCTATGTTTGTGCAGTTCAAGTTGTGCATAGATTTTATCCAAAAGCCAGTCTAAAAGGAAATATCTTAGAAAGAAGATGCCTTTTCTTTTGGTGGTTGTTTTTCAGATAAAAATCTTGTGCCTGTAGTCTTACCATATTGTAATAAAATTATACAGACTCCAGCACCTGTTCATTGTTGCAAAGTGAGAGTCTCAAAAATATCTAAGCTGACTTGTTTGTCTTATTTTTAAATAACTGGAGGTTGTTTCTGCTTCTCCAAACCTTATTGGTCTTTTTGTTTTAAGAAGTCTGGTCACAGTTCATAAACAAGAAACAAATTACCTTGTCCTTCCTTTCTGAAAGAGTTTACAATCTAGCTAGGCAGGATGCAAACACACAAAAAGTCAGAAAAGTGTATCAGACATTACCTGGCAGTGTCACAGCACAGGAAGGTAGACAGTAAAACCTAAATTCCTAGTAGAGGGTTGGTAATCTGAAAACTTGTGAACACATAAAATTGCCTTTGTCTCTGACAAAGAAAAAAATGTCCATCCACCTTTCTGGCACACATATTTCTGCTTCTTCAGTGGTCTCTCCATTTGTCATTGTGACCTCCCTACTTCTTTTGCACACTGTCATGCTTAAATGTTATTTCTCATGAGCATCTTTAGGTTTTCCTGAGGATGTTCATAGAGTCCATAGCAGACTTTTTTATGGCACTTCTGTTGTACTTCTCAGAGTGTTTTTTATAAATTGAAGATTTGTGGTGATCCTGCTTTGAGTGAGTCTTTGAACGCCATGTTTCCGACAGCATTTGCTCAGTTTGTGTCTCTGTGTCACATTTTAGTAATCTCATGAAATTTCAAGCTTTTCCATTATTATGATATTTATTATGAATTACAACTGTGGTTACAACTTGCTGAGAGCTCAGGTGATGGTTAGCATTTTTTAGCAATAACGTATTTTTTACTTGAGGCATACACATTTTTTTTTAACATGCTGTTGCTACATTATAGGCTACAGTGTAAACATAACTGCTGTATGCAATAGGAAGCCAAAAAAATTCATCTGACTCTATTGTAATATTCTCTTTACTACTGTCATCTGGAACTGAACCCGCAGTATCTGCAAGGTGTGCCTGAAATCAGGACAGCCGACTGAGCATAAGAGGAACTGGGGACAGATCAGACTCTCGGGGGACTGCTGCTTTTTAGTCATTAGAAGATGAGAATTTGTTTGTGCAGGCCCTAGGAATCAGAGCAGTTTGCTTTCCCCTCTGTTCCAGTTGTCCTTCCCGTCTCTCACCTTTTCCTTGCTTCCTCATCTCCCTCCCTAGTGTAAGCAGGCAATAAGGACAACCCATTGCCTGCATTTTACTCCAGGTGAAAGAATCTAGGCATGTGGCGCATGTATTGGCAAGATGAATCACCTATCCTGTCCTCAGCTCTTATCCCTAGAGCGCACGAAATGTGAGCTGTACATCTCTGGGGCTCCCTTTGGCCAGGCTCCTTTGCATCAGACCTTTTTCTGATGAAAAGAAAGGCTCTGTTCTTTAATATCAAACTTGTTCTTACTTCAAGGATTGGCCACCACTCTTAGGCCATCATCTGCCCACTTGGATTGCTGAAGAGTAAGGGTCTTTCCTCTGAAAGCTCCTCATTCCTTCTATCCTTCCTCTGTCCTGCCCCCTATTTCACCACTTCTGTTGAAACTACTGTTACAGAAATGACATTCCCAACCTATTAAGCTTCCCCTTGAGCTCTGTGTACCTGTACCTACCACTTTTTCCTACTTTCTCATTCTGTCCCCTGCCCTTAAGGCCCAAGGGACGTTGGTCTTCTACTCCCTAACCTAGACCTGATCACAATTGAATGTCCTACCTCCCATCCCCCCTTTCCCCTAGGAAGTCCCATTCATGAATTTATAGAGTGCATTTGCCTATTTTTCAGTAATCATTGTCTGTCTTAACATATCACATTCAAAGTATACAAGTTTGTGCAGTTGCATTTTAGTAAGAGCTTTGCTGTCTTATTTAAAGATTGGCCCTTAACAAAAGTAATAACGTTTGGTTTTGGTTACTGTGTGACTATCTTTATAATAAAAATATTTAAAAAGCAAAAAAAAAAAAAAAAAAAAGATTGGCCCTTAAGTCAGGCTTTGTCTTGGGGAGGCTATGTCTTTGCCATTAAAGACAACTTAGTCAGACATGAATGTGCACTTAGTAGCATATTTTTAAAAGTTTTTATGGAAACTATTTTGCTAGACTATGCAAGTGAGTCTGCCAGGCTGTTAGAAGGCTTTGCCAGAGCTCAAATTTGAACTGTCTGTGTAGAACTGGTGCGTCTGACCCTGAGAGACTGTTTAGTTGTGAAAAACAACTTTGATGTGCTGTAGCTCTTGTTCAGGCCTCCACTGCTTTTCACTAGTTCTGGATCTACTGTGTTTTTGCCTGATTAAAACTTGGTAATGTTAAAACTTAGAGTAAAATATTCATCCGGAGCAATGTCTGATCAGTGTTCATCTATTAATTCTGCTTTCTTTACTTCTATTTCAGATTTGTCCGATATGCGCAGCATTACCTGGAGGCGATCCTAATCATGTCACGGATGACTTTGCAGCTCATCTTACACTTGAACACAGAGCCCCTAGAGATTTAATATCCTTTCAAAAGTCAACAAGGGAAAGAGTTGTTGATAATTTTTCATTTTGTTATTTTTAAGGACAGTATCTCCAAAGACAAAAACTAACCTCCAAATTATTTTAGTTTATTTGACCTTTTCCTAAAAGTGACTCAGGGTTCAGATGCAATTTCGTATTTCTCTTTATATATGCTATGACTGTTACAGGAACCATGCTCATTAAGTGAAAGTTTACTTGGTCATCATCTTTGGTTCACTGCAGTCAGGTTTTTTAAAGACAATTTGGCTGGGTTATAAGTCTTCAGGAGAAAGACTTACACAGAAAAAGAAAATGCTAATCCACATTAAAATCCGCCAAACATAAAAAGGATTTATTCACTTTCCCTACCTGTTACCTGTTGCCTTACCCTGTTAATGGGTGGGCTGGTGGGCAGGCATCCATCTTGGGGTCCTTTCCCTTTTGTAGCTCCCTTCTCTAGAGAAGGCTGCCTCCTGCCCATTCTCTTGAGCAGGACAGCATAGCATGACCAGCTAAATTCCCTTCCCGCTTTCGTTTCTGCTGCCCCTTCCCAAGCTAACCTCACGACAGTTCCTGGCAGTGTTCCCTGTAATCTCCAAGAGGTTACTAGCCCACCAGGCTAATTCATTTTATAGGCTTAGTGCTTCTGGTTTCAGGTTATGAATTGTTTTTCTAAAACTGTCACCTATTAACTTAGAGTCCTGTTCTCATGTAAAACTTTCAGCATTCATTGCAGTTTAAAGCAGCTCAAGAGCTGATCACAGCTTTTCTTATTGCCAGACTTTATTCTGATTCCTTTGATTGCCTCCTGGCAGTCATAATTCAACCTTTGACCTGTTGAGGAAGAAACTGGTCTGGTGGTTTTGTTGTCCTACAGCTCCCATTGCTCACACTTCTTAATTTTCTAATTGGAAATAATGGCTCTTCAGAGTTCTGGGAAGATGAGTGGAAACTAATGGAACCAACCTGAGAAATTAAAATGTCAACCTGACCTGAGCCAGCCTAGGGGCTAGTACTCAGTGATTAGAGGAAATCACTCCTCCTGTCTCCTAAGTATAGGGGACACTGAAGCAAAATGAATAAAGCAGTGTTGTTTTTTTTTAAAGAATAAGAAAATCCAAATGGACCAAGAATACTTAAGACTGAGTCACTTAGCATTTTTTATTACAAGAATCCTATATTAATACCCTGAAGAGGTTTTTTTTTCTCTTTTCCCTGCTGTCATTCTCATTTTTTTTATTGAAGTATCATTGATATACAGTCTTATGTTGGTTTCAAGTATACAACACAGTGGTTCAGCAGTTGCCATATTATTAAATCCTCACCCCCACAAGTGCAGCTACAATCTGTCAACATAGGAAGAATCAGTGTTACAGGATCATTGGCTATATTCTCCATGCTGTACTCCATCACTGTGACCAATTTATATTATGATTGAGAATTTTTGGCCCTTTTATCCCCCAACCCCTTCCCCCCACCTACCCCACCCCCACCCCCACAGTAACCACCAGTCACTTCTCAGTATCTATGAGTCTACTGCTGGATTTTTTCCTTTTTTTTTTTACAAGTTTTTTTATTAAGGTATTATTGATATACATTCTTATGAAGGTTTCACATGAAAAACAATGTGGTTACTACAGTCACCCATATTATCGAGTCCCCCCCATACCCCATTGCAGTCACTGCCCATCAGTGTAGTAAGATGCCACAGTCACCACTTGTCTTCTCTGTGCTACACTGTCTTCCCCATGATGCCCCCTACACCATGTGTACTAATCATAATACCCCTCAATCCCCTTCTCCTTCCCTCCCCACCTGCCCTCCTCCACCCCTCCCCTTGCTAACCACTAGTTCCTTCTTCGAGTTTGTGAGTCTGCTGCTGTTTTGTTCATTTTGTTTTGCTTTGTTTTTATATTCCACAAATAAGTGAAATCATATGGTATTTGTCTTTCTCCACCTAGCTTATTATACTTAGCATAATATCTTGTAGGTACATCCAAGTTGTTGCAAATGAGAGGATTTCTTTTTATGGCTGAACAATATTCCATTGTGTGTATGTACCATATCTTCTTTATCCATTCATCTATTAATAGACACTTAGATTGCTTCCATATCTTGGCTATTGCAGACAGTGTGGCAATAAATATAGGGGTGCATATATATTTTCAAATCAGAGATTTTTCTTTCTTTGGGTAAATTCCTAGGAGTGAGTTACTGGGTCAAATGGTATTTCTATTTTTAGTTTTTTGAAGAACCTCCATACTCCTTTCCAAACTGGTTGCACAAATTTACATTCCCACCAACAGTGAAGGAGTGTTCCCATTTCACCACATCCTTGCCAACACTTGGTATTTCTTGGCTTTTGGATAGTGGCCATCATGACAGATATGAGGTGGTATCTCCAGAAGGGTTATTCTTAATCCACACTTCACCATCTTAATGGAGAAAACAAGCAAATAAATTTAGAACCAAGTTGTTATCCTGAACTTTTTCAGCAAGTTCAAAGGCCTCTAGTGAAATTGGTATCCATTCAATAGAATGTCCCACATCATTTGCATCCATTTTTGTGAGACTTTTTTATGAGTCTCTACTTACCAAAAGAAGATTAAAATAAGCAAAATGTAATAAGAGAAGGCATATGTGACATTTTAGATTCCCAATGAGTATTACCATTAAGTTCTAGAAAACAAAATGTTGGCATAGCAGTTATCCTGGAAACGTATTAATTTGTCAGGTATTTCACATGCTCTTATGGTAATTTGTTTGATGCAGGGGAGTGGCTTCTCTCCAAGCCTCTTAGGCTTCAGAACTTTTTATTTTTTACTGTTAAATGGAACTCTTTCTATAGTGCCCTTTTTTACACCCAGCTGCTTTTTAAAAACAAAATGCAGTGATCATAACATCACTTGCTGTAGAACCCAAGCCATCATCATGAATACCACAGTGAAAAAATGCACATTATGGTCGTTCCTGAGGGCTTAATGGAGCCACTCACTCTTATCCTAAATGACTCCAAAACTATCAGCCAAAAACCTGGGAAACCAGCAAAAAAATTAATCTGCATTATAGCTATTCTGTTTGCTGCTTTGAAAGAAACATTCCTACTATAATACCTGGCTTTTCCACACACATTTAGTGTGTGGAAACATGAGCTTGTCTTTATGAGTGTTGGTGGCCATTTGCTGCTGGAGACCTTTGGTTTGCCTCACATCTTGCTGTGTGAGATGGCTGAGGCACCTGGGAGTCTGACATAATAAAGGTGAGGTTGCTCTCTATGTGTCCATTTATATAGGAAATTCAGATCTGGTTTTCTGATAAGCAGCACTAAAAAGAATTTAAAGGTAGATGAGTAACCAAAAAGGGATTCTTTTACTTTGATTTTAAATTATTGATGCTGTTCCTTCTCATTAAAGATGATAATTGAGATTTGATTACCTTATAAATTAGCACAACTCTCCCCAGATATGAAAATTGGTGCTGATTAATTGTTACTTCATTATGAGCATATATGAAATTCAATACTGAGACCAGGATAAGAGGATGTCTTCCCTCGGGTGTCTGACCAAGCAACACCTTCCACCTCGTCTGGCAGTGTTTCTCTGGTTATTATAGCTGGAGCCTAACAAGGAATTTCTTCCCACCTGGAGAAACTTTCTTGCCCTTTAAACATATACACACAATATACACATAACTCATGTTGCTTTAGAGTTACTAGCCCTCATAGATGTGATATTTGCATTCCAAATTAAATGTGCTGTTTTTTAATGCTTACAGTTTAGGAAAATCTACATGCCTATCTAACAAGGGCTCAAGTGGTTTATTTTTTTCTTTCTGTGAAATACTTGGATTTTTTTCTTAACTTTGGAGTTATGATGAATCGAGTGGTGTTCGACATGTACGTAGAATGTTTCACCCTGGCCGGGGATTAGGAGGTCCCCGTGCTCGTAGATCAAACATGCACTTTACTAGCAGTTCTACTGGTGGACTTTCTTCTTCTCAGAGTTCATATTCTCCAAGCAATAGGGAAGCCATGGATCCTATAGCTGGTAAGTGAGTTTCACATTAATAGGGGAAATGGCCAGGGAGGGGGCTCCCTATAAAATTTTTGGGTGGGATTTGTGGTTTTAGTCTCTTATCATGCTCCTATATTCCTTCACAAAATTCTCCCAAATTTTATAAGTATAAAATACTTCAAAAGAAGACAACATAAGTTGTTTTGGCATTTCTTTAAGTACTTGGGTGCAAACAATGGTAAGAAATGGCTCTATGTTATATCTGTGGCCTCCATTGAAACCCAAGAAAATGATAAAAGATTTCAGAGTTGAAGGACCAAAATTCCATGTTTCAACCTCCACAAGTACACAGATAAGAAAACTAATCAACAAAACTAAAAATTTAAGCATTTCTCATGGAAGAAAGTGAAGTTGGAACTCCGTCCTTGCCTTGTTGTAGAACATACTCAGCATGTTTTAAGAGCTTAGAAAAATCTTACTGGAAAAAAAACTAACATTTGAACATGTAGTTCTTAGCAAAGTGACTAAGTCTAATGCATGGCCAACCTGGGAAGCCAGCAGCAGAGACACAGGGGTTGGGAATCAAAATAAGTTGTCAGAAATCACTGTAGCCTGAGACTCTGAAAGATGTAGCAGGTGCAGACAGGTGGTAAGACTCTGCGAAGCCCGCACAGTTAAGAAATGTGTGCACGTGGTGGGATGTGTGCCTGGAAGCCATGATGTGCCCTGCACAAAACCTTGAAACACAGGTAAGTGTAAATCTGTGGTGGAAACTAGGAATCATGTTATTCATAAAATGTTATATAAAATGTGAGGTGCATATTATAAAATCTCAGTTACAAAGTACTTTGGGTATTTGGATGCCCAATAAGCCAAATAAATTCAGTTTGGGGGATTTTAACATATTTTTTCACCCAAAGGAAATGTTTTACTTGCTGTCTTTGGTGGCAAGCTCTAATTCTGGGAGCAAAACTCAAAATTGAGAAGTTCTCTCCATTACATCAATTTTTTTCTGTCAGTGAAAATTATTTTAGTGATGGAATATATGAGAGAATAGTGTAAGGACCTCTGGGATAAAACAACAGTAAGCAAGAAAACAGAAACGTACCTTGTTAATGAGTTTTAATGATGAAGAGTATTTGCTAACCTGGGAATGTGTGCAATGCAATCATCAATTCCACGTAAGCTAGACAGATTCTCCACTTGGGAAGAGGCAATTACTGCACCTTACTTAGATGAAGACACAAGAGCGGGCCCACACGCTCTTGGTGAGTGCAGCCTTATAGAAACAGGGACATCTGGATCATAACAGGCCACTGGTAGGTGTACAGTCGGGAGCCAGTTAGCCTTACCAAGCCTCAGCAGTGTTACTCTGGCACTTTCAAGTGACAGTACCAGGAAGTGCCAGAGAGAGGAGGCAGGCAGAGTGTGCAAAGGACACAAATAAATGATCCAGTTCTTCCAGATTTAATTCTAATAATCCAATCACCGAATACATGTTCAAGTGCCTACTATGTGGCAGGTAACTGTTCTAAGAGCTGGGACTATTGTAAACAGTGGAATTGATCTCTGCTTTCATGGAGTTCATGTTGATAGGACCAATAGGAGCCACTTTAATCTACTAAACTATGGAGAGAAAGTATAACTAAATTAGTCCCATGAGAAATAACTTTTAAAAACTTTCATTCTGTTTTGCTTAAAGAGAATTGCAGGTAGGTTAGTACTCCTATAGTTTACATTCTCCATTCACAACTGCTCTTGCCTCCAGGAAGCATTGTGAAAGGTACCGAGCTGCAAGCTGAGGCTCGGAGTTACTATACCTGCCTATTGATGATCATTTTTTTAATGTTCCTCTGGTAAGACAGTGATTGTGCAGTATTCAAGTGGATATTAACCGTCTTCATTTCCATTGGCAGAGCTTTTATCTCAGTTATCAGGAGTGAGACGTTCTGCAGGAGGACAGCTTAATTCTTCTGGCCCTTCCGCTTCTCAGTTACAACAGCTGCAGATGCAGCTGCAGCTGGAACGGCAGCACGCACAGGCGGCCCGGCAGCAGCTGGAGACGGCCCGCAACGCCACGCGGCGCGCCAACACGAGCAGCGCCACTGCCACCGTCACACAGTCCACGGCCACCGCCAACCCCGCTAGCACCGAAAGCTCTCAGCAGACTCTCCAGAATTCCCAATTTCTTTTAACAAGGTAGCTCACTTAGAACTTTACTAGAGAAGTAAGGTTTTATTAGCACTACACAATCTGAAATGATCTCTTTTGTGCTTACATATGTTTTTAAAGACTGCCTTTGATGAGGCCATTAAAACTCACAAAGGTCTAATCATAACTGCACATTGACTATTTCCCCAAGAATATAAAAGCAGTAACTAGGTAAAGTAGGAATGCAGGTGGTCTTGTTCAAACAGTTTATCATCATCTAACAGGAACTTCTTGTCCATATTGCCCCATAAAACTTAACCACCATGTCATTACATATTTGGGACATATTAGGTACATTTATCATAATTAACATTACTTTCTTTTTATTGCCAATTTCAATTTCCTGCAAGAGAGGAATTGATAACATAGTGGTGATTTTTCTCCTGAGAATTTCTAAAGAAGCAAGGTTTTAAATTCTTATGGTTGGCACACACAAAAGTAACTATTAAAAAAAATAGTTTGCCGTGGTGTAAAAAATACTCAATACACTCAGTAAATGTTTGTACTGGATGGAGCAGAGTTACTTGCTTCTGAAAACGACTGCTAGCAACCGAATATATTTATCTGCCAAAACCTCACTGGCATTTCATGTGACATGTAAGAATGGAAAGGATTTTAGAAGACGTGATGATGTGTGCTTAGGCTCAGCGTGTAATGAGCCTGGACTAATAAGGGTTTTTAGTGGAATGAGAGGAACAGAAAGTAAAAACTATGAGATGAAGGAAATCAGTGTAATCTATCAGTTACCTCCAAAATGTAATGTTTGTGACAACTAGAATGTTACAAGAAAATATTATTTCTATGTATTTTTCTTTTATCTCATACTTTAAAATATCTGTTAGTACAGTGGCACATGTGAGTACTTGTAAATAATATATTGTGGGTGCAGAAGAAATGTTTGCGTACCCATGTAAACAGGATCCCTGCCTAGAGCCCCAGTTTTGCCACTTTGTAGTTTGAACTTCAGGCAAGTCACTTCACTTCTCCAAACCTACAAAATATTTATAATCAATATTCCCTGAGTTTTACCTCCATAGAGAGAATTTTGAGAATGAAATGAAATACTGGCACGTGTATAGCCTGGCTCACTATCAGGCTTGTAATATAGCCAAGTTATCATTTGTTATAGATCTAAAGGGGAAGTTTCAAGCAGGAAATTTACCTTTGAATTATCTCTGCAAAGTCAGTAACTCTTCTGGTTATTACCAGAAAATGTTGCTTCAACATGAAGAAATCACAGAGCCACAGATGATGGATCCGCCCTGCTGCCGTGTAACCTTACCTGTAGGGACAGACCAACTTGCCAGATCTAGGTACCTCCCTCAAAAAGGAGACCTACCAAAGTGCACATCCCCTGAGGATTCCCTTACCTGTGGGTGGAATGAATGTCTTGCTAGTACCCTTTGGAAAAGACATCTTCCCACCCTTACCCCTTTCTTTTTATTTCACTCTTTTTTTCAAACCCCGAACTCAGTGGGCTGGATCTGGGATTTTTCTCTGTGTAGTTATTTGACACTAGATACCCAGCTCCTGGGGCATAGTAATGGGTAGCCTCTGAGTGCTTTCCTTGGATTCTGGCTGTAGCTTCCTGAAAGCCACCTTCTGTCATCTGATACTGTACATTGCTCAGTACCTTGCAATTTGCAAACCACTTTCTACATCTTCCATTGTATCATTTGATCCTGGCTCATGACTTAGCTAAGGCAGTATTTCCCAAAAAAATATTCCCTGGAACTTTATATATTCTAAGGAGCATACATAGTTACTTACGTTCGATTTTTTTTTTTTCCCCTACTGAATAAATTTGGACAAAACTAAGAAACAAAAATAGTTTATTTACTGTTGGGCTTCTCAGAACTTTGAATACATTAACATGCTTTGTAAGTCCTCAAGAGGAAAGCCTGGTCTTGGGTCACACAGCTGTTAGATGATAATGTAGGGCTCAAGCCTTGTCTTTGGTCTCTGACCAGGGCAATTACTGTTCATGTTGCCCTGGAACTGGTCAGGACACAACTTCCTTGGGGTCTAAAGTCACTGACCTCTTAGAAAGCAATTGCTAAGTGCCTATGTCAGATGCTAGCCTTTTGGTGATGAAGCCAGCTTGTTTTGCTAATAATCTCAGTTTGAAGATCCTTAGAAGCCTCACAGTTACTTCTAGATCCCAAATGAAGTTTGGCCCATCAGGAAATCTAGCCCCTCATACCAGATTTTGTCTACTCCTTAGGAATGAAATATTTTTCCCAGTTATTTCCTAAAAATCAAAACAGTAATATTGGAATTACATGCTCTCCAAAGGGCTGAGGGCCTTGGTCTGTGTTCCCAGTTGGCCTGACTGTGGACATAGTCTTCTGTATATCCTTTATCTTTCTCTAATAGGTTTGTCTTTAGATATTTTTTCTTTTCCAAAGCAAAGAACGTGGAATGGAATGTGTCTCAGTTCTTACATTTTTATAGTTTTTGATTGAGAATACGTAATCAGTTGGTCAATCTCCTATTCCATTAGATACTTAATGATATTCTTAGTTTGGTTTTAACCATAAACATCATCAGTCCTTTCCTTTCAGTGTGGATTTTATGGCTTTTATGTAATTACTTTCCAGATCCTTTGCTTTCTTTCAAGTTTTGAAATTTAGATCTTTTAATTTATTTTTCTGGGCCATCAATCTAATCATTCAGTGGTTTTGACTTGACAGCTATGAGATTTTGGCAAGTCATTTACCTCTGCTTCAGTTTCCTCTTCCTGTGAAATGTTGGTAACAGTGGGACCCAGCTCATAACTGCTAAAAGAGATACACAGAAGCACTTAGAACAGAGCCTGATCCATAGAAGGTGCCGGGTCTGTGCCCTGCACTGTTATTTGGAATGCCCCTGTGCCTTCAGCCTAGGCAGGACAGCAGAGAGCAGCTGCACGCTGCTTGAGGAACACAGGCTCTATGGGCACCTGGGTTCTCTAGGAGAGACACCTGTTGTTCGTGCCTTCTTCACTGTCACCACCTTCTCCCTGGGTTGGTGCTTTTCCTGACCCCAGTGCTCCATCTGGTTTCCCTTTTTTTGTCTACTGAAAATGTCAAGAAATCAAATCAGTACTGAAATAAAGAAGAATTTTGCTTAAACCATTTAACAGGTTAGTAACAAGAATTCAGTTCTCAACATCTCCCCTGTCTTCATGCAGATGAACCAAATTTCCCACCGTAACACAGATCCCATAAGTGTAAGTGTCAGATGAGCATATGGGCCATGAAACCACAGGTCAGCCCTGCTCGCTCGCCCAGTCCTTGGTAGGAGAAGTGCGTGAGTGAGTGAGTGAGTGAGTGAGTGAGTGAGTGGTGTGTCCTGCCCTCGGGCTTCGGGACATACCTTCATTTCAAGAAGAATTAGATGGAAGTAATGGAGAAAAGTCATGAAAACTTGTAGAATTTTCTTTCATTTGGATATTCTAGTTGCTATAGATTCTGTTTTTGTGACCAGGGTTGCTACTTTTCCTCTTTTTATTACCCACAGGTGAAATTCTGGTTAGGGAAATCACTATTTCCCCAAGCATATTACCTGTGAGAAATTTTGTTTTCCTCAAAAAATTTTCATGATTTTCCTTGGAGGGAATAGGCTTTTTCTCACTGACTCCAAGTAAAGCATAGATTTGCACCTCAGAGTAACTGTTGCTACAAGTGTGAGGAATTCATCTCAGCACAATTAAGGTGGTAAATTAGAGCAAGAAGTGCCAATAATCGTCTCAGATTCTGCATTTTGCCGCCCGTGCTTGCCCAGTGTGTAGGACATCGTCAGAACTGACCGTGCCGTCGCTCATTGACTTTTTACCAATAAGGTCTTTTCTTTAACTCACACAGGTTGAATGATCCTAAAATGTCTGAAACAGAGCGCCAGTCCATGGAAAGTGAGCGCGCAGACCGCAGCCTGTTTGTCCAAGAGCTCCTTCTGTCCACTTTAGTGCGTGAAGAGAGCTCGTCCTCGGACGAGGATGAACGGGGGGAAGTGGCCGATTTTGGTGCTATGGGCTGTGTAGATATTATGCCTTTAGATGTTGCTTTAGAAAACCTAAACTTAAAAGAGAGTAATAAAGGAAATGAGCCTCCACCACCTCCTCTTTGATGACATCCCTGTTCGCAGACAATGTCCTCTGTGCTGTATTTGCCAATGAAAGTGGACAACAACTATCTTGGGTTTGTTTGGTGATTGTAATTTCAGGTCTGTCACTCTTGTTACATTGTGTACATTCAAAAGGAAGAGAGAAAATATATATGATAATCATTTCCACTTAACTAATTTTTACTTCTAGCAGGCAAATGTAGGTAGCAGTGCAGGGGTGATCTCTGCTTCCTGTTCCTTGACATGCAAAAGGCTCTCCTAATACTCCACATTCAAACTGAAGAGGAAAATTGAAATCTCTAATGAAGCTGCTGTGTGTATTTATGAATATTAATGAATAAAAACTGCTTGGATGGTTTACCTTAACTACTGCATGAGGTTTTTTGCAGCGTGCATGAGTTTTAGTGACCTTGTTATTTAAAAAATTAAATACAAGGAGTAAAACTTAAAAATACAAGCCCAAAGCTTTCCCAAGCATTATTCAATGGTTACACGGCAGGAGTTACATGACCAAGTAGCTTTTGAATAATGTCCGCCTGAATCACCTTCCTTTGTGTGCCTCCTGCGCACAAAGCCAGCTCTGCAGCGAGTCCAGGGGCCGTGGCCAGGTGTTGCTCTCCGCCCTGTGTGACTGTCCTGTGGCCGTGCTAGTCATCCTGTCCGTATGGAGCTCAGCCTGTCTCTCTAACTCATCTGTAGAAGACACACCAGTAAAGCTACTGTCGGGATCTGCTGCAGGGCATTTGTGTGCCCTAAAAACAAATCCTGTTCCTATTTGTTTAAAGTTTTTACTTTTTGTGGTTGTTTAATTTTTTTCAATTGTTAAATATGTTTTATTCAGGTGTAGATGAATTTCATTTATTCACTGTTGAATGAAGTTAACCTGAATTATGTTGTCTTTGTTTTTGAAAATCTCACATTCTCAATCATATTTTGCGTTATTTATGTACTTGCTTCATAGTTTGCTGAGACAGATCAGTATCAGGGGAGCTTTGAGGATTTTGCCTTCCCAGATTTTGTCAATATAGTACAACCAAATTCTTAACGCTAACTTGAGCACCTTTTATTTATTGGGTTTTTTCTGGCATAAAAAGTAAAGCCTTTTAATTGAATCATGCCACCTATATGCCTATATTATTAATCCTATGTGTAAAAATAAAATGTACAGCTTTTTTGGGTTTGTTTGGGGGTTTGGAGGGGCTGAGATATTTTTTATTTTCTTTTTCAGTTTTTGTGCATAGATTTTCACAATAGCTCCAAGGCAGGGACAGCGGGTTTGGGGGTTGGGGGGGCAGTTTTTGGAATGTAAATTTAGGACTTTTTAAAAAGGTGCGCACAGCTTCTGATAAATTTATAACTAGACTTAACCTAATCATGTCTTGTTCTCAATCTCCTCTTTCTCCCGTTGTGCTCTTCCTTTCCCGTCTGTGTTTCTCCGTTTCTCCAACACAACAAGCATATCGACTTGAACACCCTTGGGTGTTCTTCCGAGAACTGTGAAGTCCATGTTCATCCAAACGTAACCAAAAAAGAAGTCACCCCACATGTCTAAAAAACTGTTGCTTCTCCTCTGAAACTTCAAACTCTAGTAATTTCCAAATATAATAGCTTTGTTTTCTTTAGTCTCTGTGATGGAAAATGTTTTAAAGGAAAATTTTACACCAGGCTTCTGGTTATACTAGAAGTCATGTCCAGTAGGGATTTTCTTTTTTTCAATTGGTTGTTGAGTCATTTCAAAAACCAGTTTTCAAGCTGTGGTCTTTTCAAACACATCTTCTACACATAAGTCACACATTTCAATAAAGCATTTTCGAGACTGTTGACCACTTGAATTTCTTTGCTGTCGGTGAGTTAGCCTAATCATTATTCAGAGTTTTGTATCTCTAATCCAGTATATATTTTTTCTTTTTATGCTGAAGTTGGAGATGATGATTTTTTGTGAATGCATTATGTTGGATGTGAGAAACAGTAATTGCCAATTATGTTCATCTTTCCCTTTTCTGCACGAGTTCTGGGAAAATGTAACATCCTTTCTTTTTAGACATGATTTGAGGGAACAACTGTAAGTCCTTTTAGGGCAGTTTAATTTAGATGATCAATTTAACACTTCACCAAAAGGTTCGTATGATCCCATCTCATGTAGAATATTGTATATTAATTATTTTTTACCAGATATTTTACAAATACCTCACCTCATCCTGTATGTGATCAATAATGATGTATTATTTTAGGGTAGAAAGACACAGACTTATCAATATAAAAAATATATTTAAGCCCTTCAAATTCTTGTGTCCTTTTTCTTTAGTTGCTGAATTAACATATTGGATTTGCTGAATAAAAACTTTGATGTAGAGGAGACAAGATCGATACATCATTGTTTATTTGGCCACACTTTCAAATTTCTGAGGCCCAGATGCTGAATTCTGAGTAGCTCTGTTGCTTCGCTCAGTTTTGAGTGTCTGGGATATAAGTCTGTAGTGCTTATCTTTACTTCTAGTTTGGAAATAATTTGATTCTTTCTGCTCAGAGTGTTCTGGATGAAGTTTAGTGTCACAACATACAGAGAACCTGAGAAAAGTTACAGTGAAGAGGAAGACCTACAGAGAATGTTTGAAACTATATGTATTTTTCTGTTTCTGTGTAACTTATGGAATAGAATATGCAGTGTGTTAAAAAATCCAAAAATAATTCCTACTCAGTGTTTAAGATACCCTTGGGCATCACAGTCCTGGATATTTAATCACAGAGAACAGCAGGATCTGGGTTTTGACTGAAACAGTAGAATCTATCTCATGACTTCCTCATTGTTTTTCATTCATTTCGTTGCCTGAAATACTTCAATGCTTTTGAGCAAATTGAAATACCTGGCTGCAGTCATAAGATAACTTCTGCGGTTGGCTACAGTGAAATATTTGAATTCAGATAGGATTTTTTTTCCCTTAAACCCCGAGAATTGGAGTCTAGGTTTGTTACTAACAGAATAGTCAGTTAATTTGTCGATAATTAGACTCAGGTTATATAAGAGAAAGCCCAGTTCCTGATGGCCCAAAAGAAACGTAGCTTAGGACAGCAGATTAGGTAATTAGAAAAACAGAAGTAACACAAAAATCCATCCCAGTTTTCCCCTCAATATTTTGAGTTTTCAATGTTTGAACGGATTTTTAATATTCACTAAGCCTGTTTGCATTTTTTCTGGTCTATGGGTCATGATTAAAAAGCAGCTGAGTCCAAGTTCTGTTGGTGGCCTCTCAGCAAGTGTACCACCTCCCTTGTGTGTTTTACATGTGGCTCTAGGGATGGGCACAAATTTCAGGAGTTCACAGTTCTATGTAGGGGCAAATAAAGAAAGGGAGGTGGTCAAGAGGAAGGAACTGGTTGGAGGAAAAGGGTCTTCTGAATGGGATCCCTGCCACTGAAAAATGTTCAGTAAAAAGTCTTGTGTAGTGAAGAGTCTAATACAGTTAGTGCAGCCCTGTGAAACGGAGCTATGGAGCTGTAAGAAAACTGCCCGTGTAACGAGTGGGTGCTAAAAGCTCTTTAACCAATGTATAAGCCTCCTGGGGAAAAGCCCCATTGTCTGCTATGTGTAAAGTCCCTATAGCTTCAAAATGATTGGCCTGCGCAGTTGGGGAGGCACCTGCAAAGTCGACTTCACATGCAGTGGTAAGTAGAACACTGCGTCTGAAAGCCCAAAACTGTACACAGAAGCCGTGCTTTTCTGTGCTCTTTCTAAAGCTCCACTGGACACTTTGAGACCAAAACCCTCAGACTTGGTACAAGCTTGAGCCCAGTCTCGAGGTTGGAGTGGGGAGAGGCTGGGTTGGAGTGCAAGATGGAGTAGCAGTTTGCGGGCCTTCTGGCCTTACCTGAAGAATTTCATCACATAGAACAAAGCCAAGTACAAGTGACTGTTTCTCAGCAGTGTAAAGATCAAATTCCTTGTGCCCATCAGCTCCAGCTCTGCTTAAGCAATGCTTTGGCTTTGTTTCTGATGAGTACTCATTAACATCTATATTTTTCAACCCATCTCAGTCAAAGAATTCATATGTAAATGAATATGTGAGCTTGGGGAGTTCCTAATTTAAGGAACTGTGCAGCCAGCATCACATGTAGACTTTCTTCACCACTCCTCAACTTGGTTAGCAGAGTCCAATTTGAAAAATGACTCATCTCTAAGAGGAGCTGGCCCAGAACCTGAAATCCTCATGGCATTTTAGTTGCTGTCTGGTCAGCAGGGCCTTTAAGTTCCTCAAGTTGCATAGTAGGATGCTCTCAAGTCCTCAGGTTTTATAAAGTTGAACTTTCCAGCAACTGGTGAAAGATCATTCAATTGAAAAACCCTTAAGTTTGATTTTGTGCTCTTGATAACTTTCCTTGGTGTACAGATTATGTACTGACATTGATGAGTGGGTGTGTGTGATTTGAAAACCCCCAAGGGACACGTGCACAAACCCCTCAGGAGCTGCTTTTCTCAGCTCTAGCTGATTTTTCTCTTCTGGCCTAAAAGTCTTCACTAAGCACCAGGAACGTAGTTTTTACATTGTTGCTTTGTAAACAATGGACATGGCCTGTGGTTTGTTGGCCCTCCTGGTCTGCATAAGCTTCCATCACGCCTGTTCATTCTCACTTATACATAATTTCTGAGCTCTCAGTAAGTACAGAGCTTTGGTCTAAGCCTAAGCATCATTTACAACTTGCTGTTTTTCTGGACGTTCCCCACATAAAAGAATTCTTCAGAAATAATTTCCTAAAAGCTTTTCTCCATCCAACTGGGAGCATTTTCAAATGTCGCCAAGCCTGTTAGAGTTGGTAGATAAAGTGACCGATCTGACCTGGTAAGGGAACTACTCCCTTAATCTTGCTACCAGATTTGAGTGACCGTCGTGTTTGGAATCCTGCCTTACGTACAAAACATCAGTCTGCATTTACTAGCAAAGCTGGCACAAAACGGTACATCCTATTGTATAAACCGGATGAAGCTCCAGCTTTCTCTGTTTAGACACTCTGACACCTTCCTTGAAATAGAAGAAACAGGCCTAAGGTAAGACTTTGTAATACTCCTAAGTCAGTAAGTGGACCAGACATACTGGGAAGGTGGCCTCAGCCACCGTCTCTAGGGGCTGAAGATTGCATGGATCCTTACACCCAAGTCACGTAAACTATTCTGGCCAGTCTTGAATGCCTTTAATTTTGTCTGTGAGAGCCTCTCATGACAAAAAGACAGTACTTTCACCCATAAAAACCCATTTTTTGATAATGCAGTGTGCTCATGACAGTGTTGAATCGCAGAAGAGCTTGAAACTGCCCCATGGAGTGTGGCCCAATTGGATGGCAGCCACCTCGTGGACTACTTTTAGAATTAAAGCTTGCCTTAGGAAATATCATACTGACTATACAGTAAGATTCTAGAATGAATCACAGCCGTAACAGTCTCCCAGACAACTTTACACTGAACCCTTACATGGATTATCTTTTACAGTATCACTTGGCCACCCAGCTTAAATGTATTCTGATTTGAATATATTGGTTTACATATATAAACAAATTGTGTGTTATACACATCCCCTTCCATTTCATTCATGTGGATAAGAGAGCTTGACAATGGCTGTGTTGTGGCATCTTAAGATGTTAAGTAGTGCACAGCAGACTTGCACATCCGTGGTACCAGCGTTTTAGCTGGTCTGCAGGAATTGCTATCATTCAAACACCCGTGAACGTCTTATTTCTCTTCTCTCTCCTCCTGCTTCCTCTGCCTTCCATCGTGTGTGTGTCTCATTAACGCTTCCGGTGACACCTGAGGTTTTAGCTCCATTTGCCAGGGACTGTCCAGGACCCACCAGGTCAGCCTGTGACCTGTTGCTGATGGCGTTTGGGGTAACCGTGAAGGCTATGCTTGAGCCTGAGGGGTGAAGGCGTGGCCTTGTCCTCAGGCCAGGAAAGGACTTTGGAATTCCTAACTCACAGCTTCACAGGGGAGTGGGCCAGGAAGAAGAAATCGGGAAGGAGCCCCAGAACTGCGGCATCTGCATGGACGTGGGTCCCCTGACTCAGGGAACAAGGCTTGCTCCTTACCAGTTTTTTTCCTCTTCAGAGGCCATTCGGTTGGTTTTCCCTCCAACTGCTTCTAGTGAATACGAAGGTTAAAAGTGATGAAAATCACATTTTGGCATCTACGCTGAACAAGATCCTTTCACTTTAGCCTAGGGCTCTAGGGGTGGACTACGGAGTGGCATCTCTTGGAAGGAAGGTGGAGTGTATCTTTTAAAACATTTTAATGTATATCAAATATACTTCAATTTTAAAAACCAAAAAAAATTTTTAAGAACATTTTTAGCATATTTCAATGAGTGTTTTAATTCTTGCCCCTGATTTTTCCCAAGTGTTCACCATCCTATGGTTTCAGAGCACCCAACAGGTCCACCTGATAGAAACAACCCACCATGTGGCCTTCCAGGCGTTCGTGCAGCGGCCCTGGGAGCAGCCACTGCTGTCACTCGGCCCCATTTCCAATGGCCTCACTGCAGCCAAGACCGACTAAGATCAAAGGATGCAACAACTATCACTTCTCACATCTTACACCGTCATAAGGTAGACATTGTAGGCAATTTGGGGCATTTCGAGTTGAATTTAGGGCAGTATTTGGTGAGGTGTTTGGAAAATGCTCAGCTATTAGATATTTGTAAATTCTGACACGGGCCATAACAGGTGGTGACCAGGAGAAAGAATGGAATAAGACTGGTGGAAAGAAGAAGTGGCTGGAAAGATTACAATGAATGATAAGAGTGTATGTGAATTTTCAGTATTAGAAATTAGAGTTCATCACATCATCTTGAGATTCCCTCTCCCAACTCAGAAGTACCCAAATCATGCCTGCACCAGGGGGCAAGTCCTGGGCGATAATTGGTTAATCAGTTCTAGGCAGGAGTCTGAAAACTTGCAGGACTTCCTGGATGACTGGTGTCGCTCACTCTAGGAAGGAAGAGGAAACATGATTGTGTTCCTTCATCAAAGGTTAGATTTGACATTCCTGGTGAGGACTAAGAGATGACGCTTTTATCAAGAGTGGTGGGAGGCGCTTGAAATCGAGTTAAAGGTGAGGTTTAGGAAAAATCTGGAGGATGGCCCTCTGGAATTAAAGCTTAGAGATGGAAAAATCCAACTGGCATCTGAGCCCAGGAGTTCCGTGGTAACAGTCCTGACAAGTGAACATCAACCCCAGGCCAGGGAGAAGGCTGGTTTTGATCCCAGATATACCACTTTCTAGCTGTGTGTTCATCACGTTAACCTTAATGAAACACTGTGCCTATTTCCTCACTATTAGATGGCACTAACAGTAGTATTAAATAATGTGCTAATACATACAGTGCCTGGTGCCAAGTAACTGTTCAAAAAATGGTAGGTGGTAGGCAGAGAACACAGCATGAGATTCATAAGGGCTCAAACTCCCATAAAACAAGAGCACATGCATCGATGCAAAGGCAATACATGGATTCAACAAGCCTGCCCTCTTTCAAACACTTCTAAGAGGTTCTGGCAAAAATGTCCATGAGGATCAGTGACCTAGTAAAAGTCACAAAAACCCAAGATGCTCTCTGTCTGATGAATTTGAGATCAGAGGGATGGAGGTATCGCTAAGGTCAGGTGATCTGAGGCATCAAAGAATAAACATTGATAGAGGCCTTACTGAGGATCCTGCCAGCTTTCCAGTTACTTGGTTTGTTGAGCCCTACTAAGTGCCAGGCAGTGCTCTAGGCTCTAGGGGTCCCTCAGTGAACAAAGAAAGGGCCCCTAGCTTGCTGAATTGTTTAGCTTTCTTTCTCTTCAGTTGCTCAGGCCAAAATCTGCTGGGATAATTTTCTACTCTTCTTTTTCCTTGCACTTCATAATCCATGTAATCAGCAAATCCTGTTGACTCTATTTCCACGACTTTCCTAGAGACTGACCCCTTCTCACCACCTCCCACTGCTGACCCCGACCCAGACCACCACCATCTCCCGCCAGGACCATCGCCATCATCTCCCGACTCACATCCCTGCCCCATCCCCACCTCTGTGCAGCACAGAGGCTGCCCGGCCTCACTTGAGCCCGGTGAGATCCCACCTCTACGTGTCTCAGATCCCTCCTATGGCTCCCACATCTCAGGATAAAGGCCAGAGTGCTCGCAGCCCTGCAGGCTGTGGTTCTGGTGTTTCCCTGTGCTCATCCCCTGCCACTCTCTCCATTCGCTCCACGGTGCTTGCTGGCCCCCCTGCTGTCCCTTGGGCATGCCACAGCTTTGGGACTCCTGCCTCTGCAAGTCCCGTCTCCTGGAGGAGGGTCCACGTTCCCTCACCTCCCTCTCTTTGTCAGTGGGGCCTTCCCTAACCACCCAATTAAACACAACGATCCATGCCTGCTCAGAAGCCCCTAGCTCCCTTCCCCACTTTGTTTCCCCATAACTCGTATCACCATCTGACTTCCCCACAAACACACATATGTAGTGCATGCACACACATTTACATGCACACACACTATGGGGAAGTTGGGGTTCCTATGGCCAGGATCCTCACTAAACTTAAACCACCTGATGATGTAACTGGCCTGTTGCTATGCTACTGCTTCCACACCTTTAGGCAATAAGCCATTATTGTGTTATATAAAGAGCTCCGTCCAGTGCTCTGGGCACGATGGGTGGCAGGGCTGCAAGGCTGCAGAGCAGAGCAGAGGGTGGAGTGGTGGCCGCCCCGAGGACAGAGGCCCAGAGGACAGCTGTGCAGAGGGACCCAGAGGCAGAGACCGGCTTGCCGCACACAGACTCGCTCTGAGTGAATGGGATTTTAGTGACTGACCTGCCACCTGGAAATAAAGTTGGGTATAACCCTTTCACCCCAAGAACCCTTTGCTGTAAATTTCTTTGGTCACAGAGAATCTATAGCGAACTTGCCTGGGGCTGAAACTCATTTGCAAGACAATTGGCGAAGGCCGGCGCGGTTCATTGTTGACCAAGGAAAAGACAAGCTGCCCTTATGGGACAGGTGCTTCAGCGGGCTGCCCCTGTGAATGGGGAGACAGTGGATCGTCCCCCAATGGGTATGTGGTCTGAGGTGGCTTGCGTCCTAGAGGACTGGGCCCCACCCCAGGACTGGAGGCAAGTGGAGGTGACAGCTGAGGCTGTAGGGGAGGCCCTTCTTATAGTAAGCAGATCCTTTGAGAAGCAGAGTGCCCGTGAGGCAGCGGGGACTGTGGGTTGGCTGCTTCTCACAGTACTAAAAAAGTCTACAGAGGAAATGGCGGCACGAGAACGCGAGCTGCAAACGTCTGTGGATTCCCTGAGGAGGGAGATGGCTTTGATGCGAGAGGAGGCAGCAGGGAGCGCCAGCAGCAAGGTGCCATTGGAGACGAGACGGCAGCGCTGCCAGGTGTCCTGAAGGAGGAAAAGGCCATCAAGGAAAAAGACGAACTTCTGAGGGAAGCACAGGCCGAGGTGGCATGAGAACATCAGCTGCAAAGCATTGAGGTGAAGGTAAGAGACCTTCTGAAGACTGAGCGAGCATTGCTGCGAGGTACAGTAGAAAAGGTAAAGGTGGTAGCAGAGGAGGCACTCGGGGGAGGGGAGAGAAAGGTGCCATCAGCCCCAGAAATGGAGGAGCTGGGGAAGGATGAAGGGGTGATGCCAGAGGCACTGGCACCTCCTATATTGAAAGCATGCCTAGTGGTTGTAAAGAAAATAAAGACCCAGCAGCTGAAGGTTCCCCAAGGAGAGGAGCAGCCCCCTCCCCAGGTCGTGGAGCACTCTATGGTCCGCCCCTATACTCAGGCTGAGCTGGTGGATTTGGGCTCCTGGTTTAGGCAGAAGCCCTCGGAGTCAGTATCAGCTTGGCTCCTGCGTCTGTGGGACTCAGGGGTGGATGGAATTGTTCTGTCGGGATCGGAGATGGGAAAGCTGTCTTCCCTGACAGTGCAGCCTGCCTTGAGGCAGCTATTACAAAATGCACATCAGACCCCAGGGAGTCACACCCTCCTCGATTGGCTCATGGCTGCACTTCGTGCTGTGTGGCCCAATCCGGGTGATCTACCATCCTCTTCTGTTAGATGGCAGACGTATGCTGAACTCCAACAGGTGCTACGAGAGCTGGGCATGAGAAATGCCATCTATAGTCCAGAGAATTATGGCCCAGATGAAGAGATTTTCACTACCAGGATGAGAAATATTGTACTTCAAATGGCTCCTACATCCCTCTTTGGGTCTCTAGTGGCCATTCTTTCCCCTCACTTAGGGCATCCCATAAGTGAGGTGACATGTACAGTAGCAGACTTGGAAGAGGCGGAAGCAACAAAAATTCAGAAAGAAATAAGACCTGTTGCTCACAAGAAGAATTTACAGGGCCCCGTGAAGGTTATGAGGACCCAGATGTGGGTTGATTTAATACAGGCAGGAGCAGATGGAAGGAAATCAGATGGGAAGTCAAATAGGATCTTACTAGAGCTATGGCAACAGCTGAAACCAGAGCAGCAGTTCCAGCCCTTAAGACCAAAGAGGCAGAGGTCAGAGACAGAGCCACGAGTGCGGCCTGTGTGTTTGCGAGACTTCCTGCTGGAAAGCAAGCCAACCCCACTTGAGCCCACACAGGAAGGTGATTGGGGAACACGGTTTGACTGAGGGGAAGGTCAAAGTATCTGCCCTGAGGGACCAGGGGGCGACCGGAGACCACATGATGGCTGGAATAAACACACTTTGGACTTAATCTGCTTGGGGCTTTGAACCTAGCTGAATCCTCTGGGTTGAGGATTATTATAATTTTTGTTACCTGTATCTTAATCTTTTATTATCTCTGAGTTGTTGTCATTGTCTGCTGCTGTTGTGGAATCTGGTTACAGTGCTCCAGCTTTCCCGCACAGGGACCATTGCGGAAGATGGAAAGCATGTAGATTGTAAGGCCAGAATCCTGGACGGGTGCAGTGTGGGTAAAGTGGGGTTCCTATGGGCAGGATCCTCACTGAACTTAAACCACCTGATGATGTAACTGGCCTGTTGCTATGCTACCATTTCCACACCTTTAGGCAATAAGCCATTATTGTGTTATATAAAGAGCTCTGCCCAGTGCTCTGGGCATGACAGGGTACAGGGCTGCAAGGCTGCAGGAGAGCAAAGCAGAGGCTGGAGTGGTGGCAGTGCCGAGGACAGAGGCCCAGAGGACGGCTGTGCGGGACGGCTGTGCAGAGAGGCCCAGAAGACGGCTGTGCAGACAGAGGGGCCCAGAGGCAGAGAGCAGCTTGCTGCATACAGACTTGCTCCGAGTGAACGGGATTTTAATGACTGACCTGCCACCTGGAAATAAAGTTGGGTATAGCTCTTTCACCCCAAGAACCCTTTGCTGTAAATTTCTTTGGTCACAGTGAATCTATAGCAAACTTGCCTGGGGCTGAAACCCATTGGCAAGACACACATATACACATACAGTGCACATATACATACATAAACAGCACACATATACACAGATCACATGTACATGCATACACACACACGCATACACATATACACACACACACACAGATTCCAGCTTTCTGCCTATTATTCACCATTATATCCTATGTCTACAACATTTGGCACTTAGTAGGTGCTCCATAAATATTTATAGGATGAAAGAATGAATATTGTGGGCCCGGCTCTGTGAAGAGTGGTTTTTATCATTTTAAAGGTACATTACCAATATATAATGGCAGCTGTGAACAAGTTCCTCAAAAAAATCAAACATAGAGTTACCATACGACCCAGCAATTCCACTCCTAGTTGTATACCCAAGAGAATTAAAAACATATGTTCACACAAAAATTCATACATGAATGTTCATAGCAGCATTATTCATAACAGCGAGAAAGTGGAAACAGCACAGATGTCCTTCATGTGATGAGTGGATAAACAAAACATGTCCATCCAGCAGAATATCATTTTGCCATAAAGAGGAGTGAATTACTGATAATATGCTACAACTTGGCTGGATCTTGAGAACCTTACGCTAAGTGAAAGGAGCCAGCCCCACAAGACCACAGATTATAGGACACCCCTGGAATGAAAATGACCAGAATAGGCAAATCCAGAGACAGAAAGAGGATTAGTGGTCACCAGGGGCTGGCGGAGGGGAGGGTGAAGAGTGACTGCTAATTGGCACAGGGTTTCCTTTGTAGCAGTGAAAATGTTCTAGAAGTAGGTAGTGATGGTAGATGCACACTTCCGTGTATATACTAAAAACCACTAGTACACTTTAAAATGGTGAATTTCATGTGGACTTTATCTTAAATATACACCCATGTTAAATACTCTTCAAATCCCTGTCTTACAGGATGATGAAAACAAGTTCAAGGGAGCAGCTCTGCCTGGTGACCAGCAGCCTTACAAGTCTCCACACAGGCTTGACCGAAGTCCGATCAAAGTCTTAGAGGGCCACCCTGCAATTCTCCAGGGAGCGGCAGGAGGTAAGCAGCATGGCGAGGCTGTGTCTCACCTGCCTCCTCTCTTTAGGAGTCTGCTGCCAGGCCGTTTCTCATCCACCTGCCCTATTTCCATTAGGATGCGTCTGAAGAGTCCTGTGAAAGTCCATAAAACTGCTTGACTAGAGGTGAGAGCTGGCTCTGCATAGCAGAGCGACTCACTGGCCATACCATCTGGTATGTGGGCCTCCAGCCTGGTATCATCCTGTGGGACTAGGGACACGAGGAGCTGACTCCAGGCTGACTGTGCTCTTGCTGTGTGTGTGTGTAACATCCTGTCTGCGTGCATGTGGGCTCAATGCCTCCTGACAGCCCAGCCCACGGAAGTGTGGCCAGCCGGCCTGGCAGCTGAAGTGTTAACCCTCAGCAGCCCTGCTGCTACCACGTCGCTGCTTTGGGAATGCTTAACATTAAGGTGCAAGAAGAAATACATTTTCCTAGGTCCCATCGTTGCTGTAGCCAAGATCCTGACGCAGGTAGTCTGACTCAAATTCGACAAAGTAAAATCCACCTAGCAGGTTATCTGACGACAGTACATTAAAATTAGGACATTTCTAGAAAACACAAGATGATTTGTTCTTCTAATGTTCTTCTCTGACCTCTTCAAAATTCCTGCCTTATCTTTACTACAACAAATTCACAGGAATCAAGAACTCAGAAAAGTCTCTTTGGGGGACATTTAGATAGTCATTCTTGGGAAAATTTTGGGGTAGGACATGTAAAGCCACTTAAGAACTTTTAGAAACACTTGCCTAGGAATATATATACATTTATTTCCCAGGATTAGAAATTAAACTGGTGGCCTTCATACTATATTGAAACATTGCCTCCGAAATGGCCAGTGCAGTTTCCAAAGGCTGCAGGTTGTCACCCATTAGGAACATTTGGGTCACGGCACTGCACCCAGACCTGCTTCAGTCACCACCCTGAACTTCCAGCTGCCTCTTCTGCCCTTGAGATGGGCAAGCATGGCTAATTCCTGGGAATGAGAGGCAGCAGGTCCTGGGGTTTCCGCCTGTGTTTGCCGAAGGGGTCACCTCAGCAGTGATGGGGGTTTGCAGGCTGAGGCAAGGCTCCCCTTCTCGGTCTGCGAGGCTGGTGATGGGCCATCTCTGACAAAGAGGCAGGGAGGCCCTGCTCTGGTGAAACAGAGCCAAGCCTGGCAGGTGCTCCTGGCCTTGGACTGAATCCCAGCTCAGGCCCAGGCCACCTGCGAGGTTGGAGCCGCTCCTGAACTCCAAGCCTGACACTTCTGCTCCGTGAGACCCGGGGGACTAATAGCTTCCTCGCAGGCTGGCTGTGTGGCTGGACAGAAATCACGTCCTGGAAGACGCCTGGCCGCCTCACACCTGGAAGCCTTCAATAACTGGTCCAGGAAGGAGAGGCTTGGGGAAAATACACACTTCCATGACCCCAACCATAGGGAAGTAGATCTTTCCAGCTTTAAGAGTGTTAGAGCATCGTCTCGTGAGGGACTTCTCCTCCCCAGTCTTGGAATCAGGCATCTGATCCAGGCCTCCCCTCATCCCAGCAACTCCTAGTCCTTTTGCTCAACTGCGGTCGGAGGCTGGCCAGCAAGAGCCAGCCTGGTCTAGCAGAGCATCTGTCAAGGAGCCTCGCAAAGCACTGGCGTCGAGCTGAGTACGGATTCCCAACATTTGCAGGTGACCGTGCAGCTCGGTCATCGCGGCAAAGTGTGAGGGTGACTGTCGCCACCCTTATTCTATAGAGAGAGGGACTCAACATTACGGCGGCATACCTAACGTTTACCGGCCCTTAGTTTGATCCAGGAATTTAGTTGTATTGTTTCATTTCATCATTTCATTTAATTCACTATCAATACCCAATTTTAGAAGGGGACAGAACCGAGGCCCAGGAGGGTTAAGTAACCTGCCCCAGGTCACATAATGCTGTCCGAGGTCAGGGTGAGCGTGTCGCCGAGACCAGCAGGGTGAGTTTGAGGCTGTTCACAGCAGGGCCACAATCTGGAGAGCTTGCGGTTTAGGAACAAACGAGAATGAAATTCAGGATGTGGCCACATGGGGGCAGTAGATCAATACAAAAGGGAAAGGCAGCTCCTTGCGCAGCCCTCAGCCCTGGGAGGCCTCCAGGGAGTCCCATTTCATACTTACTTTACAGGTTTTTCCAGGTAGTAGCGGGAATCATGTTAAAGCGTAATGTGTCTGGGGTGGCAGAAGAGAGTTATGGAAATGGTTTGTAAAACTTGGTATAACCCCGGGCGAAACGGTTGGCGAACAAGGGTACTACGCAAATTGAACCACGGGAAGAATTCAAGGATGATGAGGCTAAGGGCAGCTGCTCCCATTAAAAATCACTCCCCCTTGTCCAGCTTCTACCCTAAGCCAGTTTCAGACGCGGAGCCCATTAACTGATGAAGAGGCTGGAACTCCAGGATGAAAGACCCTGCAACACCGGGCAGCTGAACACGGTGCTGATCGCTTCTGGTCTCCCAAAGGAACCTATGGCTATTTACTTGGGCAACTGGGCGCTGGGAAAAGGAAAACGCCTGAACACTTTAAAGACAGGTGGCCACAGACAGCTAACCTGAGACTCAAAGTGTAACATGGCCCCTTGTTACACAGGAGCACGTACTGGCCAGCTAATAAATGGCAATACATGGAGTTCTGGACAGAGTCCAGTTCAGAGTAGGTCCGCTGACGTTTGTACTACAATGGTCATTTCCACAGTCCTCCCATGTACATTAGGAATAGAAATCCCTAAAATTGGCCTAATCTCCACAATTCTTTTCTTTATAGCCATGTGCACAGGTATGGATTTGTATTTCAATGTGGTTTTAATTGACTTTTTCAAGTTGACTAATGATATTTAGCATCTTTCATATGCTATTAGATATTTGTGTATCTTCTTTGGTGAAATGCCTAGTTTGCCCACACTTAATTGGTTTGTTTGCTTCTTACTGAGTTCATTTCTTTGTATATTTCTGGATGAGTCCTTAACACACATTTGATGAACGAATAATTTTTCCCAGTCTGTGGCTTTGCATTTTCGTAATGGTGCCTTTCACAGAGCAAAGGCTTTTAACTCTGATAAACTTAAATGTTCTCCTTTTATGCTTTCAGTGTCATGGCTAGGAATTCTTTGCCTAACCCCAGGTTGTGAAGATTTCCTCCAGTGTTTTCCTCTAAAAGTTTTATAGTTTTACTTTATACATGTGTATCTATAATCAAATTTATTTGACCACCAAACGCTATTACATCAACCAAGAACTATACTATTCAATGGTTTATTGAGTTTAAATTCACATGACCTAAAATTAACAATTTTAACGTGTACAATTCAGTAGCTTTTAGCACATTCACAGTGTTGCGCACATGTACAGGTGTCCGTATTTCATTCCTTTTTATGGCTGAATAATATCCTAATGAATGCATATGCCACAGTTTATTTATCCCTTCATCCACTGATGGATATTTGGGTTGTTTCCATCTTTTGGCTGTTGTGAATAGGGCTGCTATGAATATGTGCTACAAGTATTTGTGTCAGTACTCTTTTATAATTCTGTTGGGTAAATAGCTAGGAATACAATTGCAAGGTCGTGTGGTAATTCTGTTTAACTTTTTGAAGGACTGATAAACTGTTTTCCACAGCAGCTGCACCATTTTGCTTTTGTATCAGCAAGGTATAAGGATTCTGATTCCTCCACTTCTCCCTGACACTTGCTATTTTTCTGTTTTTTAAATTATTGCCATCGTAGTGGGTGGGAAATGGTACCTCACTGTGGTTCTGATTTGCAGTTCCCTAATGACTAATGATGCCGAGCGTCTTATCACGTGATACTGGCCATTTGTATATCTTCTTTGGAGAAATGTCTGTTTACATCCTTTGCCCATTTTTAAATTGTGTTATCTTTTTGTTCTTGATTTATAAGGCTTCTTTATATATTCTGAATCCTAGACTCTTATCAGATATATGATTTCCAAACATTCTCTCCCATTTGGTAGGTACAGTCAGTTGTGGTAATTGGTCTTTCTATGAATTTTCCCATTTCATCTACTTTATATAATTTGTTGGTGTACAAATTGCTCATAATATTCTCGTATAATCCCTTTTGTTTGTATAAAGTCAGTAGTAATGCCCCATTTTCATTTCTGATTTTAGTTATTTGCATCTTCTTTTTTCTTTTCATTCTATCTAAAAATTTGTCAATTTTGTTAATCTTTTAGAGAATCAGTTTTTGGGTTGCAGTGATCCTCTCTATTGTTTTTCCGTTCACTATTTCATTTATTTCCACTCTAATCTTTATTATTTCCTTCCTTATGCTAGCTTTGAGTTTAGTTTGCTCTTCTTTTTCTATTCCTTGATATTTAAAATTAGGTATTGATTTGAGATTTCTTTTTTTATATATTTTTTTATTAAGGTATTATTGATATACACTCTTATAAAGGTTTCACAATGAAAAACAGTGTGGTCACTACATTTACCCATATTATCATGTCCCCACCCAAACCCCAATGGAGTCACTGCCCATCAGTGTAGTAAGATGCCACAGATCCAGTATTTGCCTTCTCTGTGCTACACTGTTTTCCTCATGATCCCCCACACCATGTGTACTAAACATAATACCCCTCAATCCCCTTCTCCCACCCTCCCCATTCGCCTTCCCACACCCCTCCCCTTTGGTAACCACTAGTTCCTTCTTGGAGTCTCTGAGTCTCCTGCTATTTTGTTCCTTCAGTTTTGCTTCATTGTTATACTCCACAAATGAGGGAAATCATTTGGCACTTGTCTTTCTCCGCCTGGCTTATTTCACTGAGCATAATATCCTCCAACTCCATCCATGTTGTTGCAAATGGTAGGGTTTGTTTCTTTCTTATGGCTGAATAGTATTCCATTGTGTATATGTACCACTTCTTCTTTATCCATTCATCTACTGATGGACACTTAG
>JAQQAC010002629.1:8255690-8267853 GCA_029783875.1 Phataginus tricuspis
TCTTCTTTGGAGAACTGTCTCTTCATATCCTCTGCCCATTTTTTAATCGGGTTATTAGCTTTTTGGGTGTTGAGGTGTGTCAGTTCTTTATATATTTTGGATGTTAACCCCTTCTCAGATATGTCATTTACAAATATATTCTCCCATACTGTAGGATGCCTTTTTGTTCTGTTGATGGTGTCCTTTGCCGTACAGAAGCTTTTTAGTTTGATGTAGTCCCATGAGTTCATTTTTGCTTTTGTTTCCCTTGCTCAAGGAGATACATTCAGGAAGAAGTTGCTCATGCTTATATTCAGGAGATTTTTGCCTATGTTGTCTTCTAAGAGTTTTATGGTTTCATGACTTACATCCAGGTCCTTGATCCATTTCGAGTTTACTTTTGTGTATGAGGTTAAACAATAATCCAGTTTCGTTGTCTTGCATGTAGCTGTCCAGTTTTGCCAACACCAGCTGTTGAAGAGGCTGTCATTTCCCATTGTATGTCCACGGCTCCTTTATCATATATTAATTGACCATATATGGTTGGATTTATATCAGGGCTCTGTAGTCTGTTCCATTGGTCTATGGGTCTGTTCTTGTGCCAGTACCAAATTGTCTTGATTACTCTGGCTTTGTAGTAGAGCTTGAAGTTGGGGAGCATAATCACCCCAGCGTTATTCCTCCTTCTCAGGATTACTTTGGCTATTCAGGGTCTTTTTTGGTTCCATATGAATTTTAGAATGATTTTCTCTAGTTCATTGAAGAATGCTGTTGGTATTTTGATAGGAATTGCACTGAATCTGTAGATTGCTTTAGGCAGGATGGCCATTTTGACAATATTAATTCTTCCTATCCATGAGCATAGAATGTGTTTCCATTTATTGGTATTTTCTTTAATTTCTCTCATGAGTGTCTTGTAGTTTTCAGAGTATAGGTCTTTCACTTCCTTGGTTAGGTTTATTCCTAAGTATTTTATTCTTTCTGATCCAACTGTGAATGGAATTGTTTCCCTGATTTCTCTCTCTGCTAGTTCATTGTTAGTTTATAGGAATGCAACATATTTCTGCATATTAATTTTGTATTCCCCAACTTTCCTGAATTCAGATATTAGATCTAGTAGTCGATTCCTTAGGGTTTTTATGTACACCATCATGTCATCTGCAAACAGGGACAGTTTAACTTCTTCCTTGCCAATCTGGATGCCTTTTATTTCTTTGTGTTGTCTGATTGCCATGCTTAGGACCTCCAGTACTACGTTGAATAGAAGTGGAGAGAGTAGGTATCCATGTCTTGTTCCCAACCTTAAAGGAAAAGCTTTCAGCTTCTCACTGTTAAGTATGATGTTGGCTGTGGGTTTGTCATATATGGCCCTTATTATGTTGAGGTACTTGCCCTCTATACCCATTTTGTTGAGAGTTTTTATGATGAATGGATGTTGAATTTTGCCGAATGCTTTTTCAGCATCTATGGAGGTGATCATGTGGTTTTTGTTTTTCTTTTTGTTGATGTGGTGGATGATGTTCATGGATTTTTGAATGTTGTACCATCCTTGCATCCCTGGAATAAATCCTACTTGATCATGATGGATGATCTTTTTGATGTATTTTTGAATTCTGTTTGCCAATATTTTGTTGAGCATTTTTGCATCTATGTTCATCAGGGATATTGGTCTGTAATTTTCTTTTTTTGTGGTGTCTTTGCCTGGTTTTGGTATTAGAGTGATGCTGCCTTCATAGAATGAGTTTGAAAGTATTCCTTCTTCTACTCTTTGGAAAACTTTAGGGAGGATGGGTATTAGGTCTTCACTAAATGTTTGATAAAATTCAGCAGTGAAGCCATTTGGTCCAGGCGTTTTGTTCTTAGGTAGGTTTTTGATTACCAGTTCAATTTCCTTGCTGGTAATTGGTTTGTTCAGATTTTCTGTTTCTTTCTGGGTCAGCCTTGGAAGGTTGTATTTTCCTAGAAAGTTGTCCATTTCTTCAAGGTTATCCAGTTTGTTACCATGTAATTTTTCATAGTATTCTCTCATAATTCATTGTATTTCTGTGGTGTCCATAGTGATTTTTCCTTTCTCATTTCTGATTCTGTTTATGTGAGTAGACTCTCTTTTTTTCTTGGTAAGTCTGGCTAGGCGTTTATCTATTTTGTTTATTTTCTCGAAGAACCAGCTCCTGCTTTCATTGATTCTTTCTATTGTTATATTCTTCTAGATTTTATTTATTTCTCATCTAATTTTTATTATGTCCCTCCTTCTGACTTTGGGCCTCATTTGTTCTTCTTTTTCTACTTTCATTAATTGTGAGTTTAGACTGCTCATATGGGATTATTCTTCTTTCCTGAGGTAGGCCTGTATTGCAATATACTTTCCTCTTAATACGGCCTTCGCTGTGTCCAAAAGTTTTTTTGGGGGGGGGACATTTTATTTTATTTTATTTTATTTTATTTTATTATTTTTTATTTTGGTATCATTAATCTACAGTTACATGTGCAACATTATGGTTACTAGACTCCCCACATCATCAAGTCCCCAACACATACCCCACCACAGTCACCGTCCATCAGTCCATATGAATTTTAGAATTATTTGTTCCAGTTCATTGAAGAAAGCTGTTGGTAGGTTGATAGAGATTGCGTTGAATCCATAGATTGCTTTACATAGTATAGCCATTTTGACAATATTTATTCTTCCTAGCCAAGAGCATGGGGTGCATTTCCATTTGTTAGTGTCCTCTTTAATTTCTCCTAGGAGTGTCTTGAGAGTACAGGTCTTTCACTTCCTTCATTAGGTTTATTCCTAGGTATTTTATTCTTTTAGATGCAATTGTGAATGGAATTGTTTTTCTGATTTCTCTTTCTGTTAGTTCATCGTTAGTGTATAGGAAAGCAACAGATTTCTGTGTGTTAATTTTGTATCCTGCAACTTTGCTGAATTCAGATATTAGTTCTAGTAGTTTTGGAGTGGAATCTTTAGGGTTTTTTATGTACAGTATCATGTCATCTGCAAATAGTGACAATTTGACTTCTTCTTTACCAATCTGGATGCCTTGTATGTCTTTGTTTTGTCTGATTGCCGTGGCTAGGATCCCAGTACTATGTTGAATAACAGTGGAGAGAGTGGGCATCCCTGTCTTGTTCCCGATCTTACAGGAAAAGTTTTCAGCTTCTCACTGTTAAATATGATGTTAGCTGTGGGTTTGTCATATATGGCCTTTATGATGTTGAGGTACTTGCTGTCTATACCCATTTTCTTGAGACTTTAAATCATGAATGGACGCTGAATTTTGTCAAATGCTTTTTCAGCATCTATGGAGATGATCATGTGGTTTTTGTTCTTCTTTTTGTTGATATGGTGGATGATGTTGATGTATTTTCGAATGTTGTATCATCCTTGCATCCCTGGGATGAATCCCACTTGATCATGGTGTATGATCCTCTTGATGTATTTTTGAATTCGGTTTACTAATATTTTGTTGAGTATTTTTGCATCTACGTTCATCAGGGATATTGGTCTGTAATTTTATTTTATGGTGAGGTCTTTGCCAGGTTTTGGCATATAGTGATGCTAGCTTCATAGAATGAGTTTGGAAGTATTCCCTCCTCCTCTATTTTTTGGAAAACTTTAAGGAGAATGGGTGTTATTTCTTCTCTATATGTCTGGTAGAATTTAGAGGTGAATCCATCAGGTCTGGGGGTTTTGTTCTTGGGTAGTTTTTTGATTACTGATTCAATTTCGTTGCTGGTGATTGGTCTGTTTAGTTTTTATGTTTCTTGCTTGGTCTGTCTTGGAAGGTTGTATTTTTCTAAGAAGTTGTCCGTTTCTTCTATGTTTTGCAGCTTGTTAGCATATAGATGCTCATAATAGTCTCTTATAATTCTTTCTTTTCTGTGGGGTCCGTCGTTATTTTTCCTTTCTCATTTCTGATTCTGTTTATGTGTGTAGATTCTCTTTTTCTCTTAATGAGGCTGGCTAGGGGTTTATCTACTTTGTTTATTTTTTTCAAAGAACCAGCTCTTGGTTTCATTGATTTTTTCTATTGTATTATTCTTCTCAATTTTATTTATTTCTTCTCTGATCTTTATTTTGTCCCTCCTTCTGGTAACTTTGGGCCTCATTTGTTCTTCTTTTTCCAATTTCAATAATTGTGTCTTTAGACTGTTCATTTGGGAATGTTATTTCTTCTTTAAATAGGCCTGGATTGCAAAATACTTTCCTCTTAGAACTGCCTTTGCTGCGTCCCACAGAAGTTGTGACTTTGTGTTGTTGTTGTCATTAGTCTCCATATATTCTTTGATTTCTGTTTTGATTTGGTCGTTAACCCATTGATTCATTAGGAGAATGTTGTTAAGTCTCCATGTATTTGTGAGCCTTTTTGATTTCTTTCTAAAATTTATTTCTAGTTTTATACTTTTGTGATGTGAGAAGTTGGTTGGTAGGATTTCAATATTTTTGAATTTACTGAGGTTCTTTTTGTGGCCTTGTATGTGGTCTATTCTGGAAAATGTTCCATGTGCACTTGAGAAGAATGTGTATCCTGCTGTTTTTGGGTGCAGAGTTCTGTAGATATCTGTTAGGTCCATCTGTTCTAGTGTGTTGTTCAGTGCCTCTGTGTCTTTACTTATTCTCTGTCTGGTTGATCTGTCCTTTGGAGTGAGTGGTGTGTTGAAGTCTCCTAAAATGAATGCATTGCTGTCTATTTCCTCCTTCAATTCTGTTAGTATTTGTTTCACATATGCTGGCGCTCCTGTGTTGGGTGCATATATATTTATAATGGTTATATCTTCCTGTTGGACTCACCCCTTTATCATTATGTAATGTCCTTCTTTATCTCTTGCTACTTTCTTCGTTTTGAAGTCTATTTTCTCTGATACAAGTACTGCAACACCTGCTTTTTTCTCTTTGTTGTTTGCATGAAATATCTTTTTCCATCCCTTCACTTTTAGTCTGTGTATATCTTTGGGTTTGAGGTGAGTCTCTTGTAAGCAGCATATAGATGGGTCTTGCTTTCTTATCCACTCTGTTACTCTGTGTCTTTTGATTGGTGCATTCATTCCATTTACATTTAGGGTGATTATTGATAGATATGTACTTATTGCCATTGCTGGCTTTAGATTCGTGGTTACCAAAGGTTCAAGGGTTGCCTCTTTACTATCTAAGAATCTAACTTAACTTTCCTGTTAAGTTATTGTGAACGCCGTCTGATGTTTCTTTATCACTCCCTTCCTGTTCTTCCTCCTCCATTCTTTATATATTAGGTGTTTTATTCTTTGCCTTTAGTTAGTATTTGGATGGTTTGCTTTCTTTGCTATGATTTTATTTTCTCTGGTGACATCTTTTTAGCCTTAGGGGTGCTTCCCTCTAGAGCGGTCTGTTTAAGATATCCTGTAGTGGTGGTTTATGAGAGGCAAATTCACTCAACTTTCGTTTGTCTGGAAATTTTTTAATCCCTCCATCATATTTAAATGATAACAATATTCTTGGTTCAAGGCCCTTCTGTTTCATTACATTAAATATATCATGCCATTCTCTTCTGGCCTGTAAGGTTTCTGTTGAGAAGTCTGATGATAGTCTGATGGGTTTTCCTTTGTAGGTGATCTTTTTTCTCTTTCTAGCTGCCTTTAATACTCTGTCTTTATCTTTGACCTTTGCCATCTTAATTATTATGTGCCTTGGTTTTGTCTTCCTTGGGTCCCTTGTGTTGGGAGATCTGTGGGCTTCTGTGGACTGTGAGACTATTTCCTTCCCCAGCGTGGGAACGTTTTCAGCAATTATTTCTTCAAAGACACTTTCTATCCCTTTTTCTCTCTCTTCTTCCTCTGGTACTCCTATAATGCGAATATTGTTCTGTTTCGATTGGTCACACATTTCTCTTAATATTCTTTCATTCCTAGAGCTCCTTTTATCTCTCTCTGCCTCAGCTTGTCTGTATTCCTGTTCTGTTTTCTATTCCATTAGCAGTCTCTTGCACCTCATCCAGTCTGCTGTTAAGCCCGTCAATGGCTTGTCTGATTTCTGCATAGTCTTTCCTCACTTCCCTCACTTCCTCGCTCAGCTCTTGCACATTTCTCTGTAGATCCATCAGAATGGTTATGACTTTTATTCTGAATTCTTTTTCAGGGAGACTGTGCATGTCCTTCAGGTTCCCTCTCTGGGGTTGTCTGGGTCTGAAGCTTTGTCTGTACCATATTCCTCTGTCTTTTCATGGCTATAGAAGTGGTTGCTGGTAGTTGCCACGTATGTCAGCTGGGCTCTTTATGACTTTAAAAAGGAAAAAAAAGAAAATAAAAGAAAAAAATAAAAATAGAAATAAAAATAAAATAATAATAATAAAAAAAGAAAGAAAGAAAGAAAGAAAAGAAAGAAGAAAAAACAACTAAAAAAAAAACAAACCACCCACCAGGAGTGGATTCTGTGGGGATGCGGTAGGTGGCACTGTTGCTCCACTATTCCAGGGCTGTGGCCGCGCTGCTCCGCAAGGCCCTTTATAGCTCTGGCCAGGGTGGGAACAAATGGGAGGCTGTTGATCTCTGTGAGAGGCCTATGTGTGGCCACCCTTTCCCAGTCGTCAGCTAAGGGGTCCGAAGCTCTCCAGGACTCCCAGCCTGCTGGGCTGAGTGTGCCGGGGCGATCCGGTCCTCCTCTGGGCTCCTGTCTCTTTAAGACCACTGAAAAAAGTGGGCACTTTTCTTCTTTTTTTTTTCCTTCTCGGAGCTGGCTGCAAGCAACCTGGCATGTTCCTGCTGAGACCCTGCGCCCTCTGTCTCTCCAATCTCTACACCGTGCGCGATGTGTGTCAGCGCTCCCGGTGCAGATCACCAGGGCTGTTTATTTCGCGGGCCTGTACTTCCACTCCCTCCCAGTTCTGAATCCTCTCCTCCCACCGGTGCGCTGGGGTGGGGGAGTGATTGGGTCCCGCCGGGTCTCAGCTCCGTGTCTTACCCGCCTCGCGGGGTGCCGAGTCCTCTCAGGTGTAGCTGCATGCTGTGCGCTTTCCTGTGTTTTTGTGGATAAATATAATGTTGGGAGGAGATTTCTGCCACTCTGCTCACGTCGCCATCTTCCGGAAGTCGTCGAGGCTGTGGGATTTTTAAAAAAATCAAAATAATATATGCATATAACTTCAAAAGTCACACAATGGCTAAAAGTCTATAATAAGATCAGTAGTCTGCTGGTTCCCCTCACCTCTCCCTTTTTCTCTCCTCCCCAGCTCCCTAGAAGCAACCACTTTCAATTGTTTTCATTTTTTGTTAGCATCTATTTCTATAGTTTTAAGTAACACGTGCATCCTGCTGTCTCTTAATAGTCTCTTCATTATTCCTTCATCACTCACTGACTTCCCATTGGGGCAGGAAGGGGCCTTAGCTCTCTCAAGTGCACCCTTCTCCTCAATCTTTTCTCCTTTAAATATATCACATTTGGCAGCTGAATCATTGTTTCCGTTATTGTGCCTTTGAAAGACTGTCCACCACTAAGCCAGGTGGAGTGTTGTGATTCCATTTCCTCTCTGACGTAACCTTTCGTGTTGCCTCATTCTTCTCATTTGTTTAGCATTCTCTGAATGCCTGGCCAAGTCTAGCCCTACCTTCCAACAGCTCCATGTGATTTTTCCATAGCGGCAAATGTATGCCAGCCACTGTTTTTCCTGAGACGTCCACCCTGGAGTCCTGGGTCCCTGGTCCTCCTGCTCACTCTGAACTGGTTGGTCTCTAGGCGTGATGCACAGTAGCTTTCTGAGAAAAGACACGTCTTGTCTGTCCATTCCAATCCCCTGAGGAGTTTCTAAACACGGCACATACCCTCTCCCATGCCCAGCTGTGCTGACACAGCGGGTCTGGGGCAGGGCTCAGGAGTGCAGGCCCTCTGCGCACTCTCACCTGCCTCTGGGCATCTTGGGAATTAAGTCAGGTTCTGGTTCTGGCTCCCTTTCAGACTTGCAATTCACTTGGCTCTTCTGGGCCTCAGTTTCCTGGGCTTCAAAGCAGAGATAAAATCTACCTGCCTTCCTCACCATCTCACTTCTTGAGACGATGTCCGAGGAAATCTCTGTACATCACCCAGACCTCTCAGTATCTAAGGGTGGACTAGACCACGGTGTTGCGTTACCAACTGAAGTCTGCATTCAAGTCCTACCATGTGTCATGCGACGCTACCTGGCGTCCAGGCCTCAGCTTCTCAGATTGTGAAATGTAGCATCTGGACTCAGTGGTTCTCCACCCTGCCTGTCCATCAGAACCACCTACTGATGGCAGGGCCCACCTCTGGGATTCTGACCCAATAGATCTGGAGTAGGGCCTGAGCATCGGTGTTTCAAGATGCTTCCTAAATGATTCTCACACGCAGCCTGGGCGGAACCACAGGCTAGGGGATCTGGAAGGCCTCTGTCAAGTCTGGAAATAATGCCAAGCCTGCCGGGGGACTGCCAGGCCAGAGGCGCAGATGGTGGCGCCGGATGGGCTGGGGCTGCCACAGCCGCTCCTGGCCCCCTCATCTCTGCTCGGCTCCAGGAGGACCCTCTCCCCGGCCAGCCAGGCCCTCAATTTGTCATGGCAAGAGCAGTGCAAGCTGTAAGGGGTCCCAGCTGTGCACCTGGCAGGCGGCCCCGAGACCCTGATCCCTGCAGCCTGCTGAGACTTCGGGCAGGCAGCTGCGGGTGGAGTGGGGTGGAGGTCAGCTGTCTGGGGGGCCAGCTTAGTGCTCAGACGTTTGCAAACCTAGGGAATGAGGGCTTCCAGTGGGGAGGTGCTGTATTTTAAAAACCACATTTAAAAGAGTCTTTTGAATTCATTAAAGTAAGACATGACTGATATGAAAAAACTTCAAAAATACAGAACAAGGTAAGATAAAAAGAACAACCCAAAAATCACACAAAATACCGCCATCCAGGGATAATGTCTGTTAACATTTTGGAATACTTCATGTGTCTGTACACGTAATGACCCTGACAGTGACTCGCCTGCTTACTCCAGGGTTGGCAAAAGCTGAACCTTGTGTGGACTGCCTGGTGAGACAGCCATGGGACACACGGCGGTGAGGACTCCTGACTCTGTTCTTAGAGATGAAGAAACCTGCCCGAGGCTGCCTCTGGAAGGTGCTAGACTCACGCCCAAATCTGTCTGGCTGCAACCCTACCACTCACTCCTACCAACTGCTAAAGCAGATACAGCAAACATAAAGGTATTGTCCCTCAAAGGAGGGAGTTCTGGGTCCTTTTCCCCGTTAATATCTCCTGGCCTTTTCCCAACAGCATTAAAACACTTATTTAGAGTCACTTGTAATCTAAAAAAAGTAAATAAAGGAAGGTACCATTTTCACATAACACATTTACATGTAAAAATGTTACACACGTGCATTGAGGAGTTCAAACTGTTCAAATGCCTTGATTCCGTCACCCCATTCCTAGGAACCTATCCTAGGGAAATAGAGGTCCTGGAACCCATCCACTGCAGCATTATTTAGAGCTGGGAAAAATGCTGTGGGAAAATTATTTGAATGTATAATATGCAGGCTTCAGAAAAGTATGCCAGTACCAAAAACTATATTTTTTAAGTATATTTAATGGCACACGAAAATATTTCCAGACTATGTAAAGAGAAAAAAGTAGGATGTGATCCTGATTTGTTAAGCTTGCAGAACAAACCCATATACATTAAATAAAAGTTCAGCATTCCTGTTACCCAATAAGGTAAAAAGGGGAAACTATCTCCAAATGTGTAGGCTATGTTTAAGATGGGCTGAATTCCAATACAGTTTCATGGCATATTCACAATGCCCTTTGTGGGTGTGAGGGCCTGACAGACCACAGAGATAAGCAGCTAAGAGGTCAGGAAGAGACCTGTGTGAGGGCCAGAAGGGACCTACCCTAGGAAGATCCTGAGTCAGGGCAAAAACTAGTTTCAAATGCGCCCCAAAACCACAGTGCCAAGGACTGAGCATCCTTGGCAAATTGGCAAATTTGTAAGCAAGTTGCTCCTTCCATGGGTAACCATGAGGTGTGACTCCCTGGGAATAGCAGAGGCCTATGTTTATTTAATGATGGCTAATGACATGCTAAGCAATGCAGGAGAGGCCAGGGTTTGCAAATAGTAATAGGAAAGGGCTACAGGAACACTCCAGTGTTACCAATCACATCTCTGAGTGGTAGGATTAATCAACGAGTTTATACTGTTATACTTCTGTATTTGCCATATTTTTTATCCTGAATATATATCATCTAAAAATTCTCAGTGAGGAACATTTCAAATAGACCAAACTTAAAAAGACTAGTAAAATGAACCTTTCTATGTCCATTGCTCAGCTTCAGCTATTCTCGACATCCTGCCAAATCTGTCCATTCTCCCAACTTTGTTTTTTTCTGGATTATTTTAAAGCAAATTCCAACTGTTCCTATCTTAGGCCAGTGGAAGACCCTTCAGGTTGTTTCCTGTGTCCTTTTGAAATGACTCTGTGAATCTCTGGCAGTTTCGGTTTTTTCTGACACACAAAATGTCCGTGCTTGTGGTAGATGTTTTGAAATGGTTAGCAATTCCTCTAGGCATGCCCCTTTGCAATATGAGTGCAGTTTCTCCCATCATGCTGGGATTTCTTTTTGAGGGGATGAAAATGTTCTAAAACTGACTATGGTGATAATTGCATATATCTGTGAATAAATTAAAGGCCATTGAGGTGTACATTTGCAATGGGTGAATTGCATGTGAAGTGAATTACATCTCAGTAAAGCTGTTTAAAATTTTTGTGGAAAGGAAAAACATCAATTTCAAGACAGGTAAGCTAAGCTTAACTACTTTTTTTTTTTTCAGTGAAGCTTAGCTAAAAAATCATTTTTCATTTGCAGTGGGGGGAAAAGCACATTCCACATATCACAACCCCGATAACATCTTGTATGGCAGAAATTTGTAACAAGACTTTAGATCTTCTTGGATAATGTAAATAATCAAATAGAAATTTTTAAATGAAAAGCTGAAGGCTCCTTTACTACAGTAGTGATTTGCATTGGAGTTGATATCTTTTATGAACTGGAGGAACCACACCAAAGAAGTGTGTTAATTAGTTAAGCAAAACACACACTCTGCAGGAAAAAAATAATATTCTCCACTCAAAAGAGCATTGTTGATTATTATTAGATGACTATGTTTACATTTTGCTAATCACACTCATATAGGTATAATTTTTAATCAAGGGTTCCCGGAGATCTTAAAATCATTTCAGGAGTTCCTCTAGAGTAAAAAGATTGGAAAGCTGCTCATAAATGGTAGGTAACCATTTCTGCTTTCATTTTTTTCTTAAGGAAAATATCAGCAAAAACATTTGCATGTTCCATTTCTACATTTTTCTTATCCAGAGGATAGTGTACTATATACTATTCTGTACTTTGCTTTTTCTACTTAGCAATATATCCAGGAATCATTCCATAGAGGTAGATAGGTTATCTTATGCAGCCTGGGGTGCCATAACAAAATACTATAGACTGTCCTAAAATTAATATGGACCACAAAAGACCCCGAATAGCCAAAGAAATCCTGAGAAGGATGAATAAAGCTCAGGGGATTATGCTCCCCAACTTCAAGCTCTACTACAAAGTCACAGTAATTAAGACAATTTGGTACTGGCACAAGAACAGACCCATAGACCAATGGAACAGACTACAGAGCCCTGATATAAACCCAAGCGTATATGGTCAATTAATATATGATAAAGGAGCCATGGACATACAATGGGGAAATGACAGCCTCTTCAGCAGCTGGTGTTGGCAAAACTGGACAGCTACATGCAAGACAATGAAATTGGATTATTGTTTAATCCCGTACACAAAAGTAAACTCAAAATGGATCAAAGACCTGAATGTAAGTCATGAAACCATAAAACTCTTAGAAGACAACATAGGCAAAAATCTCCAGAATATAAACATGAGCAACTTCTTCCTGAATGCATCTCCTTGAGCAAGGGAAACAAAAGCAAAAATGAACTCATGGGACTACATCAAACTAAAAATTTCTCTACGGCAAAGGAAACCATCAACAGAACAAAAAGGCATCCTACGGTATGGGAGAATATATTTGTAAATGACATATCCGACAAGGGGTTAACATCCAAAATATATAAAGAACTTACGTGCCTCAACACCCAAAAAGCAAATAACCCAATTAAAAAATGGGCAGAGGATATGAAGAGACAGTTCTCCAAAGAAGA
>JAQQAC010002629.1:8268253-8286457 GCA_029783875.1 Phataginus tricuspis
TTTATTGCAGCACTTTTTACAATAGCCAAGATAGGGAAGCAACCTAAATGTCCATCAGTAGATTAATGGATAAAGAAGATGTGGTACATATACACAACAGAATACTATTCAGCCATAAGAAACAAATCCTACCATTTGCAACAACATGGATGGAGCTGGAGGATATTATGCTCAGTGAAATAAGCCAGGCAGAGAAAGACAAGTGCCAAATGATTTCCCTCATTTGTGGAGTATAACAATGCAGGACAATTGAAGGAACAAAATAGCAGCAGCCTCAGAGACTCCAAGAAGGAACTAGCGGTTACCAAAGGGGAGGGTGTGGGAGGGCCGGTGGGGAGGGAGGGAGAAGGGGATTGAAGGGTATTATGTTTAGTACACATGATGTGGGGGATCACGGGGAAAACAGTGTAGCACAGAGAAGGAAAACAGTGAATCTGTGGCATCTTACTACACTGATGGACAGTGACTGCATTGGGGTATGAGTGGGGACTTGATAATATGGGTAAATGTAGTAACCACATTGTTTTTTTTCATGTGAAACTTCATAAGAGTGTATATCAATAATACCTTAATAAAAAAAAATACTATAGACTGGCTGGCTTATGCAACAGAAATTAATTTTCTCCCAGTTCCAGAGGCTTGAAGTCCAAGATCTGAGTGCCAGCATGGTGAGTTTCCGGTGAAAGCGCTCTCCCTGGCTTATAGTGGGCCATGTGCTCCCTGTGCCTCACATGGCAGGGAGAGAGAGTGAGCCCTTGGGTGTCTTTTCTTATAAGGGTACTAATTGCATCAGGAGGGCCACCTCCTCATGATTGTGTTTACACCTAACAACCCTCCCAAAGGCTCCTTCAAATACTATCACATTGTGGAGTTAGGGCTTCAACACATGAGTTATGAGGGGACACAATTCAGGACAGAGCAGCAGGGGAGCTCACTGCTCCTTACATTTACATAAGAATCCATTACATAGATGAAACATTCCACCAGTCCCTTACTGAGGGACATCTGCATTCTTTACAGACTTTTTTTTATTACAAATAGTGCTGTAATAAAGTCCTTGTTTGTATGTCATTTCATCATTTTGCCTCTTTAGGATAGATTCTTAGAAGTAGGATTGCCAAATTAAAGGGTAAATGCATACTTAATTTTGCTAGATATTGCCAAATTGCTTTCCATAAAGATTGTATCACTTTGCATTCCACAAGCAGTGTATGGTGGCCTGAGTCCCCACATCTCACCATCAGAGTATGTTGTCAAACTTTTGAATATTTGCCAATCTGATAGGGAGAAATGTTATCTCAGGGTAATTTTATTTATTTATTTTAATAGTTTAAATAATGTAATTTATGGCATATAGAGTATAAAACGTTGCTTTCCTCTTTATGAACTTAATGGTTTTCCTTGTCATATCTCCTGTAGAGGTTTTCTTTTTTGCAAATTTTTTTATTATGGTATCACTAATATACAATCACATGAGCAACACTGTGGTTACTAGACTCCCCCCTTTATCAAGTTCCCCCCACAGACCCCATTACAGTCACTGTCCATCAGCGTACTTAAGGTGCTATAGAATAACCACTTGTCTTCTCTGTGCTGTACTGCCTTCCCCATGCCCCCCCACCACCTACATTATGTGTGCTAATCATGTTGCCCCTTAATCCCCTTATCCCTTCAGAGTCCCTTTCCCTTTGGTAACCGTTAGTCCATTCTTGGGTTATGTGAGTCTGCTGCTGTTTTGTTCCTTCAGTTTTTGCTTTGTTCTTTTTTACATATAATTTATTTTGGTATCATTAATCTACAATTACATGTGCAATATTATGGTTATTTAACTACCCCCTCATCAGGTCCCCCCCACCAACCCCATTAAAATCACTGTCCTATAGAATCATTACTTGTCTTCTCTGAGTTGTATAGCCCTCCCCGCGCCCCCCCAATATTACATCTGCTAATCATAATGCCCCTTTTTCCCCCTTGTCCCTCCCTTCCCACCCATCCTCCTCAGTTCCTTTCCCTTGGTAACTATTAGTCCGTTCTTGGGTTCTGTGAGTCTGCTGCTGTTTTGTTCCTTCAGTTTTTTTCTTTGTTCTTATACTCCACATATGAGTGAGATCATTTGATATTTGTCTTTTTCCGCTTGGCTTATTTCACTGAGCATAATACCCTCTAGCTCCATCCATGTTGTTGCAAATGGTAGGATTTGTTTTCTTCTTATGCCTGAATAATATTCCATTGTGTGTATGTACCACCTCTTCTTTATCCATTCATCTACTGATGGACACTTAGGTTGCTTCCATTTCTTGGCTATTGTAAATAGTGCTGCAATAAACATAGGGGTGCATCTGTCTTTTTCAAATTGGGCTGCTGCATTCTTAGGGTAAATTCCTAGGAGTGGGATTCCTGGGTCAAATGGTATTTCTATTTTGAGTTTTTTGAGGAACCTCCATACTGCTTTCCACAATGGTTGAACTAATTTGCATTCCCACCAGCAGTGTAGGAGGGTTCCCTTTTCTCCACGTCCTCGCCAACATTTGTTGTTGTTTGTGTTTTGGATATTGGCCATCCTCACTGGTGTGAGGTGATATCTCATTGTGGTTTTAATTTGCATTTCTCTGATGATTAGCGATGTGGAGCATCTTTTCATGTGCCTGTTGGCCATCTGAATCTCTTCTTTGGAGAAGTGTCTATTCATGTCCTCTGCCCGTTTCTAAATTGGATTATTTGCTTTTTGTTTGTTGAGGTCGGTGAGTTCTTTATATGTTTTAGATGTCAACCCCTTATCAGATACGTCATTTATGAATATATTCTCCCATACTGTAGGATGTCTTTTTGTTCTACTGATGGTGTCCTTTGCTGTACAGAAGCTTTTCAGCTTGATATAGTCCCACTTGTTCATTTTTGCTTTTGTTACCCTTGACTGGGGAGATATGTTCATAAAGAAGTTGCTCATATTTATGTCCAAGAGATTTTTGCCTATGTTGTTTTCTAAGAGTTTTATGGTTTCATGACTTACATTCAGGTCTTTGATCCATTTTGAATTTACTTTTGTGTATGGGGTTAGACAATGATCCAGTTTCATTCTCTTGCATGTAGCTGTCCAGTTTTGCCAACACCAGCTGCTGAAGAGGCTGTCCTCTCCCCATTGTATATCCAAGGCTCCTTTATCAAATATTAATTGACTGTATGTGTTTGGGTTAATGTTTGGATTTTCTATTCTGTTCCACTGGTCTGTGGGTCTGTTTTTGTGCCAATACCAAATTGTCTTGATTACTGTAGCTTTGTAATAGAGCTTGATGTCAGGGAGTGTAATTCCTCCTGTTTGATTCCTCCTTCTCAGATTGCTTTGGCTATTCGGGGTCTTTTGTGGTTCCATATGGATTTTAGAATTATTTGTTCCAGTTCATTGAAGAAAGCTGTTGGTATTTTGATAGGGATTGCATTGAATCTGTAGATTGCTTTAGGTAGTATAGCCGTTTTGACAATATTTATTTTTCCTAGCCAAGAGCATGGGGTGCATTTCCATTTGTTAGTGTCCTCTTTAATTTCTCTTAGGCGTGGCTTGTCGTTTTCAGAGTATAGGTCTTTAACTTCCTTCATTAGGTTTATTCCTAGGTATTTTATTGTTTTTGATGCAATTGTGAATGGAATTGTTTTTCTGATTTCTCTTTCTGTTAGCTCATCGTTAGTGTATAGGAAAGCAACAGATTTCTGTGTGTTAATTTTGTATCCTGCAACTTTGCTGAATTCAGATATTAGTTCTAGTAGTTTTGGAGTGGAGTCTTTAGGGTTTTTTATGTACAATATCATGTCATGTGCACATAGTGACAGTTTGATTTCTTCTTTACCAACCTGGATCCCTTGTATTTCTCTGTTTTGTCTGGTTGCTGTGGCTAGGACCTCCAGTACTGTGTTGAATAAGAGTGGGGAGAGTGGGCATTCCTGTCTTGTTCCGATCTTAGGTGGAAAGCTTTCAGCTTCTCACTGTTAAGTATGAAGTTGGCTGTGGGTTTGTCATATATTGCCTTTATGATGTTGAGGTAGTTGCCCTCTATACCCATTTTGTTAAGAGTTTTTATCATGAATGGATGTTGAATTTTGTCGAATGCTTTTTCAGGATCTATGGAGATGATGACATGGTTTTTGTTCTTCTTTTTGTTGATGTGGTGGATGATGTTGATGGATTTTCAAATGTTGTACCATCCTTGCATCCCTGAGATGAATCCCAGTTGATCATGGTGTATGAACCTCTTGATGTATTTTTGAGTTCGGTTTGCTAATATTTTGTTGAGTATTTTTCCATCTGTGTTCATCAGGGATATTGGTCTGTAATTTTCTTTTTTTGTGGGGTCTTTGCCTGGTTTTGGTATTAGAGTGATGCTCGTTTCATAGAATGAGTTTGGAAGTGTTTCCTCCTGTTGTATTTTTGGAAAACTTTAAGGAGAATGGGTATTACGCCTTCTCTACATGTCTGATAAAATTCAGTGGTGAATCAATCTGGCCGAGGGGTTTTGTTCTTGGGTAGTTTTTTGATTACCGATTCAATTTCGTTGCTTGTAATTGTTGTTTAGATTTTATGTTTCTTCCTTGATCAGTCTTGGAAGGTTGTGTTTTTCTAAGAACTTGTCCATTTCTTCTAGGTTATCCAGCTTGTTAGCATATTGATTTTCATAGTATTCTCTAATAATCCTTTGTATTTCTATGGGGTCCGTCGTGATTATTCCTTTCTCATTTCTGATTCTGTTTATGTGTGTTGATTCTCTTTTTCTCTTAATATGTCTGGTTAGGGGTTTAACTATTTTGTTTATTTTTTAAAGGAACCAGCTCTTGGTTTCACTGATTTTTTCAATTGTTTTGTTCTTCTCAATTTTATTTATTTCTTCTCTGATCTTTATTATGTCCCTCCTTCTGCTGACTTTGGTCTTCATTTGTTCTTCTTTTTCCAATCTCAACAATTGTGACTTTAGACTATTCATTTGGGATTGTTCTTCCTTCTTTAAATAGGCCTGGATTGCAATATACTTTCCTCTTAGAACTGCCTTTGCTGTGTCCCACAGAAGTTGGGGCTTTGTGCTGTTGTTGTCATTAGTCTCCATAAATTGCTTGATTTCTGTTTTAATTTGGTTGTTGATTCCATTGATTATTTAGGAGCATGTTGTTGAGCCTCCATGTGTTTGTGAGCCGTTTTGTTTTCTTTGTACAAGTTATTTCTAGTTTTATACCTTCATGGTCTGAGAAACTGGTTGGTACAATTTCAATCTTTTTTAATTTACTGAGGCTCTTTTTGTGGCCTAGGATGTGATCTATTCTTGAAAATGTTCCATGTGCACTTGAGAGGAATGTGTATTCTGCTGCTTTTGGGTGTAGAGTTCTGTAGATGTCTGTTAGGTCCATCTGTTCTAATGTGTTGTTCAATGCCTCTGTCTCCTTACTTCTTTTCTGTCTGGTTGATCTGTCCTTTGGAGTGAGTGGTGTGTTGAAGTCTCCTAAAATGAATGCATTGCTTTCTATTTCTTCCTTTAATTCTGTTAGTATTTGTTTCACATATGTTGGTGCTCCTGTGTTGTGTGCATATATATTTATAATGGTTATGTTCTCTTGTTGGACTGACCCCTTTATCATTATGTAATGTCCTTCTTTATCTCTTGCTACTTTCTTTGTTTTGAAGTCTATTTTGTCTGATACAAGTACTGCAACACCTCCTTTTTTCTCCTTGTTTGCATGAAATATCTTTTTCCATTCCTTCATTTTTAGTCTGTGTATATCTTTGGGTTTGAGGTGAGTCTCTTGTAAGCAGCATATAGATGGGTCGTGCTTTTTTGTCCATTCTATTTCTCTGTGCCTTTTGATTGGTTCATTCAGTCCATTTACATTTAGGGTGATTATCGTAAATATGTACTTATTGCCATTTCAGTCTTTGGATTCGTGGTTACCAAAGATTCAAGGGTAGCTTCTTTACTATCTAACAGCCTAACTTAACTCTCTTATTAGGCTATTATAAACACAGTCTGATGGTTTTTTATTTCTCTCCCTTCTTCTTCCTCCTCCATTCTTTATATACTAGGTGTTTTATTCTGCACTCTTTTGTGTTTCCTTTGACTCTTTTTGTGGATAGTTGATTTTATTTTTTGCCTTTAGTTAATATGGTCTGTTTTCTTTGCTGTGATTTTATTTTCTCTGGTGACATCTTTTTAGCCTTAGGAGTGCTTCCATCTAGAGCAGTCTGTTTAAAATATCCTGTAGAGGTGGTTTGGGGGAGGCAAATTCCCTCAACTTTTGCTTGTTTGGGAATTGTTTAATCCCTCCCTCAAATTTAAATGATAATCATGCTGGATACAGTATTCTTGGTTCGAGGCCCTTCTGTTTCATTGCATTAAATATATCATGCCATTCTCTTCTGGCCTGTAAGGTTTCTGTTGAGAAGTCTGATGATACCCTGATGGGTTTTCCTTTGTAAGTGATCTTTTTTCTCTCTCTCTGGCTGCCTTTAATACTCTGTCCTTGTCTTTGATCTTTGCCATTTTAATTATTATGTCTTGGTGTTGTCCTCCTTGGGTCCCTTGTTTTGGGAGATCTGTGGGGGGCTTCCATGGTCTGAGAAACTATTTCCTTCCCCATTTTGGGGAAGTTTCCAGCAGTTCTTTCTTCAAAGACACTTTCTATCCCTTTTTTTCTCTCTTCTTCTTCTGGTACCCCTATAATGCAAATATGTTCCATTTGGATTGGCCACACAGTTCTCTTAATATTCTTTCATTCCTAGAGATCCTTTTATCTCTCTCTGCCTCAGCTTCTCTGTACTCCTGTTCTCTGTATCTATTCCATTAACAGTCTCTTGCACCTTTTCCAGTCTGCTCTTAAGCCCACGTATCAATTGTTTCATTTCTGTTATCTCCCTCCAGACTTCATCCCTTAGCTCTTGCATATTTCTCTGTAGGTCCATCAGCATGGTTATGACTATTAGTTTGAATTGTTTTTCAGGAAGATTGGTTGTATCTATCCCACCAGGCCCTCTCTCTGGAGTTTTCTGAGTGATTTTCGACTGGACCTTATTCTTCTGTCTTTTCATGGAGATAGAAGTGGCCGAAGGCAGGTGGCACATGTGTCAGCTGTGAGAACAAAGTCCCTTCCTGCTTGTTGTTTGCCTTGCCCTTCTCCACAGCCTGTGCCCGTTACCCACACACTGGGAGATAGTCTCTGGGATAATCCCCTGAGCTACCGTGCACAGATTTGCCCTCCGGCTACCTAGAGCACTGCGTATGGGTTGCAACCGCACCGGGTGTGTTCTCCTGTGAGGACAGCACCCCTTCATGTCTTCTGGACCTTACTCTGGCTTCCACTGCCTGTGCCGGTTACCCGCACACTGGGAGGCAGTCTGTGTCATAATCCCCTGAGCTGCTGTGGGCAGGGCCACTCTCAGGCTAGCCTAGAGCACTGCAGGGGGTTGCAGCCAGGCCAGGTGTATTCTCCTGCGAGGACGGTGCCCCTTCATGCCTTCTAGACTTTGCTCCGGCTTCCGCTGCCTGTGCTGGTAACCTGCCCACCAGGAGGGAGTCTCTGGGATAATCCCCTGAGGTGCAATGGGTGGGGCCGCCCTCAGGCTAGCCTAGAGCACTGCAGTGGGTTGCAGCCATGCTGGGTGGGTTCTCCTGTGAGGATGGTGCCCGTTCATGCCTTACAGACCTTGCTCCAGCTTCCGCTGCCTGTCTGGGTTAGCTGCGTGCTGGGAGGAGACTCTGTGTGTTTGCTGTGGGCGGGGCCGCTCTCCAGCTGCTCCACAGCTGTGGTGGGTCAGCCATTCCATTTGCAGCACTGGCCAGAGGGAACGAATGGCAGGCTGCTTATCACCATGAGGGGCTTCAGGGTTGCTTTACCCAGCAGGGGGTTAGGGGGCCCGAAGTTCCTCAAGATTCCCAGTCTTCTGGGCTGAGTGTGCTGGGACGATTTTGTTCAGCTGTTGGGCCCTTGTCCCTTTAAGACTTTTAAAAAAGCACCCGCTTTTCTTTTGTCCCAGCCGCTCGCAGTCTCCATCTCAGATCCTGCCCTTCCATTTCTCTAATCTCCAGTACACCATGTGGTGTGTGTCTGTGCTCCTGGTGCAGATCACCAGGGGTGGTTATCTAGCAGTCCTGTGCTTCCACTCCCTCCCGGCTCTGATTCGTTTCCTCCCGCAGGTGAGCTGAGGTGGGGGGAGTGCTCGGGTCCCACAGGGTCACAGCTTTGTATCTTACCCCCTTCGTGGGATGCTGAGTTCTGGTGGATGTAGATGTAGCCTGGCTTTTGTACTGTATCTTCTGGTCTCTCTTTTAGGAATAGTGTGTTTTTTGTATTTCCAAAAATATATATGGTTTTGGGAGGAGATTTCCACCGCCCTGCTCACGCTGCCATCTTAGGCCCCTCTGTTTTCAGTTTTTTGAGGAACGTCCATACTAGCAGTGTAGAAGGGTTCCCCTTTCTCCACATCCTTGCCAGCATTTGTTGTTATTTGTCTTTTGGATGTTGGCCATCCTAACTAGGGTGAGGTGATATTTCATTGTGGTTTTAATTTGCATTTCTCTGATTATTAGTGATGTGGAGCATCTTTTCATGTGACTGTTAGCCATCTGAATTTCTTTGGAGAAGTGTCTGTTCAGATCCTGTGCCCATCTTTTAAACAGATTATTTGATTTTTGCTTGTTGAGGTAAGTGAGCTCTTTATATATTTTGTCTCAGGGAAATTTTAACCTGCACTTCCCTTACTATGGAAAAGACTGAGCTTCTTTGCCACTGCATTTCCTTTTCTACTATCAATGTTCATATATTTTCTCATTTGAGAGATCAGGAACACTTCTTATTAGGATTAGTCATTCGTGATATAAATTGTAAATACCATCTCCGATTTTGTTAATTTGTCTTTTGAAAATTTATGGTGATCTTCTCTCTCAACCTCTCTCCTGTAAAAACGTATTTATATCTATGTAGTAAAAGGTATCAATCTTTTCTTCTATTACTTCTGATTTATAAAATTATGAATGTTTTCCCCACTCCCAGGTTATAAAAACTGCACCCCAGTTTCTTCCTCATATGTATATGTTTTCACTTCTCAAATTTAGATCTTTTACTCATTTATAATTTACTCTGGTATATGGGATTAATGAATCTTACATTATCTTTTTCCATATGGGTATGCAATTGTCTCAACACCCTTTACTTAAACGTTTGTCTTTTTCTCACTGACTTAAGATACATCCTTTTTTGTATGCCAGCTTCCCTTTTGCTCTTAGTTCTATTTATGGATTTTTCTATTTGATTCCATTTGTCTGTTCACATGTCACTTCTGTACTGTTTTAATTATAGAGACATTATAACATTTTATGTCTTGGAAGGCTAACCTATCCACATTTCTCTCAAGGTATTTTATTAGCCGTTCTTGCTTGTTTATTCTTCCCTTTTGGAAGTATAAACTTTATGTAATAAACTTGTTTAGCTCTACAAAACAAACAAAACCCCATGGTAATTTCCATTGAGATCAGGATTAGTATTTTGCTTATTAAGGGAAGAATCGACATCTTTAGGAGTCTTCTACCCAAGAACATGGCACATCCATCCATTTGTTCAAGTACACTTTTGTGTCTTTCAAGTGTGCTTCATAATTTTTACTCACACAGATTTTGCATATTTCTGTTAGGTCTACACCAGACACAGTACTTTATTTTTGCCATTTTAAATGAATCTTTTCTTTCATTTTATCTTCTAATTGCTCACTGTTTGTGTGTGTGAAGGCTGTTGACTTCTACTGTTGATTCTGTATCATGTTGCTTTACTAAATTTTCTTATTGTTTGATAGTTTTCCCTTCAACTCTGTTGGGTGTTCCAATTAAATAATTATATTATCTGCAAACAGAGACAGATTTTGCTGTTCTTGTTTGTTTTTTGTGCATTTGTTGCAAAAGCATTATTGTTTCTGTTTGGCCTAAGGCTTGAGAGTGGGCTCAGAGCAGTTAAAAGTTGCGTAGTGGCTTCAGGGAGAGGCTCAAGCAGGAGCCTGACACAAAGGGGATGCAAAGACCACTGGGCTCTGGGGCCTGCTACCTGTGCTTTGAGGGTAAGCCTTCCAAAGGGATACTTGCCCAGCCCAGCCTGCAGAGGTTACTCACAAGGTCACCATCTTCTTAATGAGTTTCACCTCCTCTTCTGGGAAGTGGGTCTCCAGGAGGTCAAAGAGATGGGGCTCTGTGTGGGCAGAAGCCAGGGCATGCAGATCCCAAAAGGCCTGGTTTAGTGTCTTCCCCAGGGACACAGTGACTTCCAAAACATCCAGGGCTTTACCCTGCTCATCTCAGGGTGGTTGGTCTCTGCACACCTGGAAGAGGGCAATGCCCTGAAGAGCCACATCATCACAGTGAAATAGAAGTGCAAAGGGTTAGGTGCCTAAAGCCCACAGATGCAGGTTGACCAGGTGAGTGGTTGCAGCCTCCACACTGGCAGAATAATTCTGACGCATGTCATAGCTCAGGTTGGTTGGCAATAAGTAGCTAAGCACAAAAAACACTGTTGACTGGTCTGGAAGGCAGGGTAGCCGAGAAGATGGTTCCAGTTGTCATAACTAGAGAGGCGGTTAGAGGGTGGTGGGAGGATGGAAGAAGGGGAGTCTCCGGGTCTATTCCCTCCAGTGTTGAAGCAAGAGAGATCCATAAGACTGCCAGGAGTGCTGTTAAATAGAGATTGCTTTCTGTCTTCCTCTCCAGTAATTGTACTTCTTATCTAAAATGCTTTCTCTTGTATAATATGTGTTGGCTAATACTTCTCAAACGATGTTAAATGATAGTGGAGATAGTAGCGTGATTCCTGACTTCAATATTTCTACATTAAGATACGTTGCTGTTAGGCAGTTATATATGTAATCAGGTTTGATTTATGTTACATTATTTTGTGGATTCCCCTGAAAGCAGACAAAAGATAGTATACAGATAGGTTTTTGGGGAAGGTGATCCCAGGATGCAAGAGTGAGGAATAAGGGAGATATAGGGAAACAGGAAAAGTCAATACAAGGATGCATTAACAAACTGGCTGCTACTCAGGTAACTGGTGTTTGATTCTGTGGGACCATCTGAGAAGCCTTATGAAATTGCATCAGGACTGTCTGCCAGATAATGAAAGAGAGAAGGTTTTATCCCCTGTTGGTCAAGATACCTCCCACTTCTGGGTTGTACATGTATGAATGGTTTCTGAGAGGTTTCTGCAGGCATTCCATGGCACCAGGTCACAGAAGCCCTGGTGGGGACAATATTTATCACCTCACAGTTTCTATGGGCCAGGAACGCAGGAGTAACTTATTTAGGGGGTTCTGGATCAAGATCTCTCATGTGGCTGTAGTCAGGATGTCCACAGGCCCTGCAGTCATTTGAAGGTTTAACTGGGGCTGGAGGATTCACTTTCAGGATTACTCATTCACATGGCTATTGGCTGGAAGCCTTAGTTCCTCATCACATGGGCCTTCCCACTGGTTGCTTGAGTATCCTCACAACATGGCAGCTAACTTCCCTGAGAACAAATCATCTACAAGGGGAGAGAAGTTAGTCTCCATTTCATGAAGCAAAGAATATGAGAGAATTTGTGGACATATTTTAAATCCAGCACACCATCATGATACAGAACCTCCTGAAGAACATCACATGGTCCATTATGTCAATACATCATACTAACTGGACCACAAGCAAGAAGTGGCAAATATGCTGTACATGCTCTCCAGATAATGGGACATAAATCCTAGGAAGCTTCTGGGCCCTCCACATTAGTAAAGCGTTTAGCAATCCACTGAGAAAGAAGCACAATACTTTGGTAGCCCCTTTATAATCTGGAGATAAAATGTTTCATCTAGAAGAAAACTTCTGTGAACTATTTATTGGATCACCTGGAAGGCTGACAACATTGAATGGGGCCAAGAGTAAGAAAAGGCTCTGTAACTGGTTGATGGGACATTAGAAGCAATCCTGCCACTTGGGCCATGTAATCCAGACTTTAAAATAGCAGAGGTTTCTATGGTGAAAAAGGACCTGTGATGAGTGTATGGCAGGCCCAAGACAATTATCCACCATTCAATAAACAGCTCCTGAAAATGTCTATGGGCCATAACTGGGATAGAATATCTGACAATGGGACATCAAGTGACCATGTGGACAGACGCCAGACCTACCAAACCATAAGACTGAGTGAGCCCAGCAGCAATCCATTATAAAATTTAAATGGTACATATCAAATGGGGCCAGAGGCCAAAGTAAGCTACCCAGCATGTAGACCACTCTCATTTTCCACTGTTGTTCTAATGTCTCTTTCTGAGATTACTAGCTCCTAGAGGAGGCAAACGGCCAAGGCTGATTCTTGGATGCGTTGCCTTGATATGTGGGGGTCAGCTGAAAGTGGACACTGATACAGTACTGGCTCACACAAGGGTGACCCTGAAAGAACGCTGAGGAGAAATTCTCCCAATAGTCAGTACATCTGGTCACCTACTCTGTGTAGAAAGAGAAGTGGCTGAAGGCAAAAATACACACAGACTTGAGGGCAATGGTAAATGGTTTAACTGATCAGAGATGTGAAAGGAAAAAGATTGGAAATGGGGGTTAAGGAGGTATTGGAAAGAAGAATGTAAACCAATCTTCTACAGACTTTTTCTGTAAAGGGTCAGAGCAAATATTTTAGACTTATGGACAATATAGTTGCTATTACAACTACTCAACTCTGCTGTTGCATCATAAAAGCAGCCACAGATAATATGCAAATAAGTGAACTTGGCTTTGTTTCCATAAAACTTTATTTATAAAACAGACAGTGCGTGGATTTGGTCTGTGGGCTTTAGTCCAACCTTTTGTATCAGTGGACCTAAGGCAGTGGACAAAAGGTGTGAATGTTTTTGTACTGCATTTCAATGACCACCCCAGAGCGTCCTCCACACATAAAGGAGCCGCCAACCAGATGGAGAGAATGGCTCAGCCAGTTGCTCTCAGCCAGCCTCTGTTATCACCACCCCGGTGCTGGGACCGTTGGAATAGCACTGCGGCAGGATTGGAGGCTACGAATGGGCCCAAAAGCATGAACTCCCACCCACCAAGGCTGACCTAGCTATGACTGCTGTGCAATGACCAACCAGTAGCAGAAGCCAGTGCTGGGTCCCTGGCACAGTGCCATTCCTCAGGGAGACCAGCCAGCTACTTGGTGCCATGCTGATTCCTGGGCTCCTCTGGAAGTAGCATTGCTTTATCTTGACTGGAATTAACACATGTTCTAGATATAGTCTTGCTTTTCTGCCTGCGGTGTCTTGGGCAACACCTCATCTAAGGACTTACAGAGCAGGGAATTCTGCGTAACATCACCTCTGATCAAGAAACTCAACTCACAGCCAGGGAGGTGTGGCAATGACCACATAATAATGAGATCCACTGACCCTTTCATATACCACACCACCTAGAAGCTTCCAGACTAATAAAGTGATGGACTAGCTGTTTGAAGGTGTAGGTGAGGCACCAGCTTAGAGATGACAGTCAACAAGAACAGGACATCATCCTCCAGGATGCAATATACACTCTAAATCCATGGTCATTATATGGTATTGTGTCCACGATAGACGGACTACTTGAGTTTGGAAATCAAACTTCCATTGACCCACCTGGGAATTTGGGGCCTCCAATCCCTTTAGTTCTGAGTTCTAGAGATCCTGGTTCCTAGAGGGGAATGCTTCCACCATGGGACATAGTAAAACTTCCCTACAGCTACAGCCTTGTCTCTTTGGGCTCCTTGTACTAAGAGACTAGCAGGAAAGGAAAGGAATAACCGTACTGTCACAGGCAATCAATGGATCATGATCATTAGAAGGCAATGGGATTCTTGTCACTCACTGGGAGTAGGGAAGAATTCATTTTGCACCCAAATGATTCACTGAGGAATCTCTTGGTACCCACTGCCCAATGTTTATGGTAAATGGACAAGAGAAACAGCCACAGTCTAAGAAAAGTATGGTGACTACGGGTTCAAGTGACTCAGTAATAAAGGTCTGGGCTACACTTCAGATAAGTCATCTATGAGGATGAGATGAGAGAAATCTGAAATTCTAGACTAGAATGTGTTTTAGGGGAGGGAGATAGTGGTTTGAGACCAGCTAAAGCATGAGAGCTATACTTTGTCCCATTAACATTTCTCTAAGGTTTTCCCAGGAAAGGAGATCATTCAGAACCCTGGAGCTGGTCCCAGATGAAGTGAACGGATTACATGAAGGAAGCAGATCCAAGTGGTACAAGGGATAGACTGTAGTGGATGCTGTGGTGTGCACACAGAATTCCTGTGGGGACTGAGATACTCATTTCCTCAGCTGCCAGTATTGGTTGCCAATGGCTCCAGCTGAATTTTTCTCTAAAAATTGCTCTGGGCAAAAGAGATCTTGTTAAAAATTGTGCCCCCATTCTAATAGCAGCCCAAATTCAATGACTAGTCAAAGTAGGAGTACATAGGTCTGTTCCTTTGCCTCAGTTTCGCAAAGCCTAAATGAATATTCCAGTTCTGGAGCTCGCCATGGGATCGAATGAGTCCTCTGTTGCAACTGCTTTGCAGTTCAACTTTTCTATCTAACTCAACCTTGCCTACCTCACTCTTAGACACTGTCCCTGAGATCATTCCCCAGTAAACTTGCACACAGATCTGCTTCTCAGAATCTGTTTCCTGAGAGCCTGACCTAAGACTGCTCTTGTAGCTCTCACTATCCCAGTTTCCCTTGCAGGTATGATACAGAATAGATAACCTAGACTTTGACAAATAGACATATCTACTTTGGACTTTGAATTAGGAGTTAATGATGCAAAGCAGAACCATGGTGCATGCTTTGATGCACTGGTGTTTGCAGCCTGGTAGAGTTCCCATAGGGAGCAGGGCAGCTGCGCCAACCAGCAGAGAGGGCCAGTTATGGCAAATATGTCTTTCCCAGACAGGTCTGCAACATGCTTTTGCATCCTTTTATTTTTTGCTCTTTTTTCAGCATTTTGTGAACTATTTCTATAATTTTTTCAATATATATGTTGTGTTTATGAACCTAACACATGTATGTATACCTAATTCTTATACACACACACACACACACACACACACACACACACACACACACATGAAATGTGTTAGGTAAAAAGTACTCTATTAGTTCTTCTCTAGAAAACAGCACTGCTCACTGCTTGGTGGGTATTGCTTCAGATTTCTTTTTTATGTGGTCAATATTCCTTTCATAATTTGGAAAAATAGATTAAGACTATTTTAAAAACCAAAAGATGACAAGAAATGGAACTGGAAACGTTGTACTAGAGTTTGGCTAAATGTAGGGCTCTTGGAAGCAAAAGTTAACTCCCTTTATCAAACCAGGTGTGCCCCATTTCAAGCTAGTAGAATACTTACTGACTTGTGATTAGGAGAAAGTGTTAGAGTTCTATCTTCTCTTTCAAAATCAGAAAGAAAAAGAAAATAAAACGTATGTAATTTTGCCAAGAACAGAAACACAAAATGATCAGAAGCTAGAAAGTCCATAGTAAAATAAACTAAGAAAGTAAAGTGAACTTGTTGGAAGGAAATAATAGCCTAATTTTGATAAATTGTCATCTCTTCTATACCTCAACCATGTTCATATTTCCCCAGTTGGACCAAAAATATTATACAGCTGATTTGTTCATTTAATTAGGATCAGACAGGGCATCCTGTGGTTGTTTCACTGTTTCATAGATGAGGAAGCCAAGGCCTCAAGTTACTAAGGTGCCTTGCTCAGAATCACATAGTCATTACCATGACCCAGGTGCAAATCCAAATCCTCAAGATGATTCAGTGGGATTTTTATGGATGGGAAAATACTTTAACTCATGGAATGACTAGGCTCTGTACTCTTGCTCAAATGTTAACCCATCCATAAAATGATTTGTTAAATACTCCATATTTGCAAAAAGGCTAAATAAAGTAATGGGGAAAATTCATTATGACTGCCATGGATTTGTCATGGACAGGCACGTAGCGGCGAGAAAAGGAAAACACATACTTCCATATTAAGCTGGTGTTATGTGCAGGAGAAAACTTTTGGACCACCTGAAAAGAACATTCATTCCTTCAGAAATGGTAACCAAAAAAGTGCAATTTGGGAAAAATGTCTCCAGGTAATTAATGCTCTGTGAAAGGAATCCACAGTGAAAAATTCAGTATTTTATGCAAAGTACTTGCTGGCAAATAATGTAATACCACAGGCTGTAAATACCTTGCTTCTCCACAAGCTTTGTAAGCTTGTGCAAGTAAGCCTTTTTCTGCTCCACACATATTCTTACCTCTATCAGTTGTACTACATCTTAGCAGATTCCACTTCAGGTTGTACTGAATTAGTTATTCCTCAACTTCTTTGAAACTATTCTTGCTCGTAGCTGTTGCATGAAGGCTAGTTCTTCAGTCACTTCAATTTTGTCATTGATTCTGTGAATAAACAGTAACTGAATAATATTGTCAACATATCGATTCATCAAGAGTCAAACAAAACCATTTGAAACCATTTGCCTTGCTTTCTAATTGACTATTGATGTTGTTCTCAATGATCTCAACTCCTCAAGCAAGACTAAAAGGCTAATAGTCCTTTGCAAGTTTATTTTCTCTAAATACTTTTTTTGGTTACTGTAATCAAATACAATTTAATTAACTCACTATTGGTAAACAGCCTATCTGCTTGCTGTAACAATAAAATATTTAGAAAGTAACACAACTGCCCTGCCTCTCAACTATCCCTTCCCAGAAATATTGTTAAAAAGCAATACTGATAATCATCAATGGTATGAATGTGCAGAAACAAATGTATGTGTGTAGTTTTTTAAAAATAAAAATGAAAGAGTGACATATATACTGTCATTTAGGGTTCAAAACCTCGGATGTGCCGGGGCCTCATTCTATGGAGCTGGTTGGTGCACAGACTCTCACTGTAAGAAAGGCCCAGAACTCCTTTCATCAAACTTACTGCTGCTTTGAACTTCCTTGTATCTGTGACTTTGCCCTTATGTAGGGGGATCACTGAGGAAAATTTCCGTTGTGTTTAAATAGTTTTGGGTTATTCCCACACTGCCTTCCAGTCTGCTTTTAAAATGGATGCTCTCACCAATAGTTCCCCACCTTGGATGGCTTTTTCAAACTTTCCCCAACTAGTTGAAGAGGGATGCTGTCCTCATGCTACTGTAACATTTCTTTAAGCATGCGTCTCGTTGGATATTTTTCGTACGCTAGCGAGGCAGCTTTGTAAACGGCTTCAGACGTCACCGGGCAATTTTCCTTGGCAACTAAGCAAATCCAAATCCTTTCCGAAGTCAAAAGACTGTGAGTTATTCGGTTAAAGACCTAGTCCAAAACTATGGGGTGAAGGTGATCTTTGGGATTTCATCGGGGGACTGACTCTGGACACCTGAACAAGGCAAAAAACCTGGGCTAGGGCAGGGGGCGTGTTGGAACCCCAGAAGAAAGAGAAGCAGAATGCCGCCCGGTATATTCCGGGGAGCCATAAATTTCCCCAATCCTCTGCTCCATGTATCTCGCGGGATACTTCGGCTGGGATACACAGAGCAGAGGATCCCAGCGCCTGGGTGGGATCCCGCGCTTCGAGGAACTCCAGGCAGTTGGTGTCCGCCGCGGGATTGTGTGTCCGAAGCTTTCCCGCAGGGGGCAGTGCCGCCCGCCTGCGCGCCGATGCGGTGGGAGGGGGAGTGGAACCATGCTGAGTTCTGGGGGTTCTTCGGAAGAAAGTTAGGGGATGCCTAGGGGCGGGGGCGGGACTGCCGCGGTCCGCGGGAGGGTGGGGGCAGGGCCGCCGGCGGGGCGGGGGACGGGGGTGCGCGCGCGGCGGGAGGCGCAGCCCCCGGAAGGTGCGCCCGAGCGGAGGGCGAGTGCGGACGCGAGGGAGTGTGTGCGCGCCGCAGCTCCCCGGGTTCCGCGCGGCGCGCGGGTGTCAGCTTGCAGCCGGGCTCCTCCCTCCGCCCCCCTGCCCAGCCCGGCGATCCCTCCTTCCTTCGCCGCCCGCCCCTCCCCGGCGGGCCAGGCGCTGGGACGCCCCGGCGGAGCAGGCGGCGGCGGCGAGTTGGGGAGCCCTGGGCTCGGCGCTGCCGGAGGGGCCCGAGGCGAGCCGCGCCGCCCCCGCCCCGGCCCGGCCGCGCCGGCCCCGCTTCCCGCCGGGCCACGCCCTGTCAAACT
>JAQQAC010002629.1:8291457-8426734 GCA_029783875.1 Phataginus tricuspis
GCCCCAGCTCGGCGGCGGCGGCGGCGGGGGAGGCGGCGGCGGCGCGGGCGCCGGGGCGGCCGGCGGAGGGGACGACCTCGGGGCGAACGACGAGCTGATCCCCTTTCAGGACGAGGGGGGCGAGGAGCAGGAGCCGAGCAGCGACAGCGCCTCGGCGCAGCGGGACCTGGACGAGGTCAAGTCGTCGCTGGTCAATGAGTCGGAGAACCAGAGCAGCAGCTCGGACTCGGAGGTAGGGAGGGTCCCGCGGCCGACCCCGGGGGACCCGGCCCCGCGGCCGCTCACCCGCCCTCGCCTTTGTGTCTCCTCCGCAGGCGGAGAGGCGCCCGCAGCCCGCCCGGGACGCCTTCCAGAAGCCGCGGGACTATTTCGCCGAAGGTACGTGCCGGACGGGGCAGCCCCCACTCCCGGGCCCCGCTGCGCTCCGCGCCTGAACTCAGGCCGCCCACGGGTCCTCTCGGCCCGGTAGCCGTGCCTCTGCTCTCCGCCCCTCTTGGCTTGGCCTCAGCGGTCCTGGGGCGCCCGATTCTCAGGTCCCCGCTCCGGGTCCCCCGCCGCCGCGCAGTCCCCAGGGCCCGGGCCTCATCTCCGCCTTGGTCTTGCCCGCAGTGAGAAGGCCCCAGGACGGCGCGTTCTTTAAGGGCCCCCCGTACCCTGGGTACCCGTTTCTGATGATCCCGGACCTGAGCAGCCCGTACCTCTCCAACGGACCCCTGTCTCCGGGAGGAGCGCGCACGGTGAGTGCCTGTCGCGCCGCGCCGGGCGGGTGCGAGGCCGGGGCCCGCGGGATGCGCCCCGGCCTCCGCGAGGGGGTGGGGGATGGGGCCGTCCCGTGAGGACCCTGGGCAGAGCCTGTTTGCGGAGTTAAGTACTCGGGCGGCTGAGCGGTGCGCTGCGCTGGCCAGTACCTGGGTGGAAAGTAAATTGCCTTTAAATTCTCTCCTTTGCCTGGGGAGAGAGGCTTTAGGGTCCACTTCTTTGGGGTCTTCTATGGCCTCCAAAATTCTTTGCTCTTCCTCAAGGAAAACGGGTTTGTGGGGGCTTTGGGGATCGGAGTCTCGCTTTCCTTCCTGGAAATCCGTCAGCCTTCCCTGGCAGTGGGCAGTGAGCCGGGGGTGCTGGCTAGGCACCGTTGCCCCCGAGTCCAGTTTTACTGGGCGGTTGCGAATTGGTTCCTAAGAAACCCAGTATTCCTGGAGTTATTCACGCACCCCTCTCCCACCCCCAGCCATCGCGCAGAGACCCCAACTGTTCTCTAGAACTCGGGATTTTAAACTCTCCGAGACGATTTCGAGGGTGACCCGAGGCATTCTTCAAGATGAGGAACTTGGCTTTTTCCCCCTTTGTTGACGGCTTTTCTCATTTAAAGCGAGCGCTGCGACACTTTAAACCTGTTAATGGGCGCGCATTGTGTGCTGTGCGCTGGCATTTAGAGCCGTGATTAAGCAAATTGACCGGGCCCCAGAAGACGTGCAAATGAGGGCGGATTCCATCGCCCCCTCCCTGGCTCCAAACTCCCGCCCCCCGCATCGTGAGGGGCGCAGCCCCGGGTAGGCGAGGCCTTTGTGTGCCCCTAGCCGCTTCCCCATCCCAGGGCCCCCTGTCCAGGTGCTAGGCCCAATGGCAGATCGTGAGCGCGCGCCTACCTACTATGTGGCAGTCTCTTGCGCTCTGCTGCTTGGGCACCAGGCGCAAGGTAGTGGTCCTCTTTGCCTACCGCCCCGCTTCCCAGGGCCCGCCACTTCGTTCTTGTTTCTGGGGCGGAGATGTTGGCACCTTAGGAGCAGGGCCCGACAAATTCACTTTATGCTCAAGCTGTTCGCTGTCTTAAATAATGATCACAATTGAAGGGCTGCCAGAGAAGCAGTCAGTGCTGAATGTGGTACAGCGGTCGGTGGAGAGCTGGGGCATCGGCTGTGGCTTCAGTAGAGGCGCTCTCCTGGCCAGATGGGATGTGGAAGTGGCGGTGGGGGGGCTTTCACCATGCCCGAGGAGAGTGGGGGGAACCACACAGCCCTCTCACCTTTCAAGCACAGAAGACCCCAGAGCTTTGTCTCTGCTTTTGAACTCCCTGGGAAGTCTTGAATATAAACTGGATATGGGCATCTGGCTGTTGCTTTTTTTCATTCATATCAAAAGAAAAAGGTGTGAGTAAAAATTAAGCAAAACAAGCTGCAGTGTCTTTAGGTTTTCATTGATTCCTTACCACATGGGAGAAGTAGCTCAGTTCTGAAAGTTTTGGTAGGATTCCTATACCTTTGTGCTTGTGAGAGGGTTCTGCTACCAAAGTTCCGTTTTTGCATTTACCGTTAGATGTCTGGAAAGAGGATCCTGGGAGGTATTGACATCTGTGAGTCACCACTGATCCAGGTCCTGAGGCAGGTGAACTTACCAGAAATGTCCCAAATATGACTAGTTATTTCCCTCAAGCAAGCCATTCCTTCTACCTACCCATTTCTCTTTAGGGCAGCCCAAGCCCTAGAGCCCAGGTGGGGCAGCTTTAATGTTTTTGTCAGCCCTCTCCTTCCTTTCTCCTATTATCTTCCATGTTCTTTTGCCCAAGAACTTCCAAAGGCCAATTCTTGCCTGTACTGAGGATTCCTGATTACTAAATCCAGGCCTCTCCTCTGCGTGATTCTGACTATCCCTGTTCATTCCTATATCTATTCCTGTCCTGTTTCTGTCACCATCCTCCTTTCAAGCCTCCAAGACACTCAGTCTCTTCCTCGGGACTCTTCTTAAGGGACTTAGTATGTCCTGTCCCACTCCCATGCCTATATCTCATCTCTGTGGTGAACTGCCCTTACAGAAGGAAGTTCAATTCCTCCATAGTTCCTGTGCCCCTTAGGTACCTATCATTGTGGTAGGCCTGCCTGGTTACAAAGTTCATCGATGTACTGGGAATGTTTCCTGCAGTTAGATCAGCTCAGTGGAACCTGCTAATTTTGACACTCTCCTTGGGCATCATGGCCGGTCTAGGAAAGCAAGTGAGAAACACTGAAGCATGTGATTGTCTAGAGTACAGGACTGAGGTGATGCTTTTCCTCTGAATGATTAGATTAATTTAATTAATGTGGTTCTTGTTATAGGCAGACCATAGGGGCAGACAAAGTGGCCCTCTGTTGGGGTCCCAGCCTGGTAAAATGGCTGTAGATGGATGTGGGACAGAGGAACAAGGAGGGAGGTGAGTGAGGTGGGGGTGGGGATGCTTGGAATATATGATCTGGTCTCTTTTGGCATCCTAGGTCTTCTTTTGTTTTATCACTAAATTTCACAACTTTAGTCTTTGCTGCACTAAGGCCTAGAAAGAGTAATAAAATTGGGTGACCTCAGTTCTTTGCTGCTCTAATACTTTCTGGAAATACCAAGCCAAAAGCAGAAGTGGGGACTGGCTGGAGCATTTTCAGGGTGTTCATTGACCCCGGGAGTAGCTAGCAGAAGAGCTGCAACACCCTTACCCACTGGCACAGCTCCTGCTGGGCGACTTAGGGCTGGCCAGCCCCTCCCCATGCAGTCCCTTTGCCCTCCACTCTGGTTGGCTGGGAGGCTGGAAGTGGCCTCTTCCCCAGGCTCTTTAGAGAAGAGGTCCCCTTAACTTGGGGTGTGTGCCAAGCCTTCGAGCTGTGATTCATTCTCATCTGGAGCCCCAGGGACTCCGTGGCCTATGAAAGGGAGAATGACTGCCACAGACCCATTTTTCACTCCTTCAAAGAGTCACCCTGAAATTATACATTCATTCATGAAAAGGTTTCACCAGTTTCCTAAACTACGTTGGTGCGTTGACTACAGTTTTGTCAAGAAAATGTAAATCCACAGAGAAGAAAGGGGATGTCAGAAATCATTTTAAGACTAATAAAAGGCAAAAAGACCAGTTTGTGGTTCAGCAAGTGAGCTACCAAGTGACAGTAGTTTGACTGTGACTACAATATGAGTGCTAATGACTTTCTGGAATAGAACACTTCTAGGTAGAATTGCTAAGCGAGTCCATGTTTTTTGTGTCCAGTTTATAAATGTAAGAGCTACTATCATGCAGCTTAAGCGTCCTGCTGCTTGAATCTGTCTTGTTCAGACAATCTCAACTCAGATTTCTGGGTGAAATTGTTCTGTTCCCCAAATGGTTGCTTGTGTTTATGTCCTTTGTATCCCGCCACTCCCCATGGGCAGTCTTGCCAATATCCTGAGCACTCCTTCTGACAGAAATCTTTGTGTATGTATTGAGAAGTTGTCAGTTTTTAGGAGTTACATGTAAAAGCTAAGTAAGACGTCTTCTGGAAGATCAGTATAAACACGCTGCTTTTGGTAAAATTCTTTTCAGCCATTTCATCTAAATATAACATCTGTTCCATTTTTTTTTCTAAATATGACTCGGGGTTTAATGAGGGTTTTTCACATGGAATGAGCTTTCGTGAGGGACCCGCCTACATTGCCGAAGATTTGGCACTTGGATTGCTGGAGTGACACTTCGTAACAAACTGTAGAGGGTCTTGAATCCCGTCAGCCTTTTTCCTTTGGGTGTGAGCGGTTCTGGCGAGGAATACCTGACTTGCATTCTTACAGTTATGGGAAGTTACAGGTTGCTCTCACCCTTCTTGAAGGGAGAAAAGTAGGCTGGCTCACATGCACACACAAAACTAATCTTTAACAGAGTGTTCCAACCTTCTAGCGATGTGCAAAGTTACTAAAAAACTGGCATAAAAAAGAATTTAAACGATTAATTCATTGGAATATCTATAATGCAAATAGCCCACTTGTATTCCAATTTAGAGTCAACTTTTACTTGCTAAACTGGGGACATTTAGATTGGCATCCTTAAGATTAATAAGTAACTCCTTGACTTTATCTGAGGTTTCTTGAGGACCTATCGTGGGCAAAGGCTAAGGGTCTTGGGGAGGTAGGATGAATTAGAGCCAACTTTGCCCTAAAGGACTTAAAAAATTGAGTTAGGAAGAGGTAATATTAGCATAAACCATTATAGTAGGAAGTCTATGTTAAGAGCCAGTAAAGTCCAGAGAAGAGTTTTCAGAGGAAAGAGAATAGAAAAATTGTTTTGGCTGGCATGGTGAAGGAAGGTAGGGAGAGGAAGTTGTTCTAAACTAGTCCCTGAAACTCAATCATTCTTTAATTCAAAGTAGTTCTTGTTAATTGTAAAAAATTTTAACAGTACAGAGGTATTTACAGTAAAAAGTGGAAGTCCTCCTTCACCCCCATCCTGAGGTAGAAACCAGCAAAGGGAGACAGGCAAAAAGTTCAGGGCTATTTGGGGTAACGTCATTCCATTTGCCTGGAAGGATGAGGGGTTGGGATGGGAGGCCATGAATGCTAGTGCAGGAATCTGGTCTTATTCAAGAAGCTCCAGAGAACCATTGAAAACTGTGTTGGGAAGTGACGTTTCTCATACGTGTGCTTGGAAAGATAATAGTGATTGTAGGGAGAGGACCTGGAAGGAGCTAGAAAGGACCTAGTTAGGAGACTCACACGAGTCCAAGGGTGAGGTGAAAAGGGACCAAGAATATCCGAATGGAAGGGGAAGAAAGGAGAGACCCGGCTGGTGGCTTAACTTTGTGCGGAGAAGGGTGGTACCAGGGTCAGAAAGCGGCTGATGTCACAGTGAACTCTCAGTGTCTGAGCCTGGGTGATCTGGGGGAATGACTCCTTGCAGGTGGGGCCCAGGCCTGCCTTCTCTGCCTCCCCAGTGCTGGACAGATGCACAACAGCCTACACAGCCTGTGAAGCTCTCATTGGGAGAATTGCTAAGTTTCACTGAAGACACATGGGGCTCAAGGGGAGTTGTGGGGATAGTTGAAACTGCAGCATCTGGATAATGCAAGAGAGGAAGGGAGAGGATGCTCAGGGCAGAGGAAGGGGTTGCCAGGGCGGATGGAGAGGGGCACTTGCCAAGGAAGGAGGTGAGCTTAGGTACTGTGACATCATGCAAGTTGGAGGGAGAGGAAAGGGGAGGGTTGGTCCTCAGCGTCAGATGCCACAGACAGAGGGGATGGGAAGGTCAAAGAGTCAGAGGAGCTTTGGGAACTGGGCGGTTAGAAGTTGGTGCCCGCAGGGAAATGTAGTCCAGGCAGTTGTTGATACGGACAGGGAGGCAGCGATACTAGCTCAGCGCTCCCGAGCGGGTGCCAAGGCGCTGTGTGCCTGTCCCTCAGTGCTCAGCCAGAGCCCCAGACCGAGCAGCCTCCTCTCTCTTCCCCTGTTACTTTGCAAATTTCACGGTTTACTGTAACCTGGAAGACGTTGAACCCAGTCTGCAGACAACTGGAGGGAAGCTTGGCTGTGGCAAGAACAGGGAAGGGAAGAGCCACAGGCTTTGAAGAGGATATTTTTTTAGGATGCTGGAGCGGGAGCTTGTGTGTAGGGGCAGTGGGGCAGAGGGGAAGAGGAATGGGGAGAAGATCGGAGGAAGAGGAGATGAGACTGGATCTTCGGGAAGAAGGCAGTCTTCCTTCATTGATGGAGGATGCTCGGCAATAGCGGTGTCCTCCCAGTTCTGCAGACTAGCCCCGAGTTGAATATGAGGATGCGGAACAGTGCAGAGTGGTGCTGGCAGAAATGGAAGGTGGCGTGCATTGGGTGGCTAGGTGGCTTTGATATTCTCAATAAAACCAGGGGCATGTTGGCTGGGGTGTGGGTGCTGGAATTTTATTGGCAGTAGGGAGTCTTCAGGCCCCATCTCTGCATCCCGTTATAAGGCCAAAAATGTTGGGAACCTTTTAACTACATGTTAAATAATGAAACGTTTGTGCATTGATTGAAAGATGTGACCTACTTGGGAAATTTTCCCTCTTATTGTCTGGAGCTGGCTGATTTTGAAGGGGGATAGAGATGGAAATCAAAATACAACTCATTTGCCGTTGGGCAGATACTGGGGTGTGATAAGTAATAGGGAATGGGAAAGGACTGACTGCTTAAAAGCATGTAGAAATGGCCCCAAATTAGCTAATCTAATAATGTCGTTTTGGAGGAGGTTTTTCTGGGTCCCGTGTTTTATTATCTTCTCCGAAACTGGATTGGATTTAGGAAACGATGGAATAAATGCAGTTTCCAAAACCTTGGCATTTGGGAATGAGGGGGAGTGGTGGGGACTTGCCTCTGCCTCTGTACTGTACACACTGCCCAGTGAAAAACTCCAGATACTGTACAGCGTCTCTCTGAGACTCAAGCTGTTAGAGACAGGCTGAGTTACCTCAATTGACAGAAGCCTTTAAGGTTCTAACATGAATTTCAGAACCCTACATCCTTCCTTGTCATTATGTGCATAGCCTACAGATTTTCATGGGAAATCTGTAGTTCAGAAATATATTTCAAGTTTGAAAATAAAATCATAAAATTGTTATCCTATATATGGCCCCTTTTAAGAATTTTTGGGCAAGTGTTGAGTGGTGATAACTAATTACCTGGTGTCCTCAGGACAGAGAACATTCATACTCTCAAACTGTGTTATAGCATTTTAGAAATCTAATTCATTGAAGAGGAGGAGCAAGGCCCCAAGTGTTCACCCTAATTGTAGAAAATAAACTTATATATAAACAAAAAATTCACACAAAAAAGTTCAAATGACTAGCAAATATGTGAAACTGTTCAACCTCCCAGACAGTCAAAAAAATGCTAATAAAGACAAGGGTCATTTTTTTGGCCCACCAAGTTAACAACAATTTTGTCTTACAAGACTTTTGAATGCTGGCAAACATATGGTAAACTGGGTGCCCTCCTTAGCTGTTCTTGAAGGGTGTAAATGCACCACCCCATTTGGAAAGCACTTGGCAGTGGCTACCAAAACTTTTAATATTTTTTCACAGCTTCTGACCTCCTAGGAAGTAGATACTTGTTATTCCCATTTTGCTGCTGTGCAGACAGACTTGCAGAGGTCAAGGTTACTCTAGTGGTCATTGACGGCGTACAGATTTGAACTTGGTGTGAGTCCCAAGTCTATGTCTTCCTGTTTCACCCTCTCACCTTACACCTACCCACACACCTGACAGAGCCAGCTCCTGCTCCTCCTCTTGGGAGAAGGGCTCCTGACCTCTGCCTTCCAGCTCAGAAGTCCTGCTGTGAGCTATCAGTTGGCATGGAGGGTGGCTAGATTTGCTCTGACTTTATAGATTGGACTGGGCAATGTTCCTTCCCAAGTGAACAGTTGTCTAAATGAGCGGCTGTGGTTTTAAGCTGTTCCACCAGTTCCGCACTCCAGAGGAGTTAGATGGGCTTCAGCGGGTAGCTCCAAGAACTTCACCACTATAGGTCACCCTCTTTCAGAGGAAAAAGTGGTTATCTACTAACAGTTGAAATTTAATGAACTTGGGGACTGTTTTTCCTTGCTGAAGTAGTGAGGGTTGAAAGAATACACAAGTGTGTCTTCGGTGTGATGGAAGATGGGGACCATACTCGGTCACTCCCCCTGCACTTGGTGTTACAACATAGTTTGGTTAACAAACCCAGCCCTGGTGAGCCAAGTGTGCAAAAATAGTATTTCCTTATTGTTCACTTTACAAAACACGTTATAAATTGGTTGCTTATTTAAAGATCTCCTGAAGTTAAATATCAGTCCCAATCATCTGTAGCTATTTCAGTAAATTGACTGTTAAAGAAATAAATACTAAACATTTTCAAAGAGAATTATTTTAGGAACTATAGTGTCTTAGTCTCCCCAACCCTACTCACTCTGTGTGTGTGTGTGTGTGTGTGTGTGTGTGTGTGTGTGTGTGTAAGATGGTTTGAAATTAGGATTCAAGTAATTCAGTGCTTTTTTTTTTTTCTTCCCTTCCCCAGTAACCTTCCAGGTGGTCTCTTTCTGAAAACAATAGTATGGTGGGAAGATTAATAAGCGGGGCTTCTGAGTGTGGTTGATAGAAGTTCGGGGGACGTGGGGTCCAAGCTAAGTCCTCCTGGAGACCTGGGGTATTGTAGGACACTAAGTCTTAGTGAGGCAAATGCTTATGCCTCATAAAGTGAGTGGGGCCATTTGTAGGAACACCTGTAGAAAATGTGTGGAAAGGAGAAAGGCATAAATAAATATGAGAGATAATAAGTGATTAATGGGTGCCTCCGATGATGTAGAAGGAGAAAGAAGAATGACTGGTATGAAAAGCTGGTCAATTTATAAGTCCAGGTTTGTTGGCAGTAGGATTTCTGATGTCCGGGATTACATTCCTCCCCATCCATTCCAAAAGGCCAGTCAGGGTCACTAAGGTCAGTTGGGCTCATGACACATCCCCACTAGAAGTGGGTTGGGTCTTTCTGCTGTTCTTATGCCAGGACCCTGGATCCCTCTGAGCTGGAAGGACCGTCCAGCCCGTCCCACAGGTGAGGAGCGCAGGCTCAGGGAGATGTGAACTTGATCAGGATCAAACAGGCAGGAATGACGCACCGAGGACCAGGGCTCACTGCTTAGGGAGACCTACAACGAGCCCGCAGGAGGCAGTGCTGCAGGGGAAGCGCACCTCAGAATCTTTTACGAAACAGTAGCACGTGACTCATGATAAGTGATTCACGGGCATTTGTTGAATGTTGACAGCATGAATATTTAAACATCAGCATTAAAGGGAAAAAAAAGGCCCTGTAGGCATCTGTGCTGTGCCAGGGCAACTATATCACTCTGTGTACAACTGTTACCACCTTGAACATGTTGCAGTGTTTTCATGTCTGATGATAATCTCGGTTTTGTCCGTGAGGAAGCTGAAACGGAGGGGCCCAGAGTCGCCTCTCCAGAGAGCGGGAGAGCCACAGTGCTGCAGGTTTCCTCCACTGCGAGGAGAGAGCCATATGCATGCGCAACTGCCATTTGGAACAAGAGGCAAAGAAACGGTGTGCACAGGTTAAAGGTGAGGGAGGAGTAGTATCTCTGCATTCATTCTTTTGGGTGGCATTTCCAGCCCTTTCACTTAGCATTTTTTTTTTTTTGTTAAGGTATCACTGATATACAATCTTAGGAAGATTTCACATGAGCAACATTGTGGTTACAACACTGACCCATATTATCAGTTCGTCCCCCCCACCCCCCACCCCCACCCAGCCATGGCAGTCACTGTCCATCAGCGTAGTAAGACTTAGCAGGCCCTTGTAATCACAGCTCCTTCTGCCTGGGGTAGACTCAGAGCCCCAGTGGCTCGTCTCCACAGTTTCAGAGATGGTGTTCATTGCTGTCTTAACCTTTCTCTGCTTTTCTGTGTTTTACAGCTCCATTCAATCTATTTTTTCCCTCCAGTTTCCCTTGTGTTATTCTTTGCACACCTGGAAGTGGTAACACTTGGTTCCTTAGATCCCTTGATATGTAACATTGTTGTTTGCATCTGTTGACTTGGTCTGTTGCCTGCTTCCTAATCCCTGCCAGCCTCAGTTGTACATACTGTTTTATTGTAAATTGGATACAGTCTTTGCTTGTTATCTTATCTATTTAAGGAGTATTAGAGATACATGAGATGAAAACCCTTTATACTTCTACTTTACATCATAAGCTTTTCTGTTCTAGAATTATATGGTAGGGGACAATGGTGCTGAAGCTTTGAAGTAGGAAATGGATCATCTTTTTTTTCTTTAAATTAAAGTATTGTTGATACACAATCTTATGTTGGTTTCAAATTACAACACAGTGGTTCAACAGTTACCCATATTATTAAATCCTCACCCCCTCTAGTGCCCTTACTATGTCTTAATGTACTAAGATGTTGCAGAATCATTGCCAATATTCTTCATGCTGTACTACTGTCCCCATGACCAACCTATATTGTGATTGTGAACTGTTGTGTCCCATTATCCTCTTCACCCACCCCGCCCCCCACCCCCTTGGTAACCAACCACTAGTCCCTTCTTGGTGTCTGTGAGTCTACTGCTATTTTGTTCATTCTATTTTGCTTTGTTTTTATACTGGAAGTAGATCATCTTCACAGTGTCCCAGGCCCTTGTAAGGAGAGTTAATATGGATAGAGGGTGGGACGGTGAGAGTCTGGAGTTTGGGAGAGCCCCTTTACTTTGCAGTTCCTTTGACCTTTCACTGAAAGAGAGGAGAGGAACTTGTGTGGAGAGGAGCCCAAGGCTGGTGGGACAGATGAGCATTCCCTTGTGGAGGCCGTGTGGCTAAAGGATCTGGGATTCAAGTTTGGCCTCAGTTGGCCTGATCTTGAATGATCTGTACCCCTGTGCCCCTTAAGCAAAACAGGGATAATGGTAGTATTTGAGGGTCACTGAATTAGTATTTTGGCCAAGTGGACTGCATTTTAAAACCAGGATTTGTCCAAAGCTAAAACTAAACACATCCTACAGTGAATCTCTGGGATATTAAAAAAAAATGAGAATTGTCATCAAAATAATCTGTAGTATGATTACAACTTTATTAAGGTGTTTAGTGGCCCAAAATTTCAACCAAAGTGGTAATAACTGGATATTTTCTTGCAGCACTTTAAATTATTTTTATAGGAAATTATTAAATGGTATAGTCAGGGGAGAACCAGAGATGCTTAAACAAAAATAATTAGCACATTAACTTAAAAACTTAGTACAGATTTTGAACTTAACATCGTTATCAGTTCCCTTGCAAAGACTTAGATATTAGTTAAATAGAATTGCCAATTTGTATGAGTTTTTAATCAAGCAGCTGTTAACAGGATGATTTATATATAATTCATGTATATGGAATCTATGTGTGTTAACTTTAACTTTTTACTTTGGGATAATCTCAGACACAGAAAGAATGCAAAATAGTACAAAGAATTTCCATGTATTTCTCCCTAGATTTCCCCACATGTTAGCATTTACTACATTTTCCTTATCTGACTTTCTGCAACTTTCTGAGCCATCTAAGGGTAAGTTGCAGACGAAATGCCTCTTTACTCCTGGATAACTTCATGTGTATGTCCTAAAGCCAACAACATTCAACCAGAGTATAGTTGCCAATATCAGGAAATGAACATAGAGACAGTCCTGTTGTCTCATCTATACACCTTATTCAAATTTTACCAGTTGTATTCCCAATGTCTTTTGTGGCAAGAAAAAAAAATTAAAAATTTTGAGGGGGTGGGGGTAACCAGGATGAGTCCAATGTCACAAGTCACACTTAGCTGTGTCTTAGGTCTCCTTCTGTCTAGGACACGTCTTGTCAATGTCTCTCGTGTTCTTGACTTTGGAATTTCAAGACATTTGTTTTGTAGAAAGACCTTGAAATCTGCTTTTTTTTTTTTTTTTTTTTTTTTTGCTGAGGTATCTTCATGAGTAGATTTGGTTTGTATATTTTGGACAAGAACACCGTGTAGGTGGTAACAGTGTCTTTCTCAGTGCTTCTCAGAAGGTACTACCTATTTATCTCATTACAGGTGATGTTAATTTTGATAATTTCATTAAGCTATGTTTGCTAGATTTCTCCAAGAAGTTACTATTTTTCCTCTTTGTAATTAGTAACTATTTTGTGGGAAGATACTTTGTAACTATGCGAACATCCCACTTCTCATCAAACTTGCACCCACAGGTTTTAGTATCCATTGTCCCTTTTGATCACTGTTGCCTCCAGCAAAATGCCTTGCGCGCAGGATCTGCACACAGGGGACTATTTGTTATATATTTACATTTCCCTCTTCAAGCATGAAGCATCGTATGTAATAAACCAAAAGCAAAATCTGTCTTCCTCCGGGACATTTTTAGGCTAACAAGAGAAATCATTGTTCACTTCTCATGTCTTTCAAGGTATAATCTTTGATAAGTTGATCGCTGGTGGTTTATTATTTTTATTTTACTTTTTTGAAGATTTTCTCAATTCATCCCAGTGTTGAGGCTGTACATCCTTTTAAAAATAAAGCAGATGTCTGTGCTGGAGGTAGAACTTTGAATCTGGCCCACTGGCTTGTAGCTGCGGGCGCTCCTTCATCTGCGATCGTCGGAGTGTGTTAGCTGTTGTGAAAGCCATATGTTTTTATAGGCTGGCGCCAAAGAAAATACTTCAGAATTACATTAGTAACTCTAAGGTATTTTGGCTGTTCTGAGAGGACACGTGATAGTTTTCCAGTTACACTCAGAAGAGCTTTTGTTTTATGCTGAAGGTTCTTACAGGCTATGAGAACAGTAGTGCCTATCAGCATTGCCCAGAGTAGCATACTTGGGATAATGGGTAGGACTTCTCAGGCCTCTCACATGTCAGCGTGCACCATGCGTCCCTTACAGAGGTGTGTAGTATGCAGAATGCCTCTTGCCTTGGGTTTGAAATACCGCTCTCAGCACCCGCTTCCCCCGTGGTTACATCTCACCTCATACTCCCTGCCTCCCAGCCTTAAATGCGCTTCCCTGTTGCATATTGTCAGCGACCTGTACTTGAGCTTATTTCCGTGTTGCTAAGTAGGGGGCGAGTAACTATCTGATACACACTTGTCTCTGGACCCTAAACTCACTGAAGAAGGTGTGGAGTGGGTCTGTTGTATACTCAGCACCAGGTCTATAGAAAGATCCCCAATAAATATTTGTTGGGTATGTGAAGGGGGCATATAACCCTTCATTTCCATCTTTTGGGACTAGTGCTCCATAAAACCCAGTTTGGGAACCGTAGATTGGTCTGTGGCGCCACTCTGCTCTTTGTACTCCATTTTCCATGGGAATAATTCGAATTCTGTAGCTCTTTATGATTCCACTTAATTTACTCGGTGCACCCAGGTAGCAGGGAACTGTCGATGTATTTAAAGACAGGGCTCAGTGCTTGAAATAAGCTTGTCTCAGTGGCACACAGTGGATCAGCCAGGATTAGAACCTTAATTTCCTGATACACTGTCTTAGGGCCCTTTACCCACAGGCTGGCTGCAGCCCGTTCTAATGGTGTTACTTGCCTAAACAGGAACTAGTGTTTCAGACTGTTGCGGGAGGCAGAAATCAGAAGCCCCTTTGTACACTAATTGACGGGCAGAACAAAAGGCCCAGCTTGGTTTTCAAGTTCAAGTTTGGCTCATATGTGGTCCTCAGTGAAGATTATGATCTTGGATAAATTAAAAGCAAATGTTAAAGAAGTTGTGATGAAGTAGAAAGGGAGTTCAGGATTCCTGTTTTTAAACACTAGGAGTAAACAGACCTCTCCTTAAAGCAGATGTTCACCTCCCCTCCTCCACTTTACCTCTGTGCTCCATCTTTATGATTACTGTTCATTTGCCTAAGATAGCTAGGTGGGTAGGTAGGCATGTACCTAGGGTCTCACGGCAGTGTACGCAAGCCTTGTTCACCAAGCCCCTAGCTCAGGAAAACAGATGTTCTACCAAATCGGCTAACGCATCAGGTCAGAGGGACTCGCACATGTAGCAAGATGCCCTCCTCTTTAGGACTGACCCACGACGTCCTGCCGCCTCTCGGCAGCTTCCTTTTGCTCGCGTGTGCTCAAAGGCATGTTCTGGGAGGGAGTGCACAGAATGCCCCTGTGTCCTGCTCCTCCAGGCCGAGTTCCTGAGTACAGTCTTGGCTAGACCCAAAGCTCAGCCGTCAAGTTTACTCACTAAATAGGACTCTGTATGCACAAGCCAAATTAAGCCTGCAAGCAGCCTTTACGAGCACAGTAACCATTCTACGGACGTAAAGAAGCTCTGAAGAACTGTGTGTGTGTGTAGTCTCAGCCCCTGTAAGGTTTCCATGAGCACGTCACAGGGGCTCAGTACCTGGAAATTTGGTTCCTCTGTTCCTGCTCTGCCTAGCTTGTCGCTCTATCAAAGTAGGCATCGTATTCCGTGTGTGTGTGTGTGTACAGGACTTGGTCTCAACAAAGGGCAGTTTTGCTCCCCAGGGGACATTGGGCAAGGTCTGAGACATTTTGGGTTGTTGTGACTTGGTGTGATACTCCCAGGCTCTGGAAGATAGAGTCCAGGGATGTTGCTAACCGTCTTAAAGTGCACAGGATAGCCCCTCACAGCAAAAAGTCCCATTGCCCCAAATATCCACGATGCTGTGCTTGAGAAACGCTGCTATACAGACACACTTACCTACAGACATGAATAAACCCATGTGAACGTATGTGTGTGTTTCTAAGAAGGGACATTAGAGATGCTAGTTGGATTTTCGTTACTGAACAAACTGAGGCCCAGAGAAGCCAAGAGAATTCCCAACTTCCTGGAGCCAGTGAGAAACCGAGGAGGACCAGTACTTGGTGTTTTGCTCCTCTCTAAATAGCACTTTTTGCAATGACAACAATTTCCTTCTTTGAATGCTCTGTGTGGCCCAGAGGAGTATGGCATACGTCAGCTCATTTAATCCTCAAAATGACCCCGCAGGTGGGGACTGGGGTTATTCTTACTTTACTCTAGAGGAAGTCAGGGCTCAGATGGTCGAGATCCTACCTGAGGCCACCCAGCAGTCCAGGGGTGGGGACTGGTTTAGAACCCAGATTTGCCCAGCTTTTCCTGTGTGGTGCCATCTCCCGCAGGGCCACTCTGGTGGCTTGTGCGAGCTTGAGGGGCACGGCCCTCAGTGAGGACGATGAGCGGGGTGACCCCTGGAGTTCCTTCCAGTACTTGCATTCCTAGGCTACAGTTTGGAAGTGGTCGGTCGTGCTAAGAAGCCCTGAGCTGTAGAACCCACTGAGTTTTTCGTCCCCACATGCCCTCTGGTGGGTCCACTTGGCCGAGGAGGCCTTGGCGTGGACAGCGGGAATGATGGTGGAAATCAGCCTGCACGGCCAGGGGAGGCTGGGTGGGGCAGGGCTGGGAGCACCTGGTTGGCTTCTGGCCTCACCTCCTTTTCTCTCCTCCCCTGCTCAGGGGAGGTCTTGAAGTGAGTAAAAGGGGAGGGCCAATCAGTGATAGTTACTCTTCATTTGTGCTGACAGGGAGCATGGCTTAGAGGTGGCTCCCGGGACAGAGGGAAGCTGGGTAGCTCTTTTGAGGATGTTGCGTAGAGGATGAGAGAAGGGAGGGCAGGTCTGCATGCTCCCAAGCATAGAGGAGCCAGTGCAAAGCCCGGAAAGTGCTGGCTCCGTGGGCAGAGGACGGGCAGCGTCTGGGAGGGCTGGCAGGAAGCAGGTGCCGCCAGAGACCTAGGCCTGAGCCTCCATCCAGCCGGGTCCCTGCAGCCAAACCCGAAGAACTGACTTCATTTTGCTTCCTTGTCCACTTTAGGACATAGGTGATCTGTCTGGGACCCTCTTTCCTTTCGAGTTTGGTGTCCAGGACTCCATCCGCGTGGCTGTGTGAAGCTGAGATCTGTCCAGAGCTCAGAGATCCGTGGACTTTGCTTTAGCACTTTTCAGTTGTATTTTGTTGTGAGGAGTATGAGCCCATTTAAAAATAATTTCTGAATAAACCTTTTGTGAGAGAGAAAGCCCACATTGGAAGTCTAAGGAAAAGGCAATTGTGTTTGAATTGCCAAAACTACTATTGTTTAGGCTGGGGTGGTTTTGGGGGATGATAATGTTTCCTGTCTCCTTTTGGAAAAAAAGTTCTGGGGGAAAAAAAGTTCTGGGGTTTCCTGCTATCAGTGTACCTTTATCCATGTGTCCTGCTTTAATAAAATGCAATTATGCCTCTCTGTAAGTAGTGATTGAGCAGAATAGCATGCTAATTTATCTCTCCCAGGCAGGCCTGCATTGTGGCCTGGTGCTTTGGAGATGGTCCAGAACCAAATAGCTGTAGCTCACCTGTTGACGGGCTCTTGGCCCCGCCACCTGTCAGAACCGCTGCCACGCCTTTGCCCCTGTCCTTAGAGGGCTGTTCTCCACCCTACAGAGATCTCGAATGTGCTTTTAAACCTGACTGCATTTCCGTCTTTGGTATGAACTGTCTTCCCTCAGGCAAGCTTATGTCTCAGAGTTGGCTGTGAGGATGAGAAGGCATCGATCAGGCTTTGTGGTGGATGAGGGCTTGGCTGCACCCTGGAAGGTGGGGTTCAGCCTTGTATAAATAAATCACAGCAAGCTCTCTAGCTAAAGGGAAAAGGGCATTCCTGGAATGAGAGAGGCTGGTGTTTCTGCAGCCTTGCTGTCCTTCGTGTGGCCTGTGGGCAGCCCTGGGGCTCGGTGTGCCCTCCTTGAGCTGCTCGGACTCCCTGAGCGCCCTGGACCAACCACTGATTCTCAGGAACCCAGTCTGCACCTTCTGTGGTCCAAAGAGACACACTTTGCCCCTTGTAAGGCCCAGCCTGCAGCCCTGGTTGGTTTAGCTGTTGGCTGCTTCTGGGTACTCAGAACCAGGTGGGCCAGTGCCTGTCCTGCTTCGGCCTTTCCTCCTCCTTCCGCTGTGGTCACTGTCTGCGTGCCCAGTGATGTCCTCTGCAGAAACAATCCTGGGGACCAGGAAGGGCATATACAGCTGCCCGCTCTTTGGAAGACCTTGATAAAGGGGCTGCTTAGGGAGAAGCGGGACATCTGGTCCTGGACCGGGTGTCCTGCTGGCCACGCGGCCCTGGCAGCCTCCTCCTGCCATGCCCTGCCGGTTGCCTTCTGCCCCTCACAAAGCCCTTCTTTTGCTCACTTTCTCCATCTGCTGCTTAGGGGCCCAGCTTCCTCCCAAAGCATCTCTCCTGCTTCCCCGCCGCCTCAGTTCCTCTTCCCAGGTGCTCTGCCTGATCGTCATTTGGTTCCTGGGCTTTCAGGGCCTGCCCATCTGAGGACATTTGGCTGACCACCCACATGTGCCCAGCAGGAGCCCTGGACACTGTCACATGGCAGGAGAGGGGCATTAGCCACATGTCCCATCTCCAGCCAACACTTTTTTTCCTCTCTTTAAAAACTATTTCTTTTAATTAAAAAAAAATTAAAAGCATACAGAAAATTTGATTCTTCCTGGAGTGCAGTTTTATGAGTTTTAACATAGGCTTCATGTAACCACTACTGTACTTCTAAATTCCTAAGACTTGTGCCCTCCCTTTGTGGTTATGTCCTCAGAACCCCTTTTCCCCCCCCCCGGCAACCACTGCTCGTTCTCCGACCTGTTCCTCAAAGGTTTGTTGGCCACAGTAATGTGCATCTTCCCAGAAATTTCACTGGTACTTACTGGTGTAAGAAAAAAGCATGAAAATCAAGTGCACTCTCCAGGAAGCCTCCCGCCTTCCTTTGCCCCTTACTCCACCTGCTCCGAGCTCTGACCCCCACCCCTCTGCCCCTCCAGAGGGACAAGTCCGCGCGGACCAGCTCCTCCCTGCCCCCTCAGCTGGGTCTACAGTGCCACAGTTTTTGGTGTCTTCATTCCTTTTTTCCTATTCATAGTAAAAACACTTCTCTTAGCCCAGTGCCTCAAAATTATGTGCTATAGGAAGAAGCAGATGAATTCTAAGTTTAAAGGAATGCTGTCTATAATAATAACCCTAAGCTGGAGATAGCCCAAAGGAGAAAGAGGAGATGAAAAAAAAGTACACAGGAAACTCTTGATAGTGGATTTGAGCCCAGCTTTTATTTTTTGAAGTCTTGGTACATCTTTTTTAAAAACGCTGAGAGGCTTAATTTCATTCCAGAAAATCATTTGCACACATCAGAAAGAATGCACAGATCATTCCTCTTTGATTGGTGTAAGGCAGGGGGTGGTTGTCGAAGTACGTCTGGGCTCCCCTTGCCAGTATGGAAGAATTAAGACTTAGGACCGATCAGCCCACAGACATTTGAGCGCCCTTGTGGGGCCGGCTTTGGGGAATATGATAGTGTCCTTCCAACTAAGGATTTACCATCCACGTTGCCCACAGAGAAAAATCTACTTCCCCTGCCCATGTCCTCCCGAGTACTGTAACAGCATCGGCTCAGGAGACATGTTTTTCTCGTTTAATGAAGTATTGACTCTGGGGTCTCCAAGATAAGTTGCAGTTGCCCAATTTCTGTATAAATTTTCAGATTCTCTGGTGGTTGTGAGGGTGTTTTTATAGGATAACTAAAGTCCATAAAGTGTGATTTGGGTGCCTACTTGTGTGACTGGCCCTTAAGAGGGAACAGAAGTCAGTGTGTAGTTTTCTGGAAGCTGGGTTCTGAGCTGGGAGCTGGGGGGAGGTGGGCCTGTGTGAGTGCGGCTGGTTCCCTGAGCTCTGGGCTCTCCCTTGCACCAGGGGCTTGCCCCTCCTGCCTCCTGGGGGCAGATGGCTGGCTTAGTGGAAGGGAATGGCTTCCTTGTGCACAGGATGACTGTAGCCTCTGGTGGTGGTCTTCAGTCTGGAGAGCCAGGCTAACATGCAAAGCACACAGGGCATAAACAAGGTCTCACATTGTGCCCTTGCGCACATTTGGCACCTGTGAAAGGGTGGGAACGATTCTCCACTCTGTGAGCTGAGGGTTTGTGGCAATTACCTAGTGGGGCCTACACTCTGAGGGTGGCCCCTTGGCCAGATTGGTGCTGGGTTCCTGGCCTAAGGAAAGGGGCTAGAGCTGGAAGAGGGTCTGGGCCCGGCTGGGTCCTTACAGGGAGAACTCAGGCTCCTGGTGGTCAGCTGGAGCGTGGGCAGCAGTCGCACGTGGGAGACAGAGGCCAAGGGTCTAGCTAGGCAGGCCCAGCAAGGTAAGCCAGTGGTGGACCACAGGCCTGGCAGACTGCCCTCCAAACAGGTTTGGAGATTGCAGCTGTGAGGTGTACCCCAAAGACTGAGAATTACTGGCCCATTAGAATTCCCTGATGTCTGTGGATTTTTTTGAAAGTATACATGCTTGACCCCTGTGCCCCATATCTCTAGGTTGTGGGACCCCAGAACATGTATTTATTAAAAGCTCTTTTAAAAATTGGTTCCCAGGCAGGGTTGACACCGCCTGCCTTGGGCAGTGGCAGGGTCTGCAGGCTGCTGTGTGGCTCCAGGCGGAAGCCAGCCCCGGCTGGAAGGTCAGGGAGCAGCAAGGGCCGGCACCGCCTCACCTGCACCAGGCCCCCCTGCCAGCCCCGATTCACAGAGCGGGGATTCTCATGTTTTCCTGGTGTCTGCAGACATACTGTCTCCTCCATGAGGTGAAGAAATCATTTCAGCCCATCATGGATCGAGCCTTCCCAGGCTCTTTTGTCCTCATGGAAGACATTCTCGATCTCCTCTGTCATCTCTGGGGTCACCTTCTGTTGCCTTGTGGGTGGTACCTTTACTCCCGCTCTTACGTGCTCCTCACTTCCACAGCCGTCAGCTTGTTTCTGGAATAACACTGAGTTTCTGGAGGTCTGGGTAATTGTTTCTATTTCATCGTTGAGTTCCTGGCAGGTAGGAGCTTCCTAAGCGAAGCTTACTGGATTGATGTCTTAATCAAAAGGTAGAAGGCATTTTTAACTCCCTCCCCTCTTTGCCCCCTCTCCCCCGCCCCGGTCTTCATAAGTATCTCCCACTCCTACCCAGTCAAGGCCCCCATAGACTGGGCCTATAAGAAACCAGACCCGAGGCAGCCCCCAGCACGCTCCTGAGAACCACTAAGATAAACACAAAATGCACTCTTGCCGAATTCTGAGAAGGAAAGGCCCACAAAGGTCAGAGGGTCCAGTGGCTCTCAACCCTGGCTGCACATTAGAATCATCTGGGGAGCTTTTAGAAAATGCTCATGCCCAGCCTCCACTGCCAGAGATTTGGACTCAGCTGGTCTGGGGTGGGGCTCAGGCTGGGGTGGAATTTTCTTACAGCTCCCCAGGGGCTTCTGGTAAGCAGCCCAGTTTGTGAACCTTTGCTCTAGGCCAAAGCTCCTTGCAGACTATTTGAATGAAAGGATTGAGAAGACCCCTGCCTGGTGAAGTGACGGCCCCCCACTGGGAGATGGGCTGGATCCCCTCAGCCCCTCCGTTGTCCAGCCTTGGCGTCTGACAGACCTGGCCTGGCCTGCCCCTCCTTCCCAGTCACCAGAAGCAAACTGAACAGTCTGATTTTAAACTGATGAGTGGCCCACATTAAGGAGACGTGTGATGCTCCTGAATTAAAGATCGCCTTTCTTCAGGCTGTGTATTTGACTTTGAATATTGTATTCTTTTCCTAGGGCTGCCGGGACAAAGTGCCACACTCTGGGGGGGCTTAAACAACAGAAACTGACCGCCTCCCAGTTCTGGAGGCTGGAAGTCTAAAGGTGTCGTCGGGACGGGTCCCCTCTGAGGGCCATGAGGGAGAACCTGCTGCCGGGAGGGAGGCCTGTCTCCTTGACTTGTGGGTTCCCACCTCCCTGTGTCTCCTCACACTGTCTTCCGTGTGTATCTGTGTCCAGATTCTCCCCGTTTATAGGCCACCAGTCATTTCGGGTTAGGGCCCACTGCAATGACTCATATTAACTTGATTCCTGCTGTAAAGCCCCTATCTCCAAAAAAGGGCATATTCTGAGGGGCTGGGGGTAAGGCTTTCATCTTTGGGGGTACACAGTTCAACTAGAACTAATATCCAGGCCTTTTCCATCTTGACTGCAGTTTTCAGTGGGTAGGGCCACATACTATGTTTTTTCCTTTCCACCTGCTCCCACCCTCCAACTGCTCAGGACCCAGGGCTGGTTGCTTATCCACATTCAGCAGTGACTTGCGGACAGACTGACATCTGTTCCCCTGGTTCTGGATGCAGCTGGAGGAAGGTGGTTCACGTTCAGGCTCCACCAGAGATGGATATAATCCCTCTGGTGTCCTCAGAGCAGCAGAGGCCAGCGAGAGCCTTAAAGGAGAGGTTGGGTGTGAGGGGCGGGCATCCCCTGCCCGAGATAAAGGCTGACCCAGGCGCTGATGTTCAACATTAGTTTGAGCGGATGAGTGAAATTCCGTGGCTCAGAAGGCCCGTGTGGGACGATGCCCCAGCTTTGGAATGTACACATGTTATCCTTGGTCAGCAGGTGAAGGGCTGACAAGAGTGGGGAAAGGAAGCCCTGGTCCATTCCACGCGAGGTAGATACCAACTGCTCACTCCCCCCCACGATGGCGGCTCCCTGTGACCCTCGCCATGTCCTCCCAGGCCCAGCCGAGGCAGCACTTTACTCCCGACCTGTCCCCTCATTCCCCGTCCATCTCTGTTCACGCCCCTGAACTGACTGTGCGGTTGGGCCTGGCTGCCAGACACCAGACTGGAATCGTAGGCGCTCCACTGCCTGGCTGTGGTGAGGCAGAAGGGAAGACAGTGGTGCAAGTTCCCGAGCACGCTCTGAACTGAGGTGGTGACGTTTTCCCAAAGCGATGTGTTTACTGTATCTTTGGCACCTCCCGGTTAACCGGGACATCTGATCCAGTGGAACACTCCACTGCCTAACCACCCAGGAACATGGTAATTACCACTTCTGGGATTTAGGGTTTTAGCCTCTCGGGGATGCTGTGCGTGTGTGTCTATTTTTATTTTTTGTTTGCTGGTTTTTCCAGTTTCTTTGGTTAATGTTTTCAGGTAAGTTCTTAACCTTTAGTCAGAGATAACACCCTGTTCCATACCTGTGCTCACACACCCCGCCCCCCCTTTCTCCTGGCGGATTCCAGCCATGTGGGGCTGCCTGGAGGTGAGAGCCAGTACATGGTACACGACCAGCCCCCAAGAGTAAGTGTCGGGACACTAGACTGGAGATACGGAGGAGGAGAGAGAGGGCGCGCGGGAAGGGTGTCTACTCAGCCAGGCCCAGCACAGTCCCGAGGGGCTCGGGGAGCCAGGCAGACGGGCCAGGGCCAAGCGAGGAGGTCCGCACAGTTCAGGGGACGCAGGGAGCCTCGGTACTGCCACGTTTGAGCGCCATCCCCTGGTTGTCTGGGCTTTAGGCAGAACCCAGGAACTACAACCCCTGCAGGTTATCAGGGGTTTGTAAATAAAAAATTTTTTTAATCCATTTGTAAATAAAATTTTTGAAACTAAATTGTGACAAGAAGCCAGGTTGTCACCATCCCAGGAGAGAAACTGATGGAGATAACATCCTGACTCCATTTCCTGCATTCAGCTCGCCCTGCCCGTTAGCACGAGTTCCATCTTCCCCCAAACACTGTCATCTTGTGACGCTGCTTCTAGGACAGCGGCAGTCGCTCCCTCGCCCCTCCCACGCCCGGCCTGGACCTCCCCGCCTCATGCCCAAGGCCCTCCTCACCTGGCCTCGCCTGGCCCCATCAACCCTGCCACTACTCAGTCCTGTCCTTCCAGCCTTTTGGAACCCACACAGTGCGCTTTTCCTTCCCTGCCAGACTCCATCCTACAACATTCCGTCCCTTTTCTAAGCATTGGCTTTGGTGACCTGAATGCCAGATTCGCCTGCTGTCATGTTTCCTTATGTGTACTTCACAACTGAACATAACTGATCTGTTGTATATGTTGGTATTGCCTTATAACTTCTATATGTTACTTATCTACGTGTGATTCGTGAACAATACAAAGCATATTGTGTTCCCTAATTATTTCTGTGCTTAGGTCTTGCCTCCTTAACTAGCAGAGGGTAGGGTCCCTGTGCTATTAGTTTTGTTTTTTATCATTTTTAAATTGAGGTATATGCAACAAAATGAACAGACCTTGTAGTGTACAGCTTAATGAATTTTGACATGTGTGTACATTCATGTAACCATCGCCCAGATCAAGATATCAAACATTCTCACTAATTTTTCCCTCTCAACTATTTCATCGTCCCCCCCATGGTGTACTTTTGGTCTGCCCTGGGCACCAAGCGTAGCCGTGTACATTCTCCATCAGTGCTGGCTAAGTGAGGGGTGCAGTCAGCTCTCATCATGAAGTGCCAGGCAGCTCTGGTCTGGGTCCTCATTCTGCAGGCTTTCCAGACAGACTGGAATTCATAACTGCAGGCTCCCTGTTTAGTACTCACTAGCCTAGAATGCAAGGGGGTAGCAATCAGGATATTTTAGCAAATGGTTAGGTTTTACTTGAGCATGAGATAGTTAAACTCATTGAGATAACTGAAAGATCAGAATTGGAAAAAAATGACGATCTAGGAATTAAAGTAGAGGTAGTTGAAACCTGCTTCCTACAAACAAGTCTAGAGCACAAGAGGGGAGACTTGAAAGATAAGTATTTCAGAGGGAGGATGATGAGATCCCAAGGGCAACAGATCGCAAACTCTCTGGAAGGGCCCCCTCAGCCCTGTGAGTGGAGATGTCTGCACCACCCTGGTGGGGAGAGAGAGCTGACTCCATTCCGCTGGGCTGTCCCGGGGTTGGGGAGAAACCATGTGTTCCATAGGTGAGCCATCTCAGACCATAGACTTAAGTTATTTGGGGCAGGGGGGAAGTCATATATATTCGTCAAAAGAAAATTGAGCAACACAGAAAATGGAAATATAAAAACAAATTCTTTTTTTTTTATTTACAATTTATTTTGTTATCATTAACCTACAATTACATGTGCAATATTATGGTGATTAAACTACCCCCTTCATCAGGTCCCCCCCACCAACCCCATTACAGTCACTGTTCATCAGCGTAGTGAGATGCTATAGAGTCACTACTTGTCTTCTCTGTGCTCTGTGTTGTACTGCCTTCCCTGTGCCCCACCCCTACATTATGTGTGCTAATCATAATGCCCTTTTTCCCCTTTATCCCTCCCTTCCCACCCATCTTCCCCAGTCCCTTTCCCTTTCGTAACTGTTAGTCCATTCCTGGGTTCTGTGAGTCTGCTGCTGTTTTGTTCCTTCAGTTTTTTCTTTGTTCTTATACTCACAGATGAGTGAGATCATTTGATACTTGTCTTTCTCCGCCTGGCTTATTTCACTGAGCATAATACCCTCTGGCTCCATCCACGTTGTTGCAAATGGTAGTATTTGCTTTCTTCTTATTCCATTGAGTATATGTACCACATCTTCTTAATCCATTCATCTACTGATGGACACTTAGGCTGCTTCCATTTCTTGGCTATTGTAAATTGTGCTGCGATAAACATAGGGGTGCATACGTCTTTTTCAAACTGGGCTGCTACATTCTTAGGGTAAATTCCTAGGAGTGGGATTCCTGAGTCAAATGGTAATTCTATTTTGAGTTTTTTGAGGAACCTCCATACTGCTTTCCACAATGGTTGAACTAATTTGCATTCCCACCAGCAGTGTAGGAGGGTTCCCTTTTCTCCACACCCTCGCCAACATTTGTTGTTGTAAAAACAAATTCTTAAAGGAGCAAATAATGCCATGGTTTTGAGTGCCGAAGCGAGGGTTACTCCTGGCACCATCACACCCTGAGGAATAAAACAAGCCAGAATTTCCATTTATATTTAGTGGCTCCTCTTTGGTTCCGTTTGCCTGGGCCTTCCTGCCGCTGTCCACAGACTTCCCTTACTGTAAAGGGAACGTGCTCTCTGACGCTTCCTCCCTCTCTGTCTGATAATCAGAGCAGCCTCACTCCCATACAGATCTTACTCAGCACTGAACCTCTCAAGAGAGGAAAATGGTGCCCAGGAAACTCACCCAGACTGGAGTTTTGAAAATTAGTTTTTCCCGCCTGCGCAGGCAGCCAGCACACAGGAGGTATGGAGGTAGTCTCCCTTCCCTACGGTCGCTCCCAGCTGAAGCCCCAGCAGGATGTCGTGCAGGCAGCCTGTGGACAAAGGACTTTCCCTTTGTTTTTTCTGCCTAGGATCATCTTTGAAAATGCACACCTTGAAATTACTTTGTTTCCACATGCCAAAGAATAGTGAGGCACCGGTTTTGTCATACTTGGGAAGGAGGAATGTGTTAGAACGATGTGGGGCCGGGCAGGAGAGGAAGGAATTCTGTCTTAACATGCAGATGCCTGGACTTTACCCCTGGATTTTCTGACCCTGGTAAGCCAGGGCTGGGACTCTATAAGGACTTCTTGGTGATTCTGACGCCAGCCAGGCTGGGAAACCTCGAGGTGTGCCCTGCCGACTCCGGGATGGAAGTCATCTAATGAGAAGTTCTACCTCTGTCAGGAACCTTCAGACCTTCTGTTGTAGATAAATACTGGGAGTGCCAGGCCTGTCCCTATGTTCCAGATGAAACAGCCACTCTCATAGTTCAGGAATAGTGGATAATTGGCAGTTGCATGTTGTCAGACTGATAGAAAGAGCTACAAAGTGAGGGTGACCCCGGCTTGCAGCCGAGCGCTTCTCCCGTCTGCCAGCTTTGCAACCTAGGCCAAGTCACTGGGCCTTCCTAAGCGTCCTGACCTTGGTAGCATGGGGATCGGAACATTGCCTTTGTGAGATGCTGTGAAGGGTAGGGTCGCGCACATCCTGTGTCTCTGATGCGAAGTAGCTGCTGTTTTTATCCTGTTGGGATAACCTTCCCCTTTCCCCACCCCGCTTCGTACTCTGAACCACTTCGTACTGCGTGAGTCCTGCCGGCCCCTTGGAGAGACAGCTTCTCAGTGCGCCGGCCCTTGTTCTCCTGGACCACATAGTGATGAGACGGGCAGGCCCATCCTGCAAGGCTTTTTGAAACATCTCCTTGATGTTGCCTCCAGAAGGCGGACCCCAGGCATGGATCCACCGCAAGACCCCCGTGGTGCTTCCTACCCAGCATCATTCTCAGCCGTGGGTCCCGCAGATCGCACCCAGCGGGGCTGTGTGACAGGTCTGCCTGGCAACATTCTGTAACGAGGCGACGTTGAAGAAATAATGAGGCAGTGGTTCTCTTTCTGTCTCCTCCTTCCTACCTGAGCCAACCTACCCATGAGCCCTCTGACCCCACACTGCTGGGTCCTTTCTTGTTCCCAGACCCATTTGGGGCTCTCTTGTCTCGGGGCCATTGCCCTTGCCCCGCGCTCCCCTCGCAGTCACAGGGAAGAGCATCCTCCCTATAACTGCTCGTTCTCTCCCTGCCCTCCTTTGGCTCTCCTGTCACTTGCTCAGTTCCCTGGCCACCCTCCTGAAAATTGCAGGGCCCCTCCACCAGTACTGCTCCCCCAGCACTCAGCACCATCACCTGGGCATTTGTCATTGTCCACTCGCTAGGACGTCAGCCCCACAGCTGAATCGTGGCACCCGAACAGTGCTGGACACATAGTAGGCGCCTAATACTTTTTAATTAAGTAAGTGGCAGCAGTACTGACAGATACAAATTTGCTTCCTTTTCCCACACAAAGGTTTTCAGAGAAAAATGAAACTCATCAAATAAATGATCCTTTCAAAAGAAAAGTGAAGATGACAAGGTGATCTCCTCCCCTCCCCCACCCTTTCCTGCCGAGTCTCAGCAGAGGGGCCTCGCCCAAGGGCCCGGTTGAAACAGTTTGTTCTGGGCATTGGCACAAGCGGGCCTGTACTGCACAGCAGAGGTACGCGGGGCTGGGGGAGGCGTCCTGCAGCGGGCAGGGGTGGGCTGACGGCCTGACAGGGAGGCAGGACAGAAATAAGGACAGGTACCTTCTGGGGAGATTGAGAAGCACTTGGCTGGGGCACTTTATTGTAATTACAGCACATGGTGCCTATTTATTGATAATTAAAACGATGGCCTTGAATTATTAAAAAAGACTAAGTTGAATCAAGTACCTCTGTATATGAAGACAGGAGAATAGCAAGTATAGTTAGAAGAACTTCCAACAAACCAGTTTTTCACGTCACAGCTTTATTGAGATATAATTCCCCTACCATAAAAGTCATCCTTTTAAAGGGTGCAGTTCTGTGGATTTTAGAGTTGTGCCACCATCACCACCTTCTAAATTCAGGACATTGTCATCTTCCTATTAGCAATCATTCCCCATTGTCCTCTCTCCCCCCAGCCGCTAATCTACTTTCTCTCTGTTCTGGACATTTCATATAAATGGGGTCATTCAACACATGGTCATTGTGACTGGCTTCTTTCATTTAGTGTGTTTTCAGGGTTCATCCATGTTGGTAGCACGTATTAGTACCTTCTCCTTTTTATGGCTGAATAATATTCCATGAAATGGATATGCTGCACTTTTATACATTCACCCTCTGATTGACATTTGGGTTCTTTCTACTTTTGGCTACACTGAGACCTTTGGAAGTGAAAAGAAAGGCTGGATGCTAATGGAGTTGCCTGTGTCCTAGAATGGAGGTGGTGTTACCCCGACTCCCAGATGGGTGTGAAGATGTGCAAAGGGCAGCAAGCATCTCATCCAGCTGGCTTTCGTCCACTCCAAAAGCGCACCTCTCCCCCTTCTGTGGTCTTTCTGTGCTGGTGTGCGGCGTGGAAGGTCACCAAAGGGTTCCTCCCCTTTGACCTGGGACTTAAACCTGAACTCAGGAGCCCGCCCCCCCTTCCCTTCTCTCTTCACTCCTGCCCGGCTGGTTCCCACACAGCCTGCTCCGGGGACCTCTAGCTCTGCCTGTCTTTCGCTGCACTTGCCCTTCTGGGGACATGTTGGTTTCCCCGGTCCCTTCACGTCCTGCCCAAACCCCACCCCTCCTCCTTGGGATCCTTATATCTGGTCAGCCCCTCAGCCTTTCTGACATCACTACCTCAGACTGTTACCATTTGTTTATGTGTACATTTCCTTGTTAGTAGGTGTGATTTTTTTTTTTCCCTTTGGTGGTGGTGTCTTACTTTACAGCCTCAGCTAAACCACACCTGTGACGGGCACAGGCGCTATCTTGCACGGCCCTTGTCCCTGGCCCTCCCGGCACAGATCACAGCCGGTTCTCTGCGAATGCTGGCGGTCTGGTGTCTGGGAGTGGCTCGCCCTTTGCCATGAAACTGGAGAGGGTGGAAGGTGTGAATGGACGCACCTGCTCAGCTGTACAATGGTCTTTGGAGGGGGGATCAGGTTTAAATCATTTTGAATCCTGCATTAACTTCTCATTGTTATTTCCTGAAAGTGCATGGCTGAGCAGGCTGACAAGTAACCTGAATTTTGGTCATAATCTTACTATGAATTTTCTTCTTGAGCATGCCCGTCTGTGTCAGTCCCACAGAGTAGCAACCAGGGCCCAGCCACCATCCAGTGGGACCTTTGCTAACTCCCTCCCTTCCGCTTCCCTGCTGGTCACAGACTGGAGCCTTTGCGGTTCGCACCAGGGAGGGGGCGGGTGTGGCTTGAGATGACCACACCGTGACAATGGGCACCGCCCCGCTCTTTGTTGACTTATCGCTCTCTGTTTTCCCCAATGGATCAGGTAATTCACGTAGCAGGCCACTCAGTTAAGCTTTCTCACTGCCTCTCTGTTGTCTGTGTTCAGTGTCTACTGAGATAACAGTAAACAGAGAAAGAAGAAAATAACGACAGGACGCTGGGAAGGGCAGGAAGGGAATCTGTAGGCCCAGTAAACAAAAGTTGGCCGAAACACTAGCCAGGATATGGAAGCGGGATCGAACGCTTTGGACTGTCTGAGAGCAGGCCCTCGACGTTTTCGTTTCGGTCGGCCCGTCTCCCTACCTCCCTGTTACCAGGCATGTTTAGACCGGTTTTCTTTTTCTTTCTTTTTTTGGCTGTTGTTTCTGAAAAAAAGATGACCGGGTGGATCTCTCAGAATCAGTTAAAGACTGGAAGCATAAATGGGACTTCCTTCTAATGACAAATTTACCAGCTTTTGGGGGAAGCCTCTCTTCTCTTTGCTGCGGTGAGAGTCCCTCTCCATCATGCCCCTCATGGCAAAGATGTAAAATATGATACTTGTAGGGCACTCTGGGGTGGGTGAAGAGGCTGGAGGAGGGCCTCCCCGGCTGCCTCGGGCATACGTGGCCCCTTGTGAGGCCAGAGGCCCCCACCAGATCGGAAGCTTCCAGTGCAGTAGTGCGGGCCTGAGGGGACCTGGGATTAAGGCTCCCACCCTCCCCTGACCCTGGGTTTCTCTGAGCACATGGTGGTAAGCAGTGGGCTCTGGAAGCCCCCGAGCGCACCGCTGCTGCAGGTGCGTGGTCGCTCAGAGCCCCCTCCCCACCTGGCCGCTCGCTCAGAGGCCGGGCTCGGCCGGACAGCCCCCCTTGGGAGGACTTGCTTCCCTGATTCTGCCATTATCTTCACCGTTCCTCCCTCAGGAGCCCCCCAGGGTGGGCCTCGCCCCTCCTTAGGCCTTCTGTCAGGCCCTGGGGTCTCAGGGTAGCGTGGCGGGGCCCTTCTCACCCTCCAGCAGCCCGGCAAAATAATGGCTTTGCAAGTTTCGTGTGCTATCCAGAAGCCTGTGTTTATCATATATATATTTAAAATTTTAATACTCAATTTTAATTTTCAATATCCACCACATTCTATGAAGAAGAAAAAAGATGACAATGCCAACACCTTAGAGGATTTCCTTTGTCTTTATTCTGGCAACTCTGCATCATATTGATAAACTCACTATATACACAGTGGTTTCTTCATTCACTGCAGAAGCATTTCCCCCCATGGTTCTAGGCACGGGTAAGAAGACAATTAACAGACACATCCTGCGGCTACAGTGAGCCCCTGGGTGACTGCCCCAGTCTGCATTTTTTGACCAGAGACATTAACTGGCCCTGCTAGAAAGAACAGTGATGTCGTGGTCCCCTACCCCCGAGAGAGAGCAGGGGACCTTTGGGGGAGGGAAAGAAGCTGGTATGTGGCTGGGCCACATCCTGGTGTGCTGGGAGCATCTCCACATGTAGACCAGTGAGAGCAAAGGAATACGTTTTTGAACTGTTACAATCTTTCAGAAGAAAAAAGCAAACCGTGCCCTTTTTACATACTTTTCAGAGTTTCCTGTGTTTTATATTAGCTGGTTCGTTTTTTGGCTTCCTTTCATGGTAGTCAACACCGTTTGTTTTGTTTAACAATTTCCTTCCCCTTCAGATGCCATCGCTGATCAATGCTGCGTTCGCCGAGTCACACGCTGACGGGCTTCCCTTCCCCTCTCACCGCTCATTTCGCTCCATCACTGCGCTCCCGCAGTGCGCTCACGGTGCCAGAGGGGGCTGTGGGGCAGGGGTTGAGGAGGAAGGGCCGCGGTGCAGAAGGGGGCATGGGCTGGAGTCACAGCGTCTGGATTCTTCCATCCACCTCCCAGAGGGCCAGGATCTCTGACATTTAATGAGCACTTACTATATTGTTATTCATCCATACAGACGGAGAAATTGAGACCTAGTTGAGTCACTAGAATCGGAGGTTGGTGTGGCCTCACCGAAGCCCTGGCTCAGCTGTGGTTCCCTTCCATCCCCTCTGGGCTCTGAGAACCACCAACGTCTGAGACAGATGGCCGGGGCTCCTTAAATTTTCAAGCAGGGCTGTCTTAAATGGCTCAGGTTAGGGGCCACTGTGGAGCCTCAGACACTCTGCTGGGGTTTGGGTCTCCTGGCTGCAGCCGGTTGTGACTGAGTGGAGTTTGGGTAGAGGAGACAGTCATGAGAAGGTGAATGGATAGGAGGTGAAGGGCGGCTTAACCGGAGATGAAAGGAAGTGGCCAAGGGCAGGGCGGGGCCCTTCGGAGTCCTCTGCTGGGAGGAGAACAGGACCTGGAAGATCGAGCTGATGTTACCTGGACACTTATGAGCTGCATCCCCTCCAGAGCCACCATATTCTGCAGGCACTGTCTTGTGCTCTAACAGCCCGAGGGGTTGCCTTAACTGCCATGTTAAAATCATTAGAACCGCTTGCCTTGAATTCAACATGATATTGATTTTTCCAGTGAAATTGGCAACTCCTGGAATCTGTTTCCAACCAGTTGGGCAGGGAACAGTCTCTGGTTTTCCTTGGAGTGAAACTTGACTTAAATGCTGGAGTTGCTGGACTCATGGTTCTCGAATGTCAGAATCACCTGCAGGGTTTGTTCACGCACGTTGCTGGGTTTCTCCCCCGGGGCTTTTGATTCAGTGGATCTGGGGTGGGACCCTGAGAATCCGCATTTCTCACAAGTTCTCCAATGATGCTATTGCTGCTGGCCCAGGACTGCACTTGAGAACCTCTGTTCAAGGGCATTTCTCAGATTTGGGCCTTTGCTCCCATTTTCATGCCGCAAAACCAACACAGTAAGCAGAGTAGAGAGCCATTGTCTACAAGAAGACTTATTTGCTTTTCAGTGGAGTCAAAAGACTTTGGCTAAGTCCCAGAGCTCCCTGTCCTGGGCCTGCCCGTGCCCTGCCTCCCTACCCGAGGCTGAGCCTCCCCCTACCGGCCCCTGGGGCTGGGACTGGGGCAGGCTGAGCCGGCTGCCCTTTGCTGGTCTACCTCCTTTTACCATGTGGGATCGGTCAAGCTAAGCGTTTTCCATGGTAAGCGCATAAGAAAGATTTCTTTTTCTTTTTTTGAGTGAAAAAAATATATATAACCTTTCTCTCGAGTCATAACTACTATTGTTTGATGCTGAATGAGAAAAAAGACAATGTTTCTCTTCGTCTAAACAATTTTCTCTGACATTCTTCAGCGCTGGATCTCTTGAGCTCGTTCTTAATGGCTTCAAGCATGCTGGGCGGGGGGGCCCCTCCTGTGAGGGATGATCGGGTCGCGCAGGACGCAGCTCAGCAGGCCCAGAAATGGCTCCGAGGCCCAGCGGGCCAGGAGGGGCAGGGGGGCCCCGATGAGGGGAGGAGAGATGTGCGGCTGGGATTCTGGTGGTGGGCCCCGAGGCTTCCGATCTACGAAGTGCTCTCTTTGCTTAACTTCGGGGCAGCAGTGCTGGCCAAGGACCTGGCTGGCTGTTGTGTGTGCTTGCCTGACCCTTGACCATCTCAGCCTCATTGTGGCCGGACCCTACTTGTTATCATCCCCCCTCGGATGCGCCTTGTAATCCCCAGCCTGGGCGTCCTCTCAGGTGTCCACACTGCCCGCCTTCTCCCTTAACCACCCCAACCAGTGACTCCCCAACCTCTCAGGTTCACTCTGTTAATTCCTCTGCCACCTCCTCAGATTGTTCTTGAATTCTTGCCTAGACTATTACAATGGTTTCCACCCAGTCTCCGCCATTTCTCGCCTCCCCAATCTGCCCTTCCGACCCTGCCGTACCACCATCCTAGCCCCTGTTGACCCCAGGCTGCTCCCTGTGAGTACGAAGCCCTCGATGGCTTCCTGTGGCTCATTAGAAAAGACCCATTTCCCTGGCATCAGAGCTTTCCTGTCTGGGCCCATCCTGTCTGGCCAGTTAGAACATGGATGCTCATGAGGACCTTGACGATCCCCGTAGCTTCTGGGTGCCCCAGCTGCTGAAAGGAGTCCCTTTGATAAGATGAAGGCTTACCAGAGGACAGGCAACAGCAAGAGGATTCGCTGCTCTAGCCTCAAGTGTGAAGGAGGAGGAGGGTGCCGTGAAGTGGAGGGAAGAGGCCAGGTCATGGAACAGGGAGAAAACCAGGGAGCAGAGCCCAGCCCCAAAGCAGAGTTCTCTGAGCCTGGCTAAGAAGGGACCCATTCCATGCAGGTGACCCTCCCTGGAGACAGCTGAAGAGCCTGGGGGGCCTCTAGTGTCTGCTTCTGAAGGCGCTCGCTCGGGGGCCCCTCGGGGCGTTCCCAGGTACTCGCCCGGTACAAGGGAGACCCAGCCTGCCGGCAGCCAGGTCTCCAGGATGAGGTTCCAGATGTGCTGGTACTCGAACACTTCACTGAAGATGGTAGATGGGTGCTTTCATTGTGTTTTGACTATGTAGAAAGTCAGTGTTCCTGATGCTTGGGATGTCATTTTGATGGAGAAAAAAGGAGTTCCCCAAGGTCTGTCTTACCTCTGTTAAGGAGGAAAGCTGCAGCCCACACAGAGGGGAGCGTGGTCCAGGTCTAGGGGGACTGTTGGAGGGGCTGCCAGAGCGTTGTCCTGCCCCACCAGGTCATTTGAGGGACCACCGGATCAGTGCTGTGACTCAGACTTTATAAGGCCCCTAGATGACTGGAGCTTCCTGGGCTTGGGGGGCACGGGGGCAGGTGCCACGGGGTCCTAAGCCTTACCAGAGAAGGTGCTCTGCTGAGCTCTGGAGGGAGAGAAGAGAGGGAGGGGACATGAGCTGTGCCTCAGACAGTTGAAGGGTGTCACAGGGTGCAAATCCAGCTCTTTGTAAGGACAAACAACCTGAAGGTCAAATCCATCCAAAGGTGAAATAATAGCCTAGTACCAAGAATAATCATAGCTTTTCCTTTCTCTTTTTTAATTGAAGTATAGTTGATACATAATGTCTTATGGGTTTCAAGTATGCAACACAGTGATTCAAAAGTTACACACATTATTAAATCCTCACCCCAGCTAGTTGACTCACTGTCCGTCTTCACTGAAAGATGTCACACAACCATTGACTGTGTCCTTCGTGCTGCCCTTCCATCCCCATGACCGACTTATATTATGGTTGAGATAATCATAGCTTATTTTTTATGGGGCAGTTGACAGTTTGCAAAGCATTTGCATGAAAGGTGGTGAGCCTTCCTTCTTTGGAAGGATTCAAGTTCAGGGAGGGATGTTGTTGAGGGGATTCAGGCCCTCCTCTAAGAGTTAAATGGATCCAGATGGGTTTTCCCAATCAGAATCATGCAGGATACTTTAAAAATATTCAGTATCTTGGGGCCTGCTGAATCAGCGTCTCTGGGGGAGGGGCCCGGGAATCTGTATTGACTTCAGGTGGCTGACCTGCCCAGCATCCCTAGGAGAATGTCCCCTAGAGACATGGAGTGAGTGCCGGTGTCATGGCAGGTATCCCTGCCTGTCGCGTTCACCGCTAGCTCCCTACTCCCACACAGTAGGAGCTTGACAAATGTCTGCTGAGTCCGTGTGCTGACATTTGCCAGTGTAACTGCCCTGATCTCGCCCACTGCCTCCTTCCATGTCGTCGGTAGTGTGGTTGCACCAGCCTCCTCCTGCTCGTCAAACACACTGCACATGTCGGCTCTGCTCAGCCCTTGCTCACACCGTCTCCTCAGGCTGGCTTGCCCCTCTGCTTTTTCTCCTACAGAAGTCCCGTGCTTTTGTTGCAAGCTGACAGTGTGGCAGGCACAATGCTGGGTGCCACTAGCCCTTCAAGTCAGCCTGGCACATGTGCTGTCCTCTTCCTGGCAGCCCCGTCCTGTGTCTCCACAAAGGAGAGGGGTCCTTTGGGCCTTTCTCAGGTGGTAACATTCCTCAGCATCTAGATGCCCTCCCTGGTACTTGTAAGTGAAAATATTTGCAAGCTCAAAGATATGGGCATATGAATATATGCACACATACGTGCATTTCCTTATTTGAAATGAATGTGTTTAATTGAATTTATGTTTAATTAAATGGCTTCAAAATGAGAAGTCATCATTGCCAGCTTTAGTCAATTACTACTCGACTCAGCTCCTAGGTGAGGGATTCAAAAGGACTGTGCTCCGTCTGGCATCGTGACTGAAGTTTTCCAGATGCTCTTCCATGGAGGTCCTGCTTCTGGAGGGTTCTGTGGTCATGAGCTCCTTCTTGGCCTTTACCTTCTGGCTCACAGTGGTCTCTATTCCTTGTCTTTCACATTCTTCAGGGGTTAGTGACCTCCTAAAGAGAGGCCTAAGGACATAATAACATAACAAGAGTAAGAGCTGACTCCCATAGAGTGTTTCCTGTGCACTAGGGGCTGTTCCAAGTGTCGGGATTTATTTCCTCATATAATCTTTATAGCAGCCCTAGGATATTAGGACTTAATCAGCCCTGTTAGCCCTGTTTTACAGGTGGGGAAACTGAGGTTTTGTGATTGCTTGACACCATGCAGCCAGCAAATAACCAGGAGTAGACTGCCTCCTCTCTTGCAGGTCTGAAGAATGTGATTCCCAGTCCTGGCCCCAAGTCCCAGCTTGTTAAGGGCTCCTGACAGACGTTGCCTACTGATGGCATGTGGGATAGCTGCTGCTTGACTGGGGCAGTCTCCTGTTTCTGCTGATGGAAGGAGAAAAAGGGGAGGCTGGCGGTTTCAGGCTCCATAAATTTCAGAGGCAGGCTGCCCTATGGCCCTGTCTGGCTTGGGGCTTTTCTTGGGAAATTTGGGAAGAGACTTAACAAAAGAGCAGGGGGCACCTGAGAGAGGGCTGGGTCACCTAGTAAGCAGACTTGCCTAAAAGGAGTGGTCAGCATGCTCCAGGGGCGGGGGAAGGTGGGAGGGGGTGCATTCCTAGTCCGGTTTGCTGTTCGGCCAAAAACCAAGTGTAAGTAAGACAGACACATCCTTTAAAATTGCCCTGGGAAAGGCCCTGCTTTGGAAGGTAGAAGGAAGTATGGGAGTCTCCCAGACATATGCATGCTCCTGTGCTGGGCCTGGCTTGTGGGGGATAGCAGCAAGGGGATACATAGCCCATGGGGAAAAGACTGTGTGGTGGGGAGAGAGTTCAGTGCAGCAGGGGAACCCCAGGCAGCTCCTGGAGCCAAGGGGAAGATTTGTTTTTGTGACTGAATAACACTGGGGGAGCGAGAGTCAGGCTGGAGGAGAGGGGAGGGGACTCTGCTTGGAGGAGAAGGTCTGGGGCCAAAGTGTGCCCCTGGAAAAGAAAATAGGCCTGTGCCTCTGCATCCTAAATCTGGGTTCAGGGGTCCTGCAGATGTCCGTGCAAGCCCCACAGGGAGCTCTCCTGGGTGTCACAATTCTCCCAGCTACCTCACTCATCAGTCATTCAGCAAACGTGGAGTGAGTGCCAGTTTAATGAGTGCCCTGTGTCCAGTGCCAAGGTATGCAGAACACAGCCCCTACCCTCAGGAACTATGTTTTAATGGGGAGACACAGAACTTTGTGTAATGCAGTTAAACTGCATGGTGTGGGGCCCGGAGATGTCTAAGGTCACACTTAGAGTCTCGCAAATAAAGGGCTAAGAACACAGGAGAAGGGATCAGTCAGTAGCCTTGTGGAGGAGGCAGGATGTGATGGGACCTTGACGAATAAGTGGGATTTCATTGGGAGAGGAAAGGGAAAGATGACAAGGTCCTCAAAATTGAGCTTGCTGGGATAGGAAAATAGGCATGTAAGTCTCAGGACAGCCTGGGCCCGGGTTTATTCTGTAGCCACAGCTGCTGGCTTGCCAAAGCTGGAGGCACAGGATCCCTGATGCTCGCTCTTCGTGGCTTGAACCTAGGTGCAGGCTCTGGACGCCCTAAAGTGACAAGCAGGCAGTTGCTGGCTTGGGCGCCAGGCAGCTGGTGGCAGGCAGGAGGGCTGGAGCCCACCAGGAAGGTGCTAACCCCAGCAGCTGGCTGCTGTCTGAGCCTGGCCCGGTAGTCAGTGACTTCTGCTTCCCCCATCGTTCACATACCAACCAGACTGAACGAACGAATGAGTAGGTAGACTGTTCCTGTGCAGGCTCTCACAGCCGGGATAAGGTAACCCCAGTCTGCTGCCCTCTGGAGGGCTTGTCCCTTGACATTGGGAAACCCCAGATGGGAAAGGGGCCTAATGAGTAGAGAGACCTGAAACCTGGTCATTGTTCGGTGTTACTTGGGTCAGGATACCTACTTTGCAAAATAACCTTCAAAATGGCTTAACACAGAACACAAGTTTATTCCTATCCCCCGAGCAGCTCCTCCTCCAGTGCTACAGTTCATCCAGGGACCTAAAGCGTTCCATCTGAGCTCTGCTCTCTTCTGGAGCAGTGGTCCCAACTTTGACTGTGTACCAGAATCAGCCAGGGGCTTATTGAAAGATTGCTGGGCCCCTCTCCTGAAGTGGTGGGCCTGAGAATTTGCATTTTTAACAAGTCCCACCTGCTACTGATGCGCTTGGTCCAGGGACCGCACTTAGAAAACCATTGTTTTGGGGCTCCGTAGTTCTCCACTGAAGCTTCTGCATCCAGCCAGCAGATGAGGGATGAGAGAGAGCAGAAGTCAGTCACAGTGGCTCCATTTAACTCCAAGGGAGCCTGGAAATGTAGTCCTCTGGCCCAGGAGGGAAATAAAATTTGCCATAATTAAAAAGGGCAGCACAGATCCTGATTGCACCTGACCTCTGCCTGAAGTACTAGCTCCAAAATGCATTTCAAATGCATGGAGAAAATCAGCCAAGATGTACATTTACTCCTGACACAGGTGCCTTGCAAGAAGGCCAAACCTTAATGGAACTCATTACTGAATTTCCAACTCGTCCCACCATGCTTGTACGAATGTGTCATTTGAGACTCAGGTTCCTATGAAGGATGGTCTGAGGCGTCCCAAGTCCAGCCTTTGTATCTCAGGCACAGGGAAGAGTGCTGCAAATAGTAGTCAAATAATTTTTGCACATGAGGGATTTTCCCAGTTCCTTCTTGGCGTCTCTTCATGTCTGTTACCCAAGGACTCTCGAGGCTCTAACCCTGCCTGCTTGTACAGGGCAGGAGAATTTTCACCGTGGTGGATAAGCCTGTCTTGTAGCTCACACCTCATTTGGGGCAAAACCAGTGAGCGAATCAGCAGGTAGTTGTATGCCTTGCCTGTGCCCGGCACTCTGGATGTTGCAAAAGAACGTGACTCCAGGCCATTTTCAGTGAGCTCATGACTGTTGTAGAGGCCAAAGCAACCCAGGGTTCAGTGAGGACTGCAGGAATATGGGCGAGTAGTCGAATCTTAGGGCCCAGCTTGAGGTAGAGGATGGCCTCAACAGCCCTGTTCAACCCAGGTCTGGAGCTTCAGGCTTAGTTCTGGGAGCTGCAGCTTCAGCAGGACTTAGACAAACAGATGTTTGGGAGGGCTCTGTGGGAAGCCCCCACGGGGAGCAGATGAAGGTGGGAGGGCATTGTGGCCTTTGTAAAGCCGGGCGTGGTTGGGGGAGGGGAACTGGAATAATGCGTGGTTCTGGGGGAGGACTAGAACCAAGTGGAAGTTAGATGGAGTGAGTGGATCTTTGACTCAGGGTGTGGAGAGAGAACTTTTGAACCCTTGTGGCCGCTCAGAAGCACGGGGCACTACTGCCTTGCCCAGCACCAGAGCTGTTCCCGCAGAGCTTGGCAGATTCCACGATAAGGTGATACCTTTGGCAGAGAAACTGGACAAGAAGACAAATGAAGTGTTTGTGTTGGCTGGAAATCTGGAAGGACCTTTTCCCTGGAGGAGGTCTTCAGCCAAGCTACAAAGACCAGGCAGGCTCTGGGCAGATAGGAGGAGGGAAGGGTTTCACGACCTGTGTGTGCACCACCTCACGTGTTGCACACCTTCAGGCCACACAGTGCTGTATGTCCGTTACATCGCGGTGGAGCTGGGGGAGGGAAGGAGGGAAGGAATCAAGCCAGCAGATGGTCCCTTGGGGTGGGGCACAAAGGAGAGGGCCTGACCGGCGGCCCGCGCAGGGCACGGCAGCCAGGAAGAGCCACTGGGCGAGGCCTGGCAGGGGCCACGTTCTGGAAAGGGGAGTCTGGCTGAGGACTGTGGGATCTCCCGGGGGGCGGGGGGGGAACCTGGAGGCGGCTTTAGAAGCTGAGTGGTGGAGTGCCCGCATTGGGTGTTTGAGGGGAATGAGAGGCACAGGCGCAGCGTGCAGAATTTAAGAGCCAGTGTGCGGGAGCAAGGTCTGTAGTCCCTGGTAGCTCTGGCATTTTTGTGATGGTGATTACTGAGAGGCTTCCCTGCAACCCCAGCCCTCAGAGCATGGAGGTTGGAGGCCAGGTTCCTTACCTGAAGAGCCTGGGGGAGGATGGCACATCAGCCCGCCCTTGCTGTGTGTAAGGGCAGGGCTGCAGGACTTGAACCCTCTCCCACTGGGTACTGCTGTGCTTGGGCTGAACCAGTGGCCCCGCTGATGTTCCCTGCCCTGGGGTCTGGGAGTGGCTGGGGCAAGGCCGGCTCTTGGGGACTGTGCCTCCTTGGTGCTTGCGCCCAGTCCTGTGTTGTCCTGTCCAGGCCTGCCCATGTCTGGAGGCTGGCCTTTACTGTTCAGTTCAGCCCATGAGCTGTTGTTGATGACAGGTGTGAGGGCCGTGAGTCGCCCCTTCTGATCCTCACAGCGCTGCTGCAGGCAAAGACTTACATCTCGGAGAGTCAAGGGCTGACCTGAGGTGTCCCAGTGAAGTTGAGTGACTTCCCATCTGGAGCTTATTCCAGCATTCAGGATCTTTCAGAGCCCTGGGTGAAGAATCTCATGTTCCTTAAGAATTGGACTGGCGGGGCAGGGGCTAAGATGCTTGGGAAGTCAGCTTCAGTGAACATGAGCTAGGAAGGAGAAGTGGTATGTTAACCGTCGGCCTGCACTGAGGCCTGCCCTGTCAGGCCTGTACGTCGAGTCATGAACACGCGTCAGAGCATTTGACAGCAGAGGCAGCTGGGGCATAGAGAGGCTCATTGGGCTGCCCAGTCCTGAGGAGTCAGGGGTCAGCACCCTCACACTTGGCCTTGGGGCCAGCAGGGCTCCTCACAGAAGCTCGCTCGGCAGCCAGCGGCCTCCGCTGGGGAGAGGGGTATCCTCTCTGTGCTTCTGGGTTTTCTCAGGAGGCCGCCTTGAGTGAAGGACAGTACCGTTTCTCAGCCTGAGATGCCACCTGGCACTAAGGTTGCAGCCGCTCATGGCCTGTGGTGGGTTTTTATGACTGTAGAAAGGTTGAAAGGTTGCCAGAACTGGGACAGCTTTTGTTGTGCCGTGTGACCCACGTCAGGCAAGACCTTGCCTCCGGTCTATTTGTATGCTTTGCTGCCTCATTTTACCTTGAGAGTCATCGCCTCTGAGCAGCCCCGCCGGGAGATAAGGGTTTACTTGCGAGTCAGGAGAGAACACAGGGAAATGTCAGGACCATTGGAGGTGACATGAAGAGCTGAAGGCTTGCGCTAAGCTGCGGTGGCTCCTTCTTGCCTTCAGGGGGCGCCATGGAGACCTGATGCCTCTTCCCTGTGGATGGGAAAAATAAGCAATGGCAGCCATAGATCTCATGGGACCACACTTCCTGGATTTAAATGTTTAATTCCTATTGTTTCCATGATGCTTACACCTCAGATTTTATGACGCAAATTTATGGTTGGGTAAATATGGTTACACAACTATATGGCTTCCATTGTGCCTTTTGAATGAGCTTAGATGAAAATTTCTGTTGCTACAGGGTTTTAGGTTTAAAAGCACTTGATTGTTTTTGATTCTTTGCAAGTTGGTGACATGCCCGGTGTACCCGTAACTAGAATACTCTAAGAAGGAGTCCCCAACAAGGCGTTTGCCTGAGTAGTTCCATAAAACATCCATGTAAAAGAAGTAACAAACCCAAGAAGGAAAACAGTAGATAAGTGATAAATCCATCTTTCATACTCTTATCCTGTTTGGAATATAAATTCTTTGTTTGAAGCTAGATTCGTACTATATTGATGAAGAACCATCAACCCCCTATTCTCTTAACCCAATAGACAGACTTTCTCTGAATACAAGTTAGTGGATACCTTGTATGAATGTCTGCTCGTGTTTGGTGGGAGTAGTTTGGTGAGAACTCATCATCACCATCACAGCCAATGATGCTGAACCAGATAGAGATTGAGAAGAACTGACCTTGATAGCATCAAGCATGTAGGTAGTACTTGTCAGAATGTCACCTTTTTCCTCATACTCCTTTCACTCAGCTGTCAGCTGAGGAGTTCTTGATAATCTGATTCACCTCAAGATTTAAAGCTGCTGTCTTATCTCTCCCAAAGGAATTTTCTGGATGAACCCTGTAGTCAAATGTATGACCATCTAATAGTGGAATTTCAGTCATTTGGGACAGACCAGAAGAGAAGATGTGTTAAGAGACTCTCCCTCCATGGGTCCTGTTTTTTCCTAAAGGTTTTATAGTTTTATGTTTTACATTTAAGTCTGTGATTCATTTTAAGTTACTCTTTGTATGAGGTATAAAATTGAAGTTGCTATTTTTTCTTTTTCTTGTGTGTGTCTGATTGCTCCAGCACCATTTGTTGAAAAGGCGACACCTTCACCATTGAATTCATTGCACTGTTATCAAGCATCACCTGGGCATATTTGTGTGCAGCTAATTGTGAATTCTCATTTTGTTCCATTGATGTATGTGTCTATCCCTCCACCAGTACCATGTTGTCACAATTAGTATAGCTATATGGTAATCCTTAACATTGAAAAGAGAGAGCCCTTTATTTTTCAAAAATTATTTGGGCTCTTTTAGGGCCTTTCTCTTATGTTCACAAAGAAACTTATGCATGAATGTTCATCGCGCCATTATTCAAAATAGCCACATGCTGGAAACTACCCAGATGCCCTTCAGTGGTGCGTGGTTGAATAAACTGATATGTCTACATATACCGTGGAACACTACTTAGTAGTAGAAAGAACAAATGATCTTTATATGCAACAGCATGGATGAACCTCAAGGAAATGGAGCTGAATAAAAAAGCCAGTCTCCAAAGGCCACATACTACACTATTCCACATCTATAACATTCTTTAAATAATAAATCATAGAGATGGGCAACAAATTAGTGGTTGTCAGAGGTGAGGGGTGAGGGTAGGTGACTGGTGGCCCTATAATGGAATATATGCTATAAACAGGTAGCACAAGTGGGGACAGTTTCATATCTTGATTTTGGTGGTTACACAAAGCCACATACTTGATAAAATTCCATAGAGCTACACACACTCCGGTGTAAGTGCTTGTAACACTGGTCAGATCTGAATAAGTTCTGCGGACTGTGCCAATGTCAAGGTCCTGGGTCTGATAGTGTACCCCAGTTACTCCAGTTATTTATGCAATGTGTTTGCAGTGGGGGAGGCTGGGTGAAGAGTACATAGAACGTCCCTATTCATTTCTTTTCAATTTCCTGTGAATCCATATTTTAAAATAAAAAGTCAAAAACAAAACAAAACAATATTATACAGTCTGTTCATGTTGTATTAGTAATGGCAAGCCTTCTTTAAAAATGGATGTACAGGAGATTCAAGATGGTGGCATGAGAGGTGAGACAGAGAACTCCTCCCAAAACCACAGATAGTGCAAAAATATAGTTAATACAACTAACCCTAAAACAGCAACAGGAAAGAAGGCTGCTCCAGACTGCATACAGATCTCATGAACAGAGCAGACCTCACAAAACAGAGTAAAGTACCAAAGCCTTGATCCAGTGGGACTCAGGCCCTCCCACCACCCCAGCTCACCGGCAGGAGGAAGAGAAATGGAGCGGGGAGGGGGTGGAAGCCTGGGACTGTTGAACACCTAGCCCTGGAGATCTGCCTTGTGAGCAGAAACCTACATCGTGTGGTGCTGTGGAGGATGGGGAGCTGGGACAGGCAGAGTGCTTGAGAGACAGATTCTGGCCATTTGTGGAGGTTGGGATCCACGCCCGGCTGCTCTGGGACAAGGGAAAGGCAGGCGGTCTGAGAGGCTTCCTAGCAGCGAGAGGGCTGCTGAAGGGGTGGGGTTTGCACGGGGCTTGTTGAGCGGGAGAAGGGATAGGGGAACAAGGTTGTCTGGGCACACTCTGCCCAGCAGATTGGGAACTTTGAGGAGCTTCAAGCGCTCCACCGTCTAGCTGCCTACTCAGCTCCAAGGCCCCCCAATGTGATACGCAGCCTACAGAGCCTTCCTCCTGGCCTGATGGCACCGGGTTGCAAACCAGCAGTCACTGCACTGGTGTCAGGCCAGTCAGAGGGAGGCTCGGCCTACAACAGCTAGAGACGCAAAGCACAGAGGCTTACATGTGTGTGCTCGGCCCACTGGCTCTAATACAAGAGACAGGCACAGCAGACGGGAATCAGGAAACATATCTTTTCTCCCCCCAGGCATCAGCTCCACTCCCCTACGACCCCCAAGCTCACTCTAGGGGCTGAGCAGCTCCAGACACTGAAGCTTCTGGTCACTAGAGGGCACCACACAGAAATATGAAACATCAAAAGAACATGGTTCAGACCAAAATCTCACAAATCCCAGAAAATGGACAAATGAAACTGAACTCACCAATCTTCCTGAAAGAGTGTTCAAAATAAAAATCATAAACATGCTTATGGAGGTACAGAAAAATATTCAAGAACTCAGGAACGAATTTAAGTCAGAGATTCAATCGTTAAGAAATTCCATATCTGAAATGAAACATACAATGGAGAGATTTAAAAGCAGATTAGATGTAGTAGAAGAGATGGTAAATGGAATAGAAATTAGAGAACAGGTATACAAGGAAGCTGAAGCACAGAGAGAAAAAAGAATCTCTAAGAATGAAAGAATATTGAGAGAACTGTGTGACCAATCCAAATGGAACAATATTCACATAATAGGGATACCAGAAGAAGAGAGAGAAAAAGGGATAGAAAGTGTCTTTGAGGAGGTAATTGCTGAAAACTTCTCCAATCTGGGAAAGGAGATAGTCTCTCAAGCCATGGAGATGCACAGATCTCCCAACAGAACGGACCCAAGGAAGACAACATCAAGACATATAATAATTAAAATGGCAAAGATCAAGGATAAAGACAGACTTTTAAAAGCAGCTAGAGAGAGACAAAAGATCACATACAAAGGAAAACCCATCAGGCTATCATCAGATTTCTCAACAGAAACCTTACAGGCCAGAAGGGAGTGGCATGATATATTTAGTGCAATGAAGCAGAAGGACCTTGAACCAAGAATACTCTACCCAGAAAGATTATCATTTAAATTTGAAGGAGGCATTAAACAATTTTCAGATAAGCAAAAGCTGAGAGAATTTACCTCCCACAAACCACCTCTACAGTGCATTTTGGAGGGACTCCTATAGATGGAAGTATTCCTAAGACTAAATAGATGTCACCCAAGGGATAGACAAAGAGTACAGAATATGATTCATAACATACAAAGAATGGAAGAGGAAGAAAAAGAAAAAAAAAGAATCTTTAGGTTGTGTTTGTAATAGCTTACGAAATGAGTTAAATTAGACTGTTAGATAGTAAGGGAATTACCCTTGACCCTTCGGTAAACACAAACCTAAAGCCTGCAATGGCAATAAGTACATACCTATCGATAATCACCCTAAATGTAAATGGTCTGAATGTACCAATCAAAAGATGTAGAGTCACTGAATGGATAAAAAAACAAGACCCATCTATATGCTGTCTACAAGAGACTCACTTCAAACCCAAAGACGTACACAGACTGAAAGTAAAGGGTTGGAAAAAGATATTTCATGCAACTAATAGGGAGAAAAAAGCAGGAGTTGCAGTACCTGTATCAGACAAAATAGACTTCAAACAAAGAAAGTAACAAGAAGCAAGGACATTACATAATGATAAAGGGGTCAGTCCAACAAGAGGATATAACTATTATAAATATCTGTGCACCCAACACAGGATCACCTACATATGTGAAACAACTACTAACAGAATTAAAGGGGGAAATAGAATGTAATGCATTCATTTTGGGAGATTTCAACACACCACTCACTCCAAAGGACAGATCAACCAGACAGAAAATAAAGAGACAGAGGCACTGAACAATGTATTAGAACAAATGGACCTAACGGCCATCTACAGAACAAGCCATCCAAAAGTAACAAGATACACATTCTTCTCAAGTGCACATGGAACATTTTCAAGAATAGATCATATACTAGGCCACAAAAAGAACCTCACAAATTCAAAACGATTGAAATTGTACCAACAAGCTTCTCAGATCACAAAGGTATGAAACTGGAAATAAAATACTCAAAGAAAATGAAAAAGCCCACAAACACATGGAGGCTTAATAACATGCTCCTAAATAATCAATGGATCAATGCAATATATGGAGATCAAGCAATATATGGAGACGAATGACAACAGTAATTCAACACCACAAAATCTGCAGCAAAGGCCCTGCTAAGAGGGAAACATATTGCAATACAGGCCTACCTCAGGAAAGAAGAACAATCCTAAATGAACAGTCTAAACTCACAATTAGTGAAACTAGAAAAGGAAGAACAAATGAGGCCCTAAGTCAGTAGAAGGAGGGACATAATAAAGATTAAAGCAGAAATAAATAAAATTAAGAAGAATAAAACAATAAAAGGATCAATGAAAGCAGGAGCTGGTTTTTAGAGAAAATAAACAAAATAGATAAACTCCTAGCCAGACTTATCAAGAAGAAAAGAGAGTCTACACACATAAACAGAATCAGAAATGAGAAAGGAAAAATCACTACGGACAACACAGAAATACAAAGAATTATGAGAGAATACTATGAAAAATTGTATGGTAAAAAACTGGATAACCTAGAAGAAATGGACAACTTTCTAGGAAAATACAACCTTCCAAGGGTGACCCAGGAAGAAACAAAATCTGAATAGACCAATTAACAGCAAAGAAATTGAATTGGCAATAAAAAAACTACCAAAAATGCTACGCTGATGGGCAGTGACTGCAATGGGGTATGTGGTGGGGACTTGTTAATAGGGGGAGTCTAGTTACCATAATGTTGCTCATGTAATTGTATACTAATAATAGCAAAAAAGAAAAAACTATCTAAAAACAAAACCCCTGGACCAGATGGCTTCAGTGCTGAATTTTATCAAACATTTAGTGAAGACCTAATACCCATCCTGCTTAAAGTTTTCCAAAGAGTCGAAGAGGGAATACTTCCAAACTCATTCTATGAGGCCAGCATTACTCTAATACCAAACCAGGCAAAGACACCACAAAAAAAGAAAATTACAGACCAATATCCCTGATGAACATAGATGCAAAAATACTCAACAAAATATTAGCAAACCGAATTCAAAAACACATCAAAAAGATCATCCATCATGATCAAGTGGAATTCATCCCAGGGATGCAAGGATGGTACAACATTCAAAAATCCAACAACATCATCCACCACATCAACAAAAAGAAGAACAAAAACGACATGATTATTTCCATAGATGCTGAAAAAGCATTCAACAATAATCAACATCCATTCATGATAAAAACTCAATAAAATGGGTATAAAGGGCAAGTACCTCAACATAATAAAGGCCATATATGACAAACCCACAGCCAGCATTATACTTAACAGCGAGAAGCTGAAAGTTTTTCCTTTAAGATCGGGAACAAGACAAGGATGCCCACTCTCCCCACTTTTATTCAACATAGTTCTAGATGTCCTAGCCACGGCAATCAGACAACACAAAGAAATAAAAGGCATCCAGATTGGTAAGGAAGAAGTCTAACTGTCCCTGTTTGCAGATGACATGATATTATATATAAAAAACCCTAAAGAATCTACTTCAAAACTATTAGATCTAATATCTGAATTCAGTAATGTTGTGGAATACAAAATTAATACACAGAAATCTCTTGCATTCCTATACAGTAACGGTGAACTAGCAGAAAGAGAAATCAGGAAAACATCCAAAATAATAAAATACCTAGGAATAAACCTAACCAAGGAAGTGAAAGACTTATACTCTGAAAACAAGACACTCATGAGAGAAATTAAAGATATCAATAAATGGAAACACATCCCGTGCTCATGGATAGGAAGAATTAATATTGTCAAAATGGCCATCCTGCCTAAAGCAATCTACAGATTCAATCCAATCCCTATCAAAATACCAACAGCATTCTTCAATGAACTAGAGCAAATAGTTCTAAAATTCATATGGAACCACAAATGACCCTGAATAGCCAAAGCAATCCTGAGAAGGAAGAATAAAGCAGGGGGAATTACGCTCCCTGACTTCAAGCTCTACTACAAAGCCACAGTAATCAAGACAGCTTGGTACTGGCAGAAGAACAGAGCCATAGACCAATGGAACAGACTAGAGAGTCCAGATATAAACCCAAGCATATATGATCAATTAATATACGATAAAGGAGCCATGGATATACAAAAACAGCCTCTTCAACAGCTGGTGTTGGCAAAACTGGACAGCTATATGCAAGAGAATGAAAATGGATTACTGTCTAACCCCATACACAAAAGTAAACTCAAAATGGATCAAACACCTGAATGTAAGTCATGAAACCATAAAACTCTTAGAAGAAAACATAGGCAAAAATCTCTTGGACATAAATATGAGCAACTTCTTCATGAACATATCTCCCCGGGCAAGGGAAACAAAAGCAAAAGTGAACAGGTGTGAGTGTATCTATCTAAAAAGCTTCTGTACAGCAAAGGACACCATCAACAGAACAAAAAGACATCCTACAGTATGGGAGAATATATTCATAAATGACATATCCAATAATGGGTTTATATCCAAAATATATAAAGAACTCACACACCTCAACAAACAAAAAGTAAATAATCCAATTAAGAAATGGGTAGAGGATGTTAACAGACACTTCTCCAAAGAAGAAATTCAGATGGCCAACAGGCACATGAAAAAATACTCCACAGTGCTAATCATCAGAGAAATGCAAATTAAAACCACAATGAGATATCACCTCACACCAGTGACGATGACCAACATCCAAAACACAAACAACCACAAATGTTGGCGAGGATGTGGATGAAGGGGAACCCTCCTTCACTACTGGTGGGAATGAAAATTAGTTCAACCACTGTGGAAAGCAGTATGGAGGTTCCTCAAAAAACTCAAAATAGAAATACCATTTGACGCAGGAATCCCACTCCTAGGAATTTACCCTAAGAATGCAGCAGCCCAGTTTGAAAAAGATATATGCACCCCTATGTTTATCGCAGTACTATTTACAATAGCCAAGAAATGGAAGCAACCTAAGTGTCCATCAGTAGATGAATGGATAAAGAAGAGGTGGTACATATACACAATGGAATACTACTCAGCCATAAGAAGAAAACAAATCCTACCATTTGCAACAACATGGATCGAGCCAGAGGGTATTATGCTCAGTGAAATAAGCCAAGCAGACAAAGACACGTATCATATGATTTCACTCATATGTGGAGCATAAGAGCAAAGACAAAAAAAAGTGAAAGAAAAAAAACAGCAGCAGACTCACAGATCCCAAGAATGTACTAACAGTCACCAAAGGGAAAGGGACTGGGGAGGATGGGTGGGAAGGGAGGGAGAAGGGGAATAAGGGGCATTACGATTAGCAGATGTAATGTGGGGGGGGCACGAGGTGGGCTGTACAACTCAGAGAAGACAAGTAGTGATTCTATAGCATCTCACTACACTGACGGACAGTGACTGTAATGGGGTTGGTGGGCGGGACCTGATGAAGGGGGTAGTTTAATAACCATAATATTGCACATGTAATTGTAGATTAATGATACCAAAATAAAATTAAAAAAAAAAAAACAGAACTTGAACCATGTATGACAAAATGTTGGCACTTGTGAATTTGAGAAGAAGGATTTATTCATGTTTATGTTTTCTTCTCTGTCTTTTTTTAATGTTTGAAATACTCCATTATTTTAAATCAAATAAATATAAACTAATAATAATTGTGTCAGAATACTTATCTCCATGTTATGATGATCTGTTCACAGACTTGGTCTGAACTTTTAATATTTCCTTAGTTAAACTGCTACTCAGCCAGAGTTTTCCTTTCTCCCCATGATTCACCAGCTCTGGGTTGGGCAGTCTAAGTGTGTAATCCATCTTCTTTATTATGACAAGCTAATTTAATTTTAATTGCTCCTTATAGTATTCCATTATGAAGAGGAAGTATCTTTAATTATCTTTTTGGGGGGCTGTTTCTAAAGTAATGTGATCTCGAGAGCTGAGAACCCTCCTTTCCAAAGTAGCCATCTGACGGTGAACTTAAAATATTTGTGTGCAACAGTGTAAATAGACTCCTCTGCTCCTGACTGTAGAGCCTGGCCTCCCCTCGAAGCAATTAAAAGAATTCCAGGTGGGTGGTTCTCCCCTTCCTATTATTTAAAAATATAAATGCTGTTTCAATGATTTTTTTTGTTTTCCTGGAAAACACTGAGTGAGTGACACAAGAAGGGGACCATGTCTCTCCAGTCCTCGTTTATATATTGGTGTGTCCTTTCAAGATCATTTTTCTTGGTGACATGTTAAACAATTTCAGGTCAGCCCGAGTCCTTAGAGGTCGCCGTGGGTGTCAGGAATGCAGTCCTAACCAACATGCCCGCAGGCACATGGAGATGCCCTTCAGCTCCTCGGGCCCAGAGCCTCATCTTGCTGTTAAAGAAGGGGGTGTCTGTTTAGTTATTGTTTGTTGGATTCTGACTTCTGCCTCCAACCCTGTCAGCCTTCTCTATGCCGTGCCGTCTCTGTTGCTGTTACCCGCTCTGGGGCCGGGGGCCGGTGGGTGCCGTGCAGTTGGCACCCTGAGGATGCCATGGGGACGTGAAGTCTGCCCTCTGGGCTTTGTGGTGCGGTGGCCTCCCTTCCCGTGGGCAGTCCCTGCGGCTGGAGCCCTCCCGGCTGCCCAGTGGCTTTTGTGTGTATGCAGCTTTCAGCTCCTGTCTATCAGCCTGAATGGGCCCATTCAAGGGCATTCATGCACCTCGGAGACCCTGGCGGTGGGGACACAATCAGCTGAGAACGTGCGCCTGCCTGCCCTGCCTGCAGAGCCCCCAGCTGTTCCACGGAGCCCGGGGCCCAGGAGTGAGCCCAGAGGGGTGATGCTGGACAGCCATTTGGGGTTCATTCGTTCTGTGCGCTCAAGGGCTCTGGAAGGGGGAGCACAGCCACACCGTGCAGTGAAGGAGGTATGTGCAAGCTCAGGCCCCCTTGAGCTTATCTTTGGCTCTGACCTTGGGCTTTTATCTTTGTGTACCACCCTTCTGATCCCCTGCTTAAGAATGGAGACCTTGTCCCTTTTATCTTCCTGTTCCTACCTACCTGAGGCACTCAATAAGTGCTTGTTGAATGAGGGAAGTAAATTGGTGCTCCTTCCCTTGGCCCAGGGTGCACTGATGTAGATGTACTCCCATCCTTCATCCTTCAAAAAACCTATAGTGTGCCCTGCCCCTGGGGTGTGGGCAGCCTGCTGAAAGAACTGGGATCACCTCATGTTTAGAAGGACAGTAGATTTGAGACCCTGAAGGGACAAAGGACATTTTCAAGTTGGCAAGTGGCCATAGAGAAGGGCCTTTTGGTGGCCAGGCACCTGCACCTGGAATTCGAAAGGTTATGTAGGGAGTGTCCTCCAGGAGCATCCCCTGGGAAGGGTGGCCTAAGGCCTGTTTGCAGGAAGGGGCAGCACCTTGGGCTGACTTGGAACCAGTTGGCAGTAGACGTGGATTTGGGAGCCTGGACTTAATGTAATTGACTCCCTGCGGCTTGTGCCGTTTGGCAGCCAACACCTTCGGAACCGCTGGCTCTCGGCTCGGCTTAGGTCCTCCCTGTGGCTCAGACTCCCTAGGACCGTGGGGAGAACACGGGGGGATGAACAGCACAGGCCAGAATGCCAAGGCGCCTTGATGTCCCAGCTTCACAAAACAGGGTTTGATGATCACGGCCACAGTTGCGGTGGTAAGAGGAGAATCTTCCATTTGCTGGGAACTTCCTGCGCTAAATGCTTCATATATGATACTTCCTTTGGGTGAAGCTGTGAGGCTGTTGTGCATACACAAATCTAAACAATTCATACATGTGTGCATTGTAAGTGCTCTGAGCTTTCTAAGGTAGGGAATATTATCGTGCCCACTTACACGTGGAACAACTGAGGCTGAGAAATGTTCAGTGGTCTCCCACAGTGAGTGGCAGAGCGTCATGGGAACCAGGCCTCAGACCGCAGCCGCTAAGGTGAGGGCTGCTGCAAGCATCACTCTGCGGCAGTGAACCAAGTGGGTGTCCTCATTTCTACCTCGGATTTTAAGTGTTCGGAAAAAGGAGGAAAAGGAAACACAAGCTTTCATCAGGGCTGTGACATTCAAATAATAGATTTCTTAAGAAATCTTGAAAAGCCTCGCATTTTGTTGGGGAAAGGTAACTCACAACATAGCAACGCTGTCCAAACCGCCAGCAGCTGAAGTGGCGGCTGCATCTGTGCTGAGGACAGAACGGGCAGAGCTTTCCCGGGTGTCTCATAAGCTGGGGAGGTAGTCACAAACCCACTGGGACAAATGCACGGCCTTTTCTGCCAAGGAAGGAGTTGATTTGCTCCACAACTAATGGAGGGACGTGGATCCACTTACCATGAGGCCGGCTTTAGAACATCATGATCAACAGCCTCTCCTGTGCAGTGCAGGCCACATGGGGTCTCACACACACAGGTGAGTGCCAGCTCAGCCCAGGCCTGTCAGGGAACCCAGCTGTGAAACAGGATAGGACCCCCTCGCATCATTAGCACTCGATATATGGTGTGCACTCGGTACTCTTCTGTTTCGTGCATCAGAAGGTGACTTCTTCATTGGATGTGGCCAACTTGCTATAACGGGTGAAACTTTATATTCAGCTCCACAGGGAAAAAGCGCTTCCACATGGAGGGAACAAAAATTCAGACCACCAAGAGAAATCATTTTGCAGCATGGAACTTGGCAGTTTTGTTTTCACTGTGATCCCCAAGTCCATTTCCCTCCACCCCGGGACCCCGTGCTGCCTGTGGCCAGAGTGTGCAGCTCTTTGCAGCTGCAGGGCCCTGTGCCTCGTGGCCTCTGCAGTCACGGTGGTCCCGCTTGTAGATTCCACTTCCCTCTAATCTACGGCACTCACTTCAGCCGAGAGGAGATCGGTCAGATGGTGAATGACAAGAGTGTGTTTTCTTCCCTCTTTATTTCTAATTCTGAATTTAAGCATTGGAAAGATCTTAAACCTTAAGCAAATTTCTCAACCCCTACAAACTCAGTTTCATCATGTGCAAAATGGGGATAATAGTGGAATTGGTGGGGCTTGGATGAGATGATGAATGTAAAACATGTAGAGCTCTGACACCTAGTAATCACCCAGTAAAATCAGCTTCTCTTTTCAGTTGAATGAATTGTGTCTTACATGGGGGAAGCTGAAGGTTTGTTACCTGTGACCCAAGTGACTGATGGCCTTCCATATTTAGATAGAGCACCTGGGCTAAAATGCCCGTGGCTTCCCTGTCCTTTATCTTCATGGGTGATGGAGGGTGGAGCCCAGAGAGGAAGGTGACTTGTCCAATCTGGGTGGACATGTCTAGAAGCTGGCAAGTTCACTTTAAGCACTGTTCAGCTTGGACAGGATCCTGGACCCTGGGTTTGTTCTTTTTTTTTTTCTTGCTCTAAAGGACATCATTGGGACAACTGGCAACATTTGAATAAAGTCTGTAGATGGGATGATAGTATTGTATCAGTGTGAATTTCCTGATTAGGTAATTAAACTGTAACCTAAGAGAATTTCCTTTTCAGGAAATGCACACCGAAGTATTTAGAGGTAAAGAGGTATCTTGTGTGCAACTTAGTTCCAAATGTTTAAGAGAAAAAAAATTATATGGAGACAGAAAGAGAGAGAAGAGGTGGAGAGAGCTCATTTTACTATTTTTATAACTTTTCTATAGTTCTGAAATTATTTCATAATAAAATGTTTAAAAAAAAGAAACCCTCATGTGGTCAGGACTTAGACAAAATAACAGCACTTGGGTGTCAGATTTATTGCAGAAAAGATCATGAACAAGGCAGTGTTTCTAGAAATGCTCACCCCTGTGTGCTGAGGATGGAGCTGGGGAGCTGAGGACTGTGGCCCTTGGGAGAAGGAGGAGGGCCACCTGAGTCAAGAGAGGAGAGGGTGAATCACCTGAGAAAGAAATTGACCCTGAGCATGGTACCTCCACCAAAAAGAGGGGCCACTCTCGGGCAAAGATGTGGAGAAACCAAAGCGGCTGGGAGAAATAGCTCTAATTTGGGCCTTGGAGAGGGAAAATTGTAAGAGAAGCAGGCAGGGTGCATGGACAGGGCAGTGGATGGACAGGTCAGAAGATCCTGTGAAGCTGACTAGGACCACATGGTGCTTTAGGAACAGTAAAAATTGAGGAGTTTTGTGCAAAACTTGGGCTCCCTGGGGCCCTTGAGCTTGTGTGGTTTATACAGCATTGTGTGCCACATGTGAACTCTCAGAGGAGGAACACCCTGGCAGGGGATTTGGGGCTGAATCCTTCTCAAGTCCTTGCAGGGTGGCTGGAGGAAGCCACTGCCCGGGCATTGGGGGCCCAGATGCCTTTAGTTTGCAAGCATCCTGGTTCAGGTTCAGTCACTCTGCAATGCTGCTTCATCTGAAAGTAGTACATGAATGGTTCTTGTTGTGAAAGATTCAAACCAAACAGACACATCAGGGCCTTCTTCAGCCCCACCCCAGGGGTAACAGGGGTAGACAATTTGTCTTGCTATAGTCCTTCTGCTCCAAGTATTTGCAGGATCAGATTCGCACAGCAGCTGGGATTGTGGGCTCTCAAGCCAGATTTCCTGGGTTCACGAACTGTGTCTACTGCCTTCAAAATATGTAACTGGGCAACTTATTTACTCTTTTCTATGCCTCCATTTCTCATCTGTAAAATGAGAGTGAATAATAGTACCTAATAGACCTAATAGGGTTGTTTTTATGACTTAATGAATTGCGATGTGGAAAGTTCTTAGACAGTGCCTGGCACATTGTGAGTGCTCAAGGAACGTTAGCTATCAAGATCTGTACTTGATATAAGGACGTATTTCCTTTGTTAAAAACCGTAAGAGGAGTCCTGCTCTGAATATGTTTATCAGTAGGGTTCTTGGTTGCAAGCAATAGCTATCAACTAACTGATTTCAACAGAAAAGGAATTTCTTTAAAGGATATCAGGGTAGTTCTCTGATGCACTGGGAAGGTATGGACTCAAACTAGAAACTAGGCCACAGCCCAGACCATGGCCTCAATTATGCTACAAAACTGGAATGGTGAAGACAGCACACCGCGATATTGTTGGCATTTGCAGCTTCTAGAGTGGGGAGTGGAGGCTGCCTCTCAGAGCACTCAAAGGGAAGGAGTTCAGATGCCAGGAGTCAAATGTCTCCTTGAATAGTGTATTATTCATTTGAGCCACCAGAGTCCGCAGACACAGTTGATTTCATTCTTTTTTCATGGTTGCATGGTATTCCCCAATGGACCCCTGGCTTCCTTTGACCATCCACTATTGATGACCCTGTAGGTTGTTAGGCTTTTTGCTCTCTTGCAACATGCCCCACTGAGCGTACTTTTGTACATCTGTCTACATAAATGTGGCACTTCTGTTGGGTTGATATCTTAGAAGTAGAAAGCTATATTCTTTTCATTATTTTCAAGTTAGCATTGTTTATGTTCTGTGAACATTGAAAGACATTTTGAATATATGTAAACACTATCTTAAGCAGTTTTTTAAAAAATGTGGTGAAATGTACATAACAGAATTTACCATCTTAACCATTAACAGTGCAGTTCAGTTAAGTACACTGGCATCGTGGTGCGGCCATCACCACCATCCTTGGCCAGGATGTTTTCAGCTTCCCAAAATGAAACTCTGTCCCCATTAGACACCAGCTTCCCGTTCCCCTTCCCCATGGCAACTCTCTTTCGACTTTGTTTCTGTGAATTTAACTGTTAAACACTTTTTTATAGTTTTATTACAGAAATCATTTGCACAGGGTTGATGGTTGAAGGGCAGAGATGATTTTGATGGGGAGCTTGCATTTCTACAGATGGGTGGGAAGGAGGGCTGAAGACACCACTCTTGATGACAGCTCATATTGTTTTGGCCCTTCCCTGAGGCCTGGCATTCTGCCTCTGCTCTGAGGCGAGGTTCTTGCTTCCACTGTGCTTCAGAGTCCCCTGGTGAGCTTCGACGATTCAGGGTGCCCAGGCCAGTCCTGGTGGTGGGACCCACACATCAGGACTTTCTGAGGCTCCAGGTGATTCCAAGGTGCCGTCAAGGTCAAGGACCATTGCTCTGGAGGATAGCTACCTTGAATCACCACATCTGTCTGGGGTAGGGGTGATGATTATTCCTAAGTTACAGGTAGGAAACCAAGTCTGAGAAAGTGTTCACAGTGAATGAGGCATTTTTACCTCCCAGCCCATACCCTGAACTGCAGTGATTTCATTCCTGCCTCCATGGATGAACACAGGAAGAAGCCCCCTCTGAAGAGGAGGCCCCCGCTGCTTCCCCAGCTCCCTTGTGCCCCCCGCTTCATCGGCCTGCTTTCAGGTGGCCCAAACTCCGCTGTCTCTGGGTCTCCTGCTCGGGGTTTGCTCTGCCTAGAACACTGTCACCCTCACTCCTCACTTAGATCATTTCTACCACCCGCACCCACTCTGAATCGGGCCCCCTGCTCTTTTTTCTTCATAGTGCTAGAAAAAGTATGTGATTATGTATTTATCTGCTTTGATTCCCCAGTTGTTGCCACATAGTAGGTTCAGTAAATAAGAGATGAATGGATGGGAAGAAGGCAACAGTGAGTAGGAACACACATTGGGTGGACATTTGAGAGAACTCCCGGCCTGGAGAATGATGGGCATTAAGAACAGACATGAAAGTGGTGTGTTTTTCAGGTGCAAATGAGAGGCTTGGACCAGCTGGATATAGTCTTGCTCAGAGTTGGGTTTACCTTCAGAAAGTGGAGACAGGTGTGACCAGAACTGTAGCTCTCAATTCCACTGCACACCAGAATCACGGGGGATTCCAGGTGCTGCCTGGGTCCGGCGCCCAGCTCGGATTGAGCTGGTGCCAGGCAGGGGTCTTTGTGGGAGGCCAGGGTGAGGCTGAGTGACATGGGCTGCAGAGTCCAAAGGGGCGGAGGTGGGGTGCCCTGGCGGAGGCTGGGTGCTGGGACGGAGCACGAGCCAGCTTGCAGACGCAGCACCCACAGTGAGACCAGAGAGCCCCAGAAGGTCAGCAGATGACTTCCGATTCTCTGCCACAGGTCCAGTGCTTCGGACGTTTCTCAAATGTTGGGCTTGATTTCTTTTTTTTTATTCTTCTTTTAATACATGAAAATATGCCACCCAAATAACACATGTCTGATTAAATACCCCACATTTCAACATACTGGAGACCACCGGCACTCTAACTGGGGCTGCCAGCAGGGTGGCCACATGGGGGGAGGAAGTCCCCTGCCACTTTCCGTCTTGTTGGAATTTCTTATAAATGTGGTATTGGTTAGGAAGCTTGGAGCCAAGCACCAGTTTTGTTAAACATGCAGGCACACATAGGCTGCTCTTGTGCCATTAACCAGATGCTCCCACATGGCCTTGGGCCTGGCTTGGGGTGTCTTCGAGCTCAGTTTAATAATATGCAATGTGTCACTTTGTGGAACTGTCTCATGATGGGTAGTTTTGGGCTTAATGTGAGTTCTGGGTGCATCTTGCTTGATTTTTATACACAGAAGAAATAAGCAGTTGCTCAGGAGTCTGGGCAGGCAGCGTTGCCTGGTGGTTCTGGGTGTGGAGCTGGGGCATGATTCTGCCGGGAGCCACTTGTGTGGCCTTGGGTAAGCCACCTAACCTCTCTGTGCCTCATTTTCTTCATCTATTAAATGAGGATAATGATAGTATTACAAGGCTTGTATGAGTAAATGTAGGTAAAGTGCTTAGAACAGCGTCAGCAAGGAAGAGTTTTCCATTATTGCATCTACTATTCTTTTAATGATTCTACTTTGAAACAAAAATTGTCTTCCACTGTTTGCAGCTTTGGATAGATTGAACTCGCACCCATTATCAACTGGGATGGTATTGCCTCCGAGGGGGTGAAAGAAATCCAGTTCTGACCAGGGTGTGCAGCCCTTGGAAGGGTCCCCGAACATAAAGAGACCCACGGTGTATGCGTGGTACTAAGATTTCATGGGCGAGAGCACAGTTAGGCAAAACCGGCTACCAAGGTTCCCTAGCGGGGGCAGTAATGACAGAAAGGCCGAAGCACTGATGTAACGAAAGAATATCCTAAGATCAAAAAGCAGTCTCCTAAAAGCCTATTCGTCACTACTGCTTACCGGTGGGAATGAAGATTTTTCTCAGTTCTCTGCGACTAAGAACAAGATTCAGAAATACATTACTAGGTGATGCGGCTTATATAAGAGAACTCACAACCGTAAGCATGGATTTCAGGATGCAGCAAAACACATCTTTTGTTCTTCTCATTGATTTATCTGATTTTTATGTCTGATGATTTGCATGCTTGTTAATAAAAAAGGTTTCCTCTGTGGAGAATTTGAGCAGCCTCCTGGTTGTGCAGGGTGGCCAGCGATGCGATTGCTGCCTGGCTAGGTGGCAGGTACAAGGCCGTGACGAGGGCGGTCGTCACCCTGCTCTTGTGGAGTAAGCAGCTTTGGTGAGCAGAGCTGGGCACATTGGGCAAAGCAGGAGACAGAGCCGGATGTGCACGGTCCTGGAGGGTCGTGAGGCTGTGTGCAGGACTCCTCAGAAAGGTTCAGGACCCCCGCTCCGTGTGAAAAAACACAAAGCCCTTCTTTATTGCCACAAAGGCGGGTGAGGGACTGAAGCCCCCCAGATGGTGCACAAGCTTGAAAACCAAATCAAGTTGACCAGCAACCTTAGGTCACAGTCACGTGGCATCTCCAGTACTCCTGAATTTCCTGCTTGGGGTTTTATTAGCTTTGAGTCAAAGGCGACTTTGTGAAGAAGCCCAGATTAGACTTCAACTTACAAAACAGGCTAGTGAGAGAGCAAGTGGGATGGAGGAGCCGGGAACCACCTAGAGAATCACCCAATGAGAAGCCGACCAGCTGCCCTGTGTGTGTGTTCCTGGCGAGTAGGGGAAGGCTCACTGAGCAGGGGCCAAGCCAGAAGGGTTGGTGTCTCCCTCATTTCTGGTCTCAGGGGCCTGGAGGGTCCTTGATCTGGGAGGAGTTTCCCGTGGGCAGCGGCCATGCTGGGGCCTGGGCAGCCTCCCACAAGCATACTAACGAGCAACATGCACTGGCCATGACTTTGCCGGTTGGAAACAGCTTTGGGCTCCGAAATAAAGGTGGGGCCGAATCGGACCTGACATGGGTTTCACCGGCTCATGGGAAAATAATGAGAATCAGACAGGCAGTGTCCAGATAAGTGAGCACTTTGGGGTCATTTACCTGAGAGGAGGAGGTGAAATCAACTTCTAATTCCCAGCCCTGTAAGGAGAACAGGCCTGCTTTTTGGGGCAGGTGGGAAGAGGGGTGGTTCCATTTGACCAAATCACAAGGTCACGGGTGGACTTGAGAGTTCGCTGTATCAGACCGAGGCTCCACCCTGCCTTGCTGCCTCTTGCGCCAGGGACAGGGCGCTCACTGACCCGACTGCTCGACCACTGGTTCTGGGGGGGTGTAACTGGTGGTTCACGTTGGGGTCCCAGGTTCCCAAGGACTGAATTGTAACTCAGTCCCCACCCCAACTCAGCGTCTTAGCCATTTTGTACTTCAGATTCCCTGTCTATAAAATGGCAATCTGCTGACCTTGGGAAAGAGAAAATGTAGGAGAGACAATAAAATAAAATTCCAGTTCTAACAACCAGAAACTATGAGCCATTTAAAATTTTGTTTACAAGAAAGGATAAAATAACAGATATCTAAACCAACACCAGGGACTCTTTTAAAAGCTCAAATTCTAGGGCAGCAGTTCTCAATTCTGGCTGCACATTAGCACCAACGGGGAGATTTTGGAAAACACTAGGCTCCGTGCCCCACCCCAGACAAATTAAATCATAATCGCTGGGAGGGAAAGCCAAGCACCAGTTTATTTTTAAAAGTTCTTCCTGGGTGATTCTAACGGGCAGCCAGGGTTGGGGACCACTGTTTGGGATATGCCAGTTGGATATAAAGGTTCATGCTTTATTTCTAGAAATATTGGGCAGGATAATTTTTCCCTTTATTTCTTTAATGGCTTAAAATTTTATTTTATTTTATTGAGATATAATTCACATGCCATAAAATTCACCTTATTATGTGAACAGTTCAGTAATTTTAGCATATTTACAGACTGTACACCAATCACCACTCTCTAATTCCAGAACATTTTTATCACTCCATGAAGAAACCTTTACCCTATTATATGCAGTCACTCTCCTTTATCTTCTCCTTCCAATCCCTGGCAACCACTAATCTACTTTCTATCTCCATGGAGTTGCTTATTCTAGACATTTCATATAAGTGGAATCACATAGCATGTGGCCTTCTGGGATTGCTTCTTTGACTTAGTACAATTTTTTCAAGGTTTGTTCATATTACACTGTGAATCAGTATACATTCCTTTTTATGGCTGAATTAATCATCTATTTTATGGACATACCACATTCTGTTTATCCATTCATCAGTTGATGGACATTTGCTTCCACTTTTTGGCTATTGTGAATATCATTATTATGAACATTTGTGTACATGTCTTTGTATGGACATACATTTTCAGTTATCTTGGGTATATATCCAGGAGTGGAAATGCTAGGTCATATGGTATTTCTATGTTTAAACCCTTGAGGAATTGCCAGACTGTACAAAGTAGGTACACGCTTTACACTGCTGCCAGCAATGTGTGAGGATTCTGATTTCTCTACATCTTGGCCAACACTTACTATTTTCTGTCCTTCTCATTTTAGCTATCCTAGTGGGTATGAAGTGGTATCTTGTGGTTTTGATTTGCATTTTCCTGATGGCTAATGATGTTCACCATCTTTTTTTTTATTTTATGAAAGTGTTTAATTTTATTGAACTAAATCTGTGACCTGCTCCAAACCTGCATGTGGATGCACCTGTCACCATTTTTCATCCACCTCTCAGTCTTCTGATGTAAAATTAATTTCCGTGGAGGCTTCCTTGGGACCAAGTATAAACTTAGGGATTTTAAATAGGAAATAAAGTGACAAAAATACTAAACGTAGAATAATGAGGTACAGCTACCGCCCATGTGTTCACCATCTTTTTATGTGCTTCTTGGCCATTGGTGAGTCTTCTTCACAAAAATGTCTGTTCAAACCTTTGGACCTTTTAAAGTAAAGTTGGGTTACTTATCTTTTTATTTTTGAGTTACAAGAGTTCTTCATATATTCTGGATACTAGATCCTTATGAGATATATGATTTGTAAATATTTTCTCCAGTTCTGTGGTTGTCTTCTCACTATTTGATAGTATCTTTTAGGCACAGAAGTTTTTAATTTCGGTGAACTCCAATGTATCTGCTTTTTTCTTTCATCGTTGGTGCTTTAGATCTCATATCTAAGAAACCATTGCCTTATCCTATGTCATGAAAGTGTATGCCTGTGCATACATTTCAAGAGTTTTATAGTTTTATACTCTTTCCTTTTAAACTCCTTTCCTTCAGGAGTTTTATAGTTTTAGCTCTTACATTTTGGGTCTTTGGTCACTTTTGAGTTAATTTTTGTTATCATGTGAGGTAGGTTTTTGTCACCCCAAAAAGTTAGGAGTCCACCTTCATTCTGTGCAAAGACAATTTGATAATCTTAGAGTATTAACAGCAGGCCATGGACCTGGGGCCTCCAGCCCCCTATTGTAATGGTGAGGAGCTTGAGGTACTGCATAGGCCATATTGACCCTTGGGTCATACAGGAACCTAAAATACCTCCTGACCCATGTGAGAGGTAGACTGTTATCTCCATGGTTTCAATAAATTTTATTTCATAGCATTTCTGATATTTGAAACCTAGAACTTACCTCTGAGGCATTATGTGTATCTTAACACCAGGTTAATTGCAGTGACCAGACGCTGCATGTCCCTATCACAGGTGAAATGCTAACTCAGTATTTGCATTGTCAAAGATATTAATTCTCCAGTAGGTAGCTAGCCAAGAGTAATTGAAATGCAAGTTCACATTCTGGATACATCAGACTCAAACTAAATGGAAAATGACGTCGTGAAAGAAACTAAATTCCAAATGGATTAAAAAGTTAGGAAGTTATAAAGCAATCTACAGATTCAACGCAATCCCTATCAAACTACCAACAGCTTTCTTCAATGAACTGGAACAAATAATTCTAAAATTCATATGGAACCAGAAAAGACCCCGAATAGCCAAAACAATCCTTAGAAGGAGGAATCAAACAGGGGGAATTACGCTCCCTGACTTCAAGCTCTACTACAAAGCCAAGTAATCAAGACAATTTGGTACTGGCACAAAAACAGACCCACAGACCAGTGGAACAGAATAGAAAATCCAAACATTAACCCAAACACCTACAGTCAATTAATATTTGATAAAGGAGCCCTGGATATACAATGGGGAGATGACAGCCTCTTCAGCAGCTGGTGTTGGAAAAACTGGACAGCTACATATAAGAGAATGAAACTGGACTACTGTCTAACCCCATACACAAAGGTAAACTCAAGGTGGATCAAAGACCTGAATGTAAATCATAAAACCATAAAACTCTTAGAAAAAAATATAGGCAAAAATCTCCTGGACATAAACATGAGTGACTTCTTCATGAACATATCCCCCCGGGCAAGGGAAACGAAAGCAAAAATGAACAAATGGGACTATATCAAGTTGAAAAGCTTCTGTACAGCAAAGGACACCATTAGTAGAACAAAAAGACATCCTACAATATGGGAAAATATATTCATAAATGATGTATCTGATAAGGGGTTGACATCCAAAATATACAAAGAACTCACGCACCTTAACAAACAAAAAGCAAATAACCCAATTAAGAAATGGGCAGAGGACATGAATAGACACTTCTCTAAAGAAGAAATTCAGATGGCCAACAGGCACATGAAAAAATGCTCCACATCGCTAATCATCAGAGAAATGCAAATTAAAACCACAATGAGATATCACCTCACACCAGTGAGGATGGCCAACATCCAAAACACAAACAACAACAAATGTTGGCGAGGATGTGGAGAGAGGGGAACCCTCCTACATTGCTGGTGGGAATGCAAATTAGTTCAACCATTGTGGAAAGCAGTATGGAGGTTCCTCAAAAAACTCAAAATAGAAATACCATTTGACCCAGGAATCCCACTCCTAGGAATTTACCCCAAGAATGCAGCAGCCCAATTTGAGAAAGACAGATGCACCCCTATGTTTATTGCAGCACTATTTACAATAGCCAAGAAATGGAAGCAACCTAAGTGTCCATCAGTAGATGAATGGATTAAGAAGATGTGGTACATATACACAATGGAATATTACGCAGCCATAAGAAAAAAACAAATTCTACCATTTGCAACAACATGGATGGAGCTGGAGGGTATTATGCTCAGTGAAATAAGCCAGGCCGAAAAAGACAAGTACCAAATGATCTCACTCATATGTGTAGTATAAGAACAAAGAAAAAAAAATGAAGGAACAAAACAGCAGCAGACTCACAGAACCCACGAATGGACTAACAGTTACCAAAGGGAAAGGAACTGGGGAGATGGGTGGGAAGGGAGGGATAAGAGGTTAAAAGGGGCATTACGATTGGCAGACATAGGGTGGGGGGGCACGGGGGGGACTGTACAGCTCAGAGAAGACAAGTAGTGATTCTCATCTCACTACACTGATGGACAGTGACTGTAATAGGGTTGGTGGGGGGGACCTGATGAAGGGGGTAGTTTAATCATCACAATATTGCTCATGTAATTGTAGGTTAATGATACTAAAATAAAATAAATTGTAAAAAAAAAAAGTTAGGAGGTTAAAAAAATTAAAAGGCACTTTGAAAAGTTTTGAAAAGGATGCAAAAGCATCCTGTAAAACCACAGGAGTGTAAGAGAGAGCTCCCGCAGGCGCAAGAACACGCAGACTAAGGTGGCTTGGGAGGCGGGGCTTAGATCCCTACCTCACATTGTATTCAGAAGCACCAATTTCTACATTAACGGAAAAGGAGGATAAAAACCACATTGTCATCTCAGTAGATGCCAAAAAAGCATTTGACAAATTCACCGTCCATTCATGATAAAACCTCTCAACAGATACACCAACTGGATTAAATATTTCCTTTCATCATTCTTTTTACACTTAATAGAGGAATGCATGCTGACTGTAGTTACACATTCAGACAGTGCAAGAAAAGTGAAATTGTACCTTGACCCTCCCCTTCCTTTTCTTTACCCAGCTCCACACCACTTCACACTCTATTGGCCGTGTGTCTTTCCAGGATGGTTTTGACATGTACATAAACAACTACTGTATTTATTTTGTGCTATTTTTTAATACAGAAGATACTATTCACATTTGGTAACTTGTGTGGTTCTCCCCCCACCAATTTAATAGTATATCTCAGAGACCTTTCCAGATCCATACATATGGATATACCTCATTTTTCTTAGCTGTTGAGTTGCATGCCAAAGTAGAGGTAGATCTTATAACCATGCCCATTTGATAGACATTTGAAAAAGCAATTAAAATTCTTGTACATGTCTCTGTGTATTCACAAATTAGTTTTTCTCTAGAATAGGTTCCTAATTGCAGATTTACTGGGTCTAATGGTATATATACATTCTTCATTTTAATAAATGCAGCCAAAATGCCATCCAAAAAAAGGCTTTCCATAAATGGAAGTGTGAATGGATTACACTTCCGTTAACAGTATTAACAGTATGGGAGTGACTTTGCATACATACCCTCACCCACATTTTAAAACTTAAAGTAATCCAATGGGCAAAAATTTTTATACTTTTTTGGGGGGCTTCCTTTATAAGCATAAAAAAATCTTAGTAAAAGGTATTATCCAGGTGTTTTTCTTTAATCTATGCATGGAAAACTATCTGGACATGGAATGGGATTATCAGAAAAACTCTTCATTTTCTAAATTTGAATGCTGCTTTGAGCTGTTTTAAAATAATAAATCTGTATTGCTTATGTAAGTTGAAAAATAATAAAGATTTTTTTTAAAGAAATTGCAACAAAAACCTCATGAAGGGTAGTTTCCATTCCCTGTTCCTCTCTGAGAGCTGAGGGCAGCAGATGAGGTGTATATTAAAAACTTTCGTTTTCCTGCAGTGGAGAGGCCACACCTCTTCAGGACCTATTGTCAACTCAAGGTTGAGTGTTCCAAGTCTTGAAACGACAGCTTTATGTGCAGAAAGACTGTTGTGTGCACCTGCGTGCGATTGCTACATTGATGGAGCACTCGGAGGGAGCAGGTGGGAATAATGCTTGTCAGCTCACGTCCTTTATTCTAGTTTCTTCATGTAATAATTTCCAAGGGGTTTTCTCCACTCCTGTGCATTTCTGAAATAGTGGACATCATGTAAAGAGTAAATGTTACCACTTTAGCTGGCCCCTGGGGATTGATAAGTCATTGATAAGGACTGTTATCTACTTGGATGCGTTCTTCAGAGCCCTGCTACCAGAACTGAGCAGGAGCTCTTGTCTAGGCATGATGCCTCGCTGTCATTCACAGCTGACTTTTATTATTGACGAGGAGAGACAGTTCCAAGTGAAGGTGCAGCCCCCTAGGGGCACTGACTCCACCCACTGGGCTCCTGTACCTGCCCACAGGGACTTGGGGCAGTGGCCGTGGTGGGAGGTGAGAGCATGTGGCCTGAGAGTGGTCCCTGTGGCCTGTCCACTGGGACTCCATCCACGTGTGGAGAGGTTGGTGGTCCTTGTTGCACTCAAACAGCACTGACCTTGCGTTTGTTGTTTTGAGGATCTTTTATGGACAAGGCACTGTCTTGGTGCTGAGGACCTGGAGAGAATGCCTCCCTTCAAGGAGTTTATAGTTTCATAAGGAGGCCCTTGTTTATTTTATGTAGTATGAAATTGTGGCATGTATTGTAATTTTAAGAGGAGAAAATAAGGCCCAGGGAACAAACTCACACGAGATATTTTGCTGTAGTTTAAAAAAAAGAAAAAAATCCAGTCTTCAAGGCAGTGTGCTTTGAGTCCGGTCTCCGGAACGCGAACATTGCCTCCTCTCCTCATGAGCAGGGCCATTCGAATGACGGCATGCAGGGGCGGCATGGTATTCTACCATCAGGGGGTGCGTCAGCTGCATTTTCTTCTCATACCAAGGTTTTCTCAGACATTTAGGAAACATCTTCGATGATGCAGGAACAAATGGGGATTTTCACCCATATTTCAATCATTAATTTGAGTACTCTTTTATAGTTGGTGTGTGAACAAACATTTCCAGTCTGTCTCTCCCTTGCTTCTGTGAATCGTGTAAACCAGCTTCATGCTTGGTCATCACTGACTGATTGAGCTCCAGGTTACGCCCAGCCTGGGGCAGCGGGAAGCCAGGGATGGCCGACTCCTTGTCTTTGTGCCGCTCTCTCCGGTTCGCAGCCACCAAGCTGATCTCCCCCCGGACCTTTCCGTGTGCTTCCCCTTCATCCCGTTCCTCAGTTGGGCGGCGCCCTCTCAGCCTGCAGGTCCCAGCTCAAATATCCTTCCTTGGGGGGACCCCCTGACCTCCTGGCTTTAAACAGGCCCACTGCCCTCTCTCCTTAGCCACTTAACTTCAAACATAGCTTTGAATTCCGTGCACACATACCTGTGGGGAATCTCTCTCTCTGAGAGCATAAGCCATGCGTATTCCCGTTACCATTCAGAGAACATCCATCATGGTGTTGAGATCATGGGCGGCCTCTACTGAATGGGTAGATATTTGGGTGGGTGAGTGGGCTGATGGACAGACGGGCAGGGGTGTGGGGTCTTTCACGAAACAAGTACAGTGACATCAAGCCCTTTCAAGGTACTGGGCGTATGGCAGTGAGTAGGACATCGGCTCTCGAGTTACTCGCCTTCTGGAAGACAATGCGCAGACACACAGTTTGTCAGGTGGGGAAGAAAGTAAAGCGGAGTGAGGGGCATGGAGAGTAAAGTTCGGGATGCTGCTTACACGGCACCAGGGACGGGCTCGCGGAGGTAGCGTGTGAGCAGAGCTCGATAGGCGGCGAGGGAGGGCGTCATATCGCACTGATGGCAGAGAAGTGAATCCTTACCATTGCGTGTTTTCAGAGTGATCTCTAGGTATGTGTGTTTGTCTTGTCTCACACGTAGTTTTACATTTGGCCGCCCGTCTGGAGCTGAGCACGTAGTCCCGTGGACAGGGAGCCTCTGGAACGGTAGGAGCTGCCTTTTCTGTGGAAAGGACAATTCCAGGAAGAAAACAAAAAGATGTTCACAATCCATTCTCTGTATCTTAAGTTCATTTTTTATTATCTGGAGGAAGTGATGGATCATAAAAAGTTTTTTTTCTTCTTCTTCCCTTTGGGAGTCAATACAAAGCTAATAAGAGGAAGGTTACTTTCCAAAAATGCCCTGGGCTTGGCAGGTGTGTATTTGTATGTCACTGGTATATTCTTCCTCTTTTACAGCATGGAATTTTATAGTAGTCATTGAATAACTGGGTCACATATTTCTCTTAATCTGAAAAGTGCTGTATTAAAGCAGGGGGCCTTAGCTGTGAGAGATTTCTCCAAGGGGACAGATGAATGTATGCATCCAGTTCAGAAAGCAGGCAAGCCCCCAGGAAGGGCCTAGATGTGAATAAAGAAGTAAATGCCCAGGCAGCAGCCCAGAGGAGGAGGGGGCTGGGCCTCTAATGCAGGGTCCACAGGGCAGGGGAGCCCAAGTGCCAGCCTCACCTTCTCTTGCTGGAGGCCGTGCGCACAGTCACCCGAGGACGCCGGCACTTGCCCTGTTTGGGCACGTAAATAAGACCTGTGCGCTTGCATGATGCTCTGCAGCGCCTTCCGTCCTCCGTAGTGGGGGGTAGGGGGGTGTTGGGGTGGTGAGGGACCTGGAAAGAGTTGCTGGCAAGCCTGTGTGTGCCACTGTGCCTCCTAAAGGCTTGTTGCTCAAACCATCAGTGTCCAAAGGGGCTTCTTGGGTCCGAGGAGGGAGCGGGGAGCTACAGGGGTCTACCCAGAGCCTCTGGGCAGTGGTTCTCCAAGTGTGGGCCTTGGCCCTCTGCTTTTGGTCATCCTGGCTGCTTGCTGAAATGCAGATTCCTGCGTCGTGTCAGGTGCAGCCCTGAGCTTGCAGGGCGCGGAGGAGCCCCGGCGATGGGGAGCAGCACCTGTGCGCAGACCCTTGTCCTGCAAGTCCTGCCGCTCCACATTATGAGATGATTTCCCCCAAAGGGGTCCTGTATGCCTATTCCCAAGGAGCCTAAGTTAGCACGGCTGGGACGGTTCCAGACAGGGAAATCGGTCAGAATAATAATTAATTAGGAAACTGTTCATCTTCTTCAAAGCGATCTCCATTTCAGACATGGTGTCTCTTCAAAGAAAATATGGCATTTGGATCTCTGTAAACCTAAAAACCCAGAGAAGGGGAGGATCTAGGTTGTGCCCACAGGGACAGGACATGATCAAAAGGTCAAGTTTGATTCAGTCGTAAGTTAAGTCCAAGTCCCGTGTCAGACATCGTGGGACACGACCATTATGGCTCCTTGTAGTGACCTCGGCTCCCACACGCTGGGCCTCCTGCTGTTCATGCCACTGCAGCCTAGCACAGCCGCAGCCCCCGCTGGAACCCAAGGTTCCTCCCGTGGCAGGGAACTCTAGCTCTGCCGCAGGGTCACTGTGGGGTGGACAAGACGGACAGGCCTTCTCCTTTGAGGAAATGACGAGTACACAGTGCTAGGCAGGGGGAGATGGGTTGTGCTGGTAGCCAAGACAATAACGGGGAGAAAAGAAGAGGCAAAACAACCAGTGTTTGCAGAGTGTCTACCTGGAAAACCCAAGAGGATCAAACCCACCATAAACAGACAGATGTTGCCGACTTGTCCAAGGCAGGAAGTTTTCAGTCGGCCATCGAAGGAAGCGTCAGGTGACTGGAGGGCTGGGGTCATCCATGTTGTTCCTAACCCTGTGTCCACGTCTGGTAGGGCCTCTTCCTTCCATGAGGGATGGCAAAGAGGCAGCAGCTTGGGTTTCTAAATAATAACATCACTTCTGGAATGCTTGTCATGTGCCAGACATGGTGCTACACAAAAATGTCAACTAATTCACCACACACAGCAGCCCCGGGAGGCGGGGACTACCCTTAGGGCCATCCTCATCTTCCCCATTTCATAGGTGGGGAAACTGAAGTGTGCAGAAGGTGGGAGACTGGCCCGAGGGTCACACAGCCCCAGGAGTCCACGAGGGTACCCCCGCACCATGCTGCCTCTTAGATCCGTAGAGATGGGTCATGGCAGGATGGATCTATTCCCTGGAGACGGCTCTGTGGTTCATTTTGAGGGGCACCCCCCCAGAGTGGGGATTCAGTACATATCGGTGAATAAGCCTTTATCTCTAGGGCGGCATTCAGACTTCAAGGCAGCCAGCATGGCCCTGAGAGCTCTGAGAATTTTGATATCCAGGGATCCACGTGCTTTATTATTTACTGAGAGCCTTTCAAACAAACTGTTCCCTCACTAATTAATTTAGGAATTGATTTCCCTGCCTGGAACGACGGAGATAGAGCATATCAACAACCACTTACATCTGCTCTGTGAGCTGAAAGGAGCATGCGTGGTGCTGCCATTAAAGTCCGTGACTTTAGGTAAGAGACTTAACCCCTCTGGACTTCACAGTCTTCATTCATTTAAAAAGAAAAAGCTAGGTCAGTATTACCGACCTCCACTGGTCATTGTGGGGATTAAGTGAGCTGAGACATAGCAGGGTCTTGAATAGCGCCCGCACACTGTAGGAAGGAAGCCGCTCCCCTGTTCTACCCAGGAGGGCATGAGGCTGTGAAGCATTTCGTAAAACCTGATGAATTCGAAGACTCGCTGCCTGTCCTCACTTCACTTGTAATTTAGGTACGAAGGGATGTATGAAACCTCAAACTCTTAAATCATGATTCCAGGCCATGGAAGGAGAGGCCCCACATAGTGTCTGGTCAGATGCATGATGCATTGTTCGTAGCAAGCATGACCAGGGCCCGCTGGCCCATTTGCCATTCAGATGTGGTTTGGGGCTGAACAGTGATTTCACCAAAACATCACATAAAAAAATCCGTATCTCCAGCACCCCTTGACAAGTCAGAGATGTAGCGAGATTCTTAGAGGTATTGCAATGCTGGGCTCAAATTCTTGCATGGTGACAGCAGCCTGCCTCGGACAAGCCACGCCCACTCCTGCTGCAGAGCTGCGTAGTGTCGGGGCTAAGAGTGGGGCTGGGTCCAAAACCCTGGGCACGATCTTGAGCAGGTTACCCGACCCCTCTGTATGTCTGGGCAGCGACAGTGCCCACCTCTCAGGCTTGTTGTGGGGATTTTCTGTGTAAAAGGCCTGGGCACCAGGCCTGCTTCGGGAAACACCCAATGATTATTATTGTGCCTGCTGTTATTATCCTGGTCCTGGGAATCATTCATGTGTTTGCCCTGTGGTTCCCAGGAAGGCTCATTGCAGCCAGGGGTCTAGATGGGTTTTTTTTTTTTGAGGAGTTGTGTTTTGAATTGAGCCTGAAGCGGCAGAGGAAAGAGAAAGCCAGGCAGGGGAATAGTAAGAGCTAAAGCTTGGAGGTGGGAAAAGCACATGCTTCTTATCATAAATGCATACAGACTTATAGTTTCTGTTGGGAGCTTTCCTCCATGTTTCTGTGTGAGTTGCAAGTAGCCTTGGGCCAGGTGCACGTGGGATCTCAGCCCCGAGGAGAGGTGTGCTTCCCCGCAGGTTGGCCACACACAAGCCTCCCTGGGACAGCAGCACTCACCTGCCGGGCAGGCTGTGGCAGGGCCCCTGCAGGGTCCAGGCAGGAGAAGGGCCAGAGGACACTGCAGTGTCAGGTACAAGATTAGAAAGTAGACCAGCCATTGGAAACCACTCAGGACTAGAACAGGACAAAACTTATCCCCCAACAGAAGAGAATATGTTTGAATGGAGGAATCCTAGGAGTTGGGGTGGATGATAGAGCAAAAGTGGGGGGAAAGGCTGAGACTGGCAGAAATGGGGCAACCCAAGAAATGCCTTGAAGGGGAGCCAGAGAGAAGGAAGAGGAAACCTGTGTGCAGTTGCCCTGCGTCCAGGGGCAGGGGATGGCTTTTAAGGCTGGGTGCTTGAATGGAGTCCAGCTGCCTTTTGGACCTGGGCAGCCCTGCAGACAGGAGGTTGCATTGGGCTTTGAAATGCTGAACTTGGGAATGGCCTGTGTCTAGGTTCAATTTCAAGTTCTGAAATTTTCTAACAGTCTTCATCACAGATAATGAGATATATCCTTACAAGTCAAGAATATGCTGTAATTCCTCAGTTTCCACATCCAAATGACGCCTCTTCAAACGTCCTGCATCTAGAAATAATGCCCAAAAATATCCTTTGTGGAACCCCATGCCCCGATGTTTTATTTGGAAGGTAGGTTCACTGTGTTTATGTGTCAGCCATAAATACTTAGATGACAGTATGAATTCCTAAGGATCTGCCACTTCCGGCTGAGAACACTTTGGAAGTGTTCTGTGTAATAATATGCCAACAGATTTAGAATTTTAAAAGTCATGGAAACAAACAGGTGCTCAGGGCGCCTAAAAATAACCACCCTGAGAAGGGAAACTGGAGCAGTGCCAAGGAGCTTAGGTGAGAAGCACTGTGCTTTGGTGGGGGGTGGGGGAGAGGCCAAGAAAAGAGAAATCTGCCCCCCCACCCAGCGCCCAGGGGGGTGTGCTTTTGTCAGAATCTCTTACTGTTGCTCTGGCCATTTTGCATCACCTCAGCTGAAAACTTCTTGCGACTCCAACCCCCCCACCCCTCCGCCCCCCACCACCTGGTGCAGCTCTCCTGCCCAGATTTCTGAGCAAAAAGCCCAGCCCAACAGGGTGTCCCCCTGTGCGGGGTGGCGAGCAGGCGGCCTCCTCTTCCTCCGTGGGGTGGGGTGGTGAGCTGTGGAGGGGTGATCGGGGAGCATTTCCCCTCAGCAGTCTGGACAGCACGTGGAGCTCACGATTTAATCCTCTCCCCGGGAAGAGCCCCTGCACACCCCCCACACCCTGCTGCCCTTCCTGAGGGGTGCAGGGTGCTGGCCGTCCACGGGTGAAGGATAAAGGGTGACACGTGGAGTAAACACAGCTTGTTACTACCAGATTCAGTTACTGGGCGGTGCTGGAAGACAAGGGGCCAGGGGCTTGTCCACCCCTTGAGGACAGGGCGATCTACATACCGTGATGGGAAGGGTTACGCAGGCTGTGGAACAGTCTGCCAAAGCTGATGTAGCAGGGAGGACCGATTGCATTAACTCAGGTTTTCTTGTTGGTGGTTTTGAATCCAGAGCCTTGGTTTGACCCTGAGAATAACCAAAACTGCGCAAAAGACTGTCTTTATACCAAAAACAAGCAAACTATCTGTAGTGATAAAGGTTAGAATAGTGGCTACCTTGGTGGCAGAGGAATATTGACTAAGAGGGAACATTTGAGAACCTTCTAGAGTGGGTTCTGAAATGTTCTGTGTCTTCATCTGGTGGTGGTTACAAGGGTTTGCATACATGTAAAAACGAGCTGAACATTGAAAAAACTGTGCACATTACTGCATGTATGTTGTATCTCGAGAAATAAGTTAAAAAGAGAAAGATGTCGGTAAAAGGAGGTCTGAAAGAGAAACTCCTTGGCAACATTTGAATAGCCTGGCTTTTACCACACTTGGGATTTGCTGTGCCATGGCCCTAGGTCCTAAAATCCTGACTTGGTCCAGCCCAGAAATTTAAAACACTGGCCACCTATGGAGAAATGAAGTAATGACAAGTCTCCTTCAAGTTTACCAGTCAAGAAAGTAATTTGGAAACTGCCAGCCCTACATCTTGAATTGAGTCTCCCGGTCACTTCACAACTGCATGAGATTATTGGGGCAGGGAGGTCAAGCTGACCCACTTACTAGCACTGGGACCTTCTAGAAAGCCATTGCCCTGAGACTCAGTTTGCCTGTGAGTTGGGTGAGCTCTTCAGTGTCCTTCGGCAGGGGAGCACCAGGGAGTACTCAGCTCAGCGCTCAGTGCCCCACGAGTGGGCAGGGAATGTTAGAGCTGCTGGGGCCGAGTGCCAGCCGCCACATCATGCGCGGGCCCGGGGATGCCCGAGGCCTGGGGCTCAGTGACAGCGCCTTGCACCCCCCTAACCTTGCTCTCACAGTTCCCGCACGACCCAGCTTCTCATACGGTTGGGCCTGCTCCAGGGAGCAGAGGCCCTCTTCTGGCTTGGCAGGATTCGTGGGCTGGAACCTCTGCTGGTTCTCAGAGTAGGAGCGTGGTTGAGCTGGACAACGGTGTACCCACACCGAAGCAGCTGTGGCGAACATCTGGCTCTGATTTGGCTGGGAATGGCCGGGGGGTGGGAGCTCTGTGATTTATAGATCGGTCCTCTGGCTGTAAATCCCATCTCTAATTGTGACTTCTCTGTCCCTAATTGTTTGCAGAGAAGAGAGGAGCGCAGTGGCTTCCACTCCCTGGCAGGGCCGGAGGCTGCTGGGGGGTGAAGTCTGTTGCTAGGACACCACCGTCTTTGTTTTGGGCCCTGCTCAGCAGTGTTTTTAAGGCCCTGTATACATTTCTCTGTATTGTTAATGTAATTTGTTCAGGCAGTGAACAGCCAAGTTCAGCTGAAGGAATCTGATACTCATAACAGAAACACCAGAGGCCAGGTTTTTGTGGTCAAATTAGGGTTTTGAGGCCTAGGAAGAGAATGAAATGTTCGAGCTGGGCCAGGGGGACGGTCTCCCTTTCTCTTCTGTGCTGACGCTGGCCTGGGTTCAGCTTCCTTGTGCGACTCGGCCTGGGGGGCACTAAGCCCACCGCATTCAGGGCTGTGTTAGGTGGGGAGAAAAGGAATGCAGATTTTATTCAAAAGGGATGAAAGAAAGCCAACAGTAGAGGCAAGTTTGGGCCCTTTCTGCCCAGCCTCCCAGCTCTAGGCACCTTTTATCTTGCCCCACGCTCCGTTCCCACCGAAGTACACGACTGGTGCAGAAATAGCAGTTGGGATCTGTTGGGAAGGTGTGTGGCTGCAAAATGAATTGGCCCGTTTCCGCTGCCCGTGAAGACCTAACAGCTCACTTGCCATCTGGGAACCTCACGCCCTGCTGTGCTCGGAGTTTTCAGAAACGATGAATTCCGAACAGCTTCCAGTGAGTAGTTAGTGATGTTAACTCCGTTCGTCCAGCCCTCTTCATTTTGCTTCAGAAAATAAGCAAACGTACCAACCCACATGTTCCATGCTTTCTTTTGATTCTAGAATGCACACTCGTTGTGAAATTAATCATACCAACATTATCAACTCCTTCCTCCTCCCTCCCTCCCTGCCTGCCTGCCTGCCTGGCTTGGAAGAATGCCTGGTGTGCACGCATCCGTCTATCCGCTGAACAATTACCGAACACCTTCTGTGGTTACTAAGTAAAATATGATAGGGTCCCAGCCCTCATGAGCTTAAAATGCAGGGAAACAGGCAGGAAAGCCAGTCCTTAAAATTCATGTGGCAAATAGCTGACAAAGCAGAGTAAAATGTCCCATGAGATACCTGAGAAAGGAGCAACTTGGAGGAGTGAGGGGAGGCCCCTCGAGGAGGTGTTTGAGCCAAGCCTTAAGGAGAACAGCAAGTGTCAGTTCTAGTGGTAGCCTGGGTGTCACCAGCCTTCCTTCCCCATTGTCCAGGGGTTTGGAAGCTCTGGGGAGGGGAGAGTTGTCTTCTCTTTGAAGACCCTGTTGTCCCCAGAATGCTGGGGATTCACCGGAAGTCTGCAGAGGTGCACCACCCTCTGCTCAGCAGGTGGATTGCAAGCACATGGCACATGGTGCCTGTTGTAGACACTTCCTGCCTTCACCACATCCAGATGCTAACAACTCAGAACAAACTCATGCAGTCACAGACATTTTGCTCAGCCTGAATCCTCTTTAATTACTGGACCAAAGGAGCGAGAGAACTTCTGTTCTTGATGGGTACAGGCACGAAATGGGTAGGATTGATGCAAAGCAAGCACATTATACCGACTTTAAGTTCGAATGTCCTGAAAAACTTAACCTGCTATGTTAGCAGGACATTTAATCTTCACAGGAGAGGAAAGTGAAGGTGTTCTACACTCTTAATTTCCAAGACCCTCATTTCAAGGGCGTGAGTCCCAAGGATGGAAGCCACTTTCTGTTCACACCTGATGTCACTACTGGTGTCGGAGCTTCACAGCCTCTTGGCCTGTGTCCCAGCCTGTTCCTGTGGGCACCTTTCTCTTAAGCTATACGGACTTGCACCGCTGCAACGTTGTTCCACAGTTTACTAGGCACGCCAGTATGCTCCCCACTGACCCTCAAGGCCCAATTGAGGCATCTTTTCTTCTTGGAAGGGTTTCTTGATGTCCTTGCCCGCTGCTGAGTTGGAAGTCCATGACTGACTTCTGTGCCTCTTCTCCCCGTGCCCTGTATTAGGATTAAATCAGCCGCAATCCGTTTATATTAAAAATTGTTCTCTTGTTTCTCTCCTCCATCAGATCATGAATTCCTTGGGATCAGAAATGGTGTTCTTCTCTCCCAGGCCTAGAAGAATACCTGAGTATTTATGGGGCAAAACAATTTCATGTCTATGTCTTTTATACCCTTAAGAAATTTGGTTTTCCAGACAATAAAGGCTGCCTTTTCAAAACGCTTACATTTACTATAGCCAGTTTTGGTAGAAGTATTCCAAAATGCATCCTATGCTTTTCTGACTTCTTTCTTACACAATGAAGATAGAATCTTTTTTGTTTTGTTTCATTTTGCTTTGTTTTCGATTACTCAGGGTCAGCTTTATGAACTCCAGTTTTAATGGGGCTGAAGTAAAATGAATTTCTCCCAGGCTTTTATGGTATCTAGAACCATTATATGTTTGTATTGAAAGAATAAAAACTTTAAGCCATCTAGTTTATCTCCTTTTACAGATCAGGCAAACGAGCTGGAACCTGCAACCAGGTCTGACTTCCTAGCTGGATGTATCTCTCATCACCACACACCTCTGCCCATCTCTTCCTTCTGTCGCCTCCTCTTCCTGAGTAATGGAAGTGAGGGGGCTTCATTTCACCAGCAGTCGACTGCCTCAGGGCTAGGGGCCAGAATACCTTTCTGCTGAGGTTGGTGATGAGCTTGCTGGCCTCTGTCCTGTCCATTCATTGCTAGTTCCCAGAGTTGGGAGTTGGTGCTACTTCTCTGGATGGTATACATCTAATGGTTTCAAGCATCTGTATTAAAATCAAGAACTAGGAAATGTTTAGTTAAAATAGGCTTTTGTTCCACTGAAGAGCTGGCTGCGTGTCCTTTACTACTGTTCTTGCTCTTTTATCTGTATAAGGAGTCCCTGGACCTTTACCCAGGATTTACTGATTTGATTTTGGAACAAACACTACTTGGTTATTTGATGGCCTGGTTATCTACAGATTAAGTGGCAGCCGACTATCTAGGCAAAGGGAAAGACATAAGTAACAACACAGAAGGGTACTTTGTAATGGAGACTCAAGATGATGGCATAAGATATGCAGAAAAGATGAAATGTGTTCTTTGCTTTCTGTTTAAAGAAAGAGGAAGGGTCAGGGAAGTGCTAATTAAAACAACGGGATGACAAATTTTAAGTGCAAGAATACAGGTGTTGGCAAGGACATAGGCTAACAAAAAATAATGCTTAAATTAGTATAACTACTTTGGAGAATGATTTGGCAATATCTAGTAAAATTGAAGATACGCATATCTTATACCCAGCACATCTCTTACTTGGCTCACAGACCATGAGTAAGAACAGTTGTTTTGTATTGTATGTGGTAGCATAACCTGTAACAACATCATACCATCAATATACAAAACAGATAAATAAATCAACACAGTAATATAGTAAAGTACAGTGAATTAACCAGATCTTCATGTATTAACATGGATAAATTCCAAAAATCTAATGTTAATTGGATAAAGCAAGTTGCTAAAGAATATCTAAAATGTGGTGCCATTTTTGTGAATGTTAAAAACTCTGAAGAGAATGATAATCATATTTTGGTTATGTAGTAGAATGTCCTCGAGCTAAGGAGATCCTTGCTGAGGTAGGAGGGCAAGGTGTCCCGGTGCGTATGAATTATTTTCAGATGGCTCAGCAAAATAGAACTGTGTGTGTATACATAGAGAGGGGAGGGAGGAAAACATGAGGTATGTTTGGGGGCATGTAAGTGATGATCAATCTGTTTAAAGGACAGATGGGTTTTCATTGCACTTCTACAACTTTCCTGTAAATTTGGAGTTTTTCAAAATAAAAGAGTTGGAGAAAACACCCAAACAGAGTCTGTAAATTGTAGATAATACATATGCAATGAAAGTATAGAAATATGTAGAAGTATGATAAACAGCACAGTTAGACAAAGTTACCCCTGAGCAGGGTTGGGAAATGGTTGGCTGAGACTGGGTGCTTTCGCTGTATCTAGTACTGCTTTATTTCTTTTTTTAAAAAAGTCAGGGGAGAGCTCTGAGATCATGAAAGTATAAAACTGTTCAATGTGGTGAGTGAGTGTTACCAGTTATTTTCTCTACACTTTTTATACATATGTATAGTTTTATGTATAGATAGTTCCATTACTAAAAATAATATATTTTTTTAACTACAGAGAAGTAGGTAAATGATTTGGTTCAGTTTTAAATTAAAAGGTATTGTTAGATAACTGATACCAAAAAGAACACCACAAGAAAAGAAAATCATGGGCCAGTATCCCTGATGAATACAGATGCAAAAAAATCCTCAAAAAAATACTATGAAACAAAATTCAACAATACATTAAAAGCATCATACATCATAATCAAGTGGAATTTATTCCAGGGATGCAAGGATGGCTCATTATCTGTAGCTCAGTCACTGTGGTCCACCACATTAACAAATTGAAGGATAAAAATTGTATGATCATCTCAATAGATGCAAAAATAGCATTTGACAAAATTCAACATCCATTATAATAAAAACTCTCAACAAAGTGGGTATAGAGGAACATACCTCAACAAAATAAAGGCCATATATGACAAGTCCACAGCTGACATACTCAGTGGTGAAAAGCTGAAAGTGTTTCCTCTAAGATCAGGAAAAAGACAAGGATGCCCACTCACCACTTTATTATTCAACATAATATTGGAATTCCTAATGAGATCAGTTAGGCAAGAGAAAAAAGAAATAAGGCATTCTGATTGGAAAGGAAGGAGTTAAACTGTCACTATTTGTGATGGCTAGATATTGTATAGAAAACCCTAAAGACTCCATCAAAAAACTGTTAGAACCACTTAAAGAACTCAGTAAAGTTGCAGTAAAGTTAGTGCACAAAATTCTGTTTTGTTTCTATACACCAATAACAAACTATTACAAAGAGAAATAAAACAATCCCATTTGCAACTGCATCAAAAAGAATAAAATACCTAGGAATAAATTTAACCAAGGAAGTGAATGACCTACAAATCAAAACCATAAGACATTAATGAAAAATTAAAGAAGACATAAATTGAAAGATATTTCATGCTCATGGAGTGGAAGTATCGATATTGTTAAAATGTCCATGTTACCCAAAGCAGTGTATAGAGTCAATGCAATCCCTATTAAAATTCCAGTGGCATTTTCCAAAGCAATCCCTATCAAAATTCCAATAGCATTTTTCAAAGAAATAGAGCAAATAATCCTAAAGTTTTTGAGAAAACGCACACACACACACACACACACCAAACAGCCAAGGCAATCTTTTTTTTTTTAATTAAGATATTATTGATATACATTCTTATGAAGGTTTCACATGAAAAAACAATGTGGTTGCTACATTTAACCATATTATCAAGTCCCCACCCATACCCCAATGCAGTCACTGTCCATCAGTGTAGTAAGATGCCACAGATCCACTATTTGCCTTCTCTGTGCTACACTGTTTTCCCTGTGGTCCCCCACACTATGTGTACTAAACAAAATACCCCCTCAATCCCCTTCTCCCACTCTCCCACACACCCCCCCCTTTGGTAACCACTAGTTCCTTCTTGGAGTTTCTGAGTCTGCTGCTATTTTGTTCCTTCAGTTTTGCTTCGTTGTTATACTCCACAAATGAGGGAAATCATTTGGCACTTGTCTTTCTCCACCTGGCTTATTTCACTGAGCATAATATCCTCCAGCTCCATCCATGTTGTTGCAAATGGTAGGATTTGTTTCTTTCTTATGGCTGAATAATATTCCATTGTGTATATGTACCACATCTTCTTTATCCATTCATCTACTGATGGACACTTAGGTTGCTTCCATATCTTGCCTATTGTAAAAAGTGCTGCGATAAACATAGGGGTGCATATGTCTTTTTGAATCTGAGAAGTTGTATTCTTTGGGTAAATTCCAAGGAGTAGGATTCCCAGGTCAACTGGTATTTCTATTTTTAGTTTTTTGAGTAACCTCCATATTGCTTTCCACAATGGTTGAATTGGCTTACATTCCCACCAGCAGTGTAGGTGGGTTCCCCAGCCAAGGCAATCTTGGGGAAAAAAAGCTGGAGGCATCATACTGCCTGATTTCAAACTATATTAAAAGCTATAGTAATTAAAACAGTATGATATGGCATAAAACCAGACACATAGATCAGTAGAACATAATAGAGAGCCCAGAAATTAACCCACACATATATGGTCAATTAATTTATGACAAAGGGGCCAAGAATATACAATGGAAAAGACAGTCTCTTCAGTTAATGGTGTTGGGAAATTGGATGACCACATGCAAATGAATGAAACTGGACCATTGTCTTATGCAAAAATTGACGCAAAATAGATTGAAGACTTGAACATAAGAGCTGAAACCATAAAAATCCTAGAAGAAAGTGTACGTGGCAAGCTCCTTGGAATAGATCTTTGCGATGGTTATTTAAACCTGATATCAGAAGCAAAACAACAAAAGCAAAAATAAGTGGGACTACATCATACTAAAAAGCTTGTGCATGGGAAAGGAAACCCTCAAGAGAATGAAAAGCAGCTTAATGAGTGAAAGAAAATATTTGTAAATCATACATCTGGTAAGGGGCTAATATTCCAAAATACATTAAAAAAACCCATAAAACTTAGTAGCAAAAAAAAGAAAAAAAATACAATTTAAAAACTTGGCAGAAGATCTGAATAGATTTTTTCCAAAGAAGACATACAAATGGCCAACAGGCACATGAAAAGATGCTCCACATCACTAATCATCAGGGAAATGCAAATCAAAACCACAATGAGATATCACCTCACACCTGTGAGAATGGCTTCTCTCAAAAAGACAAGAAATAACAAGTGTTGCTGAGGATCTGGAGAAAAGGGAACTCCTGTGCGCTGTAAATTGGTGTGGCTATTATAGAAAACAGTATGGAGGTTCCTCAAAATATTAAAAATAAAACTACCATGCAGTCCAGCAATTCCATTTATAGGTATTTACCCAAACAAAATGAAAACACTTAACTGGAAAAGATGTGTGTACCCTCCCCGCCACCCATGTTCATTGCAGCACTATTTACAATAGCCAAGATAAGGAAACAACCTTAGTGTCCAACAGTGGACGAATGGATAAAGAAGATGTGGTCCATATATACAATGGAATATTATTCAGCCATAAAAAAGAACAAAATCTTGCCATTTTTGACAACATGGATAGACTTCAATGGCATTATGTTAAATGAAATAAGTCAAAGAAAAACACTGTATTATCTCTCTTATATGTGGAATCTTAAAAAGAAAAAACAAGTTCCCATGTCTAGAACAGATTGTGGTCAGTAGAGGTGGCGGCAAGGGGTGTGGGGAGAAATGGGTGAAGGGGACCAAAAGGTAAAAAAATAAATAAACGCGGTACAGTTTTTTTTCCCTGGATGCACAAACGTAAAATAGGATAGAAGTTACCAAATTGTCAATTCCAGTTCAAGTTATTTTCCTCTTTAACTGTAATATTACAAGAAAACTTACATTGAAAGATAAACCATATTTTAAGGTATGTCCATGCTCACACTTTTCACTTTAGCAAACAACTTCTGTTTACCTGTTTTCTGCACTTGCATCTGGGAATAAAATAAAAGGTTATTATTAGAAAGTATTTTGGTGCTTAATGGATTGTGAAACACCTCCTTCTCTCTGACAGACACCTGTCAGATGCCCATGTGGGCATTGCTTCAAAGGTTCTGCGTTTCAGAGGTTCCTGGAGCCAGATGGGAGTAAACAAGAATGCAGGGAGACCAGTCAGCTTTAAGCCTGCCCCCCTGGGGAACAGCCGTCTACCGAAATCAAAAGGGAGGGGCACTCTGGTTTCATCCTAACCTAGATTCAAGCCTCTGACTGCATGGAATTCCTAGAGGAGCAAAGTCTGAGGCCAGGTGTCTGCTCTGGTTCAGGCTGCTTCATTCGTTTGCACTGCAATGGAGTTGGCCGAGAGTAGGAAGGATGTCTCACCTCCAGCTGAAGGCTGGATAGGGCCAGGCTGGAAATCAGGCCTAGGCAGAGTCCAGTTGTACAAACACAATTATTTGTATATCCTAGTAGATGTAACATAAGGATGAAAAAAGTGCCCCCCCACCAAAAAAAAAGAAACCTCTTACTTATACTCTTTTCATCTGCCATGTTGTGAAGGTGGTGTTTTTCTGAGTCTGTTATGTGTATGTCTTGAAGGGAATTGATGAGTAATTATGTTGGTATCCCTGAGAACAAGGATTTTCAGTGTGGGAGGAAGGAGATGGAGATGGAAGATCAAGGAGGCTAAGAAAAAAATATTGTACCCTAAATGAATATTGGAAGGGTCAGTGTAAATTCGTAACATTTTCATACATATAAAATAAAGAGAAAATAGCTTTTCTCACTCTTTCCACTGAAGATGCCTAGAAACAACCATCATCTCAGTAGCAGTGCCAAACTCAGATTGTCTTCTCTTAATCCTGTTTTCTACTTAAAACAGGGCTTCTTGGAGAAATCAGTGATTTCTTGTATAAGAGAAGCCCAGAATATATTGTTTTATAAGTCAGCAGGAAAGCTATCAAAGAGCATTAGAAACTCGGGTCTACTGTTCTTAATGTTAGGGACGCAGGCACTAAGACATTAGGTTAGAGGACCGAAGCGCCTACCTGAATAAGTAGGGAAAAGATGAAATAATTTGACCATCAATAGCCTTATATTTATGTAAACCCTGAAGTTCACAATGACTCTGAAAAGCAAAACCACACAGTACACTGATCTCCTTTGGAGGACACAGGGAGCTAAGTCATTTTAAACCTGGTAAGTAACAGGAAAGGATCAGAGTCCTGCCTCTGCTCTGTGCTATCTGTTGTCAGACCACCAAATAGTAGTCAGGAAAGGTTTTCTTCACAGAAGTGTCCCAGCTAATAACGGAAGAAGAAATACTCCTGTTCCCTCTCCCCCAAATAAACTAAAATAACACTAAACCCAACTTTGATCAAGCTTCTAGATCTAATTATTAGTTTACAAGAAATACATAGTTCAAAGGAACATGTTAAATGACACTGTGAGGGTGTGAGTTGCAAAATCCAGACTCTAGAACACTCTACAGGACCAATAGCCTGGTTTCTTCTACAAATAATACAGAGAGGAAGAGGAAGAAAGGGGGACACTGAGAGACGACCCCCCCCAAAGATTAAAAGCTAAAAGTGATTAAAGGCTAAAAAAAGAAAGAGACATATTGTCCTACAGCAGTACCTGGACCATATTTGGATCCTGATTGAAATAAACAGACTGAAGGGGGAAAAATTACTTATAAGACAATTGGGAAAATATAAAAGCTTAACTGGGTATTTCATAATGTTAGAGAGTTATTGTTAGATTTTTAAAACCTGATAGTCATTTTATAATAGGAATTTTTTAAATTCCTGTCTTCTAGAGATAAACACTGAAATGCTTATCAGTGAAATGATATGTGATATCTGGAATCTGCTTCAAAATAGTTCAAGGCTTAGGGGTGGGTGGATAGGTCAGGGAGTGGACGGGGATAATTTGAACCGAGCTCTCCGTGGGTCTCCAGCTAGCCATGGACTTCTCTTACCGCAACACCGTTGCTCTCATTATGGGTTTGACCTCCTCCTCTCTGCTAACAAATCAAACTCACACTCGGGACTCAACTAAAAGAGTGTCCTATCCCCCTCTGGCCTCAGGGATCTGTTATTTCCATAAACTACTAGAGCACGTGCCACCTGGACCCCACTTCTGGGTTTCCTGGGCCCTTCAAATTTGAGAAAACGTGGGTGGGGAGGGACTGGCAGAGCAATGCCAGCTTGTGTTTTTACCAGGTAAGGATTTTAATAGAAACAACTACCCTTTACTGTCTCTGTAATTACATTTCAAAAAGAATGTCTTACAGTGGCTGTAATAGGGTTGGTGGGGGGACCTGATGAAGGGGGTAGTTTAATCATCACAATATTGCTCATGTAAATGTAGGTTAATGATACTAAAATAAAATAAATTGTAAAAAAAAAAAAAAAAGAATGTCTTAATAACAGCAGCCAAAAAGGAGAAAAATTAATTCACCCCACAGTCCTTTAAATTGTGTAACATTGAGCTTTAGGAAAAGTCTTCCTCTTTGTCCTTATTTCTGCCATTTTGACAGCAACCACTGGTGTGTGCCATGATTTTGAATGCATTTCTGTCGTATTTCCCATCATTACCAGTTCTTTGGGGTCTTGAAATTTTTGCCTTTATTGAAGTTTCTCAAAAAGTATTTGATGTTTTGTTGGTTTAAAATCAATCATTAACAGTTTGGTGGTGTTTGGATATTTGCTTTTCATTCAACAAATGATCATTGACCAGCTCCTGGCACTCTGGCAATGGCTTAGGGACTGAGATATAAAAAAGAGAAAGGGTCCCCAGCCTGGAGGGATTGCATTTCAAGTGAGGGAGAGGAGCTAGTGTGCAGTGTCAGGTAAGGACATGGCGCTGGGGAGGGGCAGCCCTCGTTTCTTGTGGACACAGCTGGCTCCTTGGGGAGCCATGATGGAAGAGGGGGTAGTGGGTTGGGGCCCTCTTCAAGGTATGCACCTTGACCTAGGGTCCCCAAGAAATTTAGAATGGTTTGAATTTAGTCAGAGGAAGCAAGGAAGAAGATGTTGAAAGATGGGCTGTGAGATACAATTAGAAATCAGGACCTTATTTTGAAGGAAACTGAAGAGGTGTTGGAAAAAGTGTGAAACAATCTAAATTCTGTAAAAAAAAAAAAAAGAAAGAGTTGTAAACGTGCATGCATGTATGTTTATATATGACTATGTTCTTGAAGGGAAATGGGGAAGATTCACACTTGACAGGGGGGATATTTCCTTTTATTAATTGAGTTACTGGAAGAAAGACATGGAGAGAGAAGCATGTTTATTAAAGAAAATTTGGAGATTTTTTTCAAGATCACTTAATTACCCTGTCACCCAAATGCAACGATTTAAACACGTTGACCCAGTTTCTGCCAGTCCTTTCTTTCGGTGTGTGAGCTTTGTACTTCTTTCTCTTGTTCAGACATCATAGTGAGGTCTCCATAGTGAGGTATAAGTTGGTCTCTTGCTTTTTTCATGTACTGTTTTACTGTGTTTTCTCCAAGTGATGCACTTAACCATTCATCTATTTTTAGGAACTCGGGTTTTTCTGGTACTTTACTCTGTGTGTGTGTTACATACAAAGCTTTTTCTGAATTTAGGATATTACCCTAGAGTAGATTCTCCAAGAATGGGAATGAACGTTGAATGAAAGGCTACAGGAACTTTTAAAGCTCTTCATTATATTGCCAAATTTTCCTGCAATGGGCTGAAACGGTTTGTACCCCGGGTTACCATAGAGGATCCGTTCTCCTGCACCCCTACATGGCACTCCTTCCTGTGGGGCAGAATCAGGAAGATTACAAATCCTTTCAAATAATAAGAAGAATGTAATAGCTTCAAGTTGTCACCGTTATCCTGGCCCTACACAATATAGCAGTGGGTGTGATTGTATTGCCAGAGGAAAGCCTGAGGGGATGGGTGGGGAGTGCCTTTTAATTCGCTGTTAGTTTGTCATAAAGAAACAGATGTCTTAAGCTTTCCAAAAACTTTGTCTAATCTTGGATAGATACCTTCACTTTTGAAATCTTGGTTCCCTCAGGAGTAATGCTTTATTTAGTGAGGAAGGACATACAGATGTTCCCAGAAACATCAGCAGGGTATGTTGAAAATCTCTGGCACATCTGCAGGATCTTGCTGAGGGACAGCGATGCCAAGCCGGCTCCTGCTGCTGGCTCTGCTGGCCACCAGCCTCACAGAGCAGGTCTGTTAGGACGGCTTGGGCTGCAGGGCTGCAGTCCTGACCCAACCACAGGGGAGCAGCTCTTCTCGGCTGTCTGGTGCTTCCTCCCAGCAGCCTTGTTTGTATCTCTTCTTTGAGTTGGAACTGGGTTTTTCCATTCCTGAATTGTTCTTGGAGACCCGAGAATCACTTCGCATCTGAGAATAATAAATCATTGGCTGAGATCACAGTTATCTGGCCCCACAATGTGATGTCCGGCCTCTGCGTGGACCCCTGCAGTTCTGGGGGCAGCCCAGAGCGAGCGGAATTCCTCCTCATCCACGTGAGAGCCTCTCGGTTTTCAGAAGGCAGGCTTCCTATGTGTCCCTTTTGTCACATTGACGTCTCCAGACAGCGTAGTTTTAGATGTCCTCAGTCTGCCACTCCTCTCGATGTTCTGGAAGGGTGCGCCCAAGACCAGAATGCCGTTCCCTGGGCCCCGTGGAGAAGTGTAGGTATGGAAGCAGCTTCCCTTTTCGGGCACCCGCAGCAGAATGGATTCCTCCAAAGTTACTGTCCTGGGCGTCGCTGTCAGTTCAGCCTCAGCCCCCTGCCGTGCCCTATCCCTACCTAGCGGTGGGGTGTCTGTGGCCATGGGGCCTCATAGCTGTTAGTTCTTGTCCTCATGGGTTTATGCCATTTTTTCACAGGATTGTAGGGGTTACGCTTTCGGGGTAAGTTCAGGTCCTTCCCTGGGCAAGTCAGACCGCTTCCCGTGCCTCAGTTTTCTCTGGGGTAAAATGGGACTCTAACAGCCCCTGCCTGAGATGGTCGTTGTGAGGATTAAGTGACTTAATGTTAGTGAAGTACTTAGAACAGTGCTCGGACATTAAGACGGTAGAAATGTCGGCCCCCACCCGTCACTGCCTCATTGAGATTCTTTGGGAGTGGTACTGTGTGGCTGCCAGCTGACCTACCACGTCAGCAGCCAATGTGGCAAACAGGTCTGGACTGAGCAGTTCAGAGCTGGAGAGTAAGGCTTCTGAGCCATTTGTCTGGGGGGTTATTTTGTGGGTTGTTTTGTTTCTGTTTTTGTTTTTTGCTTTATATGTGTTTGGTCTTGTAGTTGTTATTTTAACTCACTCTCAGAACACTTAATAATACTTAATAACACTTTATAATACCAAATGGGCATTATAAATCCCCCGTGTATTTCTTCTCCATTTCCATTTAATCATATCTTTTTCTCTGAGCTTCTACCCTGGGACTTATTCATTATTCAACAGATATTGACTGTGCACCTCCTTTGGGCCCCATACTGTTCTAGGCAGTGGAGCCACAGCAGTGATGCAAAAGTCCTGGGGAAGCTGACATTCCAGAGCTGCAGTAGACATCTGCATGTCTCACCCTCCAACTCTGGGTGACCTCTCTGAGGTCACATGACTCTCTGCATGAAGACCTTGAATTTGCTCACCCTTGTTCAGCATATGGGCATTTACCCACTTGAGATTATAACTACTGTCTTTTCATTCTTCTTTCCACTGTTTTCTCTCCTACTCATTAAGGAACATCTCCTCCACTATTATTTTTTCTTCCCATAGAAAACTCAGAAAGCAAGGCCTCAAAGAATAAAAATATTGGTGTTCTCCACTCAATCCTCGTTGTTACTAGATGGGTTATCATTATCCATCTGATGAATATATTCATCTTTACTTCACCTGGTAGATATCGCAGCAGCAGGGATTCAGAGGAGTGGGCTGCACTTAGAGCTTGGCAAGTATAATTTAGGAGAGCAAAGCAGATTCTTTATTGTTTTATCCTGGCCTGAAGAGTCATCATACTGTTTCCTTGCTTGTTCTCTAGAGGGCTAAATTTAGAGAATGTTTTGTTTATTTATTTATTTACTTATATAACCATAAAATTGACTCTTTGGGGAGTAGAGTTCTTTGTGTTTTGATAAGTTGTTCCACCACAGTCGTGATGTAGAACAAGTCTACCCCGTCTCCAAGTTCCCTCTGGCATCCCTTTTTAGTCAGCCCCACCCCTGAGTCAGTTGCAAACCCAGGCAACCGCTCATCTGCTCTCCATCGCTATAATTTTGCCTTTTCCAGAATGACATACAAGTGGTTTCCCACAGTGTGTAACCTTCAGAGTGTGGCTTCACTCGGTAAAATGCATTTGCGATTCATCGGTAGGTCCCGGTACAATGCATTTGCTGCATGTATCGGTAGCTCCCGTTCCTTGCTGAGCAGTATTCCATCACACGGATGCCACCGTATGTGCTGCTCCAGTCATCTGCTAGAGGACGTTTGGATAGTTTCCACTTTTGGTGGTTATGTCCTAAACATTCATCTGAAGTATTTATGTGAGAGAATAATCTTTTAATAAGGCTTTTTGCTTTTTTTAGTAATTTTACTTTTCACCTCTATTGTTCCGCCCTGATTTATAGACTGTGGGAATTTTGGTAGAATCTCTGTCTGATACATTACAGATGGCAGTACATCTTTTGAAGGAATGTTCCCATTCTTTTAAAAACGTCGGGGGGGCGGGGGGAGAAGATTTTCAAGAATTTCCAAATGCCATTGAACTTCTCGTGTCTAAGAAGTATTGGTTTGAGCCACATTCCTTATCCACTGGAATTCATTTTATGCCCAAAGTGGGTCACCTGCTTAAATTTTCATTCTTTGTCTTTGGGTTGATGTCTTTCTAAACCACAAACGCACCATAATGCTGAGCAAATGAAGATACCAGAAGCCCAAGGATCTCAGAACAAGCATTTGTCCTCTCAACTTTGGACATGTGTGAAGAATGGTGAACGGAGTCAGGGTGTGTAGACCCTGGCATTCTCCTAGTACAAGGACGGAGTGTTGGGAACAGGATGAGGCTTGGGGATTTAACTTGTTTCTGAAGGGCATTCCCAAATCCTGCTCTGAATAATTCCCCAACTACCATTTAATCAGCTCCATTAAACCCTGCCCTGTCTAGTGCACTGTGCTCCAGACACAGCTCTCCTGGGCTCTCAGTAATAGCTCAATTGTGTGTAAGTGACTGTGAAGAGGCTCTGTGTGCAGGATGAATAGGCCCCATCTCCATGGAAACCAGCACTGGCTGAGGGGCTGACCTTTGACCCACTTGTTGCCACCATACTGTTAACCACTGGTGCCTCTTGGGTGGAGGAAGAAAGCAAGGAAATAGCTGTCAAAGTTGTTCTCATTTTCCTTTAGTTTAAGCTGGATCCACACTAAGTAGAAATAACACACCAATATTAGTCCAGGCACTTGGAAAATATGAGTTTAATTTAATTAGAGATTATGCCTGTGCTCCCTGCTCTCCTCCAACTTTTTCTTTATCCTACAACGCGGAACTCAGCCACGTGCGGCAGGATTGGTTTATCATCACCCTCTGGAGATGCGCGGGGGTGTAGTTCCAAAGGCGCCATGTGGAAAAGGCAGTTCTGTATTGGGAGTCACTGTGGTGTGACCATGGGCACATTTCCACATCTGTGCAATGGATTTGATATTCTGCCTGCAACCCAGCACCCTTGTGAAATGCAGCCAAGAATATAGGGCGAAAGCATTAAAACTGCGAGACATTAGCATCTCAAGGCAAGGGTACACCGTGCACCTTTTTGGTGATGATGAAACAAACGGTGGCCACACCACTTCACAGGTGAGGCGAAGACGACTGTAGCAACACTGATGTGATTTCTCAGCAGCTGCCCTGTCTGTGTGGCAAGTATTGTGCTCCCCGTGACACTGCATACAGGTAGATCTTTTCCGGGCTCCTTTTGCTCTGAGCTGACGGGTCATCACCGTCATCCTGGGCTTATGAAGACATCACAGACAGAATCGGGTCTGTGATTTCCAGGTTTCCCTGCAGAGGGGCCTCCAACCTGGGTCTGACCTGGGGCTGCTCTCCTAGGCCCATGGTTGGAGGCCTTTGGATGGGATGGTGTAAGCATGCTTGTGTCCCTGGACCCCAAAATATATGAGTGAGCGTTTCAAGGGGCAGCTGACAGGCAAGTGCCTGGCTTGCCAGATTTCTGGCTGGGACGACCCCAGAAAACAAGCCAGGTAGCCTCTCAAATTTTTTTCATTAAGTGGAAATAGAAAGTGACCCATTGTTCTGCAGTACTAAGTCCTCTACTGGGGCAGGAGTCAGGTTGGGGGTGGGTGGGTCAGTATATGTACCCGTCCCTCAGTGTGTCAACCCCAGGGAGTGCAAACACAAGAGGTTACTGGAGCCCAGCCTGAGTTCCCTGGAGAAAGTCAGAATGCAGAGTGACAGTTCCTCCTTTAGAGGCAGAAGCCTTAAAAGTTCTATGGCTTTCCAGGAACTGCAGACAGGGAGGACTGGAAGGTGAGGAGGTCCTGCACAGGACCTGTGGAGATTTCTGAATGCTTTGTTCACAAAACCTGTTGAACACCACGAGGGGTCAAAGCATCCCCTTCGTTCTATATTGTATTTTTCAGACTCCAAGTCACTGTCTTGAGTTTTTTTATTAGTATTCTGATCTCATGGAAGCCACATTAATCCAAGATACCACTATTACCATCGTGGGCTAATGAGTGGTGCTTTCTAGATGTGTCTGGTTGATTTTTCCCATCGTGCCTGGAGTATTGTTGAGGAGGTAATTATTTGGGGCACCTCGTAGCCTAGGGAGAGCCCAAGTACTTCTAGGATCTTTAGGTATAATTCAAAGATGTTTGTTAGAACTGGACAGCTTGTCTACTGGGGAGTTGTAAAAAATTTCCTGTGCCTTGTCCAGAATACTTGATCAAACTTTGGTCTCTGAAATACTCGCGTCAAAGATCCCATTGTAATGGCCCCGGGTTGAATCCCTGTTCCCCTGGAGGTATGGCCGCCTTTCAGTTGCTTACTTCCTGGAGCTATCACAGTGTGGAAGGGCTGCTCCTGTCTAGGGCTGCACAAAAGTGACAGGCAGCCTGTGTAGGTGTCCGCAGGATCAGTTGGTTACTGTAAGCAGTTCAACGTGCTGTTCCATCCCCAGAAAGCACCGTTAACAGCGCTTGGGCTCTTTACAGGAGGTTGCGTTGGGTTAGCATTCCCATTTGCCCCAAGTGGTAGCTAGCCGGAAACACACATACATTAACCCGGGCTCTGCGAGGAGAGAAATGAGCGTCCTTCGCTCTGCAGCTGTGTAAACAGTCGGAGGGGAGACAGCCTGGGGCTAAGGATAAAAGGGGAGGAGGGGTGCTGTGTGCAGGGGCTGCGCACTCAAGGGGCCCCCGTGGGGGTCCTTCGGCACTCCGACCAGGGAGGGGAGGCGTGAGCGGGAGGCATGCAGGGGGGCGCTCAGGCTCCCAGGTTTTTCACCTACGGAGTAAACGCTCTTGAAAGCAGGGGTCCTGAGCGATGAAGGGTGTAAACGGTCTGGGCCTGCTTGACTGGAGGAAGACGGAATGAGAGGAAGGTGGTGTGGGAAGGCGAGGCCGGCAGTGCACCCCAGACGGCAGCTTCCTCCACGCTGGACAGGCTCTGCACCGTTGAGGGTAATAGGAGGAAAGGATCTCCTAGAGTCAGTCCGTTGTCCAAGCAGCTAACCGTTATTAGGTTCCTGCTGTATACCTAGAACAGTTTTGTGCAGTGGCAGCGGACAAGGGGGGTGAGGTTCAGTTGTAGGGCAGAGTCCACAAGCCGTTTGGGAAGAAGGGCGAGCACACAAACACCTCCAGTCCTCCGCCCTTTGTGTCCCCTGCGGGTCTAAGAGGAGGGGGCGGAGACGCCAAGCCAGCGCTGCGGGAGCACCTGCGGGGAAGGAGGGCTTCGGAGCGTGAGCGGGGTGTATCTTGCAGGTGGCGGAAGGGCCAGGGCAGAAAAGCTAGAAACGTGACAACGGAGGGGTAGCACTGCTTTGGAGTCAGGTCCTGCTTGAAATCCTAGGTACTTGTATGAGCCGGACTTTTCGATTTTTTCTGAAATTCAAGTACGGGTGGTGGGGGATTCAGGGCAGCATCGTACCAAGGGCATTGCACGTATAGCAGGGACTCTGTCGCCAGGAGTTGCTGGGGGGCCAGTCAAGGCTCCTTTGCACATATTTCATTCAGCACTAATTTATGGATTGCCTTCTGTAAGCCAGTCGCCGTTCTAGGATTGGGTCAGGGCAGAAAACTAGACAGGCTCGGGCTTTGCCCTCAGGGACATCACATCCTACTGGAGGTAGACAGACAGTGAGCAAATAAACCAGCACCCGACAGCAGTGAGGTCCCGCGCAGACAGGTAACTGAACCAGACGGTGTGGCAGTGGTGGTGGAAGAGACTGGAAAGTGGAGGTGGCTGTGAGGAGGAAGCAGCAGCGCGGCTGTCCAGGGTGGGCTGTCCCTGGCAGAGAGAGCGGTTAAAAAGGCTGTGGGGTGGGCGTGGGAATGGAAGGAGTTAGGAAGAGGGCGGAGGCCGGATCAAACTGGGGAGTTTGGATTTTATTCTAAGTGCAGAGGAATTGATTGGACGATTTTAAGCAGGGAGTATGATTTCATCGGATAGACATTTTAAAATAATTTTCCGCCTACTGTGTGGAAAAGACATGGAAGGAAGGGACAGGAGTTGGGTCCACAGCGGAGGCCTATTTTGGAGGTTTGTGCACTGCACCTCCTTCACTGGTCCCAGCCACTCACCTGCCACCCTGTGTAGGCCATCCGGCCTTCCCTGGGGTCCCTGCACCCTCCTCCTACACTGCTGTGAAGGTTGGGTCCCTGCTGTCACACAAACGGACAGGCAACATCCTTCCCCTCCTTCCTGGGCTCAGTGCAGACCATTTCTTATCTGTGTGCAAAGCATTCCCCAGTTCCTCAAGCCATGGGAAGCTCTATGTCCCCGAAATGCAGTAGGAGCAGAGGATTCAGCCCAGGTTTACCCCGGTCCCTAGATGACTGCATCAGTCCCTCTAGGGCAATGCCACCCAGTGAAAATGTCACATGAGCTGTAGAGGTCATTTAAAATTTTCTTGTGGCCGCCCCCAAAAAGAATTCCAAGGACATTAATAAATTAATTTTAATAATGCATTCCACTTAATCCAATTTACCAACAATGTTATCATTTCAACATATAATCACTATAAAAAGTGACTACTGAGGGCCTTCCCGTACTTTTTCTGTACTGTGTTTTTGATGTGTGTTTTATTGAACACATCACTTCAAGGCGTCAGAAGCCCCACGCGGCTGCACTGGAGGGCTTGGGGCTCACCCGCACCGCACCGTGGAGGTGGTACCGTCCCCGCGCCTCCCTCCCTCTCAGGCTGTTGGGAATACCGAGGAGAGAAGGCCTGAGGGTGCAGCGGGGATTGAGGATGTTACAGACCTTAGGCTGTCATCCCAGGAGGGTAGGGGGCGGTGGGAAAGCGGAGAAGGAGCAGAAGGGCTGATGTGGGGGTTCCCCTCCTGAGCCTCACAGTCACCGTGTCACAAGGAGAGGGAGAACCGAGAAATGCACAGCGACCAGTGAAGCCACAAATGGCCTAAAACAGTGCCTATACTTCTGGACCGAGCTGTGCAGGGGCAGGATTTAGTGGCTCACTGAAATTTTTAAAAGTCATCTTGCAGCACAGAAAAAAGAGAGAGAAATGTATTTTTCCCCCAAACCATGGTAACAGTAAAAATGTGTATGCTTTTTGTTAAGTTGTACTTGAATAGAAATATTAAGTCTGTGACTTTTGTTTTTGTTTTTAAGGAAATGGAGAAAGGAAGGAAGCTGGAGGGTTTAAATTCGTTACGCTAGCTTTGGATTCTGCAAAATCAGGAAATCAGAAAGTACAAGTTCTCAGAGCAATGACCTTTAACTCAATTGGGAAGGGCACACCCAAAGGTCACCCTTTTAAAGGGTTTGTCTTCCTTTTCAGCATTTTTATACAGCATGTCTTTTTGGAGCTCAGCATTTTTCAGTCTTTTCCCATGTGGGAACGTAAGTTTGAATACAAGGGTGTTCTCACTTGCCTCTGTCCTCAGTGTCTTTTATATGACGGCCCTCAAAGGAAGTTTGTTGACTGACTCACCGACTGTGCCTTGGAGAGGGACCCAGAGGACTGGATACATTTTTAAGTGGTCCATGTTCCTGTGAGATAATTCAGGCCCCAGCTATATTTTTATTTTATTGGCTCCCTTAGAAACTTTAAAAAAGAAACTAATACAGTCACTGCTTATTTTTAGTATTTTAACGAATAAACTCCCTGTTAGGATTCTATTTGTGTTTTAGGACCTAGACACTGACACAGGCCTCAGAATAGCTTGCTTCTACTTCTCCATAAATATTCCTTTCCAGTTTCTTTTTGCTTTCTTTCTTTTTATGGTGAGAGAAGCTTTTGAATTACCCCGAGTCTAAGAACATCTAGCTTTAAGAAACCGATGAAAACTATCTGGATCACTTCAAATCAAACCAAGCATTTACCTACAGGACCCCGGGGGGAGGGAGACTTAGATGTCACCCAGCAGGCCTTTTCCATCTCTGATATTTACAATCCTATCATTCTTCCATGGGTGCCAGGAGGCTGGAAACCTTATGGCTGCTGTCTCCTGCCCGCCCTGGGCTACCGACTGCTGACATAGACTCCACATCAGATAAAGCCCCAGCCTGGTGAAACACCCACACCCAGACAAATCCACACTTGCCCATTTGTGCGCACACGGCCCTTAAGAATACCTTTCCCCTCTCTTTCTGTGGGATGCCTCACATCCTGGAAAGAATGGTCCTCTTACATGGCCTGAGGCTTTGTCAGCTAAACTTTCTCATCCAAACCTGGCCACGGCCATTATAACCGTATGAAGACAAACGCCATCTCTCCTGACCTCAGAGGCTGCACTTTTGTGTCTGTGTTTTGTGTGTCTGTGTGTACTTTTACTCTAGGGAGCAGTCTCTGAGGTTTGTCTACGGTCTTCCTCCTCCCTGAATGGGACAATTCGTAATGATCAACGTAAAGACCCCGCTTGTCCCCACTCACACTTCTAGAAGACATTTTCCCATGCACCTCCTGCTTCCAGCATCCCTTCTGTGCAGGTTTATTCCCTTCTGTGTGGAATGTGTTGCTTCCTTCCATTTCTTCTTGCAAATCTGTAGCTTTCTGTCTCCTTCGGGAAATCTCCCCTGACACTTCTCTCTCTCCCCTCTTTCTGTGCCTCCCTTTGTTAAAGCAGCTATTTTGCCTCTGACTTTCCTGGTATGCTGCTGCATTTTTTAAGACTCTTGAATGGGAAGGGCATGTTTTTCTTCCCTTTCCCCGTTTGGATCACAAACCTCAACAGAGCAAAGTATCAGCGTGTAGTAGTCATTCTTGAATTGGCTTCCAGGTAAACCTCGGTGTATCTTGGTTAACATACAAAGTTGGAATGCGTTTTTCCATTCTCAGGTTATTGTTGCAGTTTATTAACAATCAGTCGGCATGCTGTTTCAAAAGAACTAATTCCATAATGTGTTATGGCTCCTCAGTGGCGTCATTAAGTGCTTGAGGTCCCCTTGCTGTCTCTTTGTGTTCTGATGAAAGGGAACACTGTGGTTGTCCCCAGCTATCACTCAGAGGCGAGGACAGAAGGCTTGGCCCTTACAGCTTATTGCCAGGAGTGGGGAAGCTGAATGGAGGCTTTTCAGTAACTCAGATGAGGCTTCCACACTTTGTTTTGGGTTCCCAAAGGGCCATTTGTACCTGACTCGTGAGGAGGCCTTATGTGACATGGTGGGGAAAGGGATTGTGGGGACATGCCTGGTGATGCTGCACAAGGAAGCTGTGTTTACAGTGACTCACAGGGCACCCAGTTTTCTGAGACTGAATAGGGAGAGTACCCATTTCTCCTATGGAACCACTGTTTGTGTCCGGGCAGCAGAGGAGGTGCTGGCAGCTCAGCACGGAAAGGGAGGGAACCAGAGCAGGCAGAGGTGGCCAGGATGTGAGGTGGGGATGGGAGAGCTGGCTGGCCAGAGAGGCATGTCCCAGGCACAGGTCAGGGCATCTAAGTGAGCAGGATTCTTGTTTGGTGTGAAAGGCGAGGCGGTGTTTCATTCATGCATCCAGTAGGTGGCTACGGAGCCCCCCACCTATGTGCCGTGCTCCACGTGAGAAACCAAGGTATGATGCACAAGATACAGGGCGTCCTGTTCTCGTGGAAAGGACAGGGTGGTGGAGTTGGCCTTTGGAGACAGACCCCTGCCCGTGATGGACCAGAGCCGTGGTAGGCAGGGGTTTGGGATCCAGCCCCAGGGAGAGCACTAACTGAGGTGAGGCACTGTGAAGTCCTGGCCCGCCAGTGAGGGTTCAGAGCAAAGCTGCCAGTTCCTTTGTTCATGCATTCAGTGAACAGCTATTTCTTGGAGGTCTCACCGGGTGGTGGCTTTTCAGTAAAGACTGAAGGCAACCAGTTGTCTAGACGTGGGGGAGGAGCATTCCAGGCAGAGGGAACAGCAAGTGCAACGGTCCTGGGGCAGGACTGTGACTGCCTTGTTTGAGGAAGCGAGGGAACCTGTGTGGCTAGAGCAGAGTGGACCCAGGTCATGGGGGGGACGCCGAAGGAGGTGCAGCCAGAAAGGGAATGGGGAGCGAGTCACAGAGGCTTGGAGAACATGGCGAGAATGTGGCTCTTCACCCTGAGTGAGACGGGTGGTGGCGGGTGTGCGTGGCAGAATGATATGGTCCGATGTATGTTTTAGCAGAGCCGTGAGCCTGTGCGATAAAAACAGACTGAAGGGGACAAGGGCAGAAAATTGTAGACAAGTTGGGGGTCTGGATGGTAGCAGTAGAAATGGAGTGGAAATGTCAGATTCTGGATCCAATTTGAAGGGGAAGTGGCAGGCTTGCTGATGGGTGCAGGAGGAATAAGAGACCCAGGAATATCCGCAAGGCGGCAGGAAGGATGAGAGTGCCATGGACCGAAATGGGGAAGACTGCGGGGTGAGCAGCATGGGGAGGGAATGACCAGGAGCTCTGCTCAGAGTACGTTCCTGTGAGCTGCCTTTCGGACGCCCTCACATTGGGGATGGTGAGGAGCAGTGGGTTACTGAGGCCAGGCTTCAGGAAAGAGGCCTGGGTTGGAGAGAGAGCCTGCAGGCGTCGCACATCTGTGGCACCCAAAGCAGCGGGACTGGACAGGCCCCTGGGGGAGGAGCGGCCAAGAGAAGGGAAGAGAGCCTAGACCATGCAGAGTCCCTGAGGCCAGCGGGGAGAGTGCGAGCAGGAGGAGGGGGGTCACGTGCTGCTGCCCAAGGGCCAGGTAAGGTGGGAGGTGAGCAACTTGCCATGGTCAACAGCTGTTGGCATGGGGCTCCCAAGGTGGGCTTGGCACTCTCACAGGTAGCAGGACAGATTGGGAGTCGAGGCAAAGACTGGGCAAAGGAGTGCATGGCCACCGAGGAGCCTCAGCGGAGTCCTGAGAGGCTGCGCTGGAAGCCCTGATCTGGGGACATTGGCGTCCTCCCTGGGCAGGTGTCAGGTTTCTGCAGGGGAAGGGGCTGAGGCTGCCATAGCCTAGGATGGGCTTAGGAGCTGGAACCTAGGGGATCCCTCCTTGGAATGGGGGGCGGAAGGTGGCCTCTCCTGCCAGGCTCCGGTCACAGCCCAGTCACCATTCCCTCTGTCATCTTAGATGGGGTGAGTGGCTGAAGAGGCACCTGGCTGGCAATAGGGCGAACAAGGAGCCCCAGACCACTAGGGACAACTAGGGACCTCAGAGGTGAACCTTTGAGCTCCGGATCAGGCCCAGGACCTCTTTAAATGAACCAGTGGTGGTTCAGATACTGTTATGTGGCACTGGTTTGGTTATCGAGTGACTGGCCAGCTGTCCCTTCCTGCAGGAAGGTCTCCATCCGAGTGGCAGTCGGGTGCTCTGACTGGTGGCCCAGGGCAGGTCCATCCGCGCCGACTCCATCCAATGGTGTTATTTATTGCTAGTGGTGGGGGCTGGCTTGGTTCTGGCCTACAGATGCAGCAAAGCCATCCAGAGAGCTTAAATCATGCATCAGAAGAAAACTGATGATGGACATCTCAACACAAGTGATGGGGGTGGAGTTTCGACTTCCAATTACTCATAAGCTTCTCAGGCTTAGAGGAACCTTAAACTGCCATCAAAGGAAACTCACTTAGATCAAATGGATTTAATTGATTAGTAAATTCTAAACGTGTTAAAATTTAAAGGCAAGCTTGTTTGAGGACCAGGGAGGGGAAGTACTATCAGTGTCACATGCTTTTTAGGACAGTGAAAAAGAAAGCTCAACTCGCCCACGGGCATCGCAGATTGTATCATATGTGCTTGGCTTGTTGGCTGATTGACAGACTTAAGGACTCACACCCATGATCTCATTTGATCCTCAAAATTGTTCCAAGAATTAAGTGAAGCTGGCATAATCGCTCCTGTTTACTAGAGGTAAGCCTCCTTATTGAGGTGGTGGAACTGCCCCTGGGAGGGCCAGGTGCTCAACCCAGGTCTGATTTCCACATCTGGCTGGTGCAGGGGGCAGGGATGAGGAAGTAGCCCCTTTGACAAGTATATTCATGGATTTTGCCACCGGCATTTATTAATAACAGATGGACCAGGGATTCAGAGGAATGGTAATTCTCGGGAGTCCCAGGCATTTAACTCTCAAGACATTTTTTTCTCTCTCTCATGAAATCATGTCATGTAGTCATTATGGGATAGTTGCTCCCCCAGGAAGGGTCTGACTCTCCTCTGCTTGGTAGGTGGGGGTGATTAACAGTCGTCACTTTCCTCTGGGTACTCGCGGGACCTGAGCATTGCCCTGTGGCTGTTGCCACCATAGATCCTGGCTACCCATCATTCTCTAGGAAGTGTGAATGCCAGCAACCTTCAATGGGGTGTATGCCATTTGAGTGGAAGGGTTTTGTAGATATTCCCTTCAAAACTGAAACAATTGATTATGTTATTACCAAATTCTGTGTGTTTCCCCCACTGGGTTTGCATCCTACAGGAGGGCCCTTCTGTTTTTCTGCAGATGTCTTAGCAAGTACACGTACTATGAGCAGTTCAACAGACTCCGTATGCCTGGAGAAACTGATAGAATGAATAAGGCTTTCCAGGCCAGATTCACCAAAGATGGCCACATTCACACACTGCCTGTTGTTCGTATGGTATATTACATATTATGTATTATAAGTTGTACGTTACTATATTATAGTAACATGACCACTGTTATTAAAAGCCTCTCCCTCCTACACACATATTTACTCCCAAACATCCTACTTCAAAAGATTTAACTTCTTAAAGACTAATATACTTTTCACCTTTTACTTAACTCTAAAACAAGTACAGGAGACCAGAAAGCAACAGCAAAGCTAGAAACTAGTCCTTAGATTCCAGTATCTTACTAGAAGAAATCTCTTCCAGTTAGACTGTATTTTCCTGAGAAACTTTGCATTGAATCTATTCAGATACTTGTATTTAACTTGCAAAACTTAAAACAAATGGACTTTTTCTATTTGCACTATTTCAAGACTCACAGATTAAAAAAAAAAAAAAGTAAACTGAAGTCCAGTTTCCTTTTCAAGCAGCTAAATTTAAGTTCTAGCCAGAATTGTGAGGGTTTGGAAATCAGCTTTACATTTAGAGCATGCTATGGTTAGGTTGTTCGTGGGTCCTGTGGCTCTGTAGAATTAGGCATTAATGTTGCAGCTGGATTCTATTCCTTTGTGAACATGCAAATGAACGTCTTCCGTGCCTCTCTCCACATGCATACTTATATACCAGTCTCCAAATGTGTTATTTGTTATTAAAATCACCATATTTATGCGTGGGGGTTTGCAATGACTTCCCCAGATGCACTGACCCTAATTATAACCCTACAGGTTATTCAAACACACTTGATATTTAAAACAGAAGAGAATCTAGGCCAGCATGCGCTGTTAGTCGAGTATAATGTAAAAGTGGAAGAGAGCCTTCTGGCGGGTGGTGCTCAGTTCTGTTAGGATTCAAGAACGTGTCTTCTTGTGTTAATTGGCCTGGGTCCTTCTAGGTAACTTATTCTTAAATCAGGAGTCATAATAAAATCACAGATCTTTAGGCTTTTCTAATATTTGCTTTTTCTGAGCAGAAAATCTAGGGCGCCTGCTAACTGGACCCCTGTGATAATGGAGGACAGGTGTTTCCCAAGTGTGACCTTGGGGGAAATCTGTGGGGTTTAGTAACAGTTGCCTGGTTATCTGCACTGGTGCTTTTTAAACTTGCGTATGCATGGGAATCACCTGGGGGGGCTTGCTGAAATGCAGAGTGTGCCTGAGCAGGCCTGGGGCAGGGCCTGAGAGTCTGCATTGCTGACATAAACCCAGTCGATGCTGATGGTGCTGGTCTGTGGAGCAAACTGAGTCACAAAGCTCTGCAGCCAAGCAAATACGACCCAGTTTCCAAACTAGAGAGAGTCAGGCCCCCAGAAGGCTGTTCCCACGGGCCCTAGATTTTCCTAGTCTCTCCCTCTAGCTCAAACATTTACATTTGGAAAAAATGGTGACCATCTGACATTTGTTTAACTAATTTTGATTGTTGTGGGGCCATTTGAGAGTTGGAGGAAGAAGAGCATCTCAGCCAACCCCCAGTCCCCACCCCTAAAATCATCAAGATTGTTAGCACTGTGCTCGCGGTTTTTCCAAAAATGTGCATGATCGTGGTGGATCCACCCCCTTTGGCCTTCTGCTAACAGAGGCTGCTCAGCCAGAAGTGGGTGATTGGTCCAGAATAAGCCTCCCCGGGTGGCGGTTGGTTCTTCACTGCCCTGTTTAGACCTGGTCCGAGGATTGACATTTCCTTTTACTGTCTCAAGTGAGGCTAGCCTGGGCTTCTTCCAGCAACCCGCGTCTCCTCCCAGACGCTGCAGTCCTGTGGGCGCTCCATAAATACTTGTTGACCGATTTGACTCATTCCCTGGGCAGAAAAAGCAAAACCAAACCAAACCAGGAGGAAGTAGGGAAAAGGGCAGTGGACTTGGCTTTCTGTCTCTCCTACATATCATAAGGGAAGACCCAGCCGCATGAGTAATGTTTGCAGGATATGGCTAGTCTCCTCGTATGGAGTACCAGTAACAAATTTAATTTTTGTTGTTCATTAATTGCAGTTTCTCTCTTTAGATGCTGAAGGCAGAAAGTGGTTCCCTTCAGGATTTCCCACTGGGAACCCAGCAGGAGACCTAGCTGCTGTCTCCACCATGACTGCCTGGGAAAGTGGCCCGTCACTGCCCCGCGGTGGCGTGGGCCCTGTTCCTTGTGCAGTTAGTCTTGTGACGATGAGCAGCGACCTTTGTTGGGGATGTTGGCCCTGGCGGCACCCGGGTTCTTGATGGTTTAAGGGTTGGGTTTTTCCCTCGTTGTTCAGCTGTGAGAATCCAAGGGTGTATTTGTTCTCTCATAATTGCGTACTGTGCTTTCTTCCTTTTCTCTCTTCCAGAAGTAGAAGGGGTTTCCCTGGCGTGACAAAGTGCGCCAGGAGATGGGGGTTTGTTACAAGGGGCCTGTTGTATGCAAAAAGTTCTCTTCTTACGCTGCCCTTCCTCAGTGCCACCCAGCCACTTTTCCTGGGGTCTCTGGAACCTTCCTCTGAGCTTACATAATTTTTGTCACTTCCGAGAACCCTTCCTCAAACAAAGCCTCCATAAAATTATTTGCTCTGAGTCTGAGCTCTGGTGGAGCATTCCCTCAGTGTCGTGCCCCTGGGTGGAAAAACCCTGGGCTCTAAGGGTGGGGAAGAGCCCTCGGTTCCCTCATCTGTAAAAAGGGACTGGGGAGTCCCCACAGTGCTGCGGGGATGTAGGCAGTGCTGGACGCACAGCATGGTAACTGGTGCCGTTGGTTTCGTGCAGCATTAGCGCTGGTTTTGACATTATGGGCTTATCAACTCATCTTGGGATCCAGTGCCTAGTGCAGTAGGCCGTATGCACAATAAACACTTCTTTTAAATTAATGACAGAAGGAAAAGCAGGAGGGATGGGTCACAAGCAATGATGAGCTGGTAGGTGTCTAACAACCTTCCCTGCGGGGGGGGGTCCCCTGATTTGTAATGTTTATCATTTTCCATGGTGTAAATACTCCCACCGTGACTAATTTCAAGCTCTGTGGCAGCACTGAACACTGAGTTAGGAAGAGATATTAATAAACTGGGAGCCAGGCGGAGAAAGACAAGTATCAAATGGTTTCACTCATCTGTGGAGTGTAAGGACAAAGAAAAAACTGAAGGAAGAAAACAGCAGCAGACTCACAGAACCCAAGAATGGACTAACAGTTACCAAAGGGAAAGGGACTGGGGAGGATGAGTGGGAAGAGAGGGATAAGGGGGGAAAGGGGCATTACGATTAGCACACATAATGTGGGGCGGGGGACACGGGGAAGGCAGTATAACACAAAGACAAGTAGTGACTCTACAGCATCTCACTACACTGATGGACAGTGACTGTAATGGGGTTGGTGGTGGGGACTTGATAATGGGGGGAGTCTAGTGACCATAATGTTGCTCATGTAATTGTATACTAATGATACCAAAATAAAAGTAAAAATAAACTGGGGCCAGCTGGCTCTAGTACGCCCCTGGGAGGCACCCATGCTAGACAGAAGCCATAAGGCTCCACCACCCCTGGCCTCCCCAATGCCATATGAATTGGTAATTTGGCCTTTTAAAAAGCATTCAGTGATAAGATCTTAAACAGCCTAGTTCAAAAGTGAGATTTTTGAATAAGCCTGTGTTAACTTTGTATTACATAATTTTGTGTTTTGTGTTTTGTGTATGTTAAACGCCCCCAAGTTGTACTGTCTCCTCCAAGGGAAGCCCTGAATGCAGGGAATTAGGCACATCTGGAGGACAGATAAATAACCCTTGAGCGACCTTCCAGAGAAAGGGAAAGGAGAAACTGCAGTCTCTGGAGGACGAGTGTTCAGTCTGAGCAGTAAAAAGGTGGTAAAGAAGTAATTAGTAGGGATAAAGAAGTAAGTAACTAAATAGCAGCTAAGAGTTAGGGGCCACCTGCAGAGAACATGGCCTGAGGCCCCCAGCAGGGGGCGCAAGCTCCTCCAGCCCCCCAGGCAGGAGTGCTGTGCTAGAGCCAGAGGTTAGAAGCAAGGTTCAACTTTGTATTAAGGAAGTTTGTGTGATTGTATTTGGTTGGGGTCTAATTTAACAATTTGAGAGTGGAAAGAAAACTTAACCAATGTATCATGCTGCTGAATAATGTTTTGGAATAACCAAGGTCAGCGTACCAAGAGGGTAGGTCATCGTCCCCCTTAATGATCTATATCTGGGCAGCATTATTGTCAAGAGTGATAACCAGTATTGTGTTCACTACACGTGAAGACAAGGCTTGTAGAGAAGAAATAAAAAGCCTCTGCCTTTAATTGTGCACAGCATATAGTGTAAACAGTGGGTGCTTAATACAGGTTTGTTTCAGTAAAGGCTTTTTCTAGCAGCTGTGCTCAGCGAGCGGTAGGGCCTACCTAAGGTCACATTAGCTGGGGCTGAGCTGAGTGAACCGAAGACTGGCTTCGGCCGGATGTGCCTGGCAAGGGACCGGTTGCCCAGAATGGTTAAGGGGGAGATGCTTTGATAACAGCCATATATCAGACACTCACCTTCATCTCTAGGGTAATGCTTGTAAGTTTCACTTCTCGGTTGTTCCTAGTGACTGACATCTGTTTCAGAAAATGTCATGATAAGAAGCTATGTTCTGCTTACGCCTTAAATTAGCTGATAGTTTCCCACTCTAGTTCAGATTGCCGTTGAAACTCTAGAACCTTCCATGTTGGAGGTGCTGTGTGCATATTGTGTTGAGGGGGAAGGGGAGTGACAGGAGGGTAGATAGAGGGAGGTGTAACAGAGGACTGAGGGGGCCCGAGTCAGTCTCCCCACACCCCCTGCCCAAGTTAGCTTGCACCTCTGCTTTCCCAGTTGTTCTCAACTGAGAAACAGTTCCTTCTGTTGAAGCCATAGCCATGGGCCTGAATTGGCAGCTGCAGGGACTGGCCCCTGTGCAGTCACAGGAACTCGAATACGCTGTTGCAGGCAGTTACACCCTTGTTACAAGAGGCAAACAGGTCTCCAGGCAGACAACACAAAATGAGTGTGCGCTCCCAGTCTGCTTCCTATTACATACTGATCCAAGCTCCTGTGTAACCCCTTAGCACAGCCCAGCTAAAAGAGGGCCCTGCCCAGCCCAGCTCTTCCCTGGGAGTTTGGAGAGTTCGTGGGTCCAGGGAGGGTGTGGATGAACAGAGTCAAGAGGGAAGAAAAAGTCCAGGAAAGAGTGGTGTGTGTAATGGAGAACAGTTCCAGAAATGTCGCACACAAACAGTGCACTCTGAGCAAGCGCATGGTTCCCAAGCAGCCAGTACCCCCAGCTTCCCCAGCACCCAGGACCACCCCTACCCAAGGGGCCGACCCCAACCCCGACTGAGGCACTCCTACTCAGCCCTTTGCAGAAGCTTTCCTCTGAGCTAATTCCACCCTCCTCAGGGCCCAAAGGACAGGCTGAACCTTCTAGGGCTGAACAGATGACAGAAAAGCTCATGAGGAAACAGAAGGGCTTTCAGATTCCAAAACCTCAGAAGACCTAAAAACTTGATCTTCATTGCCAACTGTAGGAAAAACAGCACAGCAGTTTCTCAGAAGGCCTAAAATTAGCCCTCCAGCACTCCGAAAAGAGGTCGTTACTGGCCAACCAAAGCATGTCCCGACCTGGAAGAAGGTGGTCCCTGACCTTACAACCCATTTCCGTAAAAACAAGGTAGGATGTGTGGACAGTGAAGTAAGACTGTTGAACAATACCCTCTTTGCCTGTGTCGCATTGAGTGTAAATGTTAGGGACTGCGTTTCTGAAGAAGAATCAGAGGGCCCCTGAAGCCACGGAGGTTTGCAATGATTCATTGTGTGGCAAACGCAGCACTTAATGTTTACTTTTTAAAAAATAGGGTGTTGGTGGTCATTTTCATGAAGAGTTTGGCACCAGGTCAAAATTCCTTGTTTTACCATTGTTCCAAGGACAGAAGCAGAACAGGCTTATGGTGGGAGGGAGGTCTGGTCTGCACACCCGCTGGACCCACCTGGTTATGGCGTCCATGCTTTGTCCTGTGTTGGCTGGTGCCTGCTGGAAAATCTGTGCAACAGATACTGAGAAGGTTCCCACTGATTGCAAGCACTGGACTGAACATCGTAGGAGGTTCTAAGATAAGTAAGACTGTGACCTTGTGAGGAGCTTTCTGTCCACTCATCCATCATAGCAACAGGAGTAGTAGCTGAACTGACCTCATGGCAGAGAAAGGTCAATGTCTCAAGAGGAAAATGATGGGCTTTGGAGCCTCAAAGAAGGAGGAGTGTTAGACCATCTTCCCTACCTGAAAAAACATTCCTCTTGTTATCACCATCAAAAGAGCTTACGTAGTCCAGGCCCTGCGCTTGCTAAACATTAACTCAGTTAAACCTCAGCACAACTTTATGAACTGAGTTATACTAATACCTTTTTAACAGGTGGGAACAAGGCTCAGAAAGGTAACTTAGACCAAGGTAACACAGCTAGCTGATCGGGGTGCGGTCAGAATTCAGTCCCAGCTCGGGCAGATCCCACTATGTCGTCAAGGGGCACCTTGCAGCAGGGATGGCGAGGGGCTACAGGAGCCCTTGGGTCAGTTTAGCCTTTAGAAGCTCTGGCCCTCTCTTGCCATGAGAAGCCCGGCAAAGGGTTCATGGTGTGAAAACAGGTGGAAGGGCAGAAAGCCCTGTTGAGTGTGGGGCAGTGGATGAGTGCTTGGCATGGCTCTGGTGTCATTTCATTGGGGGTAATCACTTGTAGATTCGCTGCCACGGCAAACCATGAGCCCCACTCAAGTTTCCTCTGCAGCAGTGACCACGAGGTGATTCCCTTAGCAGTATGCAGGGGCCCTGGGGGTACTGCCTGGAAACACAGTTAATTCAGACTTGGGGTGGATGTCACAATGAATTAGGGAATCTTGTGAATTATAAAACCTTTCCAAAAGAGCACAGATTTATTGCATCTGAACTTCACGAGGAATCTGAGCCAAGCTAGCAAAGGGCTTCGTGACTGAGGGCCTGTGGTTGCCCGTTGCACCTCAGTGGTGCCCTCGCCTGCATCCGGAGGGCTCAAGCCTTTGAGATATTCCCAGTGCAGTCTCACTGGCAATTAATTTGCACTATCTGTAAAGAAAGGGTTTGCCCAGGAAAGGTAAAGTCCAGCACCCGAACCCCCGCGAATTGAGTTTTGCCTGTGTAATCCCTATTAATAGTGGTTGTTGCTTTTTAATTGTCCTTAAGTTTCTTGTATGTTAACTGCCTCGGGGCTGGAACTCTGGTTACTGTTTCCACTGGGGGCTCTCTCCAGCCTACCTCCTAGAGCCTTACCGCACATGCGCGTGCGCACACACACGCACACGTGCACAAATACACGCACGTGCGTAAGCGCAGCGTGCCCTCCCTGTTTTGTATTAGTAGGAGGCGTGGACATGCGGGAAAACATAAGCGGAAATCAAAAGGTTTTCCTTCGAAGGCCTGAACTTCCAGGTTAGAGGAGAGAGACTTTAGATTGCCATGGGGGCTGGGGTGGGGGTGTCATCTCCACCCGAGGAAGGACTCCAGCAGCGCTGTGCACAGCGGGAACTGGCTGCCTTGAGAGAAGGGTTGAAATGAAGCAGGACAACCCCTCAGTGAAGGAGTATAGAGAGGGTTCCGCTGCCGAAGAATGAGCTCAGTCTAGAGCCACACCCAGAGGGTGGACCTCAGGCCAGCAGCCCCCCATTACCAGGAAGCCGTTAGAAATGCAGCATCTTGCGCCCCACCCCAGATCTGTTGACCGAGATTCTGCATTTTAACAAAATCCAGGCCGATTCACGTAAACATCTGCTCTGAGAGGCCCTGCTTTAGGACACAATCGCATTAGGATCACCTGGAGGAGGTTTTGAATTACTAATGCCGGCCTTTCTCATGCAGCTGGAGCTGAGAAGCCATGAGTCTAGGATTCTCAAGGACCATTCCTACCTGTTAATACTCTGGTTCTCTTGCCTTTCCCTCCTCTCTGACCTTTCCAAGTTCCTGCATGTACGTGCACACCTGCACACAGGAGAGAAAAAGATGACACGGACATGGAGTAATGTCTGCAAGCTGCTTCAGTCGGGGCTTGCCCCTGGAGCAGGCAGCTTTCCCAGGAAGCCCCAGGGCAGCAGCCAGAGTCACCTTCCTGCTGTATCCCCTGTGAGCTGGTTTTGCCAGGAGGAAGGAGAAAAGCGAGCCCGGTGGGCCAGGTCTGCCGGGCCTGCCCGAGAGCTCCTCACCCCAGCACTTTAATCCCCGGTCTCTGCAGGCCTCTCCTAGGAGCTTGGGGTTCCTGTCAGAAATGAACTCAGTCACCCACCACACGGCCTGAACGTCCAGCTTGGTCTGGGCGGGCCGGTTTCCCAGTTTCTCAGGCCTTTGTTAGGGAAGCACACCCATCCTCAGTGGTCCTGGCGGGGCAGTCTGGTGGGGGGGCGGGCCGCCCTTGTGGGCAGTGGTTACTGTTCAGTGATTGACTGGGCCTGGCGCCTGGAGCCTTTGTCTGAGCCCCTTGCATCCCTCCCGGAGACCATTGTCTAGTTTCGTGGGTGTTAATCCACAGCCCCCAGAAGCTGCCTGGCAAATGGGAGGTTAATGTGCAAACAGCAGGGAGTGTTGTCAGTGAGCGAAGCTGGACAGCAAGGAGGAGGGAAATAGTTAAAAATCCTATTCATGGTCCTGGAGAGGGAGGGGTGGGCTCAGGAGCAGGCCTGGGCCTTGTGCTAATCTTGCTGGAATGTAACCAGTTCGGGCAGTTTCTGGCTTCTGCTTGCCCCCGCCTCGCAGAGGTTTGCTTCCCCCAGTCGCCTCCGCCTTGTGCAGGCCCCGCAGCCCAGGCACTCGAAGGCCACCCTTTGTCTGCCCCAGTCAGACTTCAGAGGGTCCGAGTCAGACTGCTGTTCACGGAGGGGACTGGGAGAACACCCCAGTTAACGCACCCCGTCCGGCAGGAGAGGTCCAGTGAGGCGGCCCTGCTGGGTGGCGGGGAGTCCTCAGGCTCGCTATCTGTTGCTGGGATTGGGTGGGGGTAGAGGGTGGACGGAGAGAATGTTCTTGGAGAAAGACCCCAAACCTGTTTGGTCGGACTGCTTTGCTGCCTGAAGGCCTGAGAATGCTGAGGGGGAAGCCGCCCCTCAGACACACCATCTACAACAGTGGGGCCTTGTGTGTGGGGTGGGGAATGCTAGGAGGGCGGCCAAAGGGGAGTCGGCTTACATGTCGTGTGTTCATGCTTTACAAAGAGAATGTGTTCGTGTGTTACCCCTGCAATTTATAATTACTTTTTAGAAATGTTCTCTATGGTTTCGATGGTGGTGTATAGTATGTACGTATTAAACATTCATTGGGCTGTACCCAGAATTTGTACACTTTCCTATATAAATTTTATGCCTTAGTTTAAAAAGTTAGAACCATCAAGTTTTAAAAAGAACAGAACAAACATCCTCCTTCCCGACCTGCAAGGCCGGACCTGGCCCTCAGGCATCTCTGACGGCCCTGTGAGCTCCTCGCTGGTGTTTGGAAACAGAATGAAGTCGCACAGCAGCCAGTTGTGGGGCTTCCCCACCCCAGCCCACCACTTTGCTCTTGGGATTTGGAAAAAGCATCAAAGACAGCAGCTTTAGGAAAGAACTCCCAGGGCCCGGCTTGGTCACCTTCCCAGCTCCCAGGGGGCCACTCACGCCTGTTGGGCTGCCTGGCTGGCCCCTAGTGGCTTTGCCGCTTGCCCCGTGGAGCCTGCACCCGCTGCGCAGTGGGCCTGGCCCAGCAGGCAGGACTCTGGATTCCTCCCCGGCCAACCCCCACCAGCAAGTCGCTGTTGGGAGGGTTTGACATATGAATTTCATGGTTCTTTCTGGCTCTGTTTTCATGATTCAGGATCAGGAAATGATTTTCCTCTGAGTATTTTTAGGCCATGAGACTCAGTACGACATTCAAATCCTGGTTTTGCCATTCTGAGCTGTGTGACCTTGGTTAAATTAAGATCTCCTAATCTCAGTTTCCTCGTTTGTGAAATGGGAATAACAATATTGAACTCTTGGTCTTAGGAGAGGATTAAGTGAAAACTAATCTAATGTTGTCGTGTTCATTATCTGGGATAAAGGTTAGCCTCCTGCAGCCCCACGATCAAAACAACAGGGCACTGGGCCTCCCGGGCCTGCACAGTGGGTCCCCCTGGCACTCCAGCCTGAGCTGAAGAGGCCCCGCTTTAGAGCACCCGCTCTGCCTCCCTAGGCCCCTGCCTTCCCACGGAGTAAGGCATCCTTGGGGCCCAGGAACCCAGGAATGGGACTGAGACCCCAGGGCCTCCCCCAGCCTCACCCTCCTGGGTGTGGACTGGGCCGCTGCTGGGGACACCCCAGGTTGAGGAGGCCAGGGGGCTGTTTGCTTGCCTGAGGCTGGGGTGTCTGGGTGGCTTCCATGTGTGTTGGTTCCTGAGACCTCATGACACAGGGTGGAACTCGGAGTGGGAGGGAAAGGAGGGCGCACCAGACGCCACCACCACACTCTGTACAGAACTCAGAAGTCCAGGAAGGCTGAATCTGAACGTAGCCTTTGCCTTTGGGGAAGGGGTGTTTGTCAGGGTAGGAGGGTAGAATATGCTCACCAGTTTGTTAGCTTGAGCTCTAACTTCTAAATATGTCAGCACACGGGCTTTCATCTGGTCCCATGGATCTTAGGGGTGAGCCTGCCTGTGTGGCCCTCCTTCCCGACGGGGGACGATCACTGACCTCCGAGATTCTCTCTGTAGCTGTCTTTAGGAAAACACTGCCCTAGATCTTTCTCATTCAGAACCTTTGCCTCTTTATTGATACATTAGTTCTAGACTAGAGCCCTGCTCTGAGTAAACTGTGCAGGTGGCAGCCTGGATGCACACTGAGTATTTGTGGCATGAGGGGTGAGCTTGCTGCAGACTCATTCGTGTTCTGTGGGCCTGTGCTGATCTCAAACTGCTGTGTCAGTTCGGCTTCCCCTGCATGTAAACGTGTATTCAGTCGCTAAAGAAAATCAGGCAGCCAGCCTTGAGCAAGCCCCATAACCCAGCCCTCATTTTTGCTACCTTGGAGGGTGGATTTGCTCAGGAATTTGTATCTGTAGAAAATCTTGGTGTTCGCTGCTGTGAGGCAAATTTCTTGCATTCATTTATTCTTTCAGAGGTTTGGCCCTGTAAAGCAGAGGACCCGCCTGAAGGAAAATTGTGAAAGAACTTGTCTTTGGTGGTAGGAATTAAACAGCTTCTCTAGGCCTTGCCCTCAAACTTCAGCCCACTTTACTATTGAAAATTCTGTCTCAAGAAGTAAAGAGAGCTGTGGGATAACGGAGACTGAACGTTTTTGAAATGTAGCCACTTTTCTTCTTTTCTCAGAGAATAATCTTTTGGAAAAAACTTGGACGGAGACGCTTAGAACCACACCATTTTTTAAGTTGAATTCCAAGCCTCTAGTCATGATGCATGTTTTTCTGAACAATAGACAACTAAGGCTGGTGACAAGCTGTGAAATACCGGGGTGTAGAATGAGGAAGAGATTGGGAGGGCAGGGTTGGCTGAGAGCCTTCCTGAGCGCTGATGGCTGTGCCCGCCGACACTGAGTACGTGTGAAGCAGGGGCCTCTGTGAGGGACAGCGCACCCCAGCAGACCTCTCGGGGCTTGCACCAAACTGCAGGGTCATCTTCCTTCTCCATTTCCTGGGCTGCAGATTGTAGCACCTGGAACCAAGACATCCCTGGGGGGCAGACCTTCCAGACTCACCCTCCTTCGTTGCGGCAAACATCCCTCTGTCTACAGTGTTCTAATAACAGCGACAAGAAAAAACAATGATAATGGCTAGTGGCTCCTGAGTCCTTACAGGGAACCAGCCCATCATGTGCATTTCCTCATCTCTGCACAGCCGCCTGCAATAGGCAGTGTTGCCACCCCCATTTTACAGGTCAGGAGGCTGACATTTAAGCTGAAGAAAAGCTATTGATTCTGATTCTTCATTTAAAGAAGCCTCGCATGGGAAGTTCAGGTTAGGGCCTGGCCATTTGTTAACATGTGTTTGAAAGACGTCTCAGTGATCATTTAACAAATGTATGTTGAATATTGTGCTGTGAATATAGATACAGAGGACAGGGACAGATACAGAAGTTAAAAATACCAATAATCTCTCTTGCCTTCAGGACGCCCAGGGTAACCTCAGTCCTTTCTGGACAGCACAGGTTCATCCAAGTGGCAAAACCCCAAAATATCATCCGCAACTCCAGGATGTAGAGGTCATCCTGCGGGGATTTGGGGGCTTTATTACAATTAGCAGGTGTTTGCTCGCCCTCAGCCATCATGTCTGCTTGTGACAGGCCCTGCAAGGTCTTCTGAGGTCCTTCCTGCCAGGGACGTTTCTGCCATTTCTAATTAGTATCTGTGTGGTTTGTAGTTAATGTGTAGTTGTTAAATATACACTCAAGAGCGTTATTACAGTTTTCAACTGCTTATGGAAGTGTTGCTCGGGTGCGTGTATGTATATGTATTCCAAAGCAAAGGTATGAAACTTACTTTTAATAATATTAGAATTATTTAAGCCTCTAAAGCCCATCATAAAAGTTAAGTATAATACCAGAAGGCCCACAGGCCAAACCTCTGGACTGACCCCCCACTCTGGTGGCCACTCTCTATGCCAGGCACTGAAGGAAAGGGCATTTTCAGTGGATCTGTGATTATGAAGCATACAAGCTCAGGCCCACAGAGCCAACCTGCTGGAGTGTCTGCCGTTGACATGCCTCATGGCATGGGTGAGGACCTTGTGAAGGGGGGCCATACACAGTTCCACCAGTACCCATGTGTCTTGACAGAGGTTGTAAGGACAGGAAGGTAGGCTTTAGCTGTGGCCAGAAGCTGGGCTGAGTAGGAGATGATGTCAAAGCTGAAAAGAACATGCTGTGGACTCAGGGCTCCCTCTCCTGAGAAACTCTCTCAGTTCCCTGGGGCCTCTGGCAAGCAAAGTGGAGGAAGGGAGAAAGCAGTCTGCAAGTTTCCAAGACTGTGGCTTGGAAGAAACTGTGTGCCTCAAGTCCTTAGTGAAGTATGGGTGGTTCCAGGCACTTTCATTAAGGACTTGTTAAAGGTCCGGGTTTGAAGTTTCCCAGAAAAAGTTTTCACCCCAAGAACATTGCCAAAAGGGAAAAAGAACAAACTGGAGAAAGAGCCATGATATGCATGCGGGATACCTGTTAACCATGGGTCTCCTGGGAACTCCAAAAGCAGTTAGAGAGCAAGCGTATATGGGTGTGGTCCATGGAGGGGTGCCTAACGCTTAGCGGGAGTGTGTGTGTGTGTATAGGGAGAGGAATGGCAAATGACAAGCATACATCAGATTCGGTTCCAGACCACTACAATAAAGTGAGTATCACAAGAAAGCAAATCGAATGACTTTTCTGGTTTCCCAGCACATATTAAAGTTATTACTACCCTGTACTATAGTCTCTTTGGTGTGGGATAGCAGTATGTCTAAAAACAAAATCAATGTACATATCTTAATTTAAAAACACTTTATTGCTAAAAAAAATTGATAACCACCATCTGAGCCTTCAGCAAGTCATAATCTTTGCTGGCAGAGGGTCCTGCCTCCATGTTGATGGCTGCTGACTGATCAGGGTTTGCTACATAGATGGACCCTTCTTTTCACAGACAATTTCTCTTGTAGCATGTGATGCTGTTTGATAGCATTTTACCCACAGTAGAACTTGTCTCAAAATTCTCTCAAACCCTGCCACTGCCTCATCTACAAGTTTATGTAATAGTCTTAATCTTTTGTTATCATTTTAACAATTTGACAGCATCTTCACCAGGAGTAGAGTCCACCTCAAGAAACCACTGTCTTTGCTCATCCATAAGAATCAACTCCTCACTCGTTCAAGTTCTATCATGAGATGTAGCAATTCAGTCATGTCTTCAGGCTCCACTTCTAATTCTAGCTCCCTTTTCTCTTTCCACCACTTCTGCAGTTACTTCTTCCACTGAAGTCTTAAAACCCTCAAAGTCATCCATGAGGATGGATTGGAATCATCTTTTCCAAACTGCCGTGAATATTGAAATTTTGACCTCTTCCCATGAATCATGAATGTTCTTAATGGCATCTAAACTAGTGAGTCCTCTCCAGGAAGCTTTCAATTGACGTTGGCCAGATCCACCAGAGGGATCACTGTCTATGGCAGCTAGAGCCTTATTGTAAGTCCAGGGAAAGGAAATCCCGGGCAAAATAACTCTAAAAACCGAAATCAGTCAAAGGAAGAAATAAAGTTTAAAATCCGTCTATTGCTATTACAAACTGCAGTCCGTGGCCTTCTCTCTCTCCTACTCCAGCAGAAGCAAAACCTCTCGGGTACAGATAAACTCTCCGTTGCCCAGGTAATTACCCATTGATATGGAGATGAACTTCTCTCCACCCCTGAGGAATGATGCAAATGCACTAAAGCCAGACTTCTTTCCACCTCTGGACACCTATTGATATGCAGATGTACTCAAGCCAGGCGAGATATTCTGGAAATATTACAGTTTTACCCACACTTACGCAATGTATTTCTTAAATAATAAGACTTGAAAATGAGATTGACTCCTTGATCCATGGGCTGCAGAATGGATATTGGGTTAGCAGGCATGAAAACAACATGAGTATCATTATGTGTCTCTATCAGAACTCAGAGGTGAATGGGTGCATTGTCGATGAGCAGTAACATTTTGTCATTTTTCTGGTCACTACCCTTTTTTCCTAAGAGGTAGTTCCCAACAGTGGGCTTAAAATGTTCAGAAAACCATGTTACAAATGGATGTGCTGTCATCCAGGCTGTTATTCCATTTAAGAACATAGAGTAGATTTAGGCTTAGTGTAGATCTTAAGGACCCCAGGATTTTCAGAATCATAAATGAGCATTGGCTTCAACTTAAAGTCACCAGGTGCATTAGTCTCTGACAAGAGGGCCTATGCTTTGATGCTCTGAGGCCAGGCGTTGACTTCTCTCTAACTCTGAAACCCCTGGGGCATCTTCTTCCAGTAGGGAGGCTGTTTTGTTTACATTGAAAATCTGTTGTTTAGTTTGTTTACAATCATTAATGATCTTAGCTAGATCTTCTGGAAAACTAGCTGCAGCTTCTGCATCAGCCCTTGCCGCTTTATCTTGTACTTTGATGATATGGAGACGGTGTATTTCCTTAAACCTCATGAACCAACCTCTGATAACTTCCAGCTTTTCTTCTGCAGACCCCTTGCCTCTCTCAGCCTTCACAGAATTGATGGAAATTAGGGCCTTGCTCTGGATGAGGCATTGGCTTAAGGAAGGTTGTGGCCGGTTTGATCTTCTATCCAGACCACTAAAACTTTCTCCATATCAGCAATAAGGCTGTTTTGCTTTCTTATCAATCCCTGTGTTCACTGGAGTAGCACTTTTAGTTTCCTTCTGGAACTTGTCCTTTGCACTCACAACTTGGCTAACGGGCTCGGGAGGCCCGGCTTTTGGATTGTCTCTGCTCTCAACAAGCCTTCACTCAGCTTAATCATTTCTAGCTTTTGACTGAAAATGAGAAATGTGTGGCTCTTTCTGTCACTTGAACACCTAGAAGCATATTGTAGGGTTATTAATTGGCCTAATTTCAACATTGTTGTGTCTCGGGGAATAGGGTGGCATGAGGAGAGGCAGAGATGGGCGAATGACAAGTGGGTGGCGCATTCAGAATTCATGCATTTATGGATTAAGTTCACTGTCTCATCCATATGAGTTTTGGTGCCCCAAAATAGTAACATCAAAGACCACTGATCACAGATTACCTTAACAAATGCAATAATATTGAAAAGGTTTTAAATTCTGCAACAGTTACCAAAATGTGACACAGAGACACAAACGGAGCAAAGTCTGTTGCCAAAATGGCGCTGACTTGCTGGACACAAGGTTACCACAAACTTTCAGTTTGTAAAAATCATACTATCTGCAGGGCACAGTGAAGCAGAGCGCAGTCCTCCGAGGTATGCCTGTGCGAGGAAACTGGATCAGTGCTGGGTTCTAATGCGTGTGTGTGGGGTTGAGCTGCCCGTGGCTGATGTGGAGGAGGCGGTTGGAAATGGGGGCCGAGGGGGTCAGGAGAGAGGTTGGGGCTGGCCACCAAGGTGAGGGTGATCATATTCTGTGGGTACCGAACAGCCCGGGAGGATACGTTACACGGGCAGGACTGAGAACACCAGTGTTCCAGGGGTGGGCCAACACGTGAAGGAGATGGGATGGGGTGAGTGGAAAAGCAGCTGAAGGGGGTGTCCCAGAAACTGAGGGGCTCCTTAGGGAAGTGACCAGAAAATGACTATGCGTTTGGTAGTTCGGAGGTCAACGGGAACCTTAACCAAGAACAGTGCCAATGACGGAAGCCAGAGTGCAGTGGCCCAGACATCAGAAGGGACAGAAGGGGCAGCAGTGCGTGCTCTGGGTTTTGTGAAAACACTCTAAGGGAGAGATGGCACCAGCACGGGCGCCCGCCCAACTGTGGGGCTCTGGCCAGCTGCACTGGTTCTCCTTCTTTGGAGGGGGTAACTGGAAATTGAGGAGGAAGAAATTAATGACCCATTGAAATCATGACCGACTTTAATTCAGCGTGCGCTTGAGTGGCTGAGTGAGTTTGCCTGCCCTCAGGAGGTGGTAAGTCGTGTGACGCATTCAAGAATGCAACACAGAAGGTTGAGGTGGGTGAAATGGAGAAGGTAGCCAGTAAACTTACACCGAAGTGTTCTGATGGGCCACGCTTACCTGGTCTGACTCTCTCTGCATCCCGGATTTTGGGATGCGGAGATGGCGCTGTCACTCCGTTCAGTGATCGCCTTTGACAGTCGGTGGATAGGAACTGAGGCTCAGGAAAGAAGCAGCAGAGATGTGGAACCTCGGGGCCATGAGATGCAGGCCCTGAACCAGGCCTGGCCTCTCCCAGTCTCTCTCCCCAAACGGCTGCTTGTGAAACTTGCATTCTGTTACCAGGCTTACGCACAGGCTATGCCTAGGGTCGGTGTGCTACCAGGCCACCTGGGATATGACGTGAGATTTGAGAAACGTTTTTAAGCCTTCTGTGCTCTGAAACGTACGCCTCTCCCCAACTCAACTAGCCTAGCCCGGATGCTTGAAATTCCATAAAGACCAAATCTCTTGATTTGAATGGAGAGTTTGGTAAATGCGCTGCAGCCCCTGTCCCAACTCAGAAATAAGGCAGTGATATGCTAATGCCACTGGGAATGTTAAAAGAATACTGGTTGTGACGGTGAATCTGCCCAATAGCATCAGCAGGAACCACGGTGCAGGCATTTCCTATCTAACCTCCCGATCGTGATAGGAGGCCCTGCAAGGGCCGCTCTCAGGTTTCGAATGCTCCGAATTTGCCAGAAACTTCAGCCTTTGTTCATACAATCATTCCTCGGTAATAAAGAGTATTCTGGGCAAGGAGTTAGGCAGGGACAAGACCATGTTACCTGGTCGACAGTAGCACCAAAAAATGCATAATGGGTAGGTTGGTGGATGCTTGCTCTGGGGGATAAGAAGGACGTGAGAGGGACAGGACTGTAGATCCATGGAGGTGATCTTGGAAGGAGAAGGCCAAACTGAGCAGAAACTGCAGAAAGTTACTGGGGGGAGGGGTTGTTAGCCTCTGGGAAAAACTCGAGCCCACATTAGCATTACCTGGGGAGCTTTAAAAAGGGATTGGGGGGGGTGGTCAAGCCCTACCCTTGAACAGCTGGAGTCTAATGGGGAGGAAGGGCAAAAACCAGTGTTTCTAAAGCTCCTCCAGGCATCGCTGATGCCCAGTGAGGTTTGAACTCCAGCATACTGGTTATCTCCATGGCCCTTCCCCTCTGGTCGAAATGGCACCCAAACGACCCCCTTTGGGGCACCCATCTGTGTTCAGTCCAGGCAGGGAAAGAGTGAGAGGAGCATGTCAGATGCCTGCAGAGGGACCTTTCCTCAGCTGGTGGTCACAGCACTGCTGGCCCGGTGCATCTTCCCAGGGACTAGCGAGGACCCCAAGGAGCTGAGATCACCCTTTTTCAGGCCCTAATGGGGGATGGTGGGGAGAACTGTCAGGGGCAGGACATCATTCAAGGGAAAATAGCACTTAGAAATTCAGAAATAAGAGATTGGAGATTTGAATATAGATTTTACTGATTGGTTTTATCTGTCTTTAAAATCTCTAAGTAAAAAGTTATTTGCATTGCAATTTTTTAGCATTTTAAAAGTAATACAAAAGAAGAAAATAAAAAACACCCCAATGTTGTCATCCAGAAACAAGTTCAGTTCACCTCTCTGTGTCTGTCCTTCCAGATTGCTTTTTATCACATATATAAAGATACTCAGTTTTAAAAAGTGGGACGCTATACATGTTTTGTATCCTGTTTTTTCACTTAACAGTAAATAGTATACAACACCTTTCCATGTCTGTAAATATTCACCTACCTCTTAAATTCAGATATCATAGCATAATGTACATAATATCTTAGGACTATTATAGACAACTCTTCAGTGAGCATTCCTACAGCTATATTTTGCTCATATGCTTAATTATTTCCTTAGGATACATTCCTACAGGTGGTATTTTGGAAGACTTAATGCATACCTCCAGATTTCACAAGAAAGTTTTACTAATTTACTCTCCCACCAACAGGGTATGAAACAGTCCCCATGGTAATTAAAGAGCATAGCCTTTGCCTATTTGAGGGACTAAAAAGTATTTAACTGGTTACTGAGACCACAGCTTTCTTATCTCAAGTTCTGCAAACAAATGGATGTGGAGCCCCGAGATTTTCCTTGATTGCTTGGGTAAGTGCCTGGCCCTAAGGGATCTTTGCTCTCTAACCTACTAGGTCATTGCCGGTGGGATTTCTCTTGACCTGTTGTGGTTCCAGAGCCCTTTGTTCTCCTTAGTCACTGGCCTAACCTGCTTCCGGTGTGCGCATGGGAACCACCAGGGGGCAGTGTAGAGCTATGACCGCACTCAAAAGGTCTTCTAGTTTCTCCGACGGAATCTTGAATCATACAATTACTCCTTTGTTGTGTTATATGACTTCTGCTGACTGGCATTCATAACATTGATTTGCTTAGAGCAATGTTTCACCCTCTTCCAATTATTTTTATATTTTCCCCTGTAGTTTATGTGTTGGTTTGCAAAAAGTAATCTGATCATACTAGCTCTTCTGCAAATGGGGGCCCAGATGCTGGGTTGTTCCAGTCCTGGCTCTGCCAGTGGTCTGAGTGCCCTTATCTGAGAAATGCCAGGATGGGCTGAAAGAGTGGGTAGTTTTCCCTCTGCCAACACTAGTATAATAACAGGGTTCAGAGTATGGTCTTTGGGAAGAGACAGGACTTGGACAAGTTACTCAACCTCTCAGAACCTTAGTCTCTCCATCTTTTAAATGGGGATAATATAGCAGCAGGTTATAAGGTTGTGGGGGTTAATGGAAATAACATGTGGAAATAGCTTGGCATAGTGCCTAGCTCAGAGCAACCGAGTAGTCAATAAATGTTATTTTAAATAAAGCTGTTTACTCTTCTATGCACAAGTTTGCTGTCCTTGGGCTTTCCCACCTACTTATCTGCTTACCCGAAATGATACAAGTATCAGGCAGAATATGAATTTATGAAATGATATAGCTCATAGCAACACTGAACAACACAATCCCAGCGTCATGGTTCCCACTAGAGAAAAGCTGAGATATATCGGGTTATTTTTCGTAACCACTATATAAACTATGGGGGAAAATATAAAAATGGCTGGAAGCAGATATGATACCAGCGCATCTTTGATTTGACGGATCTTACTGTATTAAGTAAGCGGGGTCAGTACTGGCTAGTAAATTGCCCTTTGGCGGTGGGCAGCCCATTCACTCTATCCATTGCCTTCCCAAAAGGCTGTGGGTATCACTGCTTCTGCCCTACCCCAACAAGATTAGGGTCTCTGGGCACAACCCCAGGAGCATGGCCACTGACTGCCTTCGACCTTTGGATGCTTTCCCACCTTGAGCTGGCTGAGAAGCAGCCCTCAGGGGGAGAAGCACTTGTATCTCTGTTAGAACACCCTGAAGTAGTCATCAAGCTCCTTTCACAGGTGATGGGCTGTGGGGACCCAAGGAACAAGTAAGTTGTGGTTCCTCTGACCAACTAGCTCAGAAGGAGGTGACAGAGGACCTGCCTTTCTGGCTGTGAGCAGGGAGGTCAGCGGGGCAGCAGGGTGTGTGAATGACTTGGAGGAGGACTGAGCTGAGGCAAGGAGAGGTTAGGAAGCCAGCGCAAGGTCAAGGGTAGAAGAAATGGGGAAAATACTGTGGCAGCCAAGGGCCAGGACTCAGTGACTGGCTAGCCATCAGTGAGGAAGAGGGAGGAAGGAAAGGTTTCTAAGGTTTTGACTTGGGAGTGTGGGATGGCGGGTCTGGGGGTGAGAAGCATTGGGGAGGAAAACAGTGATGAGTCTTGGGACATGCTGGCTTCTGGGTTTGGGTGCAGAACCTCTTCCATTTCCTAGGGATACCCTTGCCCGTAATTTTCCATAGCCTCTCATGGTCATAAACACGTGATGCTACGCCAGTGCTCCTTAAATGTCACTTATTTACCTAATCTTTTCCATGTAGCACCTATACCATTTTTCTTGGGGATGACTCACTTTTTAACAATGGAGTTTAATTGAAAGCAACAGTGTCCAAGAAATCTGTTGTCCTTTTACACATGCATATATAAAATACATATACATCTTAATGCTTATTAAAACAAATAGTTTACTAGAAAAATAGGAGATGTTATTTAAAAGAATTGAGATGGGAACTAAGAATGAGGCGCAGCACCCTTCTGTGAAATGAGGAAGAGCAGGCACGTGGGTTTGGGTGGGGAGAACGCATATGAAGTCTTTACAGGATCCCAGCAATAAATGTTCATTTCTCAGCCCTTCCCCTGCCCTATCCTAGTTTCCTGAGATCACCCTTTTTCAGGCCCTAATGGGGGATGGTGGGGAGAACTGTCAGGGGCAGGACATCATTCAAGGGAAAATAGCACTTAGAAGTTCAGAAATAAGAGATTGGAGATTTGAATACAGATTTTACTGATTGCTTTTATCTGTCTTTAAAATCTCTAAGTAAAAAGTGATGATACTTTTTACTTAGTATGACTACTTCAGTATGAATACAGAATCATTCTGTGGCTCCTTACGTGTGACTAACCCAGCTGTGAACATGCATGTGCACGCACACTGGGGTAGGATTCGGGAACCTTTCCCCAGGAGAGGCGGCCCTGCGTAGCGTGGCCTTATTCCAGCATCCTCTCTCGCCTGTGGAGTCAGCGATCTCTCTCAGAACTGCCCACCTATCGAGGGGCTTCCCAGACACTTCCCATTTCCTGGTACCCAGGAGTTGTTGACTTTGGCCAGCCATGGGGCCCGCAGGAGTGCTGGAGAAGGGTCTGGAGAGAGGCCCCTGAAGCTCCATGTGCTGGGAGGCAGCTTGGGGCCGCCTGGCTGTTCTTTTGTGTTATGTATTTTACTGGCCAATGATAAGCACTTCCTGCTCCCCATTGATCGTACACAGATCCTGCTTCCTCTCCCTCAATACCTGGGATGCTTTCCAGCTTCTCCTCCCACAGGGGAAAAATCCACAAACTCCAGCATTCCCAGGCCTGCCTTTTGGTCAGTGGGCTTTCTGCATTACTGTTTTTGCCGTCCGGCCACATTCTGCTGTGGCTCTTTCCTGTCGGTCTAGAAACAGTTCCTCAAGCTTCTCCTCACCGGGCAGGAGAGAAATGCCCTGAGGCCAGGTCTCGCCCCTCCTCACCAGTCAGAATATCTGTATCTCCCTTAAGGCTTAAATAGAACAAAGAGAATGCACCTCCGAGATCCATGTTAACCAGCTGATATCGGCTGCCTGGTGTCCTAGCTGAGGACTCCGAGGTCTTACCCAACAGTAACAGGGAGGAGAGCCAAGATCTATTGGCAACGTCTGTCGTGGGCACCTGAGGGGTGTGGCAGCCCTTGTGCCCTGTATTTGCTACCCCAAAATTCCAAGATGAGTTTGAAGCTGCCAGAAGACAAAAAGCATGCCCTCATGCCCTTTGAGTCACACCATAAAAGCCCAAAGCCCTGTATTCTAGTGCTGACTGGGGAATTCAGCTAGTTCCTGACTATGGGTAAAGCCAGGAGCTTTCAGCAGGCTCAGTTTCCCCGTTTTTAAAATGAAGATAATATCCGTGATCTATATCTAGAGGTAAGATCAAATGAGATTAATACAAAATGCTTTAAAAATCAAATGAGTATAGAAGTGTATCTTGCCTACATGACCCAGCTCAGATGACACCTCCTCTAAGAAGTCTTCCAGTTTTCCCATGAGAATATTGGTCACTGTGCACCCTCTCTTCTCTGCACCTGTCATTTGGTGACTTATATTCTAGTTACTAATGCACTTTAAAAAAATCACCTGTGACATATCATGCCCATAAACAGCCACCTTATATAGGAGGGGCCCAGTAAACATGGGGTGCTCTGTACAGAGCTTCCATTTTGTTTTGATTGGTTCTATAAGTAGGCAGTTCTGTAAAGACGGGAAGCCACCTGCTGGCTTTTAATAGCTTGGTTTTATGTTTTAGAAAGACATTTCTAGGGGCAAGTGAAGGGTGGACACTCTGGAGAGGACTTGGAACCCCTTACTCTGTATCTACCACCCTGTTCTTTGATAGGGACAAAAGACATTCTGTAAATCTGCAGCAAAGCAACCTGCCCACCCACCCTCTTCAGACCGGCTTGCTACCTTCAAGTGCTTCCTGGGTAGAGTCTGGAGCAGGACTGAGCTGAGTCAGGACACCAGAGGCAGACAGAGGCTGCTGCCATGGTCCAGCCATAAAATAGGGAGGACCCAGATCCCTGGAATCTGGAAAGATGCCTAGAATCCTCAGAACGTGGTGGCCAATGTTCAATACAGGGCAGAGGCTGTTTGCTCTTTTGGCCGCGTCTGAGCCCACAGTGGGAGCTGGGGCAGGAATCCGATCTTACCCGATGGGAGGGGAGTGCTGTCAGTATACACCAGACATGGCTATGACGAGGCCCAAGCCAGGGGGAGAGGCAGGGCTCCGCTCAGGGACAGGAAGCCCTGGCATCCAAGGCCACCTTCTGAGAAGAAGCTTCTCTGTGGTGTGTCCACGGTGGGCTGTGAGCACAGAAGCTGCCTGGGCCCAGCAAAACTGAGATCACAGTTAATGCCAAAGGCTACAGAGGACATAGGACGCCTCGGCTTTGGAAATGAGGACCCAAAAGCAGTTTGTTTAACACTGACCTTTTTTGAAAACCCAGGTCTCTGCCCAGAGCTCCTCTTAGCACAGAGTGGCCATGCCCAGTGCTCTGGGGGCAGAATTTCCCTGCTCCTTCTGAAAGGGGCACGCAGCTGCCAGGAAGACTGCCTAGCCAAGTGTCCGGCTCTGCCTCCAACCACAGGCCCACATCAGCCGAGCACCACAGGTGTCAGCCTTCCAGCCACCTGTGAATGGGGCCAACAGTCCCAGCAAGTTAGGGCCAACTTGAGACCCTCTCAGCTCTTGACCCCTGCCGGAGCCCACTGCCACCCAGCCAGGGGTTAGCATCTTCTCCCAATACTGCTGTCAGGGACGTACCAGGGAAGCTTACCGTCAGCCATGGTGGGAATACTGACACTGTGGATGCCAGCAGGTGTTATAGAGCAGGTCTGGCGTTTGTGTTTTTATTTTTGCAGTGAGCCAGTGGTTAACCATTTACCAAGAACCACTGAACAGGACCTCTGTCCCCACGAAGTACCCAGAGATGAGTGAGTGGCCAAACTCTATGTTAATTAGCCCTTCCCTGTCTTTGGGTAAAGTTGAGGTAATAGGCTTACTGAACAAAAATAACTTTAAATGTTAGTGATGCAACATACTTCCTAAGAGCTCACCGTGGGCCCAGCAACTCTGCCTGGTCCTTTCCCGAGTGACTGCCACGCTAAATAAAAACACTCTGCCAGGTAGCAGGTTCTGTTATTCCCGTGTTACAGGTGAGAAACAGAGGTTCTGCGAGGTAACATCCTTAGGGACATGGATTGTAAGTGGGGATCACCTAGGACTCTGGCTTCTCTATTTATTGAGCCTCAGTCTCCACTCCCAGGAAACCCCCTGTGGTTTAGACAAACAGCTGCATTTGATTTTATTTTTTCCAATCAGGTCCAGGTCCCTGCCATTGAAGTAAAATGTCCTGTCCCCATTTTAAACATGAGGTGATGGAATCCAGAGAGGTTGGAAAGAGCCTGTAACCCTAGTCCCTCTCTCCTGCCCGGCTCTGTCCTTCCACCAGGAGAAACTGGCCTCTAGGGGGAGCCAGTTTTTAAAATCCAACCTCGGTTAAGTCTGGGACACAAGATTTGCCAGACCTCTTTCCTGAAAGGAGGAGAATAGTTTAAGGCCATCCAGGAAAGAGGGGGAATTATTTGGGGAAAGGAGTGGGGAATAGGTGTTTATGGGAAAACTGAAACCTAACCAGCCTACTCTTAGTTTGGGGTTTATATTCAGTTGTAAAATATTTTTAGGGCCCCTCTGCTGCCAGCGCACAGGAAGGGCTCCAAAAATATTTGTTGAGTAAATGCTGTGACAGGTGCCTGAGAGAAAAAAGTCACTTCGTTTGTTTAAAACACTGCAAAAACGTGGTTCTAAATAACTCTTCCCAAGAAAGTTAATGTCTGTTGTATTAAATCGAAACGGTAGCTTATTTTAGGACTCAGCCGTCAGCAAAACCTCACGAAGGAACCCAACCAACTACGCTTAAGTAAAACAGAGTGATTGTATTTGCAGTTTGGTGCCATCCACAAAACTAAGCAGATGCAGACGCCACTCACCTTCAGGAAAGAAGGCTGTCAGTAAGAGTGTACGCCTCGTTTTGCAAACTTTTGCTCCTCCAAATTTGTCAGACCCACATCATGTTTGGGAACCAGCTCTCCCAGTGCTTTCATTTTACCTTCTTCAGGGACTTTCAGAAACTCAGTATTTGTTCCACATGGGAAAGCTTTTCTGTCTCCCCACTAAAGCGTTCATTGCCCCGTGTTGGTAGACTTTCGAATTTAGGTCAACTTATATGCATTCTGACAGAAAATCGAGGATCTTAAACAGGCCTCCAGGAACTGGCAGGGTTGGGGATCACACACTCCAAGCTGCATCTACAAATTCTTGGCAATACTAAGCCAATTAATGTGAGAACTGATTGCTCAAGAGCTAAAGGGGCTCCACTGTGCGCGCTCCACATCTCTGAAGGACCCAGGAAGAGGCTGGACAGCTCAGAGTTACAGATGTGGAAACTGCGGCTTGATATTGTGCTTAAACTCAGGGTGGGACAGGGTCCGGACAAATCATGAATGGGTGAGGAATTGCAGATTTAGACATGACTCTCGAGGAGTTTACAGTCAAAGGAGAGGCAGAACTTGCAATGGCTAACAGCACAGCTGTGATGCCAAGGTGAGAGTGACTGACTTGTGGGCGGCTGGAGAGGGCTTGCAGAAAGGTGAGAGTGCGCCTGAATTTTGAGGAAGAGCCTAGAGTTTCTTACAAGCAAAGGACACACCAGGCTGGGGACCAAGCCTGGCCCTACGGTGCAGATACAGAAAGAACTGTAGTGTGGCTGGTATCGGGGGGTCGGGGAGCCAGGAGGGTTGAAGCTGGGAGGATAGGTTGGCCCCGGATGGCTGGTGAGTTTGGGGGTTTATCCCCTGACCCCAGCCACCACCCAACTCTTTAAGCAAGGAGCAGAGATAGGTTGGTTTTCAGAACCGGAACTCTGGTGGAGTTTGGAAGTCATTGTACTCGTCCTGATGAGAAAACAATCGCATGCAGATTGTGGCAGGATGGAGAGTAATGAGAAACTGACCCCTGGGTCACTTTTTCATGTGTACTACACCTCTTCATGTTAAACGTTGCATTTTGCACCATGTCCGTGTGACAGTGGTGGACAGCCATCTGTCTACAGGGTTGGGTTACTAGCCTGTTCTCCTGGATGGCTGCATGCACCCTACAATCTCCTGAGAACCCTCTTTTTAAATTAAAGCCCCCTTTTTTTTTGTTAAAGGGGCTCTAGCTCTGGGGTCCCAGAGTCTGTTAACCACTGGGGACCAGAGCAGCAGGGAAGACTGGTCTCCTAAACTGGTAAGTTTCTGTTATGGGAGTACAAAAACTGTGAGACAGGAAAGTGAGAAAACAGGGCCTTTTTTTTCTGTACCAGGCCTGTCCCTCCCACCAAAAAGGAGAAGCAGAAGGAAGTGTGAAGGGTGGGGTGTTCTCACCTGGGAAGCTTCCTGAGGTGACTGGGTCCCTGCTGCCAACTGTAGTGCACCCCCTCGGGGAGCCCTGCTGTCCATTCTGTAATACGAGGCTCGGCTTCCTCTCTAGCCTGAGCCCTGCTTAAAGGGTTTTCTGGGAGAACGTGTGAACGGGGAGAATGTGGGCGTTACCAAGAGTCCTGTCGAGTCTTGTCCACACCGCAGCACGCTTGGGACCGGGTGTAGGGCAGGGAGGGGGGGTGCTGGCCCACCTTCTGGGAGGCGGAGGGTTCATCCCTGTAGCCCATTGGCCATTCTGCCGCCGTACAGGGCATGCTGGGATTTCCTCCCAGCTGGTTTACATCACGAAGATTTGTATGTTGGGGAAATTCCAGGGCACAGCTGCAATTAATCTGCACTGTCTTCAAGCTAAGCAGGAATTCTGTAGGACCGATTCCCCTATAGGAAAAGGGGTTCTGGCTCTCTGGTGAGAGCCCCCTTCAGAGGGACCCTTCTGTGAGCCCGGGTCGAGCAGAAGCAGCCCACCCGGCCAAGGAGGGCACCGAGGAGGGCGTCCAAGAAGCAAACAGAGACCCAGAACATTAAGAAAAGGAGGGGCAGCACCCTGTACATGTCATAAAGCCTAAATACTGATGGCAACACTTGATAAAAGATGTCACACAAGAAAACTTCTGTTCACTCTAACTTAGGAAGTAGAAGTAAAAAGTCTTAAAACACAGCATTCCATGATACAGTGCAGAGGCGGACAAGCCACCATGACCAGAAAGGTGCTTGAGAAAATCCATCACTGTGTATTTATCTGACAAGTGAGTCAAATAAGAGAAACCCTGTGACTATTTGGTAGGTCTTGAGAGAATTCAACCATGTGAAAATGATTTAAAAGTAAGAACAGAATCATCCTTCCTCAACAAAGCAAAGAAAGGTTCTAAACCACAGCCTCAGTCCACTTAACTGTGAACCACAATAGCAGGATTTCCCCAAGTGTGTTCCGTGGAACCCCAATCCCCGAAGAGAGTTTCTCTGATTCGGTAAGACTGGGAAACCGCACACCTGTCTCAGAGTCATAACACACAGTCGCATATTAAGCAGCATATGTAAATCAAGGACTCACCGTTCAGGTCTGTTTTTTCTTTTTCTTTCTGCTTTCGAGTATCAGAAGAGAGCACTTCCCCACAGACGGCATCCCAGAGGCAGTGGCCATTGCTGTGGCTTGACCATCAGTTGCATTGGTGCCACACGGGTCCCCAGTTTTACATCCCAAAGAGCGTCCCCCAGGAGGCAGGCAGCTGGACCACCCTCACCATGTGCTGCGACCTGGCCACGATCCGCTGCTCAGGAGGTGGTTGTGGCCACCTGGATGGAGCCTGCTAAGTGTGAAGAAATCAGCAGTTTTAGTTCACCCTCGTGTCATTACCACACAAAGAACCTAGGCTCAACCACACATCCCTTACTCCCCGAGGACATGCTCCCACCAATGAGTGATGGTAAGGGCTGGCCTCACATGACACTTAGAGCTGGAAAGAGGTTTATTCCACCAAACGCTGGGTAGGTCTGACCTAGGAATTCGGAGCAACCTTCAAATTCCTGGTGCCGGGGTGCGAGAGGATTACAAGGGGTGCTGCTGGCGTCTTCTGCTCCGTTTCATTGTTCTGGGAAGTTCAGCCGGCCCCTTCCAAGGGCCTTTCCTCAGCATTGCAATCCAGAGGCATTCCATGGCTGAGCAGCAGGGCTCCAGCACTTGTACAAGTCTTCCCCCGTGCCCACCTTTATCACTTGTTCCAAAATCTTCAAAAGGCAGAAAAGTAGAAAGGGGAAGTGACGATCTTCCATTTGAAGATTGTCCTCCCAGAATGAATCCCCCTCTATACACGCGTGCCCCACAGCCCCCCAGGATCCCTGAGCTAGGTGTACACTATTCCAAGAACTGCCTCTCCCCACCTGTCCGACAGTCTGGAAGGACCAGACTTTGGGCTGGAGGGGGTGGGGGGCAGCTAAAGATTTTCACATACAACCCTCCTCCCCAGCTTCCAGGTCTTAGTTAAGGTCAGTGAATGAGAGGGGACCTAAAGGGAGAAGAGGCCAGTGTGGCCCCTCCTACAGAAGTCCAGGCATCTTGGTAGGTGGGTAAAACAGCAAGCACATGATAGACAAGCAAAAGAAGTAGCCAAACCCTTAATGTGTGTGTGTGTGTGTGTGTGTGTGTGTGTGTGTGTGTGTGTGTGTTTGTACCATGATAATTGCCCCAATACCAAGGCAGACAGGCCTTCATGCAATTCATGGTATATTGGCTCTCAGCTTCTCAGCCACTAGAGGGGAACAATTTTGCCTTTCTAGGAGACACTTGGCAAAAGTCTGGAGACATTTTTGGCTTGTCTCCAGACAAACCTATTTGCCCACAAATGGGCAGGAGAGTGGGGGCTCCTGTCATTTAGTAGGTAGACGCCAGGGATGCAGCTAAACTTCATGCATTGTGCAGGACAGCCCCCCTAAAAAAGAATTTCTGGTTCAAAATGTCAGTAATGCCAAGGTTGAGAAAACCTGCTCTGGAATCCTACAAGCCTGCTGCCTAATGACCCATAAGGAGAGCTGACAGTATTCTTTTAGACCCCAAATGCCAGCACTGTCCCAAAGTGGGATTCGGATAGAATCCTTCAGGCCACACCCACATGATCTAAGAACATCCCTGGTAAGCCGACAAGAGTGAGGGGTGTCCACCATGTGTCCTTAGGACTCTAAATAAGGAGCTAGAGGCTAGTGGAGTTGGTGGATTTCAGGAACCCCCCTGCTGTGTTTCATGCTAGGCCGAGTGTGTTTGGGGCACTTCTCTTATAGGGGGTATATTTGTAGTTGTAGCTCAGCTTTAAAAAGCAAACAGTAATGGTTGAGTTGTAGCTTTTAGAGAAATAAGTGTGATGTTTAGCACTGGAACATAAGTTCTGCCTGCCTCAAGGGTCCCTTCAGGAGAACAGTCATGTCTGTATTTATTCAGTTCCTGGGTGGCCAGCGGGGGTTGAGACAGAAAGAGAAAAACCCATCAGAGCAAAGAAAAGGTTGCAGTGGGGGTAGGGTGCTCACAAAGAGGGTGCTATGTATGAAAACCTTTGTGACGCAGATTGTAGTGGGAAGCGTGGGATTTGCAGTCAAGAGACCTCGGCTCCCACTCTCGTAAAGTTGAGCCAGTCATTCCCCCTCTATTTACTGGCACTAGCTCACCTCTGCTTATACAAGCAGGCATGCTGGCTTATGTGTGTGAAAATGCTTTGAAAAACTGCCGGTGTAGCACAATTGTTGTTTGCTGGGGAAATTGGTTTTAACTAGTAATACTCATATTTGTCCAGTGGTTTTAACTCACAAAAGGCATTGAAATCCTAGGTTAGTTTATCTAGAAAGTGTAGGCCCTGGGTAAGGGAAGAGATAGGTGGGAGTGGGAAGGGAGGAAGAAGATAAAATCAACTGAATACATGGGTAGGGGTGTGGGGCACCAGAGGGCCCAGAGCAGAAAGATTGTCCTTATTCAGAGGGTCCCCAGTGCCTGCTTCCTTTCCCACCTCCCAGCCTCCCACAGCCAGGCCTGCTTGGCCCATCCCCCCGGCTGCCTGGCCACTCACTGGCCCTCGTTAGATGTGTCCTTGGGTTATTATTCTTGCCTGGGGACACCTTTATGAAAGCCCAGGTCCTGCCCTTTCAGGCTGTTTTTGTGGTCGACCCATTGCCCAGCCTAATTCCCTGATTCTGTACCCAAGGCTTAAGGCCAAATCATGATTTCCCCCCCAAAATCAATGGAATGACTAGGCAAGGGATGCTTCAGACTTCTTTCTGCCTATGAAATTCTTCCTGAAGCCACCACCCCTATAAGAGATTCAATTTTCAAAACGGTCTCAAGACTTCTGCAAAGAGGCTGCATAGCTGGTCTGCTGCCCAGAAGCACCACATCAGTGTTGACACTAAGACAACATGTGTGCTTTTGCTCCTGGCAAAGACTAGTGGTTTGCTTATGAAAATAATAGCTGCCATTTATCAAATGTCTCCCACGTGCAGCACTACATTCCATACTGGAAATTGTTCCTAATCCTCCTAACGACCTGTAAGGGTAGTGATAATAGGCTTGCTGTACAGGTGAAGAAAGAGACTCGGAGTTGTGAAGACGCTTGTCCAGGGTCACACAACCTGGAGAACCTGAATCTGTAGATGCTTGCTTGACTCCAGAACCCAGGCGGACTCACCCACTGCCCCCACTGCCTCCCCGCTCACTCCCTTCCGGGCTTTTGCCAAAGCCTATGTGTCTGTGTTGGGGATTTACTCTGCTTTGGATTCTCTGAGATAATACCTGGGTGAGTTCAGCTACTGGATAGTCTTTTGAAGGGTGAGCAACTCTATAACCAAATAAAGACCAACCTCCTTGAGTGTGGATCAGTGTTACCCAGGACCCTGCAAGCGCCAAGCAGACGGCTGTTACCCACTCCTCACCAGATGCTTCTAGAGAGGCTGTCCCTTCAGGAGTGGTGTGTGTGATGCTGCACAAGATGGAAGTGCCCAGGGCAGCGTCGCCATCTGGGAGCCCTTGGACCCCATGCTTTTCCCATGACTAGAGCAGGGAGGGCTGGACTGTCACCAATAGGCTCTTGGGGTACTTTGGTTGGTTGTGGTGTTGGGTCTGTCCCCCCAAAATGACAGGGGGCAGCTGCTGCTGGTGGTGGTGATGGTGAATATATGCCCCGCCCTGTGGTAACCATTCAGACGCAGACCCAGGAAAAAGCCCAACTTTGGGTGCACACAGAGCCTCGCCTCACCAGCTGTTCTGTGTGTTCTGTCTCCCGTGCAGTACCTGCAGATGAAATGGCCCCTCCTTGATGTCCCTGCCAGCACCACGGTCAAGGACACCAGGTCACCGTCCCCAGCACACTTGGTAAGTGTGTTTCCCCTTAAATCGCCAAAGGGACACTTTGGCTCTCCTTGGCCCGTGTCACCGCCTCCCTTCCACCCTCCGGAATCCGATGGGCCCAGTGGTATAGCCTCAAGCGTGGGAGCCAGGGAGGAAGAGCTGAGCGGTCTGGAGGTGCAGCAGTTAGGTTATGACTGTGCCCTAGCCACCCTTCCACCTCCCACACGATGTACCCCTGGGATGCTGTGCGATTGGAGGTGCCGCCCTCCCCTGCCAGTAACCCTGGTCCTGCCCCTGGGCGATGATGTTCTCCTTTCTGGCCCATTGGCGCGTGGTCAGTATACCCTGCTTCCCCCTCATAGCTGCAGGGCAGCAGTTGAAGAGGCTCTTCTGTACAGGATGTTATAGGAAAGTATTCATTAAAATGTGCAAACAAAAATCCTGTGGGGCAGCTGAGACTTTTCTGCAAGCCGTGTGGCAACATGGGTCACAGAGGAAGGTCTGGATGGTCCTGGGAGGCAGGAGCAGTGGGGGCTCAGCAGGCCTCCTCAGGGCTTACAACGGATTGAAATTAAAAGCAGGTGAGGGATGTTCCTGGGACCTTGCACTGCCCTTTCCTGGGCTCTTCTTGGGCATGTGGGGCAGCCCTTGCCTTAAAACCCACATACTGCACAAGCTCATGCTGTTTTCCATTGTACAGTGAGTCTCAGAATCCTGGAGGGCGCAGCTGCGTGACCCGCCCATCCACAGAGCCCTGGGGACACATGATATGCTTCAGAACTTTATTCTGGAAAATTTCAACCGTTCCCTTCACCCACACTGCCTCTCCCACCACGCTGGGTTGTCTTAAAGCAAATCCTAGACATACTATTTCTTCTCATTCAGGACATTTTAAGATGTCCTGATAGTTCTTTTATGTTAAAAGCTTGGAGTCTAGTTAAGAAGAAAGAAGATATATGCAGAGAGATAAAAGAATGGCGTGGTGAGCCTGTATGATTCCCAGTGATCGTGAGGCTGGCAGACAGTGGCGGAGCCCTTGGTAGTTTACAGAGCCATGTCCTGTGTAGTTCCCAGGTGACGGTCACGGCCATCCGCTAGGGCAAGAGGTGGGGATCGCCGTTTTCACACAGTCTCCGGGAGAGACGAGTGACTGCAGGGAACAGCGAGTGACAGGGCCAGCCAGCCAGGGCAGGCCGCTCCTGAGAGGTTCTGTGGCCCATGAGCAGCCCATTGAACAAAAGTGCCTCTGAGGAGGCCAGGTGGTGCCTCGGGTGCTCCAGATTTCCGCGCGGGACGCCTGAGCGCGAGGTCCCAGCGCCCTCTCATGGTCAGTCAAGGCGGAGAGCCCAGCACCACACCTCCACCCTGCCTCAGACCTGGCCTGTCCCCTCCCAGCACAGCTGTCTCTCTTTAACTGTGTCAAATTATTGCTTGCCCCCCTCCCATCCTGTGGCCCTCCCAGCATACTCCGGGGGGGGCAAGGGTCTCTCTCTTCCCCCTACACATTGTCCCTCTGCATGTCGTCTAAAATCTCCATCTACTTAAGAGGAAGTGAGTTTCCTTTAAAACCAGCACATGGACTCTGAGTTTCCCATCCTTCCTGTTGCAGGGAGCAATCGGTCACTGAAAAAATAAGAAGTCTGTGTCCAGGCTCGTCCTCCTGTGAGCATTATCCTATTTCCTTTCTGATGTTTCCCAGCCAACCTCTCACGCAGGAACCAGACCTTTCACCTCCGTCACTGTGTCCTTTTTGCTCCCAACCCATGTAGCCTGGCTCGGCTCACCGGTTGCCATCTACTGCCTAAGTCCAATCATTTCCCCTACTTTTCTCAACACAGGAGACATCTAACATTATTAAAACCCTCTGTTTCCTGCCATCCTTTTTGCCCCGGCTCTGAGACTGTATTAATACACACAGCCAGGTCTTTGCCTTCTCTGAGCTTCCCTTTTCTGTCTAGACTCTTCCTCAAATAAATCAGCTACTCATCCTCACTTATCATCTCAGTGTAAGTGACAAAAATATATGAGACTCCTACACCCTCCAGAATGTTCCATCCCCATAGCTCCAGCTGCACACGGGCTGTACACTCATCAGCGCTTGGTGCAGCGGGGGCTCCTTGTTTTGTCCGAGAGAGGAGAAGCATGAACAGTAATGTCTACACTACATTGTAGACAGCAAAATGGGTAATTTTCTAGTAAATTGTACAGTATCATACTCTGTATTCTAATATAGAAAAGCAGAAATGGGCTGCAAAACCTTCAGGAACATTTAGGGAGAAAACCTTAACTTGAAATTCTAGAGATTAAGCACAGACCACCACTTCCAATGTTTAAGTCAGAGCATCTCATTCTGACTTCTGAGACACCTGTGTGTATAGGACCAAAGCATGAGTTACCTGGGGAGCATGATTGGGGTGGGGGGGGAGGTTGTATAATACAGTGAGTTTGAATCCCAGATCCACCTCTTCCTGTTTGTGCACCTTGAGGCAAATTACTTCATCTCTCTTTGCCTCTGTTTCTTGTCTGGAAAATGAGAATTAGAAGAGGAATTAGAAGAGGACTGGACGTCAGAGCTGTGCCTCCCTGAGACAGCGTGTAATGATTTCAGAATTGTGCCTAGCACGAAGTTAAACCCTCGATAACTGTTGCCTACTATTCTTCCCACCGCCACCATTACTACCAGTACCACTCCTGTTATTAGGAGAGAGAACGAACAATTAAAATACTTTTAATTAGCTAAAAGGTGATGAGGGCCTGAATGAGGTGCCAGATCAAATGGACAGATTGCAAAAGTAACAGAGATAATGAACCTATAGAAGTTGCATCTCATCTCCTAAGGATGTGATTTAACTGGTCTGGGGTGGGGCTGCTGTCTTACTTTTTTAAGCTCTCCAAGAGATTCTCGGGGGCGGCCAGGACTGAGAACTCTTGCCCTAATTGCAAGTCAGAGGCAAAAGGGAAGGAGGAGCTGGAGGTGATCACAATTTACTAGGTGCTCGTTTCTCTAGGCGAGAGGTGTAGGCAGGACTTGAAGGTGACCAGCAACCCTGGTCCGCGTCGGTTTGGATGCTGGCATTTTTATTAAAAAGATGAAAATATTTATTGTGAAATTTCTTGACATGAAATTTCATGAGCAAAATATTTTAAGGTGAAGGTTGCCCTGGGAGAAGGGCAAATGAAGGAAACAGCCTGGCTATTTGCAGAGATTTAGTGAGTCATGTAGAAGCTGCCTATCAAGGAAATGTGTATAAACAAGCCATGACTGGGCCGGGGTGGACACGGAGTTAAGTGTTATTACTTCTTGGATTTTTGTGCCTTAAAAACAAGCTCTAAAAACTACACAGCAATGATATTTTATATGTAACTGTTTATAATATCCGGCCACTATAATCCCCTTGAATGCAGACTGTTATCCAGACCCCTCTCTGTGGCCGAATGTGCCTGGGCTCTTTCCATCCACTCTCTCCCTGGAGACTGTGCCCAGCCACACAAAACAAATATATGCACTAACTTAAAGATAGGAATCGCATGTGTTCCGTTCACATTTGTTTGCCTAGCGCCCGTCATAATGCCTGGCACAGAGGAGGTACTCGAGGAGCATTTGTGAATGAATAAAGGAATAAAGGAGCTGGAGAAAGGTGGTACCCCTTCCAACCCCCTCTCTAGTCCTGGGTCCAGTCCCTCTTCTCACACAGGATTTTTTAAATTAGTTTTTGAAATCATAAAAGTAATGCATGTGCCAATGTAGAACACCTGGGGAAATGCCAACACCCACAGAAGACCTACAGTCCCACAACCCACAAGCCTTTTGCTACATAGCCCTTGAGTCTCCTGTGTGTGTGTGTTTGTGCACCTGTAATTTGCTTTCTAAGGGATGACCAAATGCTTCCTTCAGTCATAGTACACACCCGGCTTTAGTGTTAAGCACTTTCAGAAGGAAGGTCTTGAGCCTCATGTTCAGTGAGTGATCATCAGGCATGCGTGGAAACCCTCCTTCTAAAGAACGGCAGTCTCACTGCCCTCTGCCTTTGAGCTGAGGAGCCTACGTCTTGCTTAGATGCCAGTTCTCAGTGAGCATTCACTGAGGTTCCCCTTTGGAACTGTACTTAGTTATCCGTGTTCTGACCAATATACCCGTATAGTCACATCGCCTGTCACTGCTCTGTTCTACCTCCAGTACTGATTTCAGTTCCTATTACACTGTATGAAACTTTTATTTGAATATAATTTAAACTTCCAGAAAATTTGCAAGAATAATACAAGGGGCTCCCATACACTCTTTATCCAGAGTCAGAAATTTTGCCCCGTGCTTTGCACCCTGTATGTACGTGTGTACACACACGCACACACACACACACACACATTCAGGCTTGGTTTTTCTTAAACAATTTGAGAGTAAGTTGGAGACATTGAGCCCTTTTACTCCCAAATACTTCAGATGTATTTCCTAAGAACAAAGGTAGATACTATCTTACAATGACCATGGTACAGCTATCAAAATCAAGAAATTAACTTTTCGTATTATTATCTACCCCCACAATATGTATGCAGATTTTGGTAGATGTCCCAATAGTACCCCTTATAGCCGTGTGTTTTTTTCCTGGTCTGAGGTCAGCCTGGGGTCACCTGCTGTGTTCAGTTGCCACGTACCTTTGGTCTCTTTTAATCTAGTGGAGTTCCTTAGCCTTTGTCTTCCCTGACCTTGACATTGTCTGAGACCTGCCGATCAGCTGTTTTGTAGAATGTCCCTCAGTTTGGGTTTGTCAGCTGTTTCCTTGTGGTTACATTCAGGTTGTATGTCGGGGGCAAGAACACCCTGCACAAGGTGTCCTCGGTGCATCACACTGGGAGGCAGGCCACCGCGGCCCTTGGCCTAATATCAGGGGTGCTAGCTCTGGTCATTTGCTTAAGGCCGTGTCTGCCGTGTGTTTCTGCTGTGAAGTGACTCTTTTTCCCCATGTAATTGTGTAATTAATGAGCGCTCTGCAGGGAGAGGTTTGAAGCTGTGTAAACGGCCCGTTTCTCATGGCACTTTCACCCAGTAGTTTTGCAGGCAGGATGATTATCGAGCTCTATCATTCCCTATATTCGTTGCTGCTATTGAGATTTAGCCCTCGGGAATTCTTCATATCTCCCAGCTCATTAATCTTAGTATAGAGCAGACTGTACACTGTGGCAAGTCAAATCTGTGCACTGATTAACACTGATAAAAAGATGACAGAAGAGAAACTGAAAAACTAGTCTACAAATGGTGTTCCTTACGAAAAGACCAAAACAGGTGATAATGACAAAGGCATTAAGAGAAGAAAGTTAAACTGGGAGTTAGAAACAACTTGAATTTATAGATTGCAAGGGCTTACCTGAATTCTACAAAGTAAATGAAAATTGGCACTCACCTAGACACGTCCCAGCAACAATTTGAATTGGTTTAAAGTTTTTCCTACAAGCATCTATGTGGGGGTGGGAGGAGGGCTAGTATCAAAGAAAGAAAAATAAATGTAACCTCAGGGTTCTCTTTTTTGCCATTTTTTTTAATGCAGAGAACAGAAGAAAAGGGAGAGTTTCAGTAAAGAAAGATTTATCCTAAGAATTTGATGCCCAATCCAATTTGCAAAGACCTCAGAAATGTAACCCTGCTTAGGAGAAGGTCCTGAAGCATATTTTGTGAGCCTTTTCTCCCTCCTGTTGCCCTGCAGAGCCTCTGGGTTTATTTTTACATCTTCCATAGCCCGCAGCACACTGCTTGCCACAGATGCGGAGCTCAGGAAGTATTTGTTAATATATTAATAGAGACCCTCCTCTTCTCATTTTCTTCTCTCTACTCCTGTCCCTGGCCTCTTAGTGGTTCTTCAAACATGCCCACCTGCTGCCCATTTCAGAGTCACAGCCCTGCTGTTCCTTTCACCAAAATGCTCTTCCCCAGCACACCCACCTGTCTTGCTCCCCACTTCCTTCAGGTGTTTACACCAAAGTCATTTGAGGACTCCCTGGTCAACATTTCTCACAGTCTAATACCTTATGTAAATACAGTTCGTCTCTCCAGTTAGAACGTAAGTACCATGAGGATGGATATTTTTCCCTGAATAAACAAGATGGTGTACTGTATATTCACAAGACCCAGCACAGTGCCTGGCACATAGCAGATACAACATAAATACTTGCTCCTACTGTTGTGATATGTATTTTCTGTACGGCCAGTTAGTCCAGCAATTCAGCCACTTCATCAGAGACCCATGTTCTTTCCATGTCTGCCCTGTTGGGTCCAGCCCTTGGTCCCCTTGCATTCCGTGCAGTAAAGATTAATATCTTCCAAGTGTTTTTAGATCGAAACATATATAAATGACTATGGTTCCCCCCCTCCCACCACCCATTCCCTAATGAAACCTGTGTCTGCACTCCTCCTGGGGGATAACCAACTAGATTCACCCCCCAAGCTTGGATAGAGAACAACCTGTTTAGTTGTTGTTTAGTTAGAACACCGAGTTGGCTGCCCCACTTGGTGCCTGCTGTGTAGACATTCTCCACAGACATTTACCCAATAAATAAAAGTGTGAATGAATTTTCATTTCCATTATCAGAGGAAAATTCTGATAGAAGACATTATGTTCAAATTCCCTTTCCTTAGTAGGATATGATGACAGAATTGACAAAGAGCTTACATTTTATCTTTAAAGTAGTATTTGTTAGAGACTGGGGTGTGTGTATACAGAGAGAGAGAATTGGGTTTTTTCCCCAAACTTTAATTAAGTTCCTATTTGCCCCTGCTTCTATTATATGTAAATCGTTCAACC
>JAQQAC010002629.1:8427556-8528625 GCA_029783875.1 Phataginus tricuspis
GCTTTATGACCTGGTTCAAGCACCTCTGCCTTCCCTTGGAGGCTTTCCTTCGTCCGCTGATCCTCTGTCCCCTCCATCCTTAGCATGTGCCTCTGTATATCAGTGATCTTACCTGTGAGACTGGAAACTTCTTGAGTTAGAGATTGGGACTTTATCTATTTTTTTTTATCTCCACATTTTATCACCTAACACATGAAAAACACAGATAATATTCTGAATTGAATTTAATTGAACTGATAAACTTGCCTTTCTTCATGGACCCCTTTCAGCTAGGAGAACTTGCTCGTGGATGTAAGAGATAATCTCCCAGCTCGCACAGCCACCTCTCTCTTACCACCCAGCAACCCCCTAGTCTCTCCTGCAAACGCATTCTCAGAGATTGCTCATGCCTTTTCTCCCTTGATTTTCTTTTTTTGCATTGGGCCACCACTTCTTCTCCTCCCCACTGAAAGATGCCTTTGTTGAATTTGCCATTGCACTGGCCCTATTATTCTCAGGCCCCTCTCTGTCCCATTCCCTGATGCTTCTGTAAGCACTCCCTAGGCATAGACAACCTGTTCTGTTTACCAGAGTCCTTCCTAGCACAGACCTTCTCCTCACAGAACCCACCCATAGTAGGACTGTGACTCTCTGGGCAGGTAACAGTAAGGCCCTGGGCCAGGACAATGAGCCCCTTGGCCCCACTCTGCCCTTTACAGATTGAGGCCAGGCCATCCTGCTGGCCTCCACACTGCCCTCTGCAGTGCCCAAGATACTGGTTCATTCCATCGATCACTGAACAAGCATTTATTGGTCTTCTACTCTGTGTTAAGATCTGTAGACATAAAGATTAAAACAACACGGCCCCTATACTCAAGGAGGTCATGGATTACTGGATAACTATTTTTACCTACTGAATAAATGATTAAATACTGTTCTCTGGGGACCATGCAATTCTTTATACTTCCTGAGTCCCTCTTACCTCCAGACTCATTGCAATCCCCCAATCCCTGTTCCAGGGCAGACTGCAGCCTTTAACTCTGAGGAAGCCAGTTCCTCTACGCCTTCAACCCTCAGTGCCTTTTCTCTGCACCCTGGGCTCTCCCACCCCAGGGGCCCTGAGGCATGATGTGGGGCTCTCACCACAGGCTTTCCCAGCAGAGTCCAGCAACACACTCTGCACAGCGGCCCTGGTCAGGACAGCGCCCCCGGCCCGCTCTATCACAGGGATGGTGTGGAAGGCAATTTCACTGGGACCCCCTCGGGGATAAAAGGCTCCTTTTAGGTAGTGGTCAACCAGCAGAGCATGCATGGCAAAGGTGCCTTGGCTGGGGGTCACACCTAAAGGGGAAGGAAAGGGTGCTGAGACGAGAGCAGGCAGCAGCGCCATTCAGAAAGGAACATGGATTCCTGTCAGAGAGCACGCAGCCTGAGTCTATCAACCCCAGGATCCGAGTCGCCAGAGCTCCTGGCAGCCAGAGGGCCTATTTCCACCCAAACATGTAGCACCTTACAGCTGTCGGGGCCAAGAGAATGTCCTCCCCAGAAACTGCCATGCTGCCAGGAAATGGGACAGGGTAGGTTAGTTAAAAAGGCATGCATGAAGGGAATTTTTACCAGGGAGTCCAGCCAATAGGTGGATGGATTTCTCATCCATAAGCTCTGGAGGGCCTGGGGTTTATACTGCTCCATTTCAGTCGGCCGAGCGGGTTCAGGAAGGAAGACTGAGAGTCAGGAGGGCAATCCCACCTCCTCCAGGAGCTGCCCAAGGCCGGGGCCAGGACTCACCGTAAGTGGGGAAGATGTAGCTGAGCACTGCCCGGAGCTCTGGGGAGGCCGGCAGCTGCCGCAGAACCCCGGCCAGGCTCTGTGTGCATGCGCGGAGGAACGGGGAGAAGCGAGTGAGCAGGCCACACTTGCTGAGCAGCCGAACCACGGGCAACGGGAGGAGCTTCAGCAAGATGGCATGGAGGACCCCGCTCGATACCACCTGAGAAGAAAATGAGCGGGCGGAGCAGGTCTCGTCTCTAGCATCAAGAATTACCTTTCAGCAGCCGGAGGGCCCAGCAGCACCTATTCCTGGCTGAACTTCGCTGAACCTGGATTTTTAAAAATCTGTACTGTGTGACTTTTTCCCATTCACACTCAGATGAGCCGTTTTTTGATTTTCAGTTTCCTGCCCAAATTCCTTTTGGATAATCCCAATTTGGTCTCAGATGAAGTTAAAAAGGGTAGTGATCTGGCCACGTGGAAGCCAGCCTAGTCAGGGAGGAGAGCAGGGTGCCCCCAGAGGCCAGAGTGAGAGTGGCAGCTGCTGAGCCCAGGCTCCAGAGACAGGGCCCACCTGGGCATAGAGGCCAACTCGGGTGGGGACTGAGTCCAGGACAGACATGACTGTTCCTCCCCAACCAGTCACTCCACTAACGAGGGAAGTCAGCCTTGTTGGGAATAAACAGGGGTCTTAAGCATGTCCAAGTTACCTTAACCAGCTTTATATACTTGTCAATGGCAGCTTTCTCCTGGGGAAACTTCTCCTTGAGGCCCTCAACGTACGCTTTCTCCCCGCTGTACATGGGGAACTGCTTTTGGCCACTGGGCCCTTCTAGTATCATGATGTCAAAGGGAGAAGACAAGGCAGCCCAGTCCAACTGCCCCTCAGTGATCTGGTCCAACATAAAACGGCCAAGGCTGCCCTCCTGCATGTGCCCAATATAATGGATTCCTGTTGAGAGACAGAAAAACAAGGTGTCATAGGGAGAAGGGAGTTGAGCGCTGGCTGGAAAGGTGGACAAGGCAGCAAGGTGAAAGAGGCTGTCCTGCACAGCAGAGTCTGTGCCCAGAGGGGGCTCCTCACCCTTTCTGTGGGCAGGAGTCGCTGCAGAAACCACCAAACCCCTGCCCAGCTCAGCTCCCAGTGGATATGGCTGTCAGACGAGGAAAGTGGTGCCCAGAGAGAAGACAGGACCTCCAAAACAACAGAAATGCCCAGTATCATCCCACCACCAGCCCGAGGAGGTTATCGGGTGATATGCTGGATAGTGGTATACACACCCCCACACACACACACACTCAGTAGATTAAGGTAGGAAGGCATCACGATTAGTAGAAGAGTACTTAGTTAATTTGTCAATTCCTTCTTCGGCGATGGTAGTTCCACTGTGAGTAGCAGTCTATTTGACATTAATTGTTTAAATTATAAAGCTATTGACATCATACAGGACTTTGACCCCCACTCCCTTCCCTATGATTGGTAAAACTATATTGTACATACATCTAAGATTGAACATACCTCTTGGTGTTACAGTTTTTAAAGGTTTGTGTAAAGCTCCATGTCCTTCCATTTATTCCACGTCATCCTTATATTCAGAGTGTACTACAGTTTAACATGCTCCCAAGTATATGCATGTATGTGTTTACAGGTATTTGCATAATATTGGCCCACTTCTCTCCAGGTCTATGACCACCAGCTTAATCAGAGTCACCATCATCTCTCACCTGGCCTTTTGAAAACCTAACTATTCTCCCCTTTTTCGGTTTTGCCCCATCAGAATCATTCATCATACAATGGCTGTTCCAAACCTGATGAGATAGAGCCATGCTCCCAACCCTTTCCCACATAGGTCCTACCTGTGTCAAATTCAAGGCCATTATTTCCAAAGGTATGACAGCAGCCTCCCGCCTTGGTATGCTGTTCCAGCACCAGAACTCGCTTGCCAGCTTTGGCCAGAATTGCAGCTGCAGCCAGGCCCCCAAAGCCACTGCCTATCACCACCACATCCAACTTTTCTGGTACTCGGCTGTCCGAGAAAGCTGCAGCAGAGAGAAGAGAGACAGAGAGTGGACTTCTCAGGCAGCAGCAGCAAAAGAGCACAGATAAGAAAACCAAGGAAGACTTCTCTAGCTGGTACCATGTAAGAAAGCTCTAGAGCAGTTTGGCACCGAGCTCCTACCTAATATATCTCAAACATTACCTGGGAAACACTCAGGACCAGCCAGGCAGATTAAAGAAAGTGATTTGGTTTGATCTCAACTGACTTAACCAAAGTCACTATGTGCCTGGGGATTTTCCCTATTTCAAAGAAGGTAGGAATTGGTAAACTGCTACAGGAACAAAAACAGGAAGCTGACAATAACACAGGCTGAGAAACTTCAGTGCAGATAGAGAGAGCTAGGTAAGAAAGACAACAAAGAGATGGGGAAAGGGGTGCTGTGGGTTAGGCTGCTGTTCATGGAATTGTCCATTCACAAGCCGGTTATCTCTGGAAAATGCCGGGTCGGCTGGCAGCAGTGTGGCTGGCCGTAGGGTGGTTCTTCAAGATCCTGAAGCAGAAGCTTAGCAGGGCTTTGCTGAGAAATCACAGCACCACCCCCTCATATCAGGAAAGTCTGGACGCAAGGCAGAGGAGGCAGCACATAAACTAGGTAACACTGGATGGCATGTGGTGCTACACGGGAACTTCCAACACCAGATCTGTTCTTTAAAGGTTATTCCCGGAGGACTGGAATTTGGAATCTTTTAACCTACAGGATAACTTGATAAACTTTTAACTTAAACGTTTTCAGACAGACCAATAGTGAAAACTAAATTTTATATCACAACCCAGATCTGTCACATGTAAGTATGTAATAGAAATACCAGACACAGAAGTTTCACAGTACAATACTTACCAGAACCATGTGTGTGTGATTCACACTGGTAAGTTCTATTTTACTGCATTATGAAATGCAACCTACTAAATCCATTTCATGGCCCACTAATAGATCAGAACCTGGTTTGAAAAAGTTAGTCCTCTCATTTTTAGACCATCCCAGATAAGTGAAGTGACTTGCTAATGGTTATGCAACAAATTAGTGAAAGAGTTCAGGCTAAAACTCTGATCTCAGAAGTTCAGATTAATAGTCCTTCCGCTTACAACAGCGCTGCCTCGACTGTAGCAAGACGTTTCACACAGAATTCTAAAATTTGACAGGGACCCTGGAGGTCAAAAAGGGTACCCAATTTTTTTTTTAAGTAGACTCTTCTTTAATCCTTAGAATTTATAATTCTTTAAAACCAAAATATGTTTTAAAGATGACAGTGGAGGTAGTTTCGTTGATAGAAGAGTGGCTCTGAGCCTGGGGCACCCTGCTGAGCCGGTCTCAAAGTTTTAAAGCCAGGGTTCAACCATATTAATCAGGACCGGGCTTAATGAGCCAAATCATTTAATGGGCAAAATGCAATTTCCTATATAGGTTGGAAGAGATTTCCGTGCAGCTTCCCCAGGCTCCTGAACCCCTGCGGACGGTAAGTGAAAAAGTTAAGGTTCTAGAACCAAGCGGGGGAAAGGTCTCTTGTCTACCCCGTGAGCCTCGGCCACATTAAGAGGCGCACCTTGGCACAGCGAGGACCGCGCCCGCGCCCGCGGGGCACTAATCAACGGACCTGCCCGGGCGAAGGCTGTCGCCAGTGGCAGACACTAAAGGGGGCGCTTCCACGTGAAGGAAGCACCTTGCTCACAGGGAGACAGAGGCCCAGGTCGGGCAGCGGCTCGCCCTGCCAGGAATGGGAACACCCACCCGCGAGGGGGCCCGAGCGCAGCCCCGGACCCAGGGTGCCTCCCGCTGACCTTTCTTGAGAACCTTCTTCCTGGCCTCCTTGTCGGTCACCAGGGGCGCAGGGGGCCGCTTGACGTCCTCGGAGAAAGGGTTCGGGGAGCTGCCCGCGAACAGCCCCACGTAACCTCTGCAGAGGACCGCCAGCAGCAGCACAGCCAGCAGCACCAACGGCAACCACATCGCGCGCGAGAGAGCAAACGGGTCAGCCCCGACTTCTCGAAGCCTCTGCAGCTCTAGCTCAGCGCTGTCAGTTGATCCTTGCCAGTCTAGAGAGGACGACGCTTGGACAGCCGGACGCCCGGAGTCCGCCGCAGATTGACCCTCCCGGCTCTTCGTACTAATCTGCGGGGCGGAGTTCCCATTGCCTGCTGGGAGGTGCGGTTCTTCCTGCCGGGGGAGGTGGCACGCAGGGTGCTGGGCGCATGCGCGGAGGTGCCGGGCCGGGCTGCGGCCCCCCAGCTGCGACCGCTCGGGAGACTTCGGGGATGCGTCCGGCGAGTCCCCGGGGGACGTCTGAGGAGGGGGAATGTGGCGTGGAAATGATCGCCCCGAGGCGAGTCAAGGCTGTGAGTTGCAAGTCAGAGAATCCCGACTGGCAGACAGGGGACCTGGGTTATGGTACGGGCTCTGCCGTGGATTCGCTGAATGACCCGAGGCAAGTTGCTCTCCTGGGTCCCCACCAGGCGGTGATGAAGTTTCTGTCCGGAATCCCCACACAACCCCTGTCTGCTCGGTATCTTGGTGGATTGAGAATCTGTTGAGATCCGCGCTTCACAGTGGCTAGCAGCCAGCCCTGTGCCCCCCAGATTGTCCGTAGTTTTTGCCGCGGCGCCCCCCTGGGGTGGCATTGCTTGAGGCGGAGGCCTGGGTGGGTCCCCATGGGCCCCCTTCCGTGGGGTGACGGGGAACCGCCCAGCAACAAGCCTGAATGAAAGATGATTGCCATATCTATGTACGCATTTGTGTTTAAGGTATGGACCCGGTGTCTAGATTAAATACCCACTCAGAGTTGAGTTCCAACAAGCAGTTCGAAAATCATACCCCTTAATGTAGCTCCTCGTCTAAAGTGACTGCATCATAAATACTTGATTTGAAAAGGACCCAACTTTATAGGAGGGTCATTTCCTCAGGCCCAGCTGTAAGGAACTAATATTGGTGAGAGTGACTTCATTAACTTGGAGTACTTGCGAGTTTGACAGTTTTTGCTCTTTTCTTTCTCCAGTGCGAACAGTAACTGTCTCTGTTGAAGTCTCCAGTGCTCCAGCCTCCAGCTGAGGCACAAGCAGGTGTGTAAAGCTGGTCACGCTTCTACGCCGCTTGATTGATTTCCTACGCAGTAACAGAAGAGCCTTGCTGAAATCGCTGTTAGCACACCTCCCTGTCCCTTTCCTCAGGTTGGCTCGTGTGTGAGTGTTTGGTCATATGCTGTCATGGAGTTCAGGGAGGAGGGAAAGGAAAAGCAGGCAGATGCTGAGGCCCCAGAGGACACAGCAGGAGAGAGCTAATTCCTGAGGCACCAAGGGGCACTGCCCTCCCCCATAAATTACAGTGAGCTAAATGCAACTCGAGAGACAGGAGGTATTCCTGTTCATGGAGCTAGGAATCAGTGCGTTCTACCCCTCAACAAAGACTCCAGCTTGTTACTGGCAGTCAGTTCTTAGACAATCCAGATCGTATTCCCACAGTGGAGGGCTGACATCACAGAACACCTGCCTTTCTTAGTTACCCAAGACTGTGAAGTACGGTTGTCAGTTATATATGGGCCATCTGTCCACGTCCGATCTGGATTTTTGTTGTGACTGGCATCCGTGATGAGCAGTTCTCCCATGATGAGGTGTGAACCTGTCCAGTCTTCCTAAGGTGGACTCGTGGGATGACTTAGAGTTAGCCAAGCTGGCTGAGCAGCTGCGGCATGTACAATATTGGTGATAGGTGAGGAAGGTAAGCGTTGTGTTGTGTTTTGATATTCTGTCATCATAGGAACCAGATCACAGTGCTGTAAGTCTCCAGACCCAACCTGTGTCTGAGCACTGCACCGAAGACCGCCTGCCAAGGTGCCATCCGTTAGCCTCATCCCTTTGAGAAACTGCCCCAGATCCCAGGAACTTCATTGTCAGAAACAGACGCTTCCACATACATAGGTGCTGCTGCCTTCTGGACACAGAACCCAGCCCTCAGACTCTGTAGAATCCCCTTCTTTCCATCCAGGGGCACAGTTGGTAAGAGGTAGGCATTTGGCCAAAGGAGCTTATTTATTCAGAATAAATTTAGAGTTGCTTAAAGATTTTTAAAGTCAGTTTTCTCAACAGAGGCATAACTGAATGATGAAATCAGCTTTCTTTTTTTAATTTTTTTCTTTCTTGTTTTTTTACAGAGTTGAGGCTTCAGAGACCTCAGAGACTTCTTTCCGTGCTTACAGAAACCTCCCCCACCCTGGTGATGGCCCACAGGGACTGTTTTCTTGCTCTCAGTCTGAATGCCTGCCAAGAAGGAAGGCTAAGGGAGAGCGGTCGGCTCTCTGGCTGTCCCCATAGCTTCTGACCTCAGACCTCATTAAACTCCTTTCTGAGCCCAAGGACACAGCTCACTTGGACAAATGATTTGAGTCATGAATGAAAAATTTTGCTCTTTCCATAATGAGAAAGAACTAAGAGATGGACAGGTAAGCAAGCACCTCTAAAAATTGGGGAAAGAAGGTATTGGTTTGGGATACATCATTATTAGTAATAAGACAGAATATATCAAGAGAATGGGGAACTTTAGAAATGTTTAGGGAAAACCCTCACTATAATTATTTCTTCTTCTCTTAGGAGAAGCTTTTATTCACCTCTGGGTCAATTGCCTTTCCTGGTAGCTTATTTTCTAAGTGGGTCATGGGATTTTGTTTTGGATTTGCGTGAGTGAGAGGAGAATTTCAATGAGGAATCCCCCAAGAAGTTGGTAATTCATTGATTAGAGTTGTTTACCTTATTGGCTGTCTGTCAAGCACCCGCTTTGGCCTGATTAATCCTTAGACCTTTTGGTTCAGTGTGGTGTCTTTGAGCCTTGCAGCTAGCTCTGCATTCCTTACCTGTCTCCCTACCTGGCCCAGACATGGTTTGAAAATGGAGCCTGTGGGATTCAGTGGTCCAGACTGGTACGAAGCCTTTGATTTGGGGGCCCAAGAAGGTTTTCTTCACTGTACTAAGATGGCTGAACTGTTCCTCCAGAAGGAGGTCTTGGGATGCTGGAGGTGACTGAATTGGAGAGGGAAAGGAAGGATGGAATGTATCCTGAGTACACAGACCCCTGCAGGGAATTGTTTAGCACAATGAGTCACCACATATTTTTGAAGACATAGTTTGTGCCTACTAGTGTGCTAACAGGTGTGGGAAATATAAAAGAAGCATCAGAGAAGGTACCTACACATGAAGCAGCCAAGGCTGATTGTGAAGTTAGACTGTGCTAGAGGGTGTGAAAACCCCAGGGTCACTCTGAAGGCGAAGTTTCAATGCACTTACACAGACAAAGTCACAAGATTTATTAGTAGCATATCCCAGAAATGGGGGTGGAAGGGCAGCCCTCCATCCCAGGTCCCAAGCAAGCAGGGATGGAGAGGAGGGTGACAAGCACCTATTACTTAGGAGGTGGATGGGGTGGAGGCCACTGGCTTTCCTTGGGCTCAGCTCTAAGGGGTTATTTTAAAAGGTGCCCCAGGAGAAATCTTGCCATTTGCAACAACGTGGATGGACCTAGAGGGTATTATGCTCAGTGAAATAAGCCAGGTGGAGAAAGACAAATACCATATGATTTCACTTATATGTGAAATATAAATACAAAGCAAAACAGAATGAACAAAACAGCAGTAGAGAGACCCTGAGAAGTGATTGGCGGTTACCAAGGGGGAGGTATTGTGGGTGGGTGGGAAGGGGGAGGGGGATAAACAGATGCAGAATCTCAATCACAATATAAGTTGGTCATGCAGATAGTAATACAGCAGGGAGAATATAGCCAATGATTCTGTACCATCTTCCTAGGTTGACAGATAGTAACTGCACTAGTAGGGGTGAGGATTTAATAATATTGTAACTGTTGAACCACTGTGTTGTATATTTGAAACCAATATAAGATTGTATATGAACAATACTTCAATAAAAAAAAAAAGGTGTCCCAGGAAAAGCAAAGTGGAAACTTGTGGCAGGAATCCTATGCTCAGGTCCTTATCTAAATGGCCAGTCTCTGTGAGCAGGGCTGTCACACTGCAAAATGCCCAGGCAGCAGTTCAGAATAGCTGTTTTCTCACCACGTGGGCCTTCTGCAGAGGAACTTGTACTGCTGGGCACTCTCCAACATCTAGCAGCATCTAGGACTTAGAGAGGGAGAGACCATTGTAGCCCCCGTTGGTAAGGAAGGCGATGGAGCTGATCTTGCAGGGAGCAGAGGACACAGAAAAGGTGGAAGTGGGGTGTGGCCCGGAGGAAAACCACGTGACCCAAACGAAAGCGGCAGGGCGGGGGTGGGGTGTGGAGCAGCAAGCGTGTTCATTGGATTGAAGGCGGAAATGACAGTGCCAGTCCCGGCCGAGTGTACTCAGCTGCGGTGTGTTCAGGCAGCCATTCCTGCATCCTGGGCAGGAAGAAATCAGTGCTGTGGTTAAGGAGGTATTCGTCGGGAGAAATGTGTAGGAGGGATCTGGGAACAAGGAAATCTAGGATTCCAGGACCTGACATATGCAAGGATTATTATATTAGTTATTTTCTTTAATTATTATTTTTCTGTATGTATTTTTGGAGCAACTAATACATGCACATGGTTCAAAATCCAAAAAGTACAGAAGATACACACATAGTGAAATAACTGCCTTCCACCCTTGTCCTGCAGCCACCCACCTTTCCTCCTAGAGGCAAAGTTACTACTTCATTGGGTATAATTCCGGAAATAGTCTGCAGAAACAAATATGTTTTTAAAAATACAATCGGTAAAATAGTGTACATGCTCTACCTTTTGTTTTTTACACTTAATGTATCATGAAGATTGTTCCATATTGTCCCTAAAGCACCTTCTTATTCTTCTTTATGGCTATATATGTGTCATTGAGTAGGTGTGCTTTAATTCGATTAGTCCCTTAGTGGACATCCAGAGTTTTTCTAGCCTTTTGCAGTTATAAACAGTGGCAACATGAATGATGCTGTAAGCATGTCATTCAGCACATGGATGACTGTATCTGTTGGATGAATTCCTGAAAAGCAGTAGCAGGCCCAAAATGTACCAGTATGTATAGTTTTTTCGGGTATTGTCAAGCTATAGAGGTGGTAGCAATTTACATTTCAGTGTGTTTTAACACATGGCACTCTAGCCAGCCCAGTATGCTATCACACTTTTTGGTCTTTGATAATATAAGTGAAAGATGTTATCGCAGAGTAGTTTTATTTGACATTTCTCCTAAGTAAGGTTGAGCATTTTTTCATGTGTATAAGAATTATTTGTTTCCTTTTGTATAAATGGTCCATAACCATGCCCATTTTTCTACTGGGTTGTTTCTAAATTTTTCCCTTACTAAGTTGTAAGATTTTTTTTTTAAACATGTTAGGAAAATTAATCCTGTATTGGTGATATTTGTGAAAAATTGGTCAAGTGGTTTTTTTAAACTCTAATAGGGAAAAAGTTTGTCTGAGTAGAAAGACCAAAAGTAAGAAAACTGCCTCACTGAACTTCACTGACCCAGAGCCCTGAGGCCTGTAGCAGAGCCAAGAAATCTGTATAAGATTTTTGTGATAACATTAATTAAGCATTTTGCAGTTTTTCTTAAAACTAGATTAAACATAAACTTTTCCTTACATTGTTCTTGGTAGTTGACTTCTCGGGAGTTCATGCATTTTCTGTGTGTAGTATTGGGAACAGGTGCAGCATTACAGCTGTTGTCTTTGGGGGACTGATGCATGCCCAGAAGACTGACCCTGGCTTGTCGCACAGGTTGGAAACATGTGTGCTGGGCACTCTCCAATATCTAGTAAGGACCACAGTGCTCTTCTGGCTTTCCGAGGGATTCCCGTACGTATCACCTACACCCCAGTACCCCCCGCCAATACAAGCTTTTGTTGCATGCTGCCAGACACCAGGGATGAAGGGTGGCACAGGCCCTGCCCTCCAGGAGCTCATGCTTAGAGGTGGGAGGTGTGGGGCACAAATGTGCAACGACCTCTGTCTAATGAGGTAGTTGCTGCAGTGAAGTGGAATATGCAGTGTGGTGATAAAACAAGAGGGACAGCGGCCTCAGTTGAGTTGTGCATTATTGTTTACTATTCAAGGACAGCATGCACTCGTGCCCACATTGCCCAACTTCTACACCATAATTGGAGTTTTCCATGTGCTTCTATTTAAGACTGGCTTTGATCAACCCATCAAGGAAGACCAGATCCTTCTGGCCTTCAGTGTCAAGGATATTCAATACAGGGGGTGGGACGTGTTTGCATGGATGAGGGATGTAGACGCTGTCCTCACACTAAAGGTCAGCTGTCCTTGTAGATCTCAGAGTTGAAGAACAATGGCATCCTCCGGGCCCTGACAGCAGAAGCTACTGGATGGGAGCCAGATGGTAAGGTCCCCTCTGGGCCCCTACAGCTGGGGTGGGATCCAAGGCACAGTCCCCGTGGATCTACTTTCTCATCATCTGAATTTCTTTCACCATTTATCCTATAGAATTTTACAGATTTATCATACTTAAAGGAAAATTAGAATCCACACTGGATTAGAAGTCAAAAGACCTGAGTTCTAATCTAGCTCTACTAGCCCTGCTAGTAGCTTACTGTGTGCCTCTGAGCAAATTGTATAATCTCTGTGTCTACAGTGGAAATACTAATGCCTCCTTTATCCTCAAAGGGGTATTATGATAGTGAAATACAACAGTCTATGTGAAAAAACTTTGGAAGATATCCTATCATATCTGCTTTACATGCCTCTTTCCTATACTGTATTTAAAGCTTACTCCACTTGCTAATTTTTTACACAGAAAGTCACACTCACCAGTTCAGAAACACGAGTTCTGGAGTCAAATGTCTCTGGTTTAAAGCCTGGTTCTCTCTCTCCCAGCTACATGACCTTGAGCAAGACCCTTAACCTTTCTAACCGTCACCCTCTTCATCTATGAAGCAGGTATCATATGAGAACCAATATAATGGGAATTCTATAAGGATTAGATGAATTAATGTAGAGTGGTCAGCACACAGAATGTAACTCACAGTGCATACTCATTAGTGTGTATTGTTATCTTTAAATTCTGCACTCTGCAAATGTGATCTCCAAAAATTCAGGGCTTCTTAAAAATATCCCAATGTAGAAAAGTTATTAAGTCTGTGAGTTTCTTTCAATGGAATTTTGTCTTTACTGTGTGATGACAAGCCTAACGTTTGTTAGAGATGTTGCCTTAAATGCCACTTTATATTTCAGTGCACCTGGCATATATGTGCCAGATATTTTTAAGCCTCTTAAGCAATTACAGTTTTTTCAGACTGCTCCCAACTAATTTAAATTAATAGGCTGACCGGATCAGCAATGCTCTTTACTATGTAAGTAGAAGGAAGCCTAAAAAAGGAGGCAGTTGAAAAGAGGAAAAAGACAAAGAACTAACTAATGTGTATTGCATTTATTATCCTGAAAATTAGTATTTTGCCTCCGTTTTCTTTTGTTAATCAAAACAAATTAGTATTTTTTGGCAAGATCATCTTCATATATAGGGAGAGTCTACCCGATTCCAAGAAGAAAGGGAAGCGATACTCTTATGTGGTTTGAGCATTTGTCTCCAGTTTTTAGGTCACAGATTACAATTGCTAGTTGAGACCTTACACTTTCTGTTGACTAACCTGCTGTCACAGCAAATTTCCACACTGTTGCTGGTAACAGGTCTGCTCCTGGCTCATGACCTTTGGTCATGTTGTTTGTAGGCAAGGGTGTGTGGTGTGAAAGATTAGTCAAGTTGCTTGCGATAAGGATCTGAGGGGTGGAAAGTCCAGAGGCTGGGCAGGTGAGGGGGTGCAGGAAGGATAGCCCCTTCAGTGCTGTGAGCTGCTCCCCTCTTCTCTTCTCGCTCAACTGCTTTGGCCCCCCTTTGATATCCGAAAGGTCCAGCATGCTGGCAGTGAGTTTTATTTTCTTCACCATCCAAGTACTCTGTATTCTGTTGAAGTTGTCTAGCTTGGAAGCCCTGAGGCTCTGTGTCTGCTACCCCAGATGGGAGCTGGCAAGACTGAATTTCCTCGAAGCCCAGACACTCAGGACCCTGGGCCCATCTTACCTGTTACCACTGTCTGCCACCCTGCCGGACCCAAGTCCTTGACTGTGTCAGTAGTACTAATGAACATGTACTGAGTACTTACCTTTGGGCCACATACTCCCCTAAGAAGCTGAAGAGTTACAGCATCCGTAACAGTCCCATGAGTGATTGCAGATGGTTAAGTAACCTATCCAAAGAAAACAGTCAGGCAGGGATGAAATATTCAAGATCCTGTGGCTCTAGAGTGTGCTTTTAGCAACTACCCTCTTTGCTTCCCAGCAGCTTTCTCTTTTTCATTATCCATTAGTGTTTTGAGTTTGGGGCAGCATTTTATTTAATTTGCAAGTATAATTTCAAAACAGTTTATTGTCCTATGATGTCCCCAGCCAAGATGGCAAAGCAGAAAGGAGCTGTCGTAAACCACTCTCACTGCAGAGGCTGTAGGGGGGCCAGCATTTTTGGTATTGAAGTGAAGGCTCTCCACCCATCCTGTTATTTGTTGACACCCTCTATAGCAAATCAGAGAGGTCAGTGTGGGACACACCACTGGCAATTTGGGCTAGAGGTTGACGGCTGTGGTTTGGGGAAAAAGGCTGTGGTGGCTGCAGAAGACATGGCTTTCCTCTGCTTTTTCCCCCTTGTACTCCGCTTTCCTTCATTCATCAAATATTCATTGAACACCTCTCATGTCAGGCACAGTGCTAGGTTCTGGAGAGCCCTGCCTTCATGGAGCCCCCCGCAAAATAGGGAGACAGTTACAACACTGTGATAAGCACTGGGTGTCAGGGTCTCTCAGAGGAATGGCTCCTCATCCAGACAAATGAGGTCAGAGAAGACATCCAGATGAGGGTGATGTCAGAGTTAGCTGGAGGAGGAGGAGCCCCAGAATGGAGCAGGCCTGCAGGCGAGAGCACCCGGCCTGCTGCCTGGCAGCAGAGGGAGAGCAGCTGTGTGAAGGCACTGGAGGTGGGAGGTGTAGGGGGCTTCCCGTGGCCCTGCCTGCCCAAGGGCAGGGCTAGAGAGGTCAGAGGGATCCATCCTGTGCTAAAGAGTTTGGTTGTGAGAATATGTGCTAAAGCGTTTGGTTGTGAGAATTATGGAGAATACCTGGAGGGTTTGAGCATGGGGGTAACATCAGTTCTGCCTTTTCAAAAGCTCACTGTAGAAGAGGGTATCTGAGGGCAAAAACCCACAGCAGGCAGACAAGTCTAGGGGCTGCGACAGTGGTCCAGGCACACCTGTGCCCCAGAGGGTCTCCTTTTCTCACTCTTGCAGTTGTGAGTACAGAGGTGCTCAGAGCGCAGGAAGAATGGGAAGCTGTGGACAACGTCCAGCCAGAGACAGGTAACTGCAGGCGTGACATTCTCTCCACATAGCCTGGCTGCTGTTACAGGCCCTGTCCACCGTGTGGCTCATGTGCCTGTGACTCTGGGGTTAGGAGACAGAATTCCCAAGTGTTCTCATGTTAGCTATGTGACATAGAATGAATTCTCTTTTCCAAAGCCAAAGATAATGACATTCTAACTCTGGGGGGAATGGAAATGAACACCGTGGGGAAAGGGCCTCCTTCTACCCAGCCCTGAGAGAAGACAGGGAGGACCATGGTCAGGATCAGCTTCTGCTGGGCCATGAGGCTGGGCAGAAGCATGGAGGCAGGCAGCCAGGGCCCCATGTAAGGTTGAGCAGGTTGCTTGCTTGTACACACAAGTCCCTGGAAATGGGGGCTGAAGCCCCCCTGCGGGAAGGCTCTGAGGCCTGGGTAAAAATGACCTCATGCCCCTACTGAGAGTTTTGGATGGAGCTACAGGAGGGTAAAACTAGGATCCTGGCTAGCCTGAGCCCCACTTGAGCTCCTGGAGAGATGTAGCGGTGGACTGCATCAGCCATCACCTACATTGCTACCCGCTAAGTTAATCCCCTGTGAACTATCGCAAAGGATGGAGAGGGAGTCATTCATATCAGGGTGTAAGAAGGAGTAAAGTTGAAACTAGGAAAGGCCCCTAAGCAAACCTTGGCACACTCCTCCATAGGCACCTACCCAGGCAGTGAATTGCCCACACAGCTGAGTGGAAGTTAGGGAGCCCTGCAGGGCAGGTCTACCCCTACGCACTGCAGAGGTTGGCCAAGCAAGCCTCAGAATGGCCTGGGCTTAAAAGGGAGAGGGCCCAGCAGGGAATGCCAGCCCCCTGCGAGGGGTTTGGCTATAGCTGCAGGTGTTTGGTGTTTGCAGCTGAAAGCCAGCCCTTGGCTTAGAGGTGACAACCAGGAGGCACTCAGTCAATGTTCTGTGACAGTGTGACTACCATTACAAATGATGGAGTGTCTTCTCTTTTGCCACAGGAAGCCAGGTCAGCTCAGGTGGGCCTGGGCAGCTGGTCTCCTTCAGTGAGGCCCTGCAACATTTCCAGACTGTGGACCTCTCCTCCTTCAAGGTATGACAGTAGGGAAGTTTAGGTTCTCAAGCAAAGGCATCTTCTTCCCAGGAGCCACGTTTCTATAGGACACTGGGCAAGCAAGATGGAAGCTTCCAGTTGAGGGCCCTATCTCACCTAAAACATTGAGGAACATGGGTAGCTAAGAACCCATACCTCATGCAAGGCCCCAGTGGCCTTTTCAAGACTGGGCCCTCAGAACTCGTGTGGTCCTGACATACTGAGGTCTGTGTGGCTGCTCCCTCCTCTTCCCTCTTAGGGATGGGCAGGTCTGGCATTAGATGCTGCATAGTCCTTTAGGAAGCAAAGCATCCTGTCCAAAGAGCTGAGTGATTCAAGGCTATTGTGGGAAAATCTTCCATTTCCTCAAGTCACCAAAAGTTATTTGAAAATTTCGAAATATGTGGAGTCGGAAAAATAAAGGATGTTGAGGAGAATAAAAGCTGGCAGGCTTTCTCAAGAATCGTATTATCTTGAATGACCAAGAATAAATTTAGAGGAATGTGATTTCAGATTTTTAAACTAAAACCTGGCACAGGAGAGAGAGGCTGAAAAGATAGGACTCAGGACCCATAGAGCCAGAAACTACCAAAACCAGAAAGTTCAAAGACCTGTAGCAGTGGCTCTGAGCAATGAAAAGTCAGCCTGGTCTGGTTTAGGAAGTGCTCGTTGTGTATGGACAGCAGGCCCCAGGCACCCCTCAGAGGTATCCAGCCCAAAACCAGTCCCCACGCAGCTCCCCTCCCCACTGGCTCTCGCATCCTGGAGGTGGAGAGGGCTGCTAGGTTTTATCGTTTATGTCCTTGACAGAGAGAGACAGAGACAGACATACAAAAGGAGCAGCAACCTTGCTGGGCAAACTGGCCTTACTTTTGTAGACCACAGGGGCAGGTCCCTGCAGCCCACCATCTCTAGCCTCCTTGGAGGCAGTGGAATAGCTAGTTCTGGAACAGCCCAGAGGACCAGATGCAGACAATTGGCTATGCCTTTCTACTTACAAAGAACTTGGAGATGGCCTCCAGAGATTCAGCAGGTGCTTCCCCACTTCTGCCCCTTTCCTCTGCCCCAGAGACCAGTTAGTTGGGGGGAAACTACTTCTTTCTGCAAGAACGGTGTCTGTGCTGAGCCTGATGGTAAATTCATTAAGGCAAGTGAACCCATTACTCTGCCCATTGCCTGCAACTTCCTCCCCAGGAAAGAATCCAGCCAACTATTCGAAGGACTGGGCTCGCAGCCCTCCGGCACTGCCTCTTCGGGCCTCCAAAACTCCACCAGGGCCTCCGTGAAGAAAGAGACTTGGTCCTGACCATTGCTCAGTGTGAGTGCACGAGTGCTGCCACAAGGCAGGCTCTGTATATATGTGGTCAGGCAGAGGGCACAATTTGCCCAGTCTGGTGCTCAGGTTAAGCCAGGGGTCTTGCGTGTGCCACGCTGAGGGGGGAGAGTTTGAGCTGAGGGGCAAAAGTGTGGGAGAACAGGGTGTCTTGAGCACAATGCAGATGTATCTTGGCTGAACCATTCTCCGAGGAGCACTCTGAACAGAGAGCATGGGTGTGTTTTGGGTCAGGTGGCCTGGATAGCCAAGACCCAATGCATGGCCGAGTCCTCCAGACCATCTACAAGAAGCTGACTGGCTCCAGATTTGACTGTGCCCTCCACGGAGACCACTGGGAGGATCTGGGCTTTCAGGGTAAGAGAGAGGAATGGTTCATCTTCTTTTCCTTGACCCTTGATTCCTAGAGTGAGAGCCTAGATCGTCTTCTGGTCATGCCAGCTCCAGGAGATCTGGGGAAAGCATTCCAGGAAGAGGGTGCAGCAAATGCAAAGGCCCTGAGGTGGAGCATGCTCACCCTGCTTGGGAAATAGCAAGGAGTGTGGCTGAAGTGGAGTGAGCAGACAAAAGTTCACCTGCAACCTTGCAGGCCATTGTAAAACACTTACTGTACAGTGAGGTGGAAAGCACTAGAGTAATGTGATTTGGAATCTAGTTTCTTATTTTTTTTCTTTTAATACTAATGAAAAATTCTTTATATTATTTTTTTGAGTGAGAAAATGGTTCACCTGTTTTTGGATTGTACTACTTTTTCATAGTTTTTGAGTGAAAAAAATATAGAATAAAAAAATAAAATTTTATGTACGTGTAATTAATTGGGAGTCTTTGGGTATTGACAATATGTTTTTGAGCCCCTTTATCATCTCACATCTATAGTACAATTGTCTTAAATAATGTCTCTACATACTTTGAGGATCTCATCAGTGGGTTTTTTTTGTTGTTTTTTCTTTGGTATCATTAATCTACAATTACATGTGCAACATTATAGTTATTAAACTCCCCACTTCACACATCAGTGTTTTTATTTCAACCATCAAACAATTATAAAAACTGAAGAGAAGAAGCATTCTGTTGTATTTATCCATATGTTTACTTTCTATTGTTCTTCCTTTCTGATATTCCAAGATTCCTTCTTTTATCATTTCCTGCTTTAAGAACTTCCTTTAGCCATTTTCAAAGGTAGGTCTTCTTGTGATAAATTGTCTTAGTTTTCCTTCATCTGAGAATGTCTTGATTTCCCCTTCATTCCTGAAGGATAATTTCTCTGGATATAGAACTCCAGGTTGATAGTTCTTTTCTTTCCACACTTGAAAAATGTGCCATACCCATCAGGCCTCCATGACTTCTGATGGGAAGTCAGCTGTGCTTTGAGTTATTTCTCTCTGGCAGGTAAGGGGTTGTTTTTCTCTCTGCTTTCAAGACCTTTTTAGTTTGTGGGAATTCACCTACGATGTGTCTTACTGGGGATTTCTTTGGGCTTATGCTATTTGGGGTTTGCTCAGGACCTTGCATCTGTAGGTGTATATCTTTTGCCAAGTTTGGTAAGTTTTCAGCCATTATTCCAGTACTTTTTCCAGCCCCACACTTTCCCCTCTCTGTGGGGCTCTGATGACAAAGGCTAGACTTTGTGTCATTGTTACACAGGCCTCAGAGGCTCTGCTCATTTTATGTTTGATCTCTGTTACGGCTCACCAATCTCCAAGGCACTGCTCATTTTGGTTTTCTTTTCTCTCTGTTGTTCAACAGATCAGATCATTTCTGTTGTTCCAACTTCAAGTTCACTGATTTTTCCTGTTTTCTCTGTTCTGCTGTCAAGCCCATCCAGTGGGTTTTTAATTTTAGTTATTATATCTTTTAGTTCTAAATTTTCTATTTGGTTCTTTGTATCTGGCGTTTCTTTACTGAGGCTGATGTTCATCTTTTTCAGAGTGTGTTTGTAGTTGCTCATCAAAGGTGTTTCTATGGCAACTAGTAAGGTTTTCTGTCGTTGCTGCAACAAATCAACACAAATTTAGTGGCTTAAAAAAGCACAAACGTACTATCGTACAGATCTGTGATTCAGAAGTCTAACATAGGTCTCTCTGGAGTAAGATCGGCCTGGTAGCCAGGCTGCATTCCTTCTTGGAGGAGCTAGTAAAGAATCCATTTCCTTCCCTTTTCCACTTTCTCCAGATCCCCCGCATTTCTCCTTCAAGGCTAGGAGCATAGCATCTCTCTGAGCCTGATTCTGCCCTCACATCTTTCTCTAGTTCTGTTTCTTCTGCCTCCCTTTTTCAATTCTCAAGTCTCTTCTGGTTATATTGGTCCCATCCATATAATCCAGGATAATCTCCCTGTTTATTAGCAACCTCAATCCTACCTATAATCCTAGTTCCCCCTTGCTATGCAACGTAACGTTTTCATGGGTTCTGGGGATTAGGACAAGAGCACCTTTGGTGAGAGCATTATTTTGTCTACAACAGCTGCTTTTAAATCCCTGTCAAATTCTGTGTTAGCTTAGTGTTGCTATTTACTGGTCGTCTTTTCTCATTCAAGCTGATTTTCCTGGTTCCTGGTGTAACAGATTTTTTATGATATCCTTGACATTTTGAGTATTGTATAATGACACTCTAGACCTTCTTTAAATCTTCTATTTTAGCAGGCCTCCTCTGACACCGAGCCAGTGGCGTAAGGGGGATGTCACCTTGTTACTGCCTGGTTGGGGTGGAAATCCTAGTGGCCCATCCGGCCTCCACTGATACCACCAGCTGGGAGGGGCAAGCACGCCTCATTACTGTTCTCTTCTTGCCTCCACGAACATCATGGGAGGCAGGGGGCTCCTTAGCACCAGGGAAGAATAAAAGTCCCAGCTCCCTGCTTCTCTGACACTGCCCTAACAAAGCCAAGGGTCACCTCATTACAGCCAGGGAGGGGTGGAAGTCCAGGCTCCCCACTTGGCCTATGATAAAGGTAAAGTCCCTGAAGCTCACAGGAACAGGGGCTTCCGTAAGCATCACTCACTATTACCCCTGATTTCCCTGTGGTTTCTGTTGCAGGAACAAACCCAGCCACAGACCTGAGAGGAGCAGGCTTCCTGGCCCTCCTGCATCTGCTGTACCTGGTGATGGACTCAAAGACCTTGCTGATGGCACAGGAGATTTTCCGCCTGTCCCATCATCATATCCAGGTAGGGCTTTGGTGGGAAGTCAGAAGAGAGGGCTGTGGAGCTAGGACATGGGCACAGCTGTCCTGAGCAGCCAGGAGGGCTTCACAGATAGTATCTTTAGTTGCTGAAGGTTCTCAGGACAACTGAGGCAAACCAGGAATGGGCTTCCCCTGTCAGCCTGGCCTGCACTGGAACCTGAGCTCCACCACTCATTAGCATGTGTCTCAGGCAAGTGCCTCAGCTCCTAAGGGCCTTGCTTTTCTCATCTGTGGAATGGAAATCATGGAAACTTCAGCTTCATGGTTGGGAAAATGAAGTGAGCTAATGTACAGAAGCACTGGGGGCACATCTGTGACGTTAGTGCTGCACCTCACCTTGCACAGGATGGGTATGTTCTGTGACCCCGAAGGAGCAGTTAGCCTTATGTGCCCCAGAGGAGGAGATCTGCCCCCAAGAGTCAGGTGACACAGACTTATGGACAGGCCAGAAGTGGCTTCTGCAGCCCTTGGTTTCTGGCCAGGCCTGCTTTCTAGGGTTGGGTCTGATGGTTTCCTGGGCAGTAAAAGGTGGTAATCCAACCATTTTAGAGAACAGATTGGACCTGTTTCCTGCTATTTGTCTATCTCAGATTCATGGGACCTGGAATTCATTCATTAACAAATATTCAGCATTTCCTGTGCTAGGTAGTGTCCTTGGGGCTTGGAATACCTCAGTGAACAAAGCAAAGGTCCCTGTAGCACTGAAGACAAGCCAGTAAGCACGACAAATAAATCAAGTATAGAGTATGTTAGAAGGTGGTAAGTGCTGAGGGAAAAGAACAAGTAGGGGAAGGTTAGGAGAATGTGGGAGGAGCTCCCAGTACTTTATGGGATGGTCAGGGTGGCTCTCGTGAGAGGGTGAGACTTAAACCAGGCCTTGAAGGAGTGAGGATGTTGGTGAACTGGAATCTGGGGGAAGAGTGTTCCACACAGGGGGAGCAGGTAGAGCAAAGGTCCTGAGGAAGGAGTGTGCCCGGCACAGAAGGAACAGCAAGGATGCCAGCTGGAGCAGAAGGAGCACAGGTGGGTGTTACTAAAGGAGGTCATGGGGATGACAGGGACCAGAGGGCATAGGGCCTGTTGGCTATGTAAGGACTTCTGATTTACTCTGAGTAAAACGAGGGTTTTCAGCAACCGGAGTACTTGATCCAACCTAACATTTTTAAATGGATCCTACCAGCCGCTAGGTTGAGAAAAGTCTATAGCAAGAGCTTTTTTTATGATCAAGTTAGAGATGATAGTGGTTTGGACCAAGGTATGTTCAGAGGAGGCAGTGTGAAGTGGTCAGATTCTGAATGTAGAATCCCAAACGTACGCGTCTAAGCGAGCAGAGCCAGCACGTTTTCCTGACGGAGTGGGCGTGCGTGTACAGAAAGAAGGGCAGGCAATGATGATTTTTAGCCTGAGCAACTGGAAAGATAGGAGTGGCCATCAACCAAAATGAAAAAGGAAGAGCAGTTCAGGGGGTCCAGTCGGCCATCCACGGTCTGACTGAGGTCACGCCACGGCCCTCTCCATGCCTCATCGGGCGCACGCAGTGTCAGCACGGCGTGCTTCTGGGGAGGTTAACCCTGATCCTGTGCTTAAGTTGATGCCTGCCGGGTTTCTCCCCTGTAAAATTACTACTTTTCCCTTTGTATTTGGAACTATCTCAGGGAAGACTCTTTGAGACCTTGTAAATATCCTGTTTCTCCTCGAACTCTTTTCTAATGGTGATTTTCTGTTTCCCTCATTCCTCCTACATTTATTAATTGGAATTCTTCTGTAAGAAACAATTTCCTATGCTCATCTGTTTATTTATTAAGTTACTTTTTATATCAGTATGGACTCATGGATATTTATTTTATTCTGTGGGTTATCACCCAATACTATCACTATTACGTTGCTCAAACTCTTCCAGCTTCGGCCATTTTAGGAGTTCTTTCAGGTGAGCACCTGCCTGTTCAACATGCACGGTCCTTTTTTTAGCACTTTTTTACTTCCTAGACACCAAAAGATATTCTAGCTTCATCTTGTATTTTCCCTGTATGATTCCCAGCCTTGGAAGCAACCACTTCTCCAAGGAGCTCTTGTTCCTTTAATTGCAGAATGATATTTAGAAACCAAGATCTGAGTGCCAGGGGTTCTTGCTGCTCCTAAGAGCTCACTGCTTCCAGGCCGCAGTGGGCGGAGCACAGAGTATGTATGTGTCACTGGTTGGCTCCTGACTCTGATAGGAGAGGTCTTCAGTGGGGAGCAGGCAGCCCCAGCCAGGGAATGTGCTTTGAAGCTGCCTGAGGGAGAGGAGCCTGAGAATGAATGGCTGAAGTTCAGACCTGCCACATGTAATCAGATCATTTTATCTTAGAGGGCAGAAGTCAGTCAAGCAGGCTGAGTCGCCAGAGCAGACTGACACGGTAACAGTGTTGTTGCCCATGTTACCTCATTCTTACCACCTCTTTGTCCTTTGCTTGTGAGAAAATAATCCCAACCCTGTAGAGTTATTCTGAGTTGGAGATAAGCATTAGTCATTCAGTGAGTGTTAGTTATCAAAGTAACTGCTGGTTTCCTTGAGTAAGAATACATTTTATACATCTTATATGTAATACATACATACATAAATACAGCTTAGGTTTTTTTAAATCAGTTGAATACATATGTGTGTGCATGTGTGCATGCTCACACTCTTGCACACACACACGCTCATACTCATATTAATAAGGTAGATCCCTTTTTGAATCCAAAACTTCTTGAATATAAAGCAAATAATCATACAGTTCCTGCCACCTGGGCAGTTTTTCATTGCTGACATTTCCTGAAAACCTCTGGATCTTTTTGGTAGAAACCCATTAAATCTTAAAGCTTCACACATGCCTGTCTGTTCCAGGAAACTCTGGAGGCAAGAGTGGAACTTAAGTATCTGGTCTTGAGATATATCAGGACACCCATGTTGAGAATGTGGACATATTCCGTGGTCTTCATGATGCAGGGAGGCATGTCCGGGTCAAGTGTGAGAACTGTCCAGTTAGCTTGTGAATGGGTGCGGCCTCTGGCCACAACACTTTGTCCTAACAGCCTCCCAGAAGTTGAGCAGTGCTTCAGCAATCACTGGTCCAGCCCCTCGTCTTAGAGGTAGGGACCTGGAAATCTGGAGAAGGGAAGCGGCTTGCCCAAGTATGGTATTTCCCATAAATCACCTCTGACCTCAGAGCCTCCCCTGTGATTTAGGAAGGCCCTTTTTTAGGACTTGGCTGCAGAAGTATGGAAGCCAAGGTAGAGGGTTATTGCCACCTCAGATGCCCTCATTTGTTTCCAAGGAGGGGCTTGACCAAGGGGAGGGAGCCAGCCCATGCAGCTCTCTGAGGAAGAGGAGCTCAGGCGGAGGAAGGACAGAGGGGAAGGACTGGGTACTTGGTCATCACAGACCCAGACTGACCACCTGACCAATCTGCTTCTCATCCCTTCACCCGCCAGCCTTTGTGGAATTTACTGGGATTTATACGTACTACACAGTATGCATGTCAGAAACAAAGAAGGAACACCAACTTAATATGATAAAATAAGAGGGCTGATGCAGGTATCAGGTGACTGCGTGCTAGCTCCGTCTGCACTATTGCCACTTAGCCATGCTATTAGGCAAGTCACTTAACACCTCTGGGTTTGCTTTTCTATGAAATAAGGGATTCAGCCTAATAATTCAAAAGTCCCTTCCAGCTTTATTTTATAATTCCTTGAACTATAAGTAATTCCAAGGTTTTAAAGTAAAACTTGCCCTTAAGCCCTCGTGTATCTTGAAAACACACAGGTTTTCATGTGCCAGATCAGAGTAACAGCTGGGGGCCCAGCCCTGCCAGCAGCCAGCTGTGTTCTCTTGAGGAGAAAACTGAAGGTTCAGGTACCCCTGGCACATCCCACTGAAGGGGAATTGGCCAGAAACTACAAATACTGGGGGCTCCCAGGACTCCTGTGAGCCCCACCGCGTAGAAGCACCCGGGCTGCACTGGCCTGAGGAGGAGGAGTGCAGGGCACAGACACTCCGAGGTGCAGGGCGCCTCGGGCTGATTGCTGGTGGGCAAGGAAGCACCTTATTGTTTGTGTGTATACAATTTGTGTAGCTTTCTGTGCACCTGCCATCCATTACTTCCCTCCATCAACATGACGAGCATGCAAAGAGGTAGAGCAGAGATGTTCTATAAACCTCCATTTTCTAGCAAAAGAATGTGAGGATCGGAGAGGTAAATGCATCTAGGCAAAGCTGGGTAGATAGTAAGTGGTGAAACTGGGCCCAGGACCCACATCTCCTGGCAGCTAGCCTAGCAGTGGGCTCCTTACAACGGCAGTTCTCAGCCAGCAGCGCATTCGTCCCCTGGGTGGATGCAGATGCCCAGGCCCACCCCGAACTACTGAACTGGAATCTCAGGGGTGGGGCCATGTCAGCAGCAGCCACAAAAGATGATGCTGGCTTCCTGCTCAGTATTCAAAGGTGTTTAAACACAAACATGAGGCATAAAGAGAAGTGAAATTTTAAATGGGAACTCAGAAGTGGCCAGGCCTGATTTCCTCTGCTGTCTTTTAGCCAGCTCCCTGAACACAGCCTTGTGGTATATTTTACTCAAAGCAATACTTCTCAGACCCAAGGGGACTGTGGAAGGAAAGGAGACATTCAGATCTCAATTCGTTTTTCACTGCTTAGTGAGCTTTACAAGAATGTTCCTGAGAATAAATGAACACCAGGTTTAGACCCTGTTAATTATGTTGCTACCATATTCTTGGTCCCATATTTATTTTTAGACTGAAAAAAAAAGGAAGGGGCAATATTATACAAGTAAATATGATAATGAAGCAGGCAGTGCGTGAAGGTATAAATACACTGCTGCTGACTTCAGCTACCCATCTTGAGGCAAGGCTGATACTTAGAAACGTTTGTGAACAGCTTCTGAGGCTGGTGTTGTGCTTAGTATGTCTTATAGGTGATCTAAATTACTCCTCAGAGCAATTCTGTGGGGCAGGTTGTGGGATAATAGAAAATGTAAACTCTAGGTGACAAAACCTATCTCATAAAGTTTTGTAAAGATGAGTGACTTCACTCACCCAACATGGCACTTGTGCTGGGGTCCGCAGGACCAACCCCAGATTCGGTGATTCACTGGGAGGACTATAGGACTTGGCATGTAGTCGTACTCACAGCCATGACTGATTAAAAGCAAAATCAGGAAAAGGACAAGAATCCACAGGAGACCAGGAGCAAGCCCCCATGAGTCCTCTCCCAGCCGAGTCACACAGGATGCACTTATTCCTCCAGCATTTGAAGGGTGCAACACACAAAAGGTTGTCAGCCAGGGGAAGTCATTAGAGATGCAGTACTCAAGGTTTTTACTAGGGACTGATCATGCAGACACTGTCTAGCACATACCAAAATTCCAGAATCACAGAGGGAGAGCAGGTGTTCAGCATAAACCATATTGTTTGCACAAACAGTTTAGGCACAGTGAGTCATCTGAAGGGATTGGTGGGAACCCTCTCAACATCCACGTTCCCGTATGCTAGCCCTGGGCTGACCTTTAAGCAGCACCTTCCAAGAGTAGCAGTCTCAGGCCTGCTGTGTTGACTCTTTTCTGCAGAGCCCTCAAAATTTACTTCCTTTTTGATTTTAAGAGATGGAAAGCTGAGTCTCATAGAGTTTGGGTGGCCTCCCTAAGAACACACAGCAGGTGGCCAAGCCAAGATCTGGAATCCAGGTGTCACAAAAGACCCTGAGAAAAATCTTTGTGGAGTGAAAAGACCCTGTGCAATTCAGTGCTGTCAAATAGAACTTTCCTGCGATAACAAAATATTCTCTATCTGCACTGTCCAATAAATATCGTAGCTACTAAGCACATGTGGCCATATGACTAGTAGGACTGAGTTTTTAATTTTACTCAACTTTTAATTAATTTAAAAGTAAATCGTTCCATGTGGCTAATAGCTACCATGCTACCATACAGCACAATTCAACATCAGAATGTAATGGATTTTCTTCTCAGGTGAAGCAGATGGATAAACAGACCTTGGTTCTTCTTCTAAACTAGGGAATGCACTGATCTGTGTGTGCCTTTGAATGGTATCCTTGTGTATGTGCGACATCGGAAACTACCATGCAATATTTGCAAATTCCCTGGGAAGAGCCCCTTTTCGTTTGCTTGGCTTTTTGTTAGTAAAGAATAGGAAGGAATTGGGGGGGCATGGGGAGAGCTGTACAACTCAGAGAAGACAAGTAGTGACTCTATAGCATCTCACTACACTGATGGACAGTGACTGTAATGGGGTTGGTGGGGGGGACCTGATGAAAGGGGTAGTTTAATCACCATGGTATTGCCCATGTAATTGTAGATTAATGATACCAAAATAAATTATAAAAAAAAAAAAGAATAGGCAGGAACTTGCCCTTCCCAAAATAAAGCATTAAAGCAAACCCCACAGGGGATTCTGAGGCCCATCCTAGTGAAGCCCTTGCTGGGCCCCATGCTGCCTCCTCTCAGGAATTTGACCTGCACAGCAAGGTCTCGGGTCTCTGTCTCTGAGAGATGGGGTGTGCCAGCAAGTCAGTGCTTTATACCTGTTTGCACCTTTACTGCCTGTGTTTGGATGAAGTGTTTATGAGCAAATACCCAGATGCCTAGAGGAGACATTTTAAGAACCTATATAGAATTAGATAACTGAGTCTCACCCCTTGTGTTCATCTTAGTCCCAGGAGGTGTTGAGGTCCATGGGTGGCCCATGGGGGTGTCTGGAGATGGCCAAGGAAAGCTAATGGGTCGACATGTTGAAGAGGCTGGAGAACTAGCATGGACTGTGCACACCAGCTTTACAGTGAATTAACCTCAGTTGGAATCCTGGTTCTAATGCCTTAGGAAATTTCTTGAAGGCCACTGAGCCTGTCTTCTCATCTGTAAGATGGATGGGAAAGTGCTGTGAAAACTAAGTGTGGGCATCGATCATATCAGCTGCTGCCTCTGGGCTATGATTGCTGTTCCTGCCAGAGGGCCACGCTAGGTTGTGACAGGAGACAGAAGGCAAGAGCTTGGGTTGCCACTAACCTGGTATCCCCTTCGTTCCAGCAATTCCCCTTCTGTTTGATGTCTGTGAATATCACCCGCATCACAATCCAGGCCTTGAGGGAGGAGTGTCTGTCCAGGTGAGCCCCACTGCTTCCGCCCCCGCCAGCCGACAGCGGCCAGCAGCACCTGTTCCCCTCGCACTGCTGCCTCATTCTCATTGTCCCCGGCTCTCTTCCGTATCTGCTGGCTACTGGGGGACGCTGCCTGACAAAGTCCCCATGGGCTGGTCTCCTGGTCCATCTCTCCTCCAACCCCTGACCTCCGCTGTGAAGGCTGCCTGGGGAGTGGCTCCCCTGGGGGAAGAGGGCAGACAGTGCCCAGGCTGGCTTTGTTCAGGGCTGAGCAGATCACCTCCCTGTCCTGCAGGGAGTGTAATCGTCAGCAAAAGGTGATCCCCGTGGTGAACAGCTTCTATGCTGCCACTTTCCTCCGCCTTGCCCATGTCTGGAGGACGCAGCAGAAAACCATCTCAGACTCAGGCTTTGTCCTCAAAGGTATGCTTTTCTGGGGAGGCCTGGCTCCTGAACTCCAAGTTCAGGGGCCACAGACTGGTGGCTGATCTGGGCTGTAGTTCCCTCCCCCTTTCTCAAGTTCCGGCTTCCTGGAGTGCCCGTTGGCCCGCCCTCTGGAACCTGCCCGCTCTCCTTCTCTGGCATCACGCTCCTCCTTTTCTGTCCTTATACCTATGCTGACCATGTCTTCTGAATCAAAAGCTGGGCCCAACAGTGGGACTGCCTACTCAGAAGTTGAGATCGTCCTGGACTGGGTATCGTATGTGCTGCCTGTGCCGTACCTCGCTTCTCGGTCTCCACCTCTGGGGATCTGTCCATCTTGGAAGACTCCTTCACCTACCTCTCTTTCAGATCTGGGTTCGGGTGCTCCCGAGAGTGCGAGGCCCGGAGTGTTGTGCGGTCCAAAGCCCTCCCCAGGCTTTTCCTCCCCACTCCTCTCTGTTCCAGACTTGGAGGCGTTGGCTAAAAAGAGCCCGAGGACACTGCTCAAGACCCTGGATACCTACTTGGCCAGAGCATCGAAGGGACAGGCCTCCTTGTTGGGAGCACAGACGTGCTCTGGGCCACAAGCCCCTCACTCCAAAGATCTCACCTTCACCGGCGTGTGTGACTTACCATCACACTCACCCAAAGGCACACGGCTGATCTGACCAACCCGAGGCTGACCGGATGGAAAGACTGAAAGGCTGGGCCACATGGGCTTTCAGAGGGCACATGGCAACCATGTGAGGAGTCCCCTGGCTGGGCCGGGGCCCTTCCTGTCTTGGCAGAAGGGGTGTAGGAAGGTCCTCGGCCTGGCTGGCGAAGCCAAGGACCCTCACCCGCATGAGACATGAAGCACACGTAGACTGCCCCACTCCCCACAGACCTCCACAGCCGTACTCTGAGTGGGGGTCAGTTCACAGAGTCGGGTCCCAGGTAATCTCGAGGAGAGGGGAGGGAGGGGTCGTGAGGTCGGAGAGCCCCACCTGCATGTCCCATGTGTCCCCACAGTGAAGGCTGGTCCATGCAGAGGTGCCAGAATTCTGACTGGGCAGCAGCGTGTTAAGGCCTCTGGGTGCCCGTAGGACAGGGACTGGATGGGGACCCTCTAGTCAGAATTTGAAGGGAGAAGCAGTAATGGCGGCCAACGGGGCAGCATGAACCAACAAGCTTCAGCAGCGCCACCTTCCAGGAGCAGGGACCCTGGGAGCAATGTTGTCCCACCCACTCCTCCCAACCCTCCTCCTGCTGTTGATGTGGAGCCGGGCATGCGCTGGTGTCTCCGTTGCTGCCCATCCTAACCGCCCTTCTGCTGGGCTGCCCACCCCCAGCCCTGGAGGCCCGTCAAGGATGGTTTTTGGCCTGGTTGAGGGAAGGAGGAAAATCACACTCCAGCAATTTTTTGAATAAAGAACTGTTCCAGGTTCAGGGTCCCAAGTGTTTTTCTCCAGGACAAGCCTTGCACCTTCCTGGAGCCCCGTTGCTCCAGGGCCCAGCTGGACCAGGCAGAGTGAGCGCACTGGTCATGAGCGCCAGGACAGGAGGTTGCTCTGCTCTGGCTGGAGTCTTGCTGAGGTCACGTGATGTCCATCTTGCACTCACAGGCCCAGAAACTCCTTGCACACTTGAGCCAGAGGGTGAGGTGGCCGGGCTCTTAACAGTGACTCATATGAGGCGTCCACACTGGGGTTTCCTACCTTTGCTTCTGGGGAAGCTAGCCTCTCGCCCCATTTCCCCAGACCAGGGAATCCTGAGCTGGGGAGCAGGGAGCAAGCAAAAGCCCAACTATGCTGCTCTGTCCCCCATCCTCCCCCAAGGAGAGTCACGGAAGACCACTGTCTAGCACCGCAGGCCTCTGGGTCTGACCTGCTGGAGGTGGGGGACAGCAGATGGCTACCCAGGGATTGCAGAGAACTCCCCACCGCTGCCAGCAGGCGGGCTCGACCGTGGGGCTGGTAACACACTCTGCAGCCTGCCTTGTGTCATCCTTGCCCAGCCTGAACTATTCCTCTGTACACCTCACTCCCTGTAGTCCGGTGCTTAGCTGACCAGCAGAGGTGGCAGGGGGCTTGCTAGGCCTGGTGGAGCTGGGCCACAGAAAGGCCGCAGCTCAGTCTCTACTCTGAGAGGCAGGTGGAATGGCTCCTTCCCTGCAGATTCTTCTCACTCGCTCTGAGCCTGAAGGCTAACTCAGCAGACCTGACCAGGACTGCTCAGCCCACAGCACAGCCAGGGACCAGGCCCCAGGGCCTCTAGCTGGAGGGAAAGCCTGCAGCCCCTGTAGGAGCCTATGCTCCTGCGGCCCTCCTGTGTAATGTGTGCAGCTTTGAACCTGGGGAATCAGCAATAACAGCTCAGGGATATAACAAGCTGCAATCATACTGATGGACTGGTTGGGGGATGGGGTGTCTAAACCCTCCGAAAGTTGATATTAATCTTAATCTGTGCGTTTTTCTTGGGAAAAGCCTACCTAGGCCTCATGGGGAGACTTAAAATCTTCACAACCCCCAAAACATCAGAACCAGGGGTTTGGTGTGGCCCTTACTCTCTCCCCTTTTAAAAATCATCCCTGGCCCCTGCTGTTTGTGTAGGCTGCCCAGGGTAGCACAGTGCTGTCCGTGCAGGGGAGGGAGGGATGGGGGGAGATGTGCAACGGGGCTGGTTTTTCTGTGCTGCTTGACACAAAGTCAGTAAGATGAACCTGATCAGAATATCAGAGCTCAGAAGCCACAGAACCCTTAGGGCCCAGGGGTGAGGGTGGGTCAGGACAGCTGCAGCCCTGCCCGGCCTGGTGGACAGGGGTCCAGGTTCCCACAGCTCCCGCCCTGCTCTCGCCCACTGGGTCATGCCCTCCACGATGGGACCACTCGGGCTACTCCATTCTCCCCCTAGGTAGCTTTCTAGTTTCTTTGCCACCCCATTGTACAAAAAAGTGAAGTGAGGCCTAGACAAGAAAGAACAGCTTGCCCGGATGCAGCAGGCAGGGTGAAAACCAGTGCTGGTCCAGCGCTTCCCCACAGCCGCATGGCGGCCCTGGATGCACCAGCCTGACAGCGCAGTGCGCCTCGGGGGGGACGAGCCCGACTTCTGCACAGCGGCAAAAACTCATCCTCTCGATCAGCAAGCATGTCATTTGGAAGCTGCTCCACAATAGCTTATTAGGGCATCGGAGGAAATACTGGCTTGAATGGAGATGTATCTGGAACCTGTCTTCACAACCTTCTCCAGGTTGGGAATGTGAGACAACTGAAGCCCTGGCTGAAAGTTATCCTGGCGCCTGGCATTGTGCCACCTCCCTACCGGCTTCACAGCAGACCTGCCGGGCCTCTCTGCCTCAGTCACGCAAAGCCAGCTGCAGCCCCTTGGAGTTGGGGAGTTGTCACCTGGGTCCTACGCCACCCCAGCATGGGGCTAAGCCCAGGTGAACAGGTGGGAAAGGGAGAATTACCCCAGGGCAGGCAGCGCACACTGAGAGCGGGGACAGTGCTTGTCTCCTTTATTGAGCATCGCCGGGCGCCCCAGCACCGACCAGGCAGGCCGGCAGGCAGGGGCAGCAGGACGCCCGCCTTCATTGCCAGCTCTTGAAGAACTGCTTGAAGATGGGGCTCTCGTGGCCCTGGGACAGAATCTCCACCTGCAGGAACAGCAGGCGAGAAGTATGGCTCGCAAGGTGGCCACCTTCAGGGAAGGCTGGAGCCGTGGAGGAGGTGCTGGGCCCGGGCCGGAGCCCACATGCCGTCCAGGACAGGGATGCCCCTCCAGATAAGCCAGGAGATGAGAAAGAAGATTACAGGACATGGGCTGCAAAACAGACTGCCTCGAGGACTTAGGTGCACAGTTTGATAGATGCGCCAGTTACAAGTGAGCCTTATCGGCTCCCCCGGAATGGCCTGTGGAGCCGCCCTGCTGGGGTGAGCTGGGGTGAGCTGCGGACGATGGCCCAGAGAAGGCCCACAAGCCCTGCAAAGGCACACCCAGCTCTCTGGGCTCCCAGGGGAGTTGCTGCCTAAATTCCCTTAGAAAATATGTACATTTTGAAGGCTTGAGAAGGGCTTTCCCGCTGACCCAGGGTCTGGTAGGGAGGCCAGACTGTTCCTGACTGTGCCCACATCTTCCCTGTCCTGTTTGAGCTGAGGGGGCCCCAGGAAAAGCCCCGGGAGGAGGGCTCGGGGCTGGGCATCTCCTCACCTGAGTGTTTGGGGAGTACCGCATGCGCGAGATGAAGTCCTCAGCCACTTGGAGGGCCGCCTGCCGCTCCTTCTCGTTAGCTTTTTGCCCTGGATCATAGGAAGGAGATCATAAAAAAAGCAGGGACTCTCTAGCCCGCATCCCATTTTTCTTGAGGAAGTTTAAGAAGGTCCACAGACTAGCTGGCAACTTTTGAAATAAATGGATAGAAGGTGCTAAGCATGCTCAGGAGATCCTTGGGTTTGAAGTCAGCCCCTTGAAACTGCTCCCAACCTGGCAGCTCCAAGCTGGATGAAAACTCTCAGTGTCAATATCCTGCTTAGTCCAGGGGCCCTGGGATATTCAGGGAGAACTAGTCTTCTCCCTGCATGAGACGCTAAAGCCAGGGCCACCCTGGGACCCCTCACCTCTTGGTCTGTCAACTGTACTGTTTCCCAGTCATTAGCTGTAAACCTAATAGGACAAAAGGGTGTCATTCACTACAGCCTTACTCCCATAATGCCAGACAGGCCCATCTAGCCTATTGGTCATGCCAACTAAGGGCTTATAAAAAGGAAGATGGTACAGCCATCCGCTCCCTCCCGCAGGCAGTCTCTTTAACGCAAACTGTGCTCTGGTTTAAGGCATTTTCCAAGGACTCAATGCTGTGAACTGTAATTGGCTCTCGAGCCAGGCTATACAAACCCAGTTATCTACGGTGTACCTGAAATTAATGTGCCTTATCCTTCCTCTGTGATCTGACCAGCTACCAGCCAGATACTTCTCTTCCTGGTTCCGACTTTCCTGTTTCTATCTCCTCTGGTTGAGTTCTTTGCTTGGGGTTAAACGTGCTTCCCTGAGCACTTTGGGAACCCTCCCCAGCCCCTCAGAATCGGTCCAAAGTGTACAGTGTGCCCCCCTCACCCTAACTGGCAGAAACCCGCCTAGCTGCTGGTGTTCCCACCCTTACAGGAGGCAAGAGCATGTGGCCTGGCAGCCCTGGTATTGGAACACCTAATACTTCCTCATCTTCCTGACCAGGCTGGGGCAGGGCACTTCTCTTGGCCTTGCTTGATCCCAAAAATATTTTTTGAGCAAATGCTATTTTGTCAAGACACTAGAGACAGTATGGCTCCTGCTTACAGCAAGTTTATAATCTGGTCAGGGAGGTGAAACACGCTCAAGAAAAGACAAACATGGAGAAGTGGCGAAGCTCCCAGTATCACTCAGACTCAGAGCTTTGTTTCAGCATTTTCCAAGTCAAACCAAGCAAACAGGCTTCTGCACAAGGGTTCCTCTTTCCAGCCAATACAATCTCTTGAAAAAGCAAGTTCTACCAGTTCACTATCCACTGCCTAAAATAAGGTTTTGTTTATTGAAATTTCGGTCACACCTCCAGGCAGAATAGCAAGATTGGCTCCCAGCAGCCCCGAGGGCCTCAGAGTGCTTGAGCACAGTGGTCTGCAAAAATGTGGCCCTGGACAAGCAGGAAGACTTACAGACCATTAGATATGCAAATATTCAGGGGGAGGGGTGCCAGCCAGACATTAATATCCTCCTGGGTGATTCTGTGCCACGCTAAAGTTCCAGAGCCACTGCCTAGAATTCAGGAGGTGGGAATAGTGAAGAAGAACCCCCAGCAGTTCCGAGGCCCCCTGAAAGCAGCCAGCAGGCTGAGCCCTCCACTAGGAAGCCAGCCCAGGTCGGAGCACCTGCAGAGGTCTCAGCTGGAGTGGAGGAGCCACACGTACCCTTCCAGATGTAGATCTTGCCACAGAGCCCGTTGTCCAGCACGAAGCAGTCATTAGATACCAGCAACTTCAGGGCAAAGGGGCTGGAGTCAGCCACCTTGGTCAGGTTAATCTGCCCAGTGGCATCAGAGACCTGGGGGGAAGACAAGCAGTGCCACATCCCACCCTCCTCCCCCAAGCACACAGCCTTAACCTCTGTCCCCCACACTGCGGCCCCCTCCCACCCCCCTAGGGCGGATGTGACCGGGAGCAGAGCACTGCCAGGCAAATCCCAGCCACCCCTACCCCTCACATGCCCCTCAAGCACTGTAGCTCAGAGGCCCCAAATCCATTTGGAATGAAGTGGATTCCAATTATGAATAAATGCAAAGAATCCAAAAAAGCAAAGCTCAGCATTGGCTTCAAACCTCTTCTCCAAGAATGGGCCAGCAGTGAAGTGGCATTTCTCTCCTTAGGACTGCCTGACATCCATCCACTTCCTGTCTCTTCTCACTCCAAGCCCTGGGTAAACCACCGTGGTGCCCAGCTCAACCGTCCCACTGCTCTCAACTCCCTTCAGCAGCATGTACCACGCTCCCAACCCCCGCAGGTCCCGGGCAGAGCTGGAGTGCCCACCTTGTACAGAGCTGCGGTGTGGGCATTCGCCTGGTCGGCTGTGAGGTCTTCTTCAGGGTTGCCCTCCTTCAGAGCAGGCTTAGGGCCCAGGACCTGCAGGGGCCAGGGTAGGCCAAGTTCTCAGGAATTCCTGGGCACCTGCCCCAGACCTTCCCCACCCGTCAAGCCCAGGTGGGGCAAACTGTCCTGCCTGCCTAAAGGCACCCTGCAGAGGTGAATGAGGACTGAGTCCAGCACCCCGCCACCTGCAGGCCACTAGTCCAGCTGCCCAGGGGGTGCTTACTCTGAATCAAACAATGGCACCCTATGAGCTACGCACAATCTGAGAAGCGCCCCTCATGTGCCATCCTCCACCAAACCCCTTGACCCCCCCAGCCTCTCAGCAGCTTCCAAGCAGAGGCTCCCAGCTGTCCACCCCAACGTCCCCTCAACCTGGATCATCTCGGCAGGCTCCTCCCCATCGGTGACAATCTCCACCTGGGCCTTGCCCTGCCGCTCACTGTCCCGGATGGCCAGGGCCAGGTCCCGCGCCTTGTTGCGCTCCAGGATGTTGGACTTTGCGCCGCACCAGGTGAAGATGCTCTGAGGGAAATGTGGAGGCTTGGTTAGAGCCGGCAGGCGGGCGGCCAAAGAACTGTCCCGGAGGTGAGACGATCAGAGGCAACCAAGAAGGCAGGAGGGGACACAGAGGCCTCGCCGAGACCGGGGCCCAGCCCCCATCTCCCTCCTGCTTTATTTTTCTCCAGATCCCTTCTCAGCATCTATTTAAACGTCTGTCTTGTTTATGATCTGTCTCCCCTGGCTAGAAAGTATGCGTCACCAGAGCGTGAGTGCTCCATTGGGCCGCCCGCGCTTTGTGCTGTACGCCCAGGGCTGAAACAGAGACGGGCACATGTTTGGCACAAATCCGATACTGAGCAAATGAATGAAGGAGTGAATGAAGAGGACAACAGCTCTGGCTCAGGCTGGAGGGCCCCTCTGTGCCCCAAGCTCCTCCCACGAGTGCTGCCCCCTCTCGGCCCTCCACGCATCCTGCCATGGGCTACAGCAAGTGACAGGCCCATCCCTGCTGCCTTCCCGGGGCAAGCAGTCTGTGGGTCCTATGCTAGCTCTGAATGGGCATCACAGACTGAGTGGCTGAATAAGGGAATAAATTAACCAGTGGTCTGGCAGGCAGCTAACTCAGAGTTAGCAAGGCTCCAAGAGAAGGAGGGAGTAGGCCCCGAGTCACAGGCAGTGGCTGGACGGCAGAGGAGGGGTTCTGTCCTTATGAGCCTAAGGGTGTTGTCCAACAACTGGAGCAGTCACATCCAGAATGGCTTAGACCTTCTCAGCACGCTTCCCTTTCCCCGGGCCTCACGGTCCCTGCCTTTTTGGAAGATGGTGCCGACATACAGTGCTCAGTCCTGCCCTACCTACCCACCTGGCCCAGGTCCAGGATGAAGCAGTCCCCAGTGTTGAAGCTGTCCCAGCTCAGTGCCTGCTCTGTGGCTCGGATATTCTTCTTCCCCTTCACCTGGTAGAGTTTCTTGACGGGAGCTGGGGTGGCCCCTGGGGAGGTCTTGTGAAATGCCGACTCCACTCCGCCTTCCTGCAGCCCAGCCAGCCAGCCTGAGTGGGCCAGTGGGAGGCCCGAGCCCCCCCTTCGCTGTCCCATGGGGAGGTGGGCAGAAAGGTGGGGAGGACCCAGCTTCCTAAGGCACCTGGGCTTTTTGCAGGGTAAGACAGCTGGCAGGGGGGCTGGCCTGGGAGAAACCACAGGGCGGGGGCCCAGGCGCAGGCTCTGACCTGGTACTTGACGCCATGTGGGAAGTAGCTCATGAAGAGGTCGGACTCATTGCCCTGCACCTCTCGATGCTGCGCAGGACGATCCCCAAGCAGGGTGTTGAGCTGCACCGCGAGCATGGCGCAGGCCCCCTGCTCATCTCGGGATGACTGCTGGCCTGGGGCAGGCGGGAGTGGCAAGGCAGACCCTTGAGACCCATTCAGCCCTGGCTCCTGCCCCGGCCAGACCCACAACCCCACCCAAGTGCCCCCAGTCCCCTACCTATCCACATGTGCAGGTGGGAGAGCTCTTCCAGGCCATTGTGCAGAACGAGGTAGGAGTCCCCCGAGAAGAAGATGCCCTGGTTCTCGCGAGCTACTGGCACTGGCTTCAGCTTCTCCACCCGCCAGATGTGCAGGCCAGGACAGCGCACCAAGCCCGGGAATGGAGAGCCACTGCGGGCGGGGGAGGATTAGCAGTGGCTGGGGCCTGTGAGAATGGACCCAGGCAGAGGCCCGGGGGGCCTGGGCAGGCCTGGGGACTGCGGTGTGGGGAGGAGAGCTCATGAGGAAAGCCAGCCCTTGGAAGTGAAGGAGGAGGGAAAAGGGGAGGGGCACACGGCCTACCTCTGGGGAAGGGGCGTGTACATGCTGTTTCCAGACCTGGAAAGACAGGAGAAGCCATTGTTATTACTACTATCATGACAACCACTCTTCACTTTGGTCTGCAGAGGTCCTTCCAGGTGGCCAGGTGTTATCCTATTCAGCATCTGCTTCATCTCCAAGTGCCTGAGAGATTATCCCTGGCTCCATTTTGCAGGAAAAGAAACTGAGGCTCAGAGAGTCTAAGTCCAAAGTCACACAGCTAGCGGGTGGCTAGTGAAAACCATATCTCTGGCTCCGGGGCCAGTGTCTTTCCCTTGCTGTGACCTCTCAGCCACACCTCTCTTCTGCTTCCAGACCCCTAACTCTGGGCATTGCATGACGTGGGGATACAGCACTCTAAGCAATAACTGCTTATATTAGAAAAGTCTAAAATCAATGACTTCAGTTGCCACCATAAAAAAAAAGAAAAAGAAAAGCAAATTAAACCCAAAACAAGCAGAAGAAAATGATAAAAATAATAGAAAACAAAAAATAGAGAAAAATCATTGAAGCTGGTTTTTGGATAAAATTGATGAACTTTTAGACAAACTGATTAGAAAATAAAAAGACACAAATTTCCAATACAGAAACAAGAGAGATGACATCACTACAGATTATACAGATATTAAAAGGAAAAAGAGAATATTACACAAACTTTATGCCAATATATTCAACAACTGTCCAAAGGAAATGGACAAATTCCTTGCAGGATACAAATTATGAAAGTTCAACAAGAAGAAATAGATTACCTGAATAGTTATATCCATTAAAGAAACTGAATTTGTACTTAAAAACTCCACCATGACCACCACTCCACCCCGCCAAAAGAAATTCCAAGTCCAGATAAGTTCTAGCAAAAACTTAAGGAAGATGTAATACCAATTCTACACATACTCTTCTGGAAAAGAAGAGAGAACACCTCCCAATTCATTCTACACTGCCCGCATTATCCTGATATTACAAAACCAGGTAAATATAGAAAATTAGATCAATGTCCCACATTAACATAGACACAAAATTTTAGGATATATAACTCAATAATACATAAAAAGTATAAAATGTCATGATTAAATGTGGTTTATCCCAGAAATGCAAAATTGGTTTATATCTGAAATTAATGTAATCCAACCCACCAACAAATTAAATATATGTATATATATATATATATATATATAATTACCTCAATAGATATCAGAAAAAGCATTTAGAAAAACTCTACATCCATTCCTGATTTTTAAAAACTTTCAACAAACTAAGACCTCCCTTAATCTGATAAAAGGCATCTAACCAAAACAAACAAAAAACCCTACAGCTAACATTAGACTTACTGCCTTTCCTAATTCTAACTTCCCTCCCTGGGGACTATCACCCATTCCCAGGCACCAAGCGATCACTTCTAGACGCCCAGCTCCCTTCAAATTCCAGGAAGATGAACGTCATCCTTATTCTGTCAGTCAATGAGAGCAACCTTTTTTGGACAGAAGTTCTTAAGAAAAAACAAAAGCTATTAACTCCCCTTTCCTCCTCTGCTCCTCCTTGCTCTCGACTGCCTGCATGGCTGCTGCAGCTCATCACTACTCTTGCTTTAAGGAGCTCCTTCCTTACCTGAACTCGTCCAACCTGTTCACAAATTCTTTCTCGATCAGTCACGAACCCTCTCCCAAGTTGAGGTCCCACCAAGTGCTCAGATACATCTCCCTGGATTGGATTGTCCAACATTTAACCAGGGAGTTAGGAGGTAAGATTCCTAACATTTTATGGTGATTAGACAACTGACCTATCTTAAGGCAGGGCAAACAGTACTAAATATGTTTTCACTACTTGAGGATAATCATTATTTTGGAGAAGAACAGGATCAATAAATTCCTTATGTTAAGTTTATCTTAAAGAATATCTAAAGAACTGACTATGGATGGTCACCAGAGACAGACATCCTGAGACCACATGTCAAGCCTACACTCCCCTGGCCCTTTACTCCATTCTTGAAATCCTTAAAAAAAAAAAAACCACAAATGCTAAATCTTTAAGAGCATCTGTCCTCTGAGGCTGCCCACACCCCCCTTTCTTCAACTGTGTGCTTTGACTTAAATGACGCCTCTTGCTGCTCAACTTACTGCGTTTTGTCTCCTGCTCTTCCAAGCGTCTTGGGAGGTTAATGAGAGCCTCCTTGCCTGGTGGTGAGCATCTTTGTCACTTTGCTACTTCATTCAACTGTCTAGACTTAAGCACAGATCTTCACTCTCTCTGTTCTACTTCTGACAAGTAGAGAAGGGATACTGAGATCTCTGATTTGGGCCTGCAAGTTCCCATTGCCTGGGTGACCCAGCCAGGACTGTTAGCTGTACCATCATGCTCTTCAGTAGCCTGCCAAAAATCTCCTTTCTTTGTCTTGAGGAAGTTCTCAGAACATAATCTCACTTCATCCAGTGCTTCACGGCTCCCCCAAATCCTAGAGTGGGAGGGGCCTAGTTCCCACACCTGCCGATCAAGTAGACACTGGACACCAGCTGACTCTGGCTTCAAGAGTTTGCAAGGAATTTGCCCCGTGCTGAGCCAGAGTTCAATGAACTTCCCTTTCCTCTGCCTGTCCTTCCTTGCTCTCTGCTGCCACCCACTACTGCTCACTTCAGTGCATTCCTTCTTTACCTACACTCATCTGACCTTTTTGAGAATTCTTTCTCAATCAGAGTCAAGAACCCTCTCCGAGTTGGCCTACCGCTCAGGGAGATTGCCTGACAACTTTACTAAAGAGTTCTTTTTTTGTCTTCAAATGCTGAGCCCACACCAGCCAGCACTGCAGCCCAGTTCAGCGGTTTATTAGGTGAGCCCCAGAGGTGCTGGGTATGGGCCTGGCGAATTTCAGGGTGAAGAGGCAAATGGGCACCATTAGGAGATTCTTGGGGCTGGGGAAGCAGGAAGGGTGAGCAGCGATGTTTAGGGGGTAGATTGGAGAAGAGAGGGTGTTGAGTCTAAGTAGGAAATGGAGAAACAGGAGCAGTGGTAAAAAATAGAAAACCACCATTTTGGGGGTGTTTTATACCAAAAAGTCATAAGGAAATCATGACTTTCCTTTTTCATTCCAAACTTACAACATAGCTGAAGGCATTTTTTGGAACCACATTCTCCCAAAGTGGGAGGCCGTGTGGGGGAGGTTTGGGGAAAGGAAACTACCATTTGTGCATCCCACAGACGGTCACATGCTGTGCCCACATCCCTTGCAACAGGCAGCTCAGCCTGTGACTCAGGGCTGAGGTGGTCAGGCGGCTGCCCCAAGCCAACGACTGGGGAGAGCTTGGGAAGATGGATGGTGTGAGTGACGGGGCCAAACTGTCGGCTTCACTATTTTCTGTTCTGTTCCAATCTGAGAGCTCAGGCCGTAATGCAGAAGCAGGCAGCCCACGTATGGGGACTGCTGGCCTCTGAGAGCCGCTGCAAGGGTCCCATGCAGGAGGTGGCTGCCTGCCCCGCCATCACTCTGGCTCTCCACTCTGCCTGCCTGTTAGAATTCCCTTGGGACCTTATAAAAACATAGATGCCCAAGCCCCAGGCCTGGAGATTTTGATTCCACAGGTCCGGAGTGGGGCCGGTGTATATGCATTTTGAACCTATGTTCCAGATGATTCCAAAGCTGTCAGTTAACTCTGTTCAGCATCTCACATTTGCCTCACATGAGAACCATCCAAGGGGAGGCGGGACTTTCAAACAACCCCAATTTCCGGGCTATATACCAGATCTGTTAGAAACAGACTCTTTGGGATGGAGCCTGGGATATCAGTGTTTGATAAGTTCCAGATGACTCCAGCGTGCAGTCAGGGCTGAAGCTCCTGCTGCCCCATCAAATCCCTGCCCCTTAGCCTTTTCTGCTTCAGGCTCTCACAGGTAAGGGTCCACTCTGCCATCTGTCCTCTCTCTCTGGGCCCCTTGAGCCTTCTCACTGCACATGTCCATCAAAGCCCACCACCCCTCTAGGTCCCTATCAGGCCCTAGCTGTCCAGGGAGTCGTCCCAGCCCACTCCTGGGGGTGTACACTCCAGTCCCTGCCTGCAGGCTGTCCTACAGCATGACCTGACTGTCTCAACCAGAGCAGGGCACATGCTTGGTACTCCTGCATGCCTGAAGGGTCTATGCAATTCCACTCAAGGTCTGTGCTGGTAGCTTAGTACGGGGCTGAAGAGGTTGGGGGGCACACAAATGAAGAATACCACGTCCCATGGTTAAGCTGGGGGGGGGGGGGGCTGAGAAGGAGGGAGCCATCACACCCAGGGAGACTGCACACAAACCTCCCCAAGGCGGGGAATGTCACAGAGTCACAGATGGCAGCATTATGACAAGCCTAAACGCTCTCAGAGGGTTACTAGCCTGGGTATGAGGTCGGACGCATGCCTGCTGGCTGTCCCATGGCCCTGACTTAGGAAGGAGGCTGCCTTTGAGGACACAACGGGGTCCCAGGGGCGGCGGGGATGGGGGTCACTGTTACGCACACCTCTGCTGTTGGAACGATGAGCGCGCCAGTGGTATCTGTGCTCTCCTCAGAAATTGACTCCATGAATGCCCTAGCAGGTCTTTCACCTCCCCGGCCCTGTTCACCCCTAGCTGTGAAATGAAATAGCCCCTACCCCTCTCCCCAAAAAAGAGGAGAGCCGACACCAGATCTTCCCAGCCTGGGATGTGGGCATTCTCAGAACTGGGTCCAGAGACCTTGTGTGGGGACACCGCAGCCAGCCCTCTCACCCTGACACCAAGCAGGACTCCTACCCTTTCCCCTCGTCCACTTTCACCTCCCTCCCCTCCCCCCACACTACCTCAGGCAACTGACCAGACCCTCGGGGGGTATTGTTGAATTTGCAAAATAATGTGCTGTAGGCTTTGAATTCACTGTACCTGCTGGGCCTGCTCTGCCCCCTCCTCCAACCCCTCCAGCCCAGCCCACCGATCTCCAGTCACCCTGCAGTCCGGTCTTAGGCACAGGTCTTCTCACATCTGAATGCCCCTCCCGGCTGGCTGAGGACCTTCAGGATTGCTCACTCGAGTGTGGTGGCCTCTATCAGGAGAGGCAAGCTCCTCATCGGTGTGGCGAGCACAACCCACCTTCTCCGGGCAGCCCCAGCACTCCGGTCAGACCGTGTACCTGGAGCCTGGCACAAAGCTGCCAGGACAGTGAGTTGGGGAACACCGGTCCCGGACAAAACGGCTTCCTGAAACGCGAGTGAGTCTATTTCCAGCCCAGCAGCCAGCTCTCACCCGCCCGCCTAAGAGGGTTCCGGCAGCCCAGTGCCAGGGGCCCGCTCCCCGCGGCCACCAGCAGAGGCTCCTCACCTTTCCGCAGCTCTCCCTCCCCTACTTCTGCTTTTCAGGCTCTTCTTCCTCCCAGCCGGCCCCACCCCAGCTTCTACTTCCCTCTGAACCCCCGGGGGCTGCCCTACCCATCTGCCGCCTCTGGGCTCCTTACCCAGCTCGTCCTGGGGCCCCGTCCTCTGAGAGGAGACCTTGATGGAGAACAAGCACCGAGGCTGGCCGTGGGGGCTGCCAGGCGGGCTCCTCAGAGGCACCCACAGGGAGCTAGAGGGCACCCCTGCTCGAGGCCTCCCCACGGTGGCCTCAGCCAGGCGGCATCTCTGAGCATAGAACCTGCCGGGAGAACCACTGGCAGCCTCGGTGCTCAGCAGCCTCGGGCAGGTCCACCTGCCCAGCCGCAGCCTCCCAGCCTCCGCTGAGCTAGTCACATTTCCTGGGTGCGGTCACTGCCTCTGCGGTGACTCTCTCTTCTTCCAGACTTGTCTTTCTCCTTGTCCTGAATGCAGAGATTTGATTTTGTTTTACAGCTCAGTTCTGAGGGAGTGGCTGAGGTCTGTGAAACATTTTTTTGCCATGTCCCGCATGCCCAATGCCTCTCAAGTCTACCCCTGGTCAGCTTTCCATGCACCGGACAAAGTTGGCAATCACGCGAGCTGAGCACGGGGCGCCCTGAGGGGCAGCCATAAAAATAAGCAGGCTTCTCGCTCCACCCAGGGGCCCTCTTGCCTACATCACATCACAGGACCCTAGCGCTCGTCTGGTTCAACTCGCTTGCTCACTTTCTGGAGGAGGCTAGTGAGGCCCTGAAAGCACAAGTCACTTGCCCGCGCTCACACGGGGAGCGAGAAGTGGGCAAGGCAAGCTTGCACTCCCTTCCGAATCCGTGTGGGAGGACGTGGGCATTCTCAGAACTGGGTCCAGAGACCTTGTGTGGGGACACCGCAGCCAGCCCTCTCACCCTGACACCAAGCAGGACTCCTACCCTTTCCCCTCGTCCACTTTCACCTCCCTCCCCTCCCCCCACACTACCTCAGGCAACTGACCAGACCCTCAGGGGGGTATTGTTGAATTTGCAAAATAATGTGCTGTAGGCTTTGAATTCACTCTACCTGCTGGGCCTGCTCTGCCCCCTCCTCCAATCACATCAGGATCAAGTGGAGTCTGAGTGCTCCTGGAGAAAGCGAGCACCCAGTTACGCAGCTGTACGTGCGGCTCCTCGGTTCAGGACTCCAGGAGCCTGTCTTGGATGCAGGCCCGCCCTGGCCCAGAGCTGGCAACAGGCTAGAGATAAGGCTCAGCCTTTAGGCTCAGGCACCACCCAAGGGGCTGTAGTGTGGGCAATGGAACTAAATCAATCCATGTGTTAAAATCTTTGGATCAGAGCAAGATAGAAGTTAAATATTCTTTTCAAAGAACACACACTCTAACTGGCATCTGAGTGTGTCCATGACCAAATGGCTGGCCTTAAAAACAGGGTGACCCGGATTGGAATCCCAGCAGGCCTTGTCCCCATGAGTACCAGAGGCTGGGCAGATAACAGGGTGGAGTAGGAAGAGTTGAACAGTTTGGCTACTTGCTGGCTGTGCTTCCTCCCACAAGTGACTTAACCTCCTGGAGCCTCCCTGTGCCCAGTATCTAAAATGGGCATAAAGATAACCATGTAGCTTAAATGCGATCGTAAAATTAATTAGCAAGTAATAGTTACTCAGTTAACCCAGCCTTCCTTCTCTCCCCAACAGTGAGAATTTAGTAGGGGTCCTCAGTACATGTACCCAGCACCTTGGCAAGGAATGCCCCTGCCCTCTGCCCCACCTCTGGGTGTAGGGGCAGCGGGATGGGAAGGTAAAGCACAGGCCACCGCCCCTCGCCCTGCCGCACCCCACCTAGGGAGGTTCGTCCAGTCTCGTCTGCACCCGAATGGAACCCGGGTGGCTCTTAAGTTCCGGGCTCTGCGCACCCACGCGGGCACAAGGATGAATGGGATCTCCGTTCACACTTGGGCATTCCCTGGGTAAAGGTGGCCCCATCACCCAGAAATAATAAAAAGTTTGCAAATTATCGAAACAAAAGAGCAGCTCCCAAGTCTGGGAAGGCTCGGGGGCCTTGGAGCTCACAATGCACAGGCTAATGCCATTCTCTGGTGACCAGACTCTAAAACTCATTTTTTTTACAATCAGACTTACACTTTCCCTCCTTGTTCGGTTTCCCGCCGCAGGAGTGCCCAACGTTTGTCCCAGAGTGAAATACAGCCCTCCGTAGCCCGGACCCGCCCTCTCCCGGCCCTCTTTACGGGAAGCGAGGAGACGGGATTAGACGCGCGGGGCGCCCCAAACAGGAGAGAGGGGAGGAGGCGGCCCCGGGCGGCCCGAGCCCCTGAGACCCCCCACAGGGAGAGCCCGGCCCCCGCTGGCCTGCCCCCAGCGCGACTTGCCTGCCCGCGTCCCTCTCCGCTGCTCCCGTCGCTCGCCGCCCCTCGAGGTGAGCAGCTGGAGGCCGCCCGGGTGAGTCAGAGGGAGGGGCCGGATGGGGGCGCTGCTGAGCCCGCCCCCGCCGTTGTTCCGCCGCGGGAGACCAAGAACTGGGGAAGCTGTGCAGAAGACTTCGCGACAGGACTGCAGCGTTCGCAGCCCGCGGGGCTCTGAATACGATCTTGTTCAGACCTCACACCTACCATCATTATTCTGCTTATTAGACGAAGTCTCAGAGAAGGTAAGTAATTTGTCCAGGGTCACACTGCCAGTTCACTGGCAGAACCAGGATTGAAATCCAGGCTGGTCTGGCTTCAAAGCCAATGCTAGACCTGTAACCCCTCACCCTTCTCTCTACTCAGAAAAAAACAGGCCAGCCAGCGTTCACCAGGAGGCCAGGCCTTGCAGGAAGTAAGTCAAACAACACATAGTCCACACTTCCACCTTGGCTTCTGAATGGAGAGGGCCACGAGCGGCAGGGAAACCCCAACGGATCAGGGAGGGCATCAAACCACTCTCCCTCCGCTTGGCCGTCCTCTGGCTAGTGCTCACCCCCGAGACTCAGCTTCCATGTCCCTCCTCCGAAACATGCAGTGACCCATGACTCTCACCTCCATGGCCCCCTGGTGTTCTGGGCATCGAGGCCACTGGGCCATCTCAATTGACAGCCTCCATGGGGAAACTTTTCAGCCACGCCCTACTGGCAAAAGCGGAATTGTAGCCATGGGTAACTTAGTCAGCTCCTGGCCCACTTCCAAACAGCTGGGCCCTGCCAAGGCCCTGCCAGCCATAGTGCTCCCAAGAGCATTCCCATTCTCTTCATCTTTTGGGTAAAATTTACAGTGACATGCACAGATCATTAGTGTATGAGCTTTGCTGTGCAAACACCCATGGAGCCCACATTCCTACCAGGATACAACATCTCTACCCCCGCCCCCCCAAAAAGATCCCTCGCACTCTTTATCATCTGTCACATATGCTCCTCTCCCGCCACATCACTACCTCCTCCGGCCCAGGGACTATGTCAGGTTATCCTTGTTAACCCCAGCACCCAGCAGAGCACCCACCAGGTAACAGACACTCAAATTTTTTTTACTGAATGTGTATCAAAAGATTAGAGAGCAAAATCCCCACATTCTAGTACTGCCCCAGCCTATGTCACCCTGGGAAAACTGCTTAAACCTACTGAGCCACAGGCTCCTCACCTGGGAAATGAGGGCAGTAACCCAGCCTGCCTACCTGGGGATTGTGGGGCTCCAGTGAGATGACCTGTGGGAGGCTCTTTGAAAAGAATAAAAGTTCTAGACTTGCACAAGGTGCTACTGCCATTATTAATAAACTCCTACTTCTATGACAAAATCTGGCTAACAAACCAGGAGAGGGAGGAGTCAGACACTGACTTCTGGGATTGGCTGCTTGGGCTCTGGCCAAAGTCTGGGGCTACCCAAGATGCCCAGCTTTCTGCTTCTGCTCCCATTGACTGTGTAATGGATTATTACAGGCTGCGTAATGATTTCCAGAGCTAAGAGCTTCCTGAAACTGCAAAAGATTCTCCCTAAGTGAGTTCCCAACCTGGCTTCTAACTTCCCTGACATATGGGCTTTTCTGAGTCTTTCCATCTGTAAAGTGCAGCCAGTAGATAAGGAGTCCCTTCTGACTCCGCTGACCTCAGTCCAGAGGCACAGCCAAGCTTCCTCAACCTGTGGAGCTGACAGGGATCTGTCACAATACTTAAAAATTGATATAAAAATTCCCCAAAGTATTCCTTTGAAGTCACTGACTCGGGATGCTTCTGGCTTTTAAATTTGATCTGCAGTAAATTTTTCTAGATCATTTCAACTGGTTCTGAGCAGTGGCCAGGGGTATGGACCGCCGTATTTCCTGACTAAAGCTCAAGATTCAAAGTAGTTTTGTTTTTCTTTTTTAAATCACTGTGTGGTGCTCAGAGGCATTCTGGGCAGTGAAACACTGGCATTCTTCAGTGACCCCTTGGGAAGTGGGACTGTCCAGTAGAGCATGAATAAGTGTACCAGGGGGAGCTCAGGGGGAGCATGTGGTGGCAGGGAAGGCACCAGGCAAGTGGGACAGGAGGCTCTGGTCCCAGGCTTACCCCCTAAAAGCCAGGGTCACACTGGACCCTCAACATCACTGTAAGGTCATGAGAAGAGTTAACAATCTTGAATGCCAGCACTATATGCCATGGGCTGTCCTTTATGTGATTGTCTCCTTTAATCCTCCCATTTACCTTCTCAAGATCCTCTTAGTATCGTTGTTTTACAGATGAGGAAATGGAGGCAATGAGGTCAAAGTAACTTGCTCCAGGATCGCCTTACTGAGGGGCAGAGAATGGGTTGGGAGCCAGGGGCCTCCAGCCGTTAGTGCACACGGCCTCCCGAGGGGAGCTGGTCCGAGACAGGCCCGCTTCTCGCCAGGCCCTGCTCTCCTCCTCTCCCGACACCCAGCCTGCTCTCAGCACTGGATGCAAGTGTCAGCTGAGGCCTTTCACATGGAAGAATTGACCTCTGCTCGCCATCTAGAGACTTTAAAGAAAAAAAATTTTATTTGAAAGTAATTACAGACTCACAAAAAGTTGCAAAATAGTATGGAGTACTGATACATGCTACCGCCTGGATGAATTTTTAAAACATCATGCTAAGTGAAAGAAGCCAGTCATAAAAAAACCACATGTTACATGATTCAGTGAAATGTCCAGAATAGGCTAATCTATAGAAATAGAAAGTAGATGAGTGGTTGCCTGGGGCTGGTGGAGGGTGAGGGTACTTAGGGTGTGACTGTTAATGGGCACAGGTTTCTTTTTGGGGTGATGAAATGTTCTAAAATTAGATTGTGGTGATGGTTGCACAAGTCTGTGAATACAGTAAAACACTATTGAATTGTACACTCAATAAAACTGTCAACAAACAAAAACCAAGAGGACTTTGTAACCTTTGAATGGTAAGGCCATCCTTGACCCATTTGCACCCACTTTAAAAAAAGAGAGAGGTCTCATATCTCTATCACACAGCTTCTTCTGATGGGGACATCTTACATAACTATAGCAAGTGTACCTTCCCTTTAAAGGTGAGGTTCCTGAAAGCCCAGAGCTTTTCTGTAGTGCTTGGAGTTCAGATCATAACTCCTCACCCATGCCCAGGGCTTTAAAGTTACAAAACATTTCCACCCACACACCACACACAAACCCTGCTTATCTGATCCTCAGAGCAAACCTGTGGGACAGGATCACCCCATTTCTTGGTCACAAGAGCCTCCCTCCCTCCCTGAGTTCCCTCTCTAGTGTTGCCAAATTTGGCAAATAAACATATACCTTGTCAACCCTGTAAGGTAATCAGCTCAAACATGCTCAGCCAGTCCTGGGAGCATCTGTTCATCATTTTGATACCGCATTGGTCACAGACTTAAGAACTGAAAAGACCCTGGACCCTCACCTGGCCCAGCCTTGCTCACCCGGAGAGGCTGGACCTCCAAGGTCAAGTCCTCACTCCGACCTCTCCTCTCCCGCCTTTCCACTCGGACCTGGTTCAGCCCTGCACGGGGGCCGGACCCCTGGCTAGAGAGGGCCCCTCTTTGGCCTCAGTTGCCCATCTTGAGATTTGTCGTGCAGGTGTCAGCAGATACATCGCTGAGGCTGTGGGCCAGTGGCGGAAAGAGCCACGGGGAGCCCGACCAGCGAAGCGAGTCCCGCGCCAGACCCACTGTCCAGAACCAGGGCCCACAGAAAGGAGTGATAAGAATGGCACCACGCAGGGCTGGGCTTGAGTAGGCCCTCCCAACCCCACCCAGTCCCGAGCCCCAGCCCGAACTCCAAATCGCAGCAGAAGTGGGCCGTGGGGCAGGCCTACGGAGCTGCGACCGCCCCTGCCAAGCCCAGGTCAAGTGGGCTCCCGGGACCCATGCCGCATGGATTGGGACGCGGAAGCGGACCTCGGGACACAGCGACGCACAGAGGCCACGCACGCGCAAGCTGCGCTGGCCCCGCCCCATGAATGACCAATCCCAGCAGGCAGCGGGTAAGGGGCGGGGTACGGGAACGGTCCTGACCGGAAGAGCGTGTCCCGCACTGGGAGATCTGATTTGCCGGCTGGAGGGCCCCGGGCTGTGGAGGGAAGCGGGTCTTTTCTCCCCGCAGGCACAGCCCCCGCCCCAGCGCACAGTGACCGTGGGGTTGCCGGCCGGAACCCTCCTCCGCTAATATGAGCTCAGCCCCGACCTCCCAACAAGGCTGGGGCTGCTGGGGAAGGGGATGCTGGGTGGAGGCTTGGGTCCGCCCGCCGCCGCGGATGCGGGAGTGCCCTTCTGTGACCTCTCCTCCATCGCCTGGAGCGAGCTCCCCACAGCCTGGAGGCTGAAGCTGCACCAAGCCTGTTAGGGCTCCTGTGTGGCCGGCAGGTCTGGAGAAGCCCGGGGAAGACCTGGGTCCTCGTGTCCTGGGATGTAGACACGGATGTTCGGGCCGCGGTGTCTGACCGCCCAGCACCCTGTGCCCAGGCGTCAGAGCAGGGAAGGTATAACCAGGGCAGTCTCATTCAGTATGCCCCAAGTGCTCTGCTCACACCTCAGGGCCAAGAGCTAAAACTCTTGTCCAAACTTCCCGAGTTACCCAAAGAACTTCTGAGGCGCTACAGGAGGGACTTACCCAAGCCCTTCAGTGCAAGTCAGGAACTCAGGGGTCCAGCCTACTCGGTGGGATCAGCTGGGCTGAGGCCCCACCTAACACACCCTTTTGGGGCAAGGGCAGTGTCTCTCCAGAGGCCTCTAATCAGCTGATTTCTGGCTCCCAAGTGGGGGTTCAGCTTACACCTGTATCGGGAGCAGTGACACCACAGTGGCCAGTAGTACACTGGACTTTCTGTCTCCAACCTCTTTTTAAGCTTTTACACTTTCTGACCTGGTCATATACTGCTGTGTCCCTGATCATCAAGGTAAATAGGAGAATACCTAGTGTATGAAGATAAAGCCATGACTCTGTAATGTCAGTGAGATTTTATTTTTCTGTAGTTAGGTTAAGACCATAAGTACCTCCCTGAAATAGTACATTTAATCTTGAAACAATTAGAAACAACTCCAGAAAGGATATTCAAAGTTGATAACCCAGATCCCTTGTAGCAGGAGTGGGGGTCATATTAACTGGTCAGGCTGTCTATAAGCATGCCCATTTCTGCCTGGGAAGTTCTCAAAGACTTGATTTCCTAAATATTTCTGTTAAGACAGCCAGCCTTTTGTTGATAGCCCTCTGCCCCTGGAGATGAGACAGATACCATAGAAACTAAGAGGCAGCCACTGCCCCAGTCCCTGGACTCTTTAATAAGAGCCCATTCTTTCCTGCAACAGTGAGCCTGCATTCCAGGGCTTAGTACCAGATTCCTGAATCAGTAAGAGCCTGTATGCCTTGCCTGCAATGTGCCAAAAGCCATTTAATGCCTATCTCGGCTTCCTGAAGGTCCAGCCAGCAGGGTGCAGTTAAAGTCACAGGGCATTGTTATTAAGTCCTTACATGGAATGTGCCTTAGAGTAAGGCGTGCCAAAGGTGGGTTTTTTCCCCTTCGGGCCTTGAGGAAGAGTCAGGAAAGTACATATTCTAAGCATGGAAGTACTTGCACCTATACACATCCTGACGCAAATTCAAGCTGCCCATTTTGAAACAAATATCCTTGGCACGCGATATTTCCTATAAAAATTTGTTAAAACTCACATGTACATAAACAGAAATGGATTGTTTTAATAACAGCTTTCAGCTATAGTGGGATTATGGTTGAACTTAAGTGGGTTTTTGTTTTTGTCTTTGTTTTTGGTATCGGTAACATACAATCACTTGAACAACATTATGGTTACTAGACCCCCTATTATCAAGTCCCCCCCACATACCCCACTACAGTCACTGTCCATCAGCATAGTAAGATGCTATAGAATCATTACTTGTCTTCTCTATAAATACTGCCTTTCCCGTGTCCCCCGCTGCTGCATTACGTGTGCTAACCATAATGCCCCATTTCCCCCTTTTCCCTCTCTTCCCACCCATCCTCCCCAGTCCCTTTCCCTTTGGTAACTGTTAGTCCATTCTTGGGCTCTGTGAGTCTGCTGCTGTTTTGTTCCTTCAGTTTTTTCTTTGTCCTTACACTCCACAGATGAGTGAAATCACTTGATACTTGTCTTTCTCCACCTGGCTTATTTCACTAAGCATAATACCCTCTAGCTCCATCCATGTTGTTGCAAATGGTAGGATTTGTTTTCTTCTTATGCCTGAATAATATTCCATTGTGTATATGTACCACCTCTTCTTTATCCATTCATCTACTGATGGACACTTAGGTTGCTTCCATTTCTTGGCTATTGTAAATAGTGCTACAATAAACATAGGGGTGCATCTGTCTTTTTGAAACTGGGCTGCTGCATTCTTAGGGTAAATTCCTAGGAGTGGAATTCCTGAGTCAAATGGTATTTCTATTTTTGAGTTTTTTGAGGAACCTCCATACTGCTTTCCACAATGGTTGAACTAATTAACATTCCCACCAGCGGTGTAGGAGGGTTCCCCTTTCTCCACATCCTTGCCAATATTTGTTGTTGTTTGTCTTTTGGATGTTGGCCATCCTCACTGGTGTGAGGTGATATCTCAATGTGATTTTAATTTGCATTTGTCTGATGATTAGCGATGTGGAGCATCTTTTCATGTGCCTGTTGGCCATCTGAATTTCTTCTTTGGAGAACTGTCTGTTCAGCTCCTCTGCCCATTTTTTAATTGGCTTATTTGCTTTTTGTTTGTTGAGGTGAGTAAGCTCTTTATATATTTTGGATGTCAACCCCTTATCAGATATGTCATTTATGAATATATTTTCCCATACTGTCGGATGTCTTTTTGTTCTACTGATGGTGTCCTTTGCTGTACAGAAGCTTTTCAGTTTGATATAGTCCCACTTGTTCATTTTTGCTTTTGTTTCCCTTGCCCGGGAAAATATGCTTATGAAGAAGTCGCTCATGTTTATGTCCAAGAGATTTTTGCCTATGTTTTTTTCTAAGAGTTTTATGGATTCATGACTTACATTCAGGTCTTTGATTCATTTTGAGTTTACTTTTGTGTATGGGGTTATACAGTAATCCAGTTTCATTCTCTTACATGTAGCTGTCCAGTTTTGCCAACACCAGCTGTTGAAGAGGCTGTCATTTTCCCATTGTATATCTACGGCTCCTTTATCGTATATTAATTGACCATATATGCTTGGGTTTATATCTTGGCTCTCTATTCTGTTCCACTGGTCTATGGGTCTCTTCTTGTGCCAGTACCAAATTGTCTTGATTACTGTGGCTTTGTAGTAGAGCTTGAAGTCAGGGAGCGTAATTCCCCCCGCTTTATTCTTCCTTCTCAGGATACCTTTAGCTATTTGGGGTCTTTTTTCATTCCATATGAATTTTTTAACTATTTGCTCTAGTTCATTGAAGAATGCTGTTGGTATTTTGATAGGGATTGCATTGAATCTGCAGATTGCTTTAGGCAGGATGGCCATTTTGACAATATTAATTCTTCCTAGCCAAGAGCATGGGATGAATTTCCATTTATTAGTGTCCTCTTTAATTTCTCTTAAGAGTGTCTTGTTGTTTTCAGGGTATAGGTCTTTCCCTTCCTTGGTTAGGTTTATTCCTAGGTATTTACTTCTTAAGTTTTTTTGTTTTTTTTTTTTACAATTTATTTTATTTTAGTATCATTAACCTACAATTACATGAGCAATATTGTGATGATTAAACTACCCCCTTCATCAGGTCCCCCCCACCAACCCTATTACAGTCACTGTCCATCAGTGTAGTGAGATGAGAATCACTACTTGTCTTCTCTGAGCTGTACAGTCTTCTTAAGTTTTTTTAAAATATCGTTTGTACATATTTTTAAAGTCTTGCGTTTGTATAGGTCCTTGCATCAATAACATGATGATTAAACCCTGAGTCCGTGTTCTGCAGGCCACACCCCTTTGTCTGTCTGCAGCCACTGTTCTGCTTTACCACCGGGGGTCGCCCTTTCCCTTGGAAAGACTGCTCAGGCCCCAACAGGGCCTGGGCACAAGGGTGAGGGGACTGAGGGCTTTAGTCCTGCACACATAATTAGATGGTCATTGCCTACATCCATCTCTGCTTTAGTCTAAGCTTATCTGTTGGTAAAGGTGGGGAGGTGACCTCAGGACGCTCCACACCCATCAAGGAACGATGGGATGGAGACACATCCACGTAGTGTCAGTCCCTGGCTTGTCCTATGGGGGAGGTAGAAGGCCAGGCCAGTTTTACATACTCTCTCCGCTCACCATTCATGGGAGAAAGGCACAAGGAAGCAGGGGAAGCAGGAGATGCGTGGCCTTCTAGCTCTGAGCTGGTAGAAGCCTAAGCAGGGCCATATTACATCTGGTGAGGGGCTGAGGGATGGGGAAAGGGGGGTGAAGTGCAGAGAGAGCGAGGAGAGGAACAGGCAGCCCCGCCCTCAGGAGGGTAAAGAGAGGAAAGGACCCAGTAGGGTGAGGGCAAGGTCAGTCAGAGGTTCCCAGAGATGAGTCCTTGCTAACCATATTCATCTAGAGAAGGGGGCTGCTGGCAGATAAACAGGGAAAGGGCCTTAGGCACAGCGCTCAGTCTAGGCCTGGTGGTTGTGTCCAATGGGCGGGAAAGGAGCGAACCATGGCCTTTTAGAGGAGAGAGACCAAGGGTGTTTGCAGAGAGGCAGACTCTGAGTCATATTTGAATACACAGTTACAATTAATATTTCCTGAGAGCCTATTATGCCCAAGCTGTGGGCTGCACACTCAGAATTTGGCCGTGGACCAAGCAGGCACAGCCGCAACTCATGTACAGAGCGTACAGTTGAGTGAGAGTCTATAGTCTAGCTCCGAAATAAAGCTGTGGATTTAATTAGGGTGGGAGCCACAGGAGTATGTGTGGGGGGAGACAGACTGCTCTGGCCCTGGGCCCTACTAAGGGTCACATAAACTGCGGCCTGAAGGCAGAGGGAGGAAAGGGACGTTCTGGCAGAAGAGTGGCAGATGCACAGCCCAGAAAAGGGCCTGTTTGAAACTAGAAAGGGGTAAAAGGAGCCATGTAACATTATAAGTGTTTGCAAGCACCCTGACCTCACCTCGCCTCTTACCCAGACTCCAGTCCTCCTGGGACACCCCCTGGGCTCTCTACCCTAATTCTCCTGGGCAGATTCTGGGCAGTGGGCTAATGGATCAAGTTTAAAGATAGCTCAACAAGCTATGGTGATCTGCATAATAAGGCATGAGGTAGAGGGGAGAGGACTGGGGTCTGGGGGAAGGAAAGTGTACATTGCCAGTTGCAGGTAAGAAGAGTGTCTTTGGGTGGGGGATACATTTTTTCAAAGTATTACATACATATATAGGAGTTCTTTTTACTTTTTAACTGTGTTTTGCTATACATTAATATTCTTCAAGGTCAGAGTACAGATCCAGATTTCTTCCAGCTGAAATTTTGTTAAGTCAGCAGGGTGCAGAACGGGCCACCCCTGGCCCCAGTCACACTGGAACCACAGAGAGGCAGTAAATGTGAACGAGTCCATGGGGAAAACAGGCGAGCAAAGTAGTCAGGGGCCTGATCTTGCAGAGCAGCAGGAAGCATTTGGCCTCCATGCGAGGAGCCATGCGCAGTTGCTCAAAGGTTTTAGGCTGAGCTGTGACATGGCAAAATGTGTTATGAGTAAAGGTTCTGGAATAGGGAAGGGTAGGCTGTGTGAGGCAGAGGCATACCTCCTGGCAGGGGCCGACAGAAGCAGGGGGGTGCTGGCTTGTGCACCGCATGCTAGAGGCTAGAGAGAGCCAGCCTCAACTTTCAGCTCTGGCCCTTAACCCCTGGAGAATCTAAAGAAAGCTAGTATGTTGCCCTCCAAAAAAACACAGAGACAGAATACCCTCCAAGCTTTGTATCCACTTCCAGGGAGCTAGAAGGAGGGTCCCTGACCTAATGCTACCACAGAGTTCAGTTGGCCTCCGGCCCCTCCTCTGGGGACTTTTTGGGCCTCTAAGTTGACCACTTGCTCGGGTAAAAATATCCCGAGGACTCATTCTCTCTACCCCTCACAGGACCTTGTGTCTGCTCCCAGGTCTCTCCTCTCTGTCCCCTCACATTCAGGCCTGTCCCATGCCATCCACTTGGCCCCAACCTCATGTTCAGAAAGTTCTCCCTTCCCTCTTTCCACCCTTCTCCTTCCCTTTGCCCGTCTGGATTTCCATTCCCCTGGGAGCAGAACCCTTGTATTATAAGCCCCTTTTGTTTTTATTCCACCTTTCCCCCTACTTTCCGGGCTAAGGAGACCCTGGCTGTCACGGGTGGCCTCACACCCCCATGACCTGCCCTGGACCCGCCCGCACTCCCAGGGCCCTGACTGCCCCTAGTGCAGCCTTCTCCCCATGTGTCCCATCCTCATATTTGAGATCAAAGTCATCCTTCCCTCCTTCCTTTCCTTCCTTCTTTTTTTTTTTTTTAAGTGAAACAAGTTTCTTTTTATTTATTTATTTATTTATTTTCTTATTTTGGTATCATTAATGTACAATTATATGAGCAACATTATGGTTACTAGACTCCCCCTGTTATCAAGTCCCCACCACATACCCCATTACAGTCACTGTCCATAAGCGTAGTGAGATGCTATAGAGTCACTACTTGTCTTCTCTGTGTTATACTGCCTTCCCCGCGCACCCCCTACATTGTGTGTGCTAATTATAATGCCCCTTTTTCCCCCTTATCCCTCCCTTCCCACCCATCCTCCCCAGTCCCTTTCCCTTTGGTAACTGTTAGTCCATTCTTGGGTTCTGTGAGTTTGCTGCTGTTTTGTTCCTTCAGTTTTTTCTTTGCTCTTATACTCCACAGATGAGTGAAATCACTTGATACTTGTCTCTCTCCACCTGGCTTATTTCACTGAGCATAATACCCTCTAGGTCCATCCATGTTGTTGCAAATGGTAGGATTTGTTTTCTTCTTATGCCTGAATAATATTCCATTGTGTATATGTACCACCTCTTCTTTATCCATTCATCTACTGATGGACACTTAGGTTGCTTCCATTTCTTGACTATTGTAAATAGTGCTGCAATAAACATAGGGGTGCATATGTCTTTTTCAAACTGGGCTGCTGCATTCTTAGGGTAAATTCCTAGGAGTGGAATTCCTGAGTCAAATGGTATTTCTATTTTTGAGTTTTTTGAGGAACCTCCATACTGCTTTCCACAATGGTTGAACTAATTTTCATTCCCACCAGCAGTGAAGGAGGGTTCCGCTTTCTCCACATCCTCACCAACATTTGTTGTTTGTCTTTTGGATGTTGGCCATCCTCACTGGTGTGAGGTGGTATCTCATTGTGGTTTTAATTTGCATTTGTCTGATGATTAGCGATATGGAGCATCTTTTCATGCACCTGCTGGCCATCTGAATTTCTTCTTTGGAGAAGTGTCTGTTCAGGCCTCTGCCCATTTTTTAATTGGATTATTTGCTTTTTTTGTTTGTTGAGGTGTGTTCTTCCTTCTTTTTTACCCCTTTTTATTCATATTGACTGATTTTTTTTAAAAAAACTATAAAAATAATGAATGCTTGTCAAAGGTCCCAAGAGTATAGAAATATAAGGCTATGACACTTCTTTCTCCCTGATCTCACCTTCCCAGGAGACACCCCCCTCCTGGCCTCCCAGCTTGGGCTTCTTGGCATCTACATGGTGACCCCACTGACACTGTTGTTTTCTCTCTAAATTAGAGCTCTTACCTAATGTAAGAGAAACCAACCCTAGCTGGTTTAGGGGGAAAAATAATTTATTAAAAATATTGTGTGACTCGCAGCACCTCCAGTGGGGCCAGAGAACCAGCCAGGAGCAATGTCCCAAAGGTCATGGCCAAGTTGGCTTCTGGAGGCACCTCTGGGCAGACACCACCATTTGCCAACAGAGCTGCTCTGGGCCCTGGGTGGTACCACTGGGATCTCAGCCTCCTCGGCCTCTGGAAACAGGATACGGCTGTTTCCCCTCCCCACTAGGGGGGGGGATTCCTCTCGGTCCCTGCTTCAGATGCAAAGTCTAGCATGGGGGCATCTGACCGGTAGAATATCTGCACTCCAGCTGCAAGGGACGCTGGGAAGACTTCATCTGGCTTCTGTGAATGGAGGCAAGATCGAAAGGTAGGCGACCAGAAAGAATGGCAGGTGTTCCCTTCAGGTCTTGAGGAATCTGGCCGCTGCCATCTCAGCAGCCACTGCTCCACACAGACACTGCCCCACCTCCGAGACCTCTGGCCACAGCCTGCCTACCTATCCTCCTTCAGGTCCCCAGAGCCCAGTGCCCAGCTCCTCACAATGCCTCCCACTTCACTCTTCCGGGATCTCAGCTAGACTTCACCCCTGACTCTGTCTATTGGCAACAATTTCGTGGACCACCACACTACTGCCTCAGGAAGAGCTGGTATTTATTATGCGCGCACTGCCCCTGACCCTTGAACCATGTAGGGGTTCGGGGCACTGCCTCCTCCCCCCACACACACAGTTGACAATCTGACTATAACTTTTGACGTCTCCAAAACTTAACTACTAATAGCTACTAATGACTGGAAGCCCAACTGATAACAGTCGATTAACACATATTTTTCTATGTTATATGTATTATATATTCTCACGATGAAGGAAGCTAGAGAACAGAAAGTGTTTTTTCAAATTGTTCAAAGTCTCCAAAAAACTTTCCAATTACTTATTGAAAAAATCCATGTGTAAGTGGACCTGCGCAGTTCAGACCCATGTTGTTCAAAGATCAACTGTATGTTTCATGTACCATCATTTTATTTAACCTGCTTTATTATTAAGGAATGCCTTATTAATATCCCCATTTACACAAGAGGGAATGAAGCCCAGAGAGACTGAAGGGCTCCCTGGGTTGCCCTCTCCATCACTCATAGCGGCCACGTGGCGGCAGTGTATGTGTGACATTCCTTCTCTGCTGGGGACCCCTGTATTCCCAATGAGCTAAAGATACTAGAAGTCACATCTTCCCAGACTGTTTCCAGTAGAACAGTGTTTCTCAAACTTGACTGATCATAAGATTGATCTAGGATGCTTGTTAAAATTATACAGATTCCCAGTTCTGTCCCCAAACATCCAGTTCTTAAGAGCTCAGTGAAGGTCTAGGAATCTAAGACTTGTAACAAGCTCGCCAGCGATTCTTGTGATAATAATGCAAATGGAGGAAACACAGCTCTAGAGAGCTGTTTGTTTCCTTGGGGTAGGTTTAGACTATCCCGGGCCTGTAAATAATGGCCTGTTCTCACTGGAGATCAGTAGCTGAGATCTGGAAAATGTGGAAACTCACTGTGGGTTATGGAAGGATCATAAAACAGGCACTGAGGTGCTGACAGAAAAAGGGGCATTGAAACTGTCAAAATGTGAGTTTCCAGCAATTCCACTTCTAGGAATTCATCCTGAGGAAATAGCTATGGTTATGCATCAAGCAATTTCTTGCCAAAGATGGGGAAAGAGCTTGTCCAAATATGCTTGTGCAATTAGCAAGAAGCCCAGTCCTACAGGGCTGGCTGCCATGAGACAAAGCTGTGAGGCAGGCCTCTCTCCACCCCCTCCTTGCTCTGTTCAGGCCAGTGCCCCCACCCAGAGGGTGCAGATCCCATCCTCTGTCTAGGGCCCTGCCCGCATTTGCCTATGCAAAGCCCTGAATAGAAGGGGGTGGGCGTGGGGTGGCTGCAGCTGGGGTTTGCAGTGGGGTGGTGTCTACAGCCTCCTGCTTTCTTTGACCTGCTGACTCTGGTCCCATAAGTGGTTGCCTTGGTGAGGGAAGTTACCCCCTGCTTTATGGTCCAAATGTGGAACAAAGATCAGCTGGGGAGTAGAGATCAGGCAGGAGAACCTGTTCCTAACTCCAGGGCCAGACTGTTGCTTTTTTTTTTGATTTCTCAGTTTTTCCCATGGCACCAAATGAGTTCACTGAGAAGTCACTTAAGGGGCCCTTTGTCTTCAAGAAGACCAGAAGTCGTCTGGCCTTCCTCTGAAGGCTGTGGCCAGCCCACCCATGGGGCTGTCTCCCCAGGGCCCCCAGCCCCAGCCCCTCCAAAAATGCAGGCCCATGGATTTTATTTCTCCCTTCTGCCAACAGCAGGATGTCACCAAAATAATAAACAAAGGAAAGTTACAGTGTCCTAGAAAGGTTTTACACTCATGATCCTTGTCTGTTTCCTCACTCCTGGTTTCAACAGTCAAACACCAGGCAGTGATCCTTTTTTTTATCCTAACACTTCTCAGAATTCAAAGCTCCAAAATTCACTCGGGTAGCAGAGTACCTAGGAGTTGCAGCCTCCTTAATGAAGCTCACTACTACTGCTGTGTTTCACGCTACTGCAAGAAAGGAGGTTCAGGATCCAATCCTAGATGAGGTGCAGGATGGTTCAGTGGTTAGCACACAGGTTCTGGGTTGGGCAAAACTTTAGTTGAATCCCACCTCCAACACTTATTAATTACAGGACCTTGGGAAAGTCACTCAGTGTCTGAGTCCCAGGGCTGTGGACGGAATTGTGTCACCCCCACCGCCACCGCCTCTAACCCCCAGTGTGACTGCCTTTGGACACAGTACCCTTAGGGAGGTAATTAAGATTAAATGAGGTCAAAGGGTGGGATTCTGATTCAATAGAACTGGTGTTCTTATAAGAAGAAATCAGAGCTTTCTCTATGCAGAGAAGGCTCTCTCCACGCATGCAGAGGAAAGGCCACGTGAGGACACCGCAAGGAGACAACACTTTGTGAGCTAGAGGCTTCTCATCAGAAACCAACCCTGACAGCACCTTGTTTGGCTTCTAGCCTCCAGAACAATGAGAAAACAAATGTCTGTTCTTTAAGACACCCAGTCTGTGGTATTCTGTGATGGCAGCCTGAGCTGGCTGACACACTCAGTTTCCTCATCTGAAAAGCAGGGATAAAAAACTAGGGCTTGCGTCATGATGTTGCTGTAAGGACCCAGCAAGGAAACACACGTGGAATGCCTGTGTCATTCCGCTATAGCATCTTCAGCACCTGGAACAGTGCCTGGCAGGTAGTGGATGTTCAGTAAATACCTACTGAATGAATAAATACATCCATCAAAAAAGGAAGCTGTCACACTAAATACAAGTGCATATTTCTGAGCTTTTCACTAATCTCCCATTTCCTTGATCATGGATCGCCACTCACCAGCAAACGACAGCAGGCATAAAGGGTTTCAGAAAAGTGTCTGCTAAGACAGTCTCCTGCTTTTACTTAGATCTGCCCGTTAATGTCATGCCTTCTGTGAATCGGGAAAGGGCTTGGTCTGGCTGATCCTGGGGCAAGTTTTAGTTTCTGGGAAGAGGGGGTATTGATCGGACAGCTGAAGGAAGCCTGAGCCCTTGTCCCGCTTGGGGACCTGGGCGTGGAGGGCAGCTTTTGATTCTGTGGGGCAGTGGGGCTGGAGATGGCAGCTACGGGAGGCAGTGCAGAGGAGGCTACGGAGAGCTGGGGCTGAGCCCTGGGAGTGGCACGGGTAAGTTGGTCCGGGGTTGGAATCCACAGCAGGCCCACCTTCCTGGTGCCTGCAAGATGCAAATGATGGGAACAATGGGGCCTCTGTGCCCAGGCCATTAGTGGCAGAGCCCGGGCTCTAGGGAGGCATAGCTGCTTCCCCATGGCCATGGTGAGAGGTGGTTCTGGGGGCAGCCCCAGGTGCACAGACCTGTCCTGCCCTGGGGGCCCAAGACTCCAGCCCAGGAGAGGTACCCCAGCGGCTCAGATCCCCCCTTACTGCTTTACCTCACTCTTTCCAGGACAGGCCCAGCGGGAGCAAGCCCCGGTGAGTATATGTGCCCCGTCTTTCCCTCTGCCCTCCTTTCGGCCTCTATTCAACACCCCTTTCCAGGGCACAGCCATCTCTGAAGCTGTGCTGGCTCCGCCTGGGCCCTCCCGGCCTCCTCGCCTCCACCCCCGGGAGCACTAGGGTTTCCCCACCACCGGCTTCCCTGAGCACCCGCTCATCCAGCTGTGGACCCCAGGGCATTAGCGCTGCCCTGACTTCTCTTCCTGTTCCCCTGGTCCCAGGTCGCTGTCCTACAACTCCAGGGGCACCATTCACTTTGTCAGGAATGTGACTGTCCTGGAGCCGGGCAGTACATGGCTGACACAAACTCAAGGGCCCCTTGGCCAGAGTTGACTAGAATCTGATTGCAGGTTGAGGCCACCCCTTCCACCCCTCAGATATGTAGGTAAGTGACATAGTGGACAAGAGGGGTCCCCTTCAAGTAAAGTCTCCCCTGAGTGGTTCTGGATACCTTCCACCATCATAGTCCAGCACTGCTAAGCCACTGAGACCTATCTTTTCCACATTTCTTGGTCAGAAATAGGGGTGCATGGGATGGGGGGCTGGCACAGGTGGAAATGGCAACTTGCTGGGAGGCCCCTTTGCTTCCAAAATGCCCACATCCTTGGCCCTGGTGCTGGGATGGAAAGGGTCCTCGTGAATGGTCCCTTTGAGCTGCAGAAGCATGGGCCCTACTGTAGAAGTGCAGGTGGTTTATTACATTGGGGAGAGAAAATAAGTCAGTGTGTTAGAGAGGGGCGGGCAGGGAGGAGAAGAGGCCAGTCTCATCAGTCTCCTGTCCAGACTCCCCAGCGTGGAAAAAAGATGACGCCCACCCATCTCCTCTTCCTGCCCCTGGGACCTGGAGACACAAGGTAAGTCCAGGTGCTGAGCCTGGGGCGGGGGGCAGCGGCCACCAGTCCCCACACCTCTCCCATCCTCCCTGCGCTCAGCATCCCTTCCCAGAAGCCCAAGAGGAGGAGGATAAATATGAGCTGCCGCCCTGTGAGGCTCTGCCCCTCGGTCTAGCCCCTGCCCACCTTCGTGGCACCAAGGAGGACTCCTTGTACCTGGGTGAGGATGGGGAAGTTGAGGCGGGAGGCTGGGTGGTCAGGCAGGACAGGAGGGTCCCCGCAAGGGAAGAGGGCTCAAGCCCGGCCTCTTTCCCCGGATCTGTGCTGGGGCGGCCAGGGGAGGCCTCAGCGGGCAGTCACCGAGGCCTCCAGGCTGGTCAGAGAGGGAGAGGGGGACGGAGGGAAGGAGGGAGGGAGGAGGAGGGGGGGCGAGGAGCCTAGGGGGCAGCGTAACCACGGTAACAGCGGGACAGCAGGAGGCCCCCCCACAGGGGCCCGGGGCCCGGCGTCCCCCCTCCGAGAGCCTGGCACTTCTCAGAGCAGGGGCACGGGTGCCAGGGGAGCTTGGGCTCCTGCGCTCGGTCTGCTGGGGGCCGGGAAGCGGGCCGCCCGGGTTGCCATGGAGACGGGCTGTCGGGAAGCCAGCGAGGGGGAGGGGGAGGGGGACGAGGAAGGAGGAGGAAGTGGACGGTGGGTGTGGGGCGGGGGGAAATGGGCACCTACGGCGGAGGAAGCCGTCGGCACAGAGGCCTGGTCTTTCCCAGGTCACTCCGGCCCCCCGGGCCCGACCAAGGCCGCACGACCGCAGCCCCAGCCCTGGACGGTGAACAGCCCGCACCCCCGCCCGTCCCTCCTTCCCCGCCAGTCCCACCACAGGCCACCATTTCCCCATGAGTAAATCTAAGAGGCATCTCATTGGCAAGATTCCCCTACATATGTATTCACGAGGCCCCTGAAAAATCGGAAGCGTCAGAAGATGGAGACCGGGTAACGCTCCTTTCGGCCCTCCCGGGCAGCACCCCCAGCGCTCGCCCCGCACCCCAGCTGGCGGCCCTGGGGCCTGAGGACCCCCCCTGCCTAGGGTGAAGAAATCGCTCACTCAGCTTCCAGTCACTGCCAGCTCTCATTCCCAACACGTTCCTCTTTCTGGGTTTTGAAAGCTACCACCTTTTATTGGAATGCAAAGAAAAACACAAAGATTTACAACAAAGAGCAAGCCGCAGAACTGAGGCAGAGAGAAGGACCACCTCCTTCCCACATTAACCCCTGCATTGGGGTGTCTTTAAGCTGCGCAGATAGACAAGCCCCATCGCACCCACCCCACATCCCTGCCCTCTGTTGCCTAGTCCCCCGCAGTGCTCCACCCTGCGCCCCCGTTCTCCCTCACCACCCCATTGTGCCCACAGCCGAAGGCCGCACTGAGCCTGCAGGAGGCCGTGAACCAGGGACAGTCCCCTGGGAGGCGAGGTAATGGGGATGTCCCATCTCCTTCTGAGGCCCACCCACGTCCCTCCCTGAGAGGGGAATCTGGGCCCCCGCTGGGTAGCGCTGAGCTGCTGTGTGTCTGCCTCATGCTTTGTCTGGCTGCTGCAATCCCCCAGCTGTTCCTCACTTCACCTGCCAATCCCCGCAAGACACGCAGTTCGGGAGGGGACTGAGGCCCTGAGACAGGACACGCTTTGCCTGAGGTCACACAGAAGCAGAGTCCTGACTCCCAGGAACTGCTGCAGTCTCTGGGTGGGATGAGGGCGCCCCAGATGAAGAGGTCTGAAGGGCAGCCCACTCTGCCTGGACGACCCTCCCTATTGAGACCCCCATCAGTGTCTCATCCCCCCTCAAAGAGTCCCTGGGGCCACCAGTCTCTGATTCCATTATTGCCACCACTGTCCAGAGAGTTTCTCCTATGGTAAGTGCCCCAAGGTCTATGACTCCAGAACCCTGGGGCATTGGAATAAGGAGGGACCCCAGCCAGCACGATTTTGTCTGAAAGTGGCCCCAGGAGGAGCTGCTTCCCCTCGCCCAAGGTCAAACAGCTAACCCGAGACATATTCGTTTTTACTATACTCGGTTGTTGGTTAACCTTCCTGTCCTTGAGGGTGGTTTTGATTTTTGGAACAGCCCAAAGTCATTTGGAGCCAAGCCTGGCAAATTGGAAGGTCAAGTCAGGCAACACCACTGGGTTATTAAGTAAGCTGATCGAGGCGTGTGGATGGTCTTTTCCTGGAGCTTCTACGCTGGCTTTGAGGATCCCCTCAGATACATTCAAGGATACTCCACTCTTTCAGCCTAAGCTTCACAAATTCCTTTCTCTCTGCACTCATGACTGATGGTTCTCTTCTTTTCCTTCCAGAGCTGGGTGCCTCAGCCGGAGTGGTGAGTGGCCCCTTAACCCAGAGTCACACTCTAGGGTTCTGGCTCAGAAGCTGGCAGACTAGGGTAGGGGGCCTGGGCAGGCCAGGAGAGATCCCTGAAACCCAGGGAAAAGACCCAGAGCAGACTCCCTCCCCATTTGCCACAGGCCTCTGGCAGGATGTAAGCCAGTTGTCCTTCTGAGAGCTGCCCAGGGCTTCCAGGGAGGTGGGGTGCTCCTTCCAAGCCAAGGAACAATTTTAATCAGTCAGCGGGCTCTGAGGAAGAGGTCCACTTCATGAGGGGGAAGGGGACCGAGGTGCCCACAGGCCCCCTGCCCCAAGTGATGGCTCTGTCCTCCCCCCTACCTGTGGGTCAAAACCTTGGTGCCCCCCCTACCTCACCCCTCAGGTGACAGGCCCTCCAGAGAAACCTGATGAGGACATCTACCTGGAGTGTGAGCCCAGCCCAGGTGAACATCTCCCCCCACCCAAGACCCGCCCTGCCTGGAGGCCCCCAGCTGTCTCTTCCCTTGGCTCTCTCACCACCCCGCCAGACACCCACACTTCCACTTGCAGGCTGGGCACCCACAAGGGAAGTGACCTTTTTAAAGCAAAAGCTGTTAGGGGCTCCTCAGCTGTTGTCCCCAGGACAGTGCTCCCCTGGCCGGAAGGCCTCCCAGAAAGCCCAGCTGCAGAGAAGCAGCAGGCCCTGCCTTGGCCTTGGCCCTCCCTGGCCGGCTCGGCTCTCCTTGCCTCAGCTCAGCTCAGCCCGCCCTCTCTGTTTCAGTCCCGGGCTTGACTCAGACTCGGAGCTCCCAAGTCCTGATGCCCCTAGTCCCTCTGCCCAGGACGTCAGGGGTGCCCAGGTGAGCGCACAGCCAGCTGTGTGTGTTGTGAGAGGGGGTGGGGGAGAGAGAAGGAAAGAGGGGCATGGCCAGTGCAGGCTTTCCCAGCTCTGACCTTGGGGTCTCTGGGTTCACTGGGCTCTTTCTCTTGAAAGAGGTAAAGAACCTGAGCTCTGTTCCCCAATTTGCTCCCCACAGGCCCACCGTAGCCCCCCAGGAAGCTCAGAATGTAAGAGGCTGGTGCTCAGGGGAGAAGTGAGCTGGGTGGGAGGCAGGAGGCTCAGGGTGGGTCTTCGGGCCCAGGGGAGCAGGCCTGCAGGGCCAAGCCTCTTGTAACCAGATCTTCTGTGTCCCAGGGAGCAGAAAATGCCACCTCTAAAGGCAAGTACAAGCATCTTTAGCACGAACCGGGGCAGTCTTACCAGGGTCCAGCCCAGCCCAAGCCCTACAGTCCATGCCACCCTCAAGCCTATCTTGTCCCACTTTGCTGAGGGGGTCTCTTCAGCTCTGATGCCCATTGACAGCTGAGGGGACCTCCTTGGACATTTTCAGAGTCTGCACCAAAGCGGGAAGTTCCCAGCCTGTACCTCAAGATCTCCCCTAATTTTGGAATCCCGTGTGGCCTAGCTGGTGGGTCCCACAGGAGCCCAACAGCTGGCGAGGAGGGGCGAAGCGCTGCTTCTGGCCTATGCACATTCCCTCCCACCTCCCCCACGCTGCAGCTGGGCTGAACCCTCTTTTGCCTAATCCTCTCCCAGCACCAGCTCTCTAATATGCTTTTTCCAGCCAGAAGGAGATCCTCTTTTTCCTCTGCAGCCCCCACCTGGAGCGCCTCTGCTGCTGAGGTGAGGAAGGGCTGGGGCGGAGGGCTGCCGGGAACCTCTTGGGCTTGTTTCCACGTGTCCAGAAACACTGTGCTGGCACCGGACACGGGCACATCTTTGTCCCCCTTGCACAAGCTCAGTCTGGGGAAGCAGATGTGAACTCAAATAACAGCAACCGGGTTCTTGGCTACTCCCCATCCCCCTGCATTGCCTGGTACATCTCTGAGCATCTCTGTGTGTACACACAGGACAGCAGCCTGCTGGGTCAGCCTTGGTACTCAGGGAACAGTGACCGTCACGCTGTTGAGAGTGCTCTGCTCCGATTCCAAAAGGTGGGCAACCGCTGACCACCTGGGCCCCTTCTGCTTAGCCGGCAAGGGCAGGTGGGCAAGGCTGAGGTGGACAGTTTGCAAGATGAGGTTGACACGGCATCTTCTCCACAGGATGGGGCCTACACCATACGCCCCAGCTCAGGGCCTCATGGCTCCCAGCCCTTCACCCTGGCAGTGCTTCTCCGTGGCCGGGTCTTCAACATTCCCATCCGGCAGCTAGATGGTGGGCGCTGCTATGCCCTGGGCCGGGAGGGCAGGAACCCCGAGGAGGTGGGTGCTGCAGGAGGGAGGAGGACAAAGGGCAAGGGGGGCACAGCACGCAGCACCCTAGTCAGGAGCACTTTTCCAGGGAGCACCCACATTTTGTGTTTTTCTGGAGTATGTGGAATGACAGTGGCCAGTGTCCTGAACTCCTCCCCAGAGGCCCACCCTGCTCTGGGGGAGGCACCCGTCCTGCGTGGCTCAGTCTGCACAAGGCCAGGTGGGGGCATTTGTACTTGTAATGAACCCAGCTGGGAGGAGGGCAGGGCCCAGGCGGTCCAGACTCCTGCATGTGGCAAGTTCTCAACTGTGCCCCAAGCACTCGCTGGGCTACAAACCAGAGACAGTCACCCACCACTCAGCTCTCCATGCTGGACAATCACGGGCAGAGGCATGGCCCCATGGTTATTTCCATCTGGCCCTGGAAATATGAGTCTGGCCAACATGTCCATGGATTCAGTCACAGGAAAAGAGTCCTGGATTTGAGCAGCAAAATGGCAAACAGAAAGGAAGCTATTTAGGAAAATGTCAACAAGACCCCTCACCAGAGCCCCTCCATTCCCTTGGGAAGTTCCTCCCAGGGTGAGGCTCAGGGAACTCACTGACGCCCTTCCTCCCTGTCCAGCAGCTCTTCTCCTCTGTGGCTGCCATGGTCCAGCACTACGGTCATCACGTCCTACCCCTTGTGGACAGGCAGAGCGGCAACCGGCAGCTCACCTGCCTGCTCTTTCCCACCAAACCCTGAGGTGGAAGCAGATGCAGAGTACCTGCCCTCTCTGCCCCACAGCTTGCTCCTTGCCCCACCCATGCTGGGCTGTCCCTGGTTCTTATCTCCGAGGTCTCCACCCCTGCAGGCCCTCCCCATCCCTGGCCCAGGTCCCTGCAGGCCCAGATAAGAGGCACTGGGAAAGGTTACCCAGAGACAGAAAGGGTCCCTGAGAGCCCCCCACTCGCATGCTCACCCAGAGCCAGGCACTGCCCCTCCCTGCTGCATCTCCGGCCGGGAAGCAGGGTCAGGTAGGGCCCTGTTCCGGGCCCCCAGACATGGCTGTGTCTGCCCTGTTTCCTAGGGCCTCCCGAGCTGCTCTGGATGAAGGCCGCCCTGGGGAAGCGAGCCTCAGCGGGACAGCGCAGGCACCGCTCGGTCACAGAGAGCATCCTCTCACATCCGCTTGCAGGCTTACCAAAGGGCTGGCATCTGGGAGAGACTCAGGGGCCGTCTGCATAGCTCACTTGCAATAAATATGTGTTGGAAGAATTTTTGAATCTGCTGAGTGAAGCAGAGGCGGCCTCCATGAGGCTGCAAGGCTCTCAAGTGTCACAGGGCACAGACTGGGTGTCAGAGGCATGAAGCAGTGGTGGCCAGGCCAGGGCCGGCCCCATTTCTTCCACTTGATTGGGGCACTTGACCTCAAATGATTTGTGCCAAGAATGAGGAAGGCCGGTCCGTAGGGAGTGGAGTTTTGTTTTGTTTTGTTTCTGGGGTCAGGGTGAGGAAGGGGTCAGGGAAGGCCCAGTGCTGTCTGCCGCCCTATTAAATGATGAGAATACCGTGAAGTACTTGCTCACCACCTATACACTGTACAGTGTTTCCCCAGGGAGGGATGAGCAAAAGCAGAGGCAGGGCGACCCCAGGAAACAACTGGGCACTGCAAACGCCGGTCCTGGGATTGAAAGCCATGGGGGGCTCAACGCAGGCCTTCAGAGAGGGGCAGAGGCCCTCGGGCAGAGCTGCTTGCCCGGGTGTGGCCCGGCCAGCCGGCGGAGACTCCAGGGCCGCGGGATTTCGGAGAGGGGCCGGCGGCCTGCAGGCGGGCGGGGCGGGGGGTGGGCCCGGGCCCTGGCGCGGCGCCCGGAACAGCCCGTGCCGGAAGCGCCGTGTGACCGTGACTACGGGGAGGCCGCGAGCGCCGCGAAACCAAGAGCGGCGCTCAGACTGGCACCGAGGGCCCGGCCCCCCTACCCCCGCCGGAGCCATCCGTGCCTCCGGACGGACTCGGGCCTGGCCTGGCAGGGAGGCGCCGGATCCCTCTGGGCCCGGGGCGGAGCGCAGGCCCGGGGACGTGGGGCGTGGCGGGGGCGGGGGCCAGGAACGCTGAAACGCCGGGGCGAGGGCGCCACTGGGACGGTTGTCCCCGTCACTGCCGGCTCTGGGAAATTGTCCTCTGAAACGTAATTTCTGCAAAAGAGGCGAAGGAAATCATCCCTACGCAATCAGCCTAGGGTTCGGTGGCGTAAGGGAGGAGTTCCGTTTGAAGCAGTGACGACAAGGCAGGGCCTGATGGGCAGCCCTCAGCTCCTGACTCTGAAATAAACATGCACCTGAATTCAGGTCAATGAACTGCCACTTTCAAGTCACAGCGCGGATGTAGTTTCTGACCAGGACCCCAGCGAGAGGAGCAGAGCGGGCAGCTGGCACAGGGCAGGGTGAGGGTGGGCCAGGAGATAAGCAGCTGGAGGCTCTAGGAGAAGTGTTGGGGAGGATAGGACAGCTTCCCGCGCCTCTGTTAGCCAGTCCTGGCTCCCTCTGGGCCCTGGATGGGAGTGGCCTCTTTCCGCTGCCCTTTCCCCAGCCTGACCCTGGCAGAGCTCAGGCTGAAGAGGGCTGGGCCTCAGGGTACAGTCAGACTCCTGCATCCCCCCCCCCCCCCACACACACACAAACGCTCTATCTGCAGGTTTTTATGAACACTGAATTTATCTAGCCCCGAAGCTAAGTGTGGGGAGAGGAGGACACGGTGCAGTTAGTGAGTTAGTGGCCCTATAGGGACTCTATGCTTGGTCCTAGATTCAGGGAGTAATTTTAAGGAACTAGCTTCAGTCCTTTCTCCCCTGGGGAAAAGAGGAGGAGCAGTCCAGGCAGTGAGAAGGGGCCCAGAGGGCCACAAAGAGCTTGGTCTAGCCGGTGGCTCAGGCTAGCCAGGGCCGCCTCAGCCTGCCCGTCGGTGCTTACATATCCCCTTTCCCGGGAAACAGGTCAAGCTCCCCCAGCCTGGGCTCAGGCACTTAGTACACCCCCTGGCAATTGCCTTCTCACTCCTAGGGAAGAACCAACTACTACTGCCCACTATTACCTACTGGCCTGGAATACAATAGACGCCAAGTATTTGTTGAAAGAGTCACCGAATAGGTCAAGTCTACTACCCTGGATTCCTCTAAAGCTGGTAACTTTCCTTGATCAGATCTTCCTTTGTAAACCCAGTGCTGTCAGTCGACCTTTCTGTGATGATAGGAACGTTGTAATGTCCAGTTGTGGATAAAATGAGAGTTCCTGTGGCCAGGATTCTCACCTGGCCCTGGTTGATTAGCTCACTGCACACCTGTGGGCAATACATGGCTGTTGACTCTATAAAGAGCTCCGCCCAGTGCTCTGGACGTGACAGGGTGGCACAGCTGCGAGGCTGCAGGAGAGCAGAGCAGAGGCTGGAGTAGTGGCAGCGCCAGGGACAGAGGCCCAGAGGATGGCTGTGTGGGACAACGGTGCAGAGAGGCCCAGAGGACGGCTGTGTAGACAGAGGGGCCCAGAGGCAGAGACTGGCTTGCTGCATAGAGACTCGCTCTGAGTGAACGGGATTTTAGTGACTGACCTGCCACCTGGAAATAAAGTTGGGAATAACCCTTTCACCCCAAGAACGTTTTGCTGTCAATTTCTTTGGTCATATTGAATCCATAGCGAACTTGCCTGGGGCTGAAACCCATTCGCAAGACACCAGTACAGTAGCCACTAGCTATAGGAAGTTATTAAGCATTTTAAATGTGATTTTAGTGTGAATGAGGAACTGATTTTTAACTATAACTTACTTTTTAATTTAAACATAAATAACCACCTATGGTTCACAGCTATCCTATTGTTCCAAGTCTCTCACCTTCCCAGGGCCAGGGGTGGTGGTGAGAGAAATCCAGGAAAGTTAGAGTCCTCGGTCTGGAGGAGCCCGGGACGCGTCCATAATGAGTGAGGGCACAGAGGAGCTGTTGAGCTTCTGAGCAGGGGTAGGCGCAGGGCTGGTGTTTTAGGAAGGTCGCTCTAGCTGTGAAGTGCTGAGTGGGTTGAGGGGCAACACAGAGGCAGGGAGAACAGTTAGTTGCTGCAGATTTTTCTGTGATTCAGGTGAGAGGTAACACCTCCTAATTTTTCACCATGCCGGTGTCTCTCCAAGGCCTGTGTGACATTAACCTCTGTCTCTTCACTTTTTAAAGGCCTAATAACACAATAATTCACAATCACAATATAAGTTGATCACAGGGACTATTGAACCACTGTGATGTACATTTGAAACCAACATAAGAGTGTATATTATTAACACTTTAATAAAAAATAAAAATAAACAGGCCTAATACTACCTGCTTTTTAGGGTTGTTGTGAGAATGAGAAATGAGCTATATAGCATATACTAGGCCTAACACAGAGCCTGACATATCGTGGAGTCAAATGATTAGCACCTAATAACAACCCTGTCAATAAGCTAAGACTGGTTCCGGTCCCAGCTGCATGCTCCATTTTCAGGCGCTCTTCCTGACTACAGGGAAGCCTTTTCTCCAAACCAGTTACAGCTGCAGACAGCCCTCTTCCCCACCATGTGGACAGAGCCTGTCTGCAAAGGTCAGACAAAGTTGTCAGGTCCTGCTGCAGGGTCCCAACTTTTGCTCTAGTGCCCCACTCTGCTGTGTGAGTTAGAAATGTCCTTTTCGGTTTAAGCTAGTGGGAGTATGCCATCTGATATTTGTAAAGAAGACTTCTGCCAACTACAGGCACCTGTGTCCTTGAAGTCTGGGGACACCAGGGATTTTTCTGAAGCACAGAGAACTTAGTGGTAGAACCAGAATTCAGATTTGTCTGGCTAGCTCTAAATCTACCATAAACTATCCCATACATTCCACACATCATTAGCAAGCATTTATTGAGTGCATGTTATTTGCTAGGCACGAAACCAGCATCCCGTTCCTCCTCTCTGCCTACTGAAGGGCTAGCCTCTCCACTTTCACTCCCAGTGTCTAAGGACTCTCGAGTCAGGAGACATAAAAACAGCCCTTCTCCACCACGATAGGGGCCAGCACACTTACTGGCTGCCCAGAATCAATACTCCCAGAGTTCTTAAGTGCCAAGGATGTGAGAGGAGCCCCCCAGCTACCTGCCTACTTGCCTACTGGGGTCTGCTCAGCATGCAGTGAGCCGCAGCCCTGGTCTGGGCCCCCCGCCTGTACCCCACTCTGCGTGGCTGTGATCCTACTACCCTTATGGCCTAAGTGACCATTTATGGGGGAGACTAAGGTCATTTTAAAAGTGCTTTTGATCTCAATTTTTCCAGATGTTCCCTTTCTTTACTTTGCAAATCTGGTTGAGGAAAGGGACAAGGACTTCAGGATAGTGTTTCCAAATCTGTCCTCAGAATACCCATGGACCGTAACGATGATGTCACCAGTCAGTGACAGAAAAGGAGAAAAACAACCTGCTAAGCAAGCTTTTCCTGAAGCAAAATTACTCCATTTAAAGGACCATCCTTTAAGAGGACATCAAGTTCTTCCTCCTTTTTTGGTATTAAATTATACTCTTTCGGGTTGCTTGATTTTGCTGGGCCTCATTTTAAAACTGGGGTGGAGGGGCAGTGTGATTGACCTAGATAACCCCCAGGGGCCTTTCCAGCCCGTGTCCCAGGATCCTCGGGGCCTGGGGTCAAGTATGCCCCCGGGGGCGTGTCTCTCCCAAGCCCCTTACCCCCTACCTCTCCCCTCCGCACCCCAGCCCCTTCCTGTGAGCCCCACGAGGTCGGCGCTCTCTGGCTGAGCTCTCCCGTGTGCTCCGTGGGGAAAGGCGCCCTACTCTGGATTGAACGATCACCCAGGAGGCACCGTTTATAAAAGGCTAACACCGTTTTGAATAGCCTAATGTTTATCTCAAGATAATGAGTGTATCAGCCCAACCTCCATGCAGGCTTGGAAGTCAGGACAGAAGGTCCGAGCTGAAGAGCAAAACCCAAGAACAGACACCAAGGCAGGGGCTACGTAGGGGGTGAACACGGAAACGGAAGGACCTTCTGGCTGAGGGAGGACATCATAGGCTCCTGCACACCTGATGGGGGAGCCACAGGCCGTCCTGTCCTGTCCACTTCGGTTGTGGGGAAATGAAGGCCCAGGGAGGGGAGAGCAGCCAGTGATTGGGTGGGGGGGACACGTACGTTCTTTCTCTAGCACCACCTCCGCCGGGGGAAGGCCTGGAGGTGGGAAGGAATTGAAAGGCACTCGGACACCGACTCTGGGGGAGGCCGGGCACCAGGTCAGGGCCGAGCCACGCTCTCCGTGGGCCCCCGCAGCCCCGGCCCTTTCTCAGCCTCCTTCCCTTGCCCACAAGCCCTCGGCTCAGCTCTCCGGCTTGGAGCAGGAGGCTGGTGAGAGAGGCCCTGGCTGGAGCGTGAGGAGGGCCGATGGCGCCCCAGGGCCTGGAACCGCCACAGGCCTCAGCTGGAAGCTGCAGGAAGAGGGAGGTCAAGGGGGCTCCTCCGTACACTTAGAACAGCTCCTCTCTGCCGTGCGCCTCAAGGGGATCCAGGGGCAGATGGCCCGGGGCTGGGCGCCTGGGAGACGACAGAACCAGGAGTCCCCCTCCTGTCGCACTCAACCCTGAGGTGGATCATTAGTAAGCCCAGGATGGGGTAAAAGGCCTGCCGGGAGTTCCCCTGATGCGCTTCCTGCCAATGGCGTCAGCACCGGCCGTTGTCGAGTCATTTGGGAAGCGGTGATGTCGGGGCCCAGGCAGGAACCTGCTCCGCAGTCTCCGAATCTCCTGGGAGACGCTCCCGATTTCAGGAAGGCTTCCAGCAGGAGACCTGGGCGGGCGGGGTGCGCTCATCCCGGGGCAGCTCGCTGCTTGGGCGGCTGGGAGTGGGGCGGCCGGCTGACCCGGAAAGGGAGGACTGAGCAGCCCCAGGCCTCCCCGCTTCTCCTTGCCGTCCCTGCGCTGAGAGCGAGAGGCAAGGCCGGGAGCCTCCTGGGAGCCTCCTGACTAATTCCCAGGGCCTGGCACCCGGCTCCGCAGCTGACGCAAGGCCAGGGCGGGTGAGCTCAGCCTGTCTCTGGCCGCCCCACCCTGCTCCGGGAAACCTGCTGTTACTTCCCCTCTGCCCGGGGCCTCCTAGGTCTCCAGCTCCGTTCCTTCTGGAAGCAGAGCAGGGGCCGCCCAAGGGTCTGGGAGCAGGTGCTGCCTACGGCTGCGGTAGAACCGAGCATTTCTGAGTCAACCCTGCTCTGCTGTACGGGGCAGCATGTGCCTCCAGGGCACCTGTCCTGGGAAATGGAGGGCCTGGACATGCCTTGGCCCTCATGCTAAGTCCATGCCAGCTCACTTCCTCTTTGGGGAGAGGTTAGACTCTCTTATCCCTAGAAAGGTGGACTTTCGTCTACCTGCCCTCACCTCTCTCTCTAGATGCCCAGGACCCACCCATCCTTCCGAGGTATCATCTGCTCAGGGTGAGGATTCATTCACTATTTACTAAGAGCTTAGTAAAAATAACCTAACATATAATAACAACGTAACACGGATAATGTGTGCCACATTTTACAAACCGCTTTGCGACTAGAGCTTCGAGGGACCCCTGTGACAATGCTGTGATGTAGGGAGACCCTAGATGAAGAAGCTGAGGCCCAGAGAGTTTGACTCCAGAACCAGGAGTCATGCCTGCAGGGCCTTCCACGTCCTCAGGCTGCCTCAGTCCTGTCTGTGCACCTGAGCAGGAAGCAGCCTTCCTCAGTGGAGACCCAGTTAGGCAGAGGAACTTTGCTCAGGGGGAATGGGGAGCAGGTGGAGGAGGCTGGAAGAACAGGACTTGTGGATTTAGGGTAGAGGCATGCTGGGGGCCGGCCTGCCGGGGAGGGCCTGGAGACATTCTGGGGATCACTGAGGTCTGAGGGGTGCTGCTCAGGGCACTGGCGATGCACGCCGGGGCCTTAGCTGCTGGCTTAGGGATTACGCCAAGCTCCGGCTGGGACCATCTGGGTCGGGTTTGCTGCCTGGGGCTGACACTGGCTTCAGGACGGCCCCTCCAGTTCTGGCGCAGGACTAGGGCAATGGCCATCGCTGGCCTCCCTGATGGGGCCGGGGTCTAACGAGGCCTTCCTCGTCATCCGCCCCGTCCTGTCGTGGGCAGGTCCTCTCCCCTCGGCTGTGCCTCACCCCCTCTGGGTGGCCATATGAACATCCTCATGACCCTTGTCCCCACCCTCCCAGCAGTTCCTGTCGCTGATGCAACTTCTGAGGCTGATGAGCTCAGGCCGCCCAGCCTGACAGGCAGGTGAGCACACACGGCGCTGTGGGAGGGCATAGCCCGTGCCAGCTGCACTCGCCCCTCCCTGCTCCGGCTCTTGGGCCTGGCGGGCAGGCCTGTAATGGAGCTGGAGGCGAAGAGAGAGGCAGAGATGCCTTCTCCCTGGGGGCACTCAAAGACGAGACACAAGCGCAGGGAACACATAAGGCCCAGCCGCCGGCCACTCCAAGCCCTTCGCCTGCTCTCCTAGCCCCTCGCTGGCACCTGGTGCTCAGAGGGGGGGCTCTAAAGGAGAAATCCCACTGCAAAGCCGGCTCCTGGCTCTGCGGCGATCTTGAACCAATTCCTGGAGCCACTCAAATCACTTTTAAGTTTTAATTATATTTCATTTTTATTAGACATTACAATCACATGGTATAAAACTAGAAAGTGTAAAAGCATATAACAGAGAGAAACAAGTGTCCCTCCCACCTCTTTCGCTCAGCTGCCCTGCTCTCTGCAGAGAAAAGCAGCGTTACCAGTTTCTTGTGTATCGTTCCCGAGATCGGCTAGATTACCCGTTGGATTTTTTATTACAGTGCTTGCATGGCAAGGTCACATCTCGCTTAGCTTTTCTGCCTGGGTTGAGGAAAGATAAACTCCCCTGCTTTGAACATTCCCTAAATGGACAGGAAGTGACCAGAGATAAACTTCCCACAGCAGGCCCACAATGCGGTTCTGTCTCCCCTTCAGCACCATCCACCTGCTACCTCTCTGGACACCCAAGGCAAGAATGGAGACGGACAGATGGCACCGGCCTGGTTTCCTAGGCAGGGAAGCTCACGAGCCAAGATATTGAGGAGACTCAAGGTTACACTGTGGACTGGGGCACCCTAATTTTCCCACACCAGGATCCCACTTCCCTGGTATCTTCCCTTCACCCTTTAAATGACCTCAAGTTCTTAAATATCTCTTTGCCTCAACCAGACTATGGCCACCTCCAGAGCAGAGTCATGGACTCTACTGTCACCCCCCCGAGCTGGACTCTGAGCTGCACCCTGTGCAGGCCCCTACGAGTGGTCAACAGTGTTGATTAAATCAACTGAGAGAAGCAGAGGGTGTGCCATTCTCCCAGGGGCACCCTGAGGCCCTGATGTTTGCTACATGGACACATGCAGATCCCTGAGCGCCAAACTCACTGACCCCCAGGCCTGTGCCTCATTCATTCTTTCTTGCACAGTTTGCTCAGTTAATGTCCCTGCTCAGGCCAAGGCCACGGGTTGGCTCCCCAGGGCTGGAATCATCCTGCCGTGAAACATTCTATTCTTTGCCATGAACTGCACAGAGTGTTGTGAATTACAACTCATAACAAAAAGAGAATGTCCCTCTGCGAAACGCCAAGTGCACAGCTCTCTAGCTGAAGCGGGTGACTTCCTTTGTGACCCACTCCTCCCAAGTCCTCCCCATCCTACCTCTGTGATCCTTGGGGCTGCTCTGGAGGGAGCCTGGTCCATCCTATTCTGTCTCATACATACAGGCTCAATTCAGGAAAGTGGATCTCTCCCTAAGGGTCATGAAGTGCCTGGAGTGATTAGGTCCTCAGAACATAGGGTAATAAGAAGGGACAGTGGCTTCAGAAAGTATGCACTGTCCTTGTTTATTGATGCAGCAGGAACAAGCAGGAGTTTTATTTATTTGAAGAACAGAAGGTATCTTCCCTGGCTGTTTTGTGAATGCAGGCTCAGTTTTGGGGTGGATGTGTAGCAGGGAGGGACCCTGGAGAAGGAGGGACTTGCAGGGAGGCCATGAACCTGAGGGGCTGCTTGCTTGAGAGGATGCTGCTGGGGGAGAGAACAAGTGGCAGTCAGCGGGGAAGGGGTTAGAGAGGGATTCCTGAGTATGGAAAGAGTGAAAGAATGGTGAATATAAGGTGTGGCAGGTCAGGAGTCATGGAGAAGGAAGGTAGAGGCTCCACCAGATTCCGGAAAATCCATGTACTCACAAAATAACCTATTGGCTCCGACAACTGGCTCCACTTCCTGCTTCCTCATTCTGCTCAAGGTGTCATAGTCCTGATGGGCGGGGCACTGGGCGGGGCTAGGATCTCCCCTGACTCTCCCCAGGCTCCCTGAAGCCTATTGTGAGATCTTAGGCTCCACCTGCCTTCCTGGAGTTCCAGTAAGGCTTCCTGCCAAGGCCTGCGCCCTCTCCCCGCTGTCTTGTTCCCTCTGGATTTCCACTGCGGGTGGCTGTGTGAGGTCGGGGTGAACCTAATTAATTGGGAGGGTGATAGCTGCATTAAATTGGATGGAATTGGTTGGTTCAACCACGAATCATTGAAAATGGTGGCCTTTCTTAAACATGTTGTGATGGTACCATTCCTCCAATGACTTGCTAAGGTGCCAGTGGAATCACCCAGCAAAGCCTGGCCTTGGTCTGGCGATAATACTAGCAACAGCAATACAAGGGTCCATGGTTAGCGAACACGTCCTCACTTGGCCTCTGGGTCTCCACTCTTTCTGGGTTCCCCTTCTATTTCATTGGCCCTTCCTTCTCTGTATATTTTTCTGGTTCCTCTTCATCTTCCTGTTGTGTAAACACTGGGAGGGCCCGGACTCTGTCATTCTTCGTCCGTGCTCACACCTTAGATGACTTCATCCAGGGGTGTAGATTTAAGGTCCCTCTCTCTAGCTGACAACAGCTAAGTTTTACGTCTCTATCCTAGCCTGTCCCCTGAACTACAGGGTTGAATACCCAGCTGCCTACTCAACACCTTGACATAGACATCTAATAAACATGGCCAACACACAACCCAAAATCAGACCTCTATTGCTCCCCAACACCTGCTCCTTCCACAGCCTCCTGTGGTGTCAATCCTCACAGTTGTTTTTCTCTCTTAAGGCTAGTGCCTGGCTTAAGCTTTGATTGTCAAAACATCCACTTCAAAGACGGCTCTCTCCCCATAAACACCTTGCCAGCCACGTGAGTCGCTGCAGACAGGCGGCCTCCCGGACTGAGGCTCCTTTGTCGCAGAGCTCTTGGGTGATTTTGATAACTGATCATTTGGGCAACTTGCTTTTCTCCTCCCGTGCTCTAAATAACCACTCTTAGGTTTTAAATTCACCAATAAAGAGTGAGCCCAAACCCCAGGCCGCGCTCTGTCTCTCTACCTGCCGCCTTTTGCTGGGCAGCCCTAGGAGTGCTGTGTAATTTTCAGGTCCTGTAAATATTAAACCTTAAATTTTTCAATGTTTCTTGGTGGTTATTGCTGAAGAACATCTTGTAATCATCATAAGAACTACAAGGGCTGCTCCAGCCACAACACTTCCCTGACTCAGTGAGTGGCTGCATGACACCTTCATTCTTCCAGGTCTCAGACCAAACCAGTTCAAGGACTCCTCCGTGACGTGTTTATTTTACTCACATGCCACAGTCCATACATTAGCACATTCTGTTGGCTCTACCTTCAGAATAAACCCACCACAGTCCCTGCCACCACTATTCCTGGCCACTGAAGGCCTGACCATGGCCTACCAGGTTCCGTGGCCTCTGGCTCGCCACCACCCTCCTGGCTTCATCCCCCGCCATTCCCTCTGCTTGGCTCCTGCCGCCGTGGCCTGTCCGCAGGTCCTCACACCAGTCCACACCTGCCCTGACACCTTGGCACTGTTGTCTTCTTGCCCTGGAATTCTCTTCGCCAGGCTGGCTCTCTCACTTCCGTCTAGTCTCTGCCTAGATGTCACCTTGTCACCAAGACATCCCCAGACCACCCTGTTTTACATAGCAAACCCTCCCACACCCACACTCTAGATCCTTCTTTTTTACATTTTTTTCATAGCACTTATCATATATGTATTTGTGGAGGTGTGTGTGAATACAAAAAAATAAAGTGTTGCGTATTTCTTGGTAGCTTATTACCTGCCTCTCCCTTTTAGAATATAAAACTCCATGAGGGTAGAGAGAGAACAGTGCCCACCACATAGTTCTTTAATCATTAAAGTTGTTGAATGAATCAGGTTAGAGAGGCTAAATCAGTTCCCCAAGGCCATACAACTAGCAAACATAGAAACTCCGTGGGTTAACTGATTTGCCCAAGGTCACGGAGTGAGGGGTAAAATTGGATCCAAGCCCATGTCTTAATTGACCGTGGCAGGTGACCACCGTGCCTTCTGGCTCCCCAGTCTCCCAAGGTCAGCCACCTGGATTTGCCCAGCTACTGCCTTTCTGAACAGCACCCTGCCCTTCAGCCTCTCCCTAGCTTCTATCAGTTCTCTAGAAAACACAATAGTTTATGCTCTTTGTATAATTATAGCTTAATACATACTTAACCTAGAAAATAGGAAAATATTTTCTAAAAGTAGAAAGAAAAAACTACCAATGCCCAGAATCCAGAGACCACAGTGGTTACTCTCATGCTATTTTATTCCAGTCTTTTCAATGACATTTGTGTATAATAGGGATCATCATTATAATCCAGACCACTTGTCACAAATCCTTGGTTCTAATCCCAACATAAGAGAAGCAAAGGCATATAATGGGCATAGAAAGACAAGCAGGCTTTGGACAGAAGACACAAAGACAGGAGATATCCCCAGGTAGGGGAAGACAGGCAAGAATGGACCAGAAGGGTCCAAGGGAGGAGAGGTGGGAGATGGGGGTGGAACTGTCCCAATAGGAACACGGAGCAGGGCAGAGATACACGGTAGTTCCCCTCTTATCCAGGCGGGACATGTTCCAAGGCCCCTGGTGGATGCGAAAAACCTGTTATTATCACACTCTGTATACACTAGGCTTTTTTCCTACACACACATTCCTGTGATAAAGTTAATTTAAAAATTATGCTCAGTAAGAAATGAATAACAATAATTAATACTAAAATAGAACAATTTTAACAATATACTATAATAAAAGTTAGATGAATGTGGTCTCTCTTTCTCTCTCTCAAAATATCTTATTGTGCTTCACTCACCCTTCTTGGGAGGATGTGAGATGGTAAAGTGCCCACCTGGCGAGATGAAGTGAGGCGAATGACATAGGCATTGTGACATAGCACCAGGCTGCTATTGGCCTTCTGACGCTACGTCAGAAGTTGGATCTGTTTCTGGACTGCAGTTGACCTCAGGTAACTGCGATCTCAGCAAAATGAAACCACAGATAACAGGGGACCACCACAGTCAGGTGGGAGGAAGGTGTGGGGAGCTGAGAACCAGAGAGCCGCAGAATTTGGACTCAATAAAGGACGTCTCCAAAGCTTCCTGCGTGTGGGCTGGAGATACTGGAGGTTGGGAGACTAGGCAGGAATAATGGGTCCTTATCAGAGATAATCCAGAGGCAGAATTGTTGAAATGAACGTGGAGGTCACAAGAAGGGGAAGAATCAGAGATGACCGCCAAGGTGTGTGGCCAAGTGGCTCAGTGAAAAGTGGTGGCTCTACCCAGTTTTTCAGTCAGAGAAGGAAAGGGGCCTGCTGGACCTAATTCCGAATGCTGGGAATTGGCTGGCAGCCGTGCTACAGGCCACACTGTCCTAAGGGGGATTGTAACACAGATGTTTCCCCACGGAGGGAGCGGTGAGGGAAGCAAAGGATGAGACGTGAGTGGAGGCCATGTGCTGGCCAGGACCCTGCAGAGCTGCTGCCTGCCACACAGACCTGCACTCACCTGTCTGTGTGACAGGCCACCGCGCCCCAGGCCTGCTGGCCCCCTGCCTTCCTTCTGCCTCTGCTCAGGAAGCCACTCCGCGCCCCCCCTCCAGTGCACCAGCGCCTTCTCCGGTCACACTTCTCTGGCCACACCACTTAGCTAGCCCCATACACCAGGCTGCAGTCTTCCCTAAGGGGTCCCACGTCTTCCTCCCCTGCCTCATTCTCAGCTCCGTGGGCTCTCTGCCCTGTACGCCTGCAGCCACGGCAGCGGGCACATAGCTGAACCTCCACAAATACCCCTTGACTTGGCTGTCCTTTTCCACTCTTTCTATCCAATCCCCAACTCTGTCAGCTTCCCTCTCAGCTGACGACTAAGCTTGACTCTGAGAGTGGTAGGTAACCTTGGGGTATTTGTGTGAAGCGTTGCTGATTGGTGCCAACTTAGCCACATAAGGCTGGTTTCTAGTACAGGCCCCTCCAACAACTAGCCAGGCCAGCTCCCACGTGCCTGCAAATCCCCAGGGTTTTTTTAAAAATGCCAGTTCCGGTTTGGTAGCCTGAGGTAGGCCTGAGGTCCTGTGTGCCTACAAACTCCCAGGTGACGCCCCAGGACTACACTTGGAGTGACAAGGACCTGGTGCCTCGGTAGCCTGGTTAGTTTAATTCCTCTGGCCCCAGCTTTCTCACCTGCCAAACAGGGCTCTGACCACTTCGCTGGGTTACCACGGGGTGGAATGAGTTAGTGTTCGTGAAAACAATAAAAACCAAGCAAACCTCCGATGTCACCATCTCTCTCGGGTATTCCTGCCAGGATGGATGTGATAAAACACACAAAAGGCCTCAGAAGGTGTGCAATAGAGGCTGGTTGCTCCTCTTCCAGAGGCTCTAAGGTTGCATGCATCACAGTCTGATGCCAGGTAAAGGGACTGTTCCCAAATTTCAGGCAAATATACCCACTGTTCAATCCTTTAAAAATTTAAAAAACATTCTTAGCTTGTACTCTTTACAGAAACAGGTGACAGTCCAGATTTGGCCTACAAACTATAATTTGCTCATGCCTGGTTCAAAGCCCCACTAGCTGGGCACTCTGTTACTGTAAGCAGAAGCAGCCCTGGTCCTGGTCAGAAAGGGCTGTCCTTAGACACACGCATGCTGAGCTTCGTCACCTTGTACTCCCAGAGGAGTCAGAGACACAGAGCTTATTTGCCCCTTGGTTGATTTGCCTTAACATTAGTCAACAGGCACCAGAAGACATACTGAGGATGTTGAGACTGGGAGAACATAATTTGGGGTGTAAACTGGAATTTGGATACGTGTGAGTGTGCCAGGGAGCTTATCTGAGTGATTGAGCAGACTTCTGGGAAAGCTCCCATCCCAAAGGACCAATGAGTTAGGCATGACCAGTTTGGCCCAGATAAAGTAACTCTGGTCATTAGAGGACAGGGGCACAGAGTGTCTCAGATTAGAAATACAAAAATAGAAAACCCTTTTCATTTTTCAAATTGGTGTGGCCATAAGTGGCTTAAGGCCACTCTAAGAAATGTAACCCCATGGGGATGAACCAGGTCTTTTCCCATGGTGTACTGGAACATTGTGCCATGTTGGCATCACAAAGTGCCAATATCTCCCAGAACCTAGTGGTGCCCAGAAGATACCCAGTGGGAGACTCAAGACAACCCTAATGCCAGAGAGGAACCCAGGTATTTCTACGTCCTTGTGAACCAGCCGTGAAAGACTCCCAGAAATTCTTGATGAGCACGTTGCAGGGCAGCATTCTTAGCCCGGCGTTCCTCCCTTGGCCTTGCCTTTAGTGCCTCCTTGGAGACCTCCCGGTGTCCCCCTGCCTGCCCCAGCTTGCGTGTGTGCATTGTCTTCTCCCTCCTCTAGTCCAGTAGCAACGAAGCCTCAGACATTTCCTGTGGACACCCAGCTTCTACCTCAGAGCTGTAAAACGCCCTTTTCCTCCTGTCTCCAACCTCTCATTCCTGCCTTCGCTATGCGTGACCAAAAAGATGGAAAGAGTAGAGAGAGCCCCAGATTTCAACTACTAATTTCTAGCTGGAATAGCTCCTAAGGAATTCTCCCGCTAGAGCCCGTTCCCCAGGGACGACCCTTCCCCACCCTCATGACCATGGGAGCTGCCGTATTAGTAAAACAGGTCTGCACCCCTGCTGGGGACAGGGGTCTACTCCCAGACCAGTCATGGCACTCTGCTGTCCTTGCCACAGTTAGTTGGTCTCTGAGAGACACGGGATTCAAAGTGGACTAATGCTCACTTCCCAGGGTTTGAGAGACTTGAATGTATTTCTCTATGTAAAATTTAAAGCAAGTTGGCACAGATCAATTAACAATTTCCTCCTGAAATCCACCAAAATGGCAGGGGAGGAATTTGTAAAAGGGCACCATGAACAATAACAAAGGGAACCCAGGGGGGACAGCAACACAATTTTGAAAGCTGGAAAGTGATAACTGAATTAGAAGACCTGAGAAAGCTGTATACTAAACTGACTGCAAAAGCCAAGAAACAACCCATTTACACCACAGAGATGAGAGGCACCAGGTACCACTCACTGGAAGTAAAGTTAAAGTTGGGCTTAAAAAACAGAGGACTGATTAAACAAATATTTAAGAGGTAATTAGACCTCCAACCCCTCTCCCATTATCCGTAGTGATTGTCCCTCTTGTACCCCAGCAGAAGACACTAGAGACTTCCTCTAGGAAAGAATAAAACAGGTTTCCTGGGCTGGGAGACATCAGTTACAGTTGAGGGCAGAGGTGTCATATTGGAAACAGGGAGTCCCACTTGACATCTAAAGGAGGAGGAGACCACCGTCTCCATCCCCCGTTCCACCATCAGACCAAGCCCAAGAAGAAAGATACGCAGATACCAATGTCAGAGGTTTCCCAGTGAACTGGCCTAGCGTATCACGCTGAAGCAAGTCCCCAGTGGACAAGCCCCACATATGCACAAGGGGCTTCCAGGTAGCTTTTCCATGTCCCACTCTTAAATATGTGTGGAGACAAGACAACCCCAAGATAAGGGCCAAGGAAGACCCTATCACCACCCTATATAGCAGGTCTAAGGAGCAGCCGGTGAAGAGACAGGTCCAGGTCACAGGTACTGGGAGAGATTTCTTCAAAATGATGAAACTGATGGAACACTCATTGTGTTTGGACACACAGAGAGATTTATTCTACTCTGAGGGAGTTGGGAATTGAATTAGCAATGAGTACGAAGAAAACCAAGCAAGAGAAAAACAAGACATTTAGTAACTCTGGGATAAGACTGGAGAAGGAAAGGGAATATAACCCAGTGGGGTCATTGAGAGGTGGGGATGGGGGCGGTGACAGGAGGTGGTCTGTGAGAAGTCAATCCTCACCCTCCATAAGAAGTCAATATATAGCACCTAAAACTCCTCCATGGTATCAGGGGCAATACCACCCACTTAGCTTTCTAAAAAGTTCTCCCTTTTGGCTTAAAGCTTGTCAAAGTTGTCTTTTATTGCTTGAAATGTTGTGTGTCTTTTATAGTTAAAATGTTAGCTAGGTGATCACTGGCTAATCGTTTCCTATCCCTGGGCGACCCACCCATACAACAAGCCCCTATTCTGTGGTTCTATATACTTTTCAGCTCCTGTCTTTTCATAACTTCCTTCACTTCCTCTCTCCCCCACTCAACCTTCCTACCGGTATCTGCCACACCCATTTACCAAAACTAAATTGTGTCACAGTGAAGATGTTGAGAAATCCTGAACGGAGGGAGTCTGCCCAGGTCATCCTGTGCGGCAGGGTGGGGAAGGGGAAGGGGGCTGCTGGGCTGGACAGAGCTCTGAGCCTCTGGTATTCACGTGTGATTCTACGGCTCCCCAGTCTTGGACTTTCAGCTTTGATTTTTCTACACTTGAAATTGCAAGTTGATTTATTTATAAATTTTATCACACTTATATCAAATTTGAATCAACTTTACAAAATTAATGAAATATAGGCAAAGACAATTAAAAAATAAAAAGACAGACCAAAACTGAAGTAAAAAGGTCAGAGAAATGAATGTTTCAAGGAAACTGTGATGATAAATTAATTGAGATAATGAAGTGCTGAATCTTGTCCCAAGTTCATTGGGTAGGTAAGACAAAGTAGAAGTTACATAATTTTGGAGTTTTTCTACATTCAAAAAACATTTATTGACTACTGAATCAGCCCAGATTATGTTTTTGGCTGCACAAAACAGAAAAAAAGCTAATAACAGTGTATTTCTTCTAAGGGTAAAAAGTCTGGAAGTAAGGAAACTTAGGTTTGTATGGTGCCTCTGGTCATCAGGGACCCCAGATCTCTTAGGGTTCAGTGAGGTTTTTTAAGCTACAGCTATCACATTTGCATCCCAGGTAGAAGTAAAGATGACGATGAGAAGACTATTTCCCTTCTATTTACAGGAGACTTCCAGGAAGCCCCACATGACACTGCCACTCACATCTTAATGTCCTGAGCTTAATCACATGCACACACCCAGCTACAAGGCATGTGGGAAATGTCTTTTAGCTGGATGCCTTGCCGCCCCAAATGGGAACATGAGTGAATGCTGAGGTAGCAGTTTCTGCTACGAACACTCACTATGTGGTGGGTGCTTCTGGGCCCAAGAAATACAAACATAAAGACAAAGGCCTTGCCCTTCAGGGATTCACAGATTTCAGGAAGGCACTAATAATCAACTGATTATTATACCACTAGAGAAAACATCTAATAAAGATGTGAACAAAGGGCTGTGGGAGGAAAAATGAGGTAGCAGTGAGTTCTGTCTAGAGACACAGGGTAAGATCTATAGAGAAGGTGATAACTGAGCAGGAAGTTAAACAGCACAGAAATTCAGAGCAGAGGGGAGAGGGTTGCAGGTGTAGGAAACAGTGGACACAAAAAGCACTGAAACACTTGGATTCTTTGCGGCTAACTCTGGTTAGTTTTGCATGTCTTTAAAATAGGGTTGTCAGAGGCCTGGTGGAAGATAAGGCAAAAAGAAAGGGGTGAAGGGTCCCAAAAACTCCACTGAAAGGAGATTGGTGATTCTGGAGGGAATGGGAATCCCTGAAGGCTTTAAGGAGGGTATCATGGGATGAGATCCTTATGTTCAAAAGAGAACCACAGAATAAGAGAGATAATGAACTACAGCAGGGGTCATGGGAAGCAAAGAGAACAGCTGAAGGACAAGCCAATCATTTATGTGACATGTCTTAAGACCTGAACTAGGTATGGTGAACTCATGGGGCTGGAGAGGAGGGAATGGTTTGAGAGACAGAGCTGGTTTATCACAGGTTGGATGTGGAGAGTGAGGAAAAGGCAGAGACAACCAGAGGACTTAGGTGTCTAGTTAACCCCTTGGTGGCTTCTGATTCTGTATTTTCTGGCCCTTCCCTAACTAAGGTGCTACCATGTGCCTGGCACAGTTTTTGGCACTGGAAATTCAGTAGTGGGCAAGACGGATGTGCTTTCTGCCCTCAGGGAACCCATGTCTGGAGAGAGGGTCACAAATTAACGGAGCAATTTAAACAGGGTGTCAGGTCAGATACAAACATGCCCTATGCGGAGGCAGTCTCGGGGAAATCAGATGTGAGTGGCAAAGCCAGGCCTGGGAATCAGGGCCGGATCTGTCCATTCAGGCACAGTCTCGGATGCTGGGTTGCACCAAGGCTTCCTGAGAAGGTCCAATGCTCTGGCCCCCAGGCCAGTCTGCAGAGGTATACATTACAGTCTATGGTGTTAGTTAGTCAGGGCGTTTCTCCACGCACCTGAAAGTCCGGAGTTCATCTCGCCTAGAATAACACCTCATGATAGTGAGGGTGTGGGGAAGCAAGAACTTTCTTTCCTGAACTGTAGGTGGGAATGTATAAATAGCTAAGCCTTTCTGGAGACAACATGGCAATACATATATAACACCTTGGGAATATACACGCCCTTGACCCAGTGATTCTTCTAGAAATCTATCTCAAAGAAATGATTAAGGATGTGAGCAAAATGTTTACATTAGCAAAATGATGTTATTGTGTAATAAGTGAAAATTTGCCAAATAAGTTCATGTGATAGAATTCCATTCAGCCATTATTATTTATCACAGTCATTTTAAGGTGTATTTTAAGTGGGTGTGGGAATAAGTGAATTTTCTTTTTCATTATGGGGTAAACCATTTTGGTTAAATTTTGAAGAGTACAGAAATTAAATTATTGTGCATAGTGTGAAAGTAAAAGGAAATTTTAGTGTAAGTTACAGTCATAGTAGTTTCTCTAATTGTTGATAAATGTGCTTCTTCGAAGATAGAGGTTATGTTGCATTCAAATCTTCTGCAAGGAATTATTCACTTTTCAGATAAACTCTGCAAAGTCTGGGCATCTAATGTAATATATTTAAATCTAATCTGCCCTGTACATTGTATTTTCAGGTATTGAATTTTTAGTGTACTTTTACTCTAGACAATTATATTTATAATACAATTTTACTAGAGTATACTATTTTAGTACATGAGTTTCTTAAATCATTATATTTTTAAGGCAGAGAACAGATTAATGAAGTACATTACAAATACATTAGTGAAATTATGATACCTTGGAATAGTAATAGATTTATACCTAGAAAATCTAATAATCCAGAAAATCTGATAATCTGGCATGTTTCAAGTCTGCTCTATGCTTGGTTATTGAACTTTAACTGTATCATAAAAACTTGAAGCATGCCCAAAACTGTCAAGAAGAAAAGGGCACAAATAAATTCAACCCCAATTCCACCATTCAGAGAAAATTCACCGTTGATATTTAGGGACCATCAGTCCAGGTATATTTACATGCAAATATACAGATCAGAATGAGAATGAAAGAAAGTGTGTGTTTCTGTGTATGTGTGCGTGTAGGTGAGAGAGAGAAATAGTTTCACAAAGAATGAAAATACCCACCATAGCATTACAAAAAAAGGGATCACATTTTTCTTTTAAACAAAAGCATGACATTTATCAGAGGAAAAATGTGAAGGAATTCTTGAACTTCAGAAAATTTTTCTTGACAAAGAAATACAGCTTCTTAAAAATAACCCTGTAAATTAAGAAACAGATTAACATTAAGAGTTGAGTCATTTTTAAAAACGTGTTTCCACTTTAGATCATATTTATTGACTTCCAGCCAAGAAACATGAGGAAATTAGCGCACACACATTGCTTTCATTTTCTCTTCCCTTGCCTCCTCCTTCTAGTTTTGTTGGTTGTATCATTTTCACACAGGAAAGGTTAATAATATTTACATTCCATTCTTCTGCCCCAATTCCCACAATTATCAGGTTGGTTGGATTTAAATGGCTCTGGCGCTTATGATTGTTCCTTTAGCACGACTTCTTCACTCCTGGTTTTGGAGTCATCCTTCATCAATAGGATTTTGTCATCAACTAGTCTCTTTTTTGTATAGGTTTCACGGACCCTTGCATGATGCAAAAGCTCTGTGTCTTTACACTTAAAGGACAAATTGGGTAAAGGTTCTTGGGTAGTTCTCCGACCACCCCCATCTTTCTAGACTTTGGTCCTTGGTCTTCTGATATTGACTTGGGGGAAGCCTTAGACTAACTGACATTTATTCCTTATACAGGGACACACTCTTCTGCTTGGACACACACTTTTTTTTATTAAAGTATCACTGATACACAATCTTACGTTGGTTTCAATTACACAACACAGAGGTTCAACAGTTACCCACATTATTAAATCCTCACCCCCTCTAGTGCAGTTACTATCTGTCAACGTAGAAAGATATTACAGAATCATTGACTATATTCTCCATGCTGTACTACCAACTCTGTGACCAACTCATATTGTGATTGTGAATTATGTACAATGCCTTTTTCTGTTCTATTTTGTTTTCATTTGTGTTCTCAATTGTGTTAATTCAGAAAACTTTTTCGGTTGTTGTTTATTCCAGTTTTTATTACTCCTAATGGGGTATTTATCTCTGTATTATTGCTATTTTTCCTTTCTTTCTGAACTAGGTGAGCCTCTTTTCACTTCCTTCTGTGGCTTTAGAATCTCTTCTTGGTCTTCTTGCATCTTTTCTTTAAGCTCTCTTGTCAAAGAGAGACTATTTCATCTCACATTCTTTGAGATCATAGAAAATTATTTGTTGGACTCTGTTTCCTGAAGGAATCCCTTTTCTGATGTATGGTTTTCATAGGCTTTTTGCATATATGGTTCTTGTTTTTTGGGAGGTGAGGGCCACTTATGTTCTAGGAGCAGAGTGAGGGAAGGGAGCTGGAGGTTTTACCATTCAGGAGACAGACTTACTCTTTCTTTCTTTCATTCTTTTTTTTTTTTAATGCCTCATGGTTAACATTTGGTATTTATATTTTCAGACAGAGCTATACATAATTTTTCCTTAAAAAACGAGATGACAATACACATACTATTTTGCAATGTTTTCTTCATGTCATATATTACAAAAACGTTTTTATGTCATTACATATATTTCTCCCACATTATTTAATTAGTTGCATTGCATTCCAATAGCATGATAGAGCATATTTTTTAACCCAATCTCTATTGACAGACATTTCTGTTGTTTCCAGCAATTTGTTATTGTAATCAAACTGATGCTAATTTAAAATCTTTTATTTTGATTCTCTAGCCTTAAAGCTGAAGTTGTAAAGGATCTCGTAGTTTCTCACTCCCTCTTTCTCTCTCTGAGATACAATTCACATACCATTAAATGTACACTTTAAAAATGTACAACTCAGTGGTTTTTAGTATATTCACAGAGGTGTGCAACCATCCCTACCATCTATTTCCAGAACGTTTTCATCTCCCACAAAAGAAACCCCATGTCTACTAGCAGTCACCCCCGTCCCTCTTTCCTCCTAGTTCCTGGCAAACACTATTCTACTTTCTGTCTCTGTGGATTGACCTATTCTGGACATTTCATATAAGTGGGATTATGTAATAAGTGGTCCTTTGTAACTGGCTACTTTCAATTAGCATCATGCTTTCAAGGTCCCTCTGTGTTGTGGCATGTATCAGCCCTTCATTCCTTTTTTTTTTTTTCTCATCACAAGCTTCATACTCACTACGACATGAATTATTGTTACTCTTGAGTGCATCAAAGTGTGACTCTGGTGCTCTTTTAGGAGATAAGTTTTCTGACTTGTAAGGATATCAATTGTTGCTTCTTTTTTTAAAAAATAATTTATTTTGTTATCATTAATCTACAATTAAATGTGCAATATTATGGTTATTAAACTACCCCCTTCATCAGGTCCCCCCCACCAACCCCATTACAGTCACTGTCCATCAGCATAGTGAGATGCTATAGAATCACTACTTGTCTTCTCTGAGTTGTACAGCCCTTCCCGTGCCCCCCAACATTACATCTGCTAATCATAATGCCCCTTTTTCCCCCTTATCCCTCTCTTCCCACCCATCCTCCCCAGTCCCTTTCCCTTTGGTAACTATTAGTCCGTTCTTGGGTTCTGTGAGTCTGCTGCTGTTTTGTTCCTTCAGTTTTTTTCTTTGTTCTTATACTCCACATATGAGTGAAATCATTTGATACTTGTCTTTTTCGGCTTGGCTTATTTCACTGAGCATAATACCCTCTAGCTCCATCCATGTTGTTGCAAATGGTAGGATTTGTTTTCTTCTTATAGCTGAATAATATTCCCTTGTGTATATGTACCACATCTTCTTAATCCATTCATCTACTGATGGACACTTAGGTTGCTTCCATTTCTTGGCTATTGTGAATAGTGCTGCAATAAACATAGGGGTGCATCTGTCTTTTTGAAACTGGGCTGCTGCATTCTTAGGGTAAATTCCTAGGAGTGGAATTCCTGGGTCAAATGGTATTTCTATTTTGAGTTTTTTGAGGAACCTCCATACTGCTTTCCACAATGGTTGAAATAATTTGCATTCCCACCAGCAGTGTAGGAGGGTTCCCTTTTCTCCACATCCTCGCCAACATTTGTTGTTTGTGTTTTGGATGTTGGCCATCCTCACTGGTGTGAGGTGATATCTCATTGTGGTTTTAATCTGCATTTCTGTGATGATTAGTGATGTGGAGCATCTTTTCATGTGCCTGTTGGCCATCTGAATTTCTTCTTTAGCGAAGTGTCTATTCATGTCCTCTGCCCATTTCTTAATTGGATTATTTGCTTTTTGTTTGTTAAGGTGCGTAAGTTCTTTATGTATTTTGGATGTCAACCCCTTATCGGATACGTCACTTATGAATATATTCTCCCATATTGTAGGATGTCTTTTTGTTCTACTGATGGTGTCCTTTGCTGTACAGAAGCTTTTCAGCTTGATATAGTCCCCCTTGTTCATTTTTGCTTTTGTTTTCCTTGCCCGGGGAGATATGTTCATGAAGAAGTTGCTCATGTCCAAGAGATTTTTGCCTATGTTTTTTCCTAAGAGTTTTATGGTTTCATGACTTACATTCAGGTCTTTGATCCACCTTGAGTTTACCTTTGTGTATGGGGTTAGACAGTAGTCCAGTTTCATTCTCTTACATGTAGCTGTCCAGTTTTGCCAACACCATCTGCTGAAGAGGCTGTCATCTCCCCGTTGTATATCCAAGGCTCCTTTATCAAATATTAATTGACTGTAGATGTTTGGGTCAATGTTTGGATTTTCTATTTTGTTCCACTGGTCTGTGGGTCTGTTTTTGTGCCAATACCAAATTGTCTTGATTACTGTGGCCTTGTAGTAGAGCTTGAAGTCAGGGAGCGTAATTCTCCCTGTTTTATTCCTCCTTCTCAGGATTGCTTTGGGTATTCGGGGTCTTTTGTGGTTCCATATGAATTTTAGAATTATTTGTTCCAGTTAATTGAAGAAAGCTGTTGGTAGTTTGATAGGAATTGCATTGAATCTGTAGATTGCTTTAGGTAGTATAGCCATTTTGACAATATTTATTCTTCCTAGCCAAGAGCATGGGGTGCATTTCCATTTGTTAGTGTCCTCTTTAATTTCTCTTAGGAGTGTCTTGTAGTTTTCAGAGTACAGGTCTTGCACTTCCTTGGTTAGGTTTATTCCTAGGTATTTTATTCTTTTTGGTGCAATTGTGAATGGAATTGTTTTTCTGATTTCTCTTTCTGTTAGTTCATCATTAGTGTATAGGAAAGCAACAGATTTATGTGTGTTAATTTTGTATCCTGCAACTTTGCTGAGTTCAGATATTAGTTCTAGTAGTTTTGGAGTGGAGTCTTTAGGGTTTTTTATGTACAGTATCATGTCATCTGCAAATAGTGACAATCTGACTTCTTCTTTACCAATCTGGATGCCTTGTATGTCTTTGTTTTGTCTGATTGCCGTGGCTAGGACCTCCAGTACTATGTTGAATAACAGTGGAGAGAGTGGGCATCCCTGTCTTGTTCCCGATCTTAGAGGAAAAGCTTTCAGCTTCTCGCTGTTAAGTATGATGTTAGCTGTGGGTTTGTCATATATGGCCTTTATGATGTTGAGGTACTTGCCCTCTATACCCATTTTGTTGAGAGTCTTAATGATGAATGGATGCTGAATTTTGTCAAATGCTTTTTCAGCATCTATGGAGATGATCATGTGGTTTTTGTCCTTCTTTTTGTTTATGTGGTGGATGATGTTGATGGATTTTCGAATGTTGTACCATCCTTGCATCCCTGGGATGAATCCCACTTGATCATGGTGTATGAGCCTCTTGATGTATTTTTGAATTCGGTTTGATAATATTGTGTTGAGTATTTTTGCATCTACGTTTATCAGGGATATTGGTCTGTAATTTTCCTTTTTGGTGAGGACTTTGCCTGGTTTTGGTATTAGAGTAATGCTGGCTTCATAGAATTAGTTTGGAAGTATTCCCTCCTCTTCTATTTTTTGGAAAACTTTAAGGAGAATGGGTGTTATTTCTTCTCTATATGTCTGGTAGAATTCAGAGGTGACTCCTTCTGGTCCGGGGGTTTTGTTCTTGGGTAGTTTTTTGATTACCACTTCAATTTCATTGCTGGTGATTGGTCTGTTTAGTTTTTCTGTTTCTTGCTTGGTCAGCCTTCATTCCTTTTTATGGCCAAATAATGTCATTGTATGGCTATGCCCCATTTTGTTCATCCATACATTAACTAATGGACATTTGGGTTTTTTATTCTCTCTTTTGCCTGTTACGGAAAAGCTGCTTTGACCATTTGTGTACAAGTTTTTCTGTGGACATATGTTTTTTAATTCTCTTGGGTGTATACCTGGGAATGGAATTGCTGGCTCATGTGATAGAGCAGCCTAAGTCTTCAGGCCCTTGTCTCTAATTCCACATGACACCTCCAGCCCCTTTAGGGTGCATGGCCCCAAGTAAAGAGCCTCTCAGGTTTAGTTTCTACAGAGACTGACTCTCCAGTTCCTGCTTGGGCTGGTGGTCACCTTGCTTGAGGGGGCGGAGACAGGGGCCTATGATCTCCCCTCCAGCTGTTTCACCCCCCCCCCCCCAGCGTCTGGTGCCTCCCTGGGGTCTGCAGACACTCGGAGCCCCCCTCCCCCTCCTTGCTAGTTTGCTTGCCTCTTGCTACTCCCTCTTCTCTCTTTCAAAGAGTAGTTGAGATCTCTCATGTACTGATGTCTCCTGACTTCTGTCGGGTTAGGCCCTTTTATAGTCCTTCACTGCCAGGTTTGGTAAGGTTTTTGGGAGAAGAGGCTATAAATAACAGCTTGTTTAGCTGGAAGTTGCATTAATTATGCATAAGTCTTTCTGGTCATTGCTCATCTTTGAAAGGAGCCAGCTATTTGTTTAAAAAAAAAAAAGTCGTTTAAAGAACGATGAGGCAAATGATCTGTTCAGACCTCAGTTTTAAAATGACTTTTTTTTCCCAATCACTCTGTCACCGAATCTGTTTTCTCCTCTGTCTGGGGCCACATGCCTCCGGTTTCCAGGGTGTAGGAAGTCAGTGTGACAACACTCCCTAAGACAGGCTTTGCCGTAGTCTGTTTGGGCTGCTAGTTAAAAAATACCACAGGCTGGATGGCTTAAACAACTAACCTTTATTTCTCACAGTTCCGGAGGCTGGAAAATTCAAGAGCAATGCGCCAGCAGATTTGGTGTCTAATGAAGGCCCACTTCCTAGATCATAGACTTGTCTTTCCCACTGTGTCAACATACTGCAGAGGGCAAGGGCGCTGCATGGGGCCTCTTTCATAAGGGCGCCAATCCCATTCAGGAGGGCTCCACCCTCACGACCTAATCACCTCCCAAAGGCCCCACCTCCCAATGCCGTCACCTTGGGGGTTAGGTTTCAACATTTGGAGGGGGTGCAAAAACTCAGTGTGTAACAGGCTCTCTGGCAATTACTGCTCCCTCATCTACCCTCACCCCAGCGGATTCCCTCAGGCAGGAGGCCAGAACATGGATCATTCATATGGCACCTTTGATTTCAACAAAGTGCAATGGCCTCTCCATTACTTCCGCCTTCCTACCCCCTACATCCTGTAGGGTGGAATTACTTATTGGGAGTCATGCCAGCTGCTCGCCTTATGGTTGCAAACAATGGACCACTAAGATGGGCCTTCCAGAAGAGTACCCTCATCTTTAAGTGGCAGAATACACCTTCCTTGTGTCACTGAAGCTGGAGACAGGTACAAGAATGTTCAGCATTGTCTGTAATAACAACAAGCTGGCAACCCACAAACGGCTGTTGCCAAGAGGATGGGTAAACACAGTGTCTCGTATTCATACAACGGAGCACAACTTCTCAATGAAAATGAGCGAGCTGGAGCTACACGCAGCAGCATAGACGGGTGAGTTGAGTGAAAAACAGTAAGTCATAGGAGAGTACATACTCTGTGATTTCAACAAAGTGCAAAAGAAATCCCTCAAATTACAATATATTGTGTAGAAAAACATACACGAAGAGTAAAACTCTAAAGAAGAAGAAGGGAATAATTAAGTCAAAAGTAGTTCCTGTCTGGAGAGAGAGAAAGGGGTGTGACTAGGTGAGTCCCCAAAGGACCTTGTAAGCCACTAGTTAAGTTAGATTTTTTAAAGCAGGTAATACATGTGTTCATTTTATTATTAGCTATCAAATTTTCCATATATATTAAGTGCATTCTTTTGTTAGCATGTTTCATAATAAAAAATGGAGTGATTGCTGTCTTTTTTCTTATCTTTTAAAAGATGGAGTTGTTTTCTCTTTTCCATTCTTCAGAGGTTTTTAAGGGTGGGGAGAAGAGTAAAAAATGCCCCCCCAATGTTTATTAATAACTCTTCCCCAGGGATTTGAATAGTTCTCAAGCACAGCATGTGGAGGTGTGGGGCGTTGTGGAGCGTGGGTTTCCATTTAACACTGAAGAAAGACAATCCATGGGAAACTGACATCAACAAGTTTTGTGACTTCCAAGATTATTTTTGAAATTCTCGAAAGGAAAAATGGCTTTATTTCAGAAAATGGCTAGTGTACTAAACTGGAGGAATGCAGTGAGGCAGGGTTGATGCAACAGTGACAGAGGAAGTAGCTACAGGGACCTCAGCTCTGCCTGGACCTTGATGACTCCCAGAGGGCAAGGGGCAGAGAGAGAGGGAGAGAGAGAAAGAGAGTGGAGCAGAGGTCTGGGAGAGAGGTGGTCTAGTGAGAACTGAGGGGTCCACAGTGAGCCCTGCGGGTCCCGTGCCCCTGTGGGCCCATGTCCACCTCAAGTGGCATGGTCCCTACAGGAAGGGCTGAGGCCTTTCCTGCTCAGGAGCTCTGGATCTATTCATGCCAGAACAAGTACCGAGTTGAGTACCGAGGGCTCTAAGCCATGGCCTGAAAAAGCCTTCATGTCAGAGCTTGGTGGATAGACAGGCATGGGGATGGTGCAGAAACCAAGAGAGGTCAGCAGAATTCTTCCAGTGCCTGAGAGGGAATTTGGACTTTATCCTGAACAATGAGGAGCTCTTAAATGGTTTAAGCCAGGAAGAGGCAGGTTAAGATTTGAATGAGAAAATACATAATGAGAAAAGTGCTAGTAAAATTTCAATACTTCATTTAAAAGAATCTGTACAGCATTAATCACATCAGTGTCTACCCAGACTATAATAATGTCATTATGTGGGCAAAATACACTTTCAATCTATGGACGATACTTGGTGCACATCAGGATTCTGAGACCCTTGGCAAAACTCTGTGCCCTCACCCTCCAATCCCTTGGGGCTCAGGGCTCACAGGTTGGACACTGCAGGTCTAGTTCATGTTAATGCTAAACTGTTCTTCCTGTTAGCATTTAGCAGCAAGGTCACTTCTTTTCCTTAGGTTGGGAAGACCATGTCCCTAACTTAAGGAGGAATGCTTGCCTTCCCAGTTGAGATAAGGGGCTTACATTTAAGTCACATGACTGCTGTTACTTCTAACCACTTAAACATATGCATGTATTTATACCCCTTAAGACTGGTAGCAAAACTAATAAATAGCATTATGACCATCTTAAATTTGCCCGGCTATTTTAATCTACAACATCTGCTCAGGTAGGTGGAATTAACTGCTTAATTATGCAATCTTTTTTCCTATCCACGGCCTGTGGTAAGTTCAGTGAGAGCAGAGATACGTCTGTCTTACTTACCCTTGTATCCCTGGTGCCTACCACAGTGTCTGGCAAGTGGTCAACATTCAAATGTATTTATTCAGTGAATTTTAGTCTCCTTTTTGCAAGTGAGGACACCAAGGCTAAGAGATGTTAAATAGCTTACCAACTATTAGGTCACCAGCTAATCGAAACTCACATCTGTTGGACTTCTTCTTACCAGCTTCCAAATAGTCTAAGGTTTTATAAGGATCAGATAGCTTGGTCAAGTTCCTAGCTATTAAATAGAAGGCTATTGAAAGATTTAATTAATGCCTTTTAAAAGATCTTAAGCATTTTGAAAACATAAAACAGAATCCAGAGGGGAGCAGCAATAGAATGGTTGTGTTTAAACTTGCCATGTCTCATAAAGGTATTATATTGAGAAATTCACACCTGGCATTTGAGAACAAAAGCTGGCATAGAACTTGGGGGAAGTATTGTTAGGAATTTGCCCAATTAAATCTTCCAAAGCTTATTATCAGTAAAGAGTGTTTTCATTAAAATAGCCATCATTATGGTTTATAGCTCTTTCTCCACCGATGTCTTTACTGGGGGAGGCTCCAGTCTCCACAGGCCATTTGGCGTCATCATTCTTACCTTACTTGCTTGAAATAATTGGCCAAGGAGGCCTGTGTCCTGATTCTAGACCCTTCACCAGACCCAGCCTGGCCTGAGCACAGATTCCTTTACTCAATACTCCAAGGCCTCTAGAAGAAACATGGAAAAATAAGATTACCATTTCCCATAGGAGGGAGACTGAAATAACTTGTGCAAGCTAGCTACGGTGAGAGAGAGAAGTCAAGTCTCTGGGAAGGGCTCCACTGGGAGTAACAAACCCCACTGGGTCCCATTCCATCCCATTTTCAGGCAGGAGTCTAGCCAAGCTTCCAGGCAGGTCCTCAGCCAGACAATGCAAGAGCACCTGGTGGGTGAACACGCAGATGTCACCCCGAGTCAGAGATGGTTGTCTTCTCTTTGGGTTCCATCGCCCAGTGTGACCAGAAGGGAAACTGCACAACACCAGCCTTAGACAGCATACCTTCTCTCCTCACTACAACGTGGGTAGAAGACAGGGTGCAAAGTTCTCAGAAACTTGATTCTTTATAGTTTTAGAAACTGTCTCTGGCATAAATTTTAATGGCCTCTGAGCCATCTCTGATGTGCAAAGTGCTTTCACAAGCACCTTCCCAATGAGGTAGATTGACCAACAGTATTATTCCCAAATTAGAGACAAAGAGGTGACATCACTCGTCTAAAGCCACGTCATTGCCCCCAAAACCATCCTCCTGGTGGGCTGTTGGCTTTTCTCCCTCTTGAAGTCAATCGTCTACCACTTTTCCATCACTAGTTTTCAACATTTGGTCTATCATCACTTCGAGATTTCAGTGAGTACTTTGGATTCTCTTCCTAGAAGAAACCTATCTATTCACTGACATATACACACACATGTGTGTGTGCACACACACATACACATACACACGATTGTATATGAGCTGTCAGGACTCTCGGAGATCCACTGAAGGCCATGGACCCAGGGCTGAGAATCCTTCTTTCAGAAGCAATGTGTGTGAAACATAAAACCAGATGCAATATCTGAATCGCATTTTCTAGTTCAGAAATATAGCCACAGAACACATTTTGGGGGCTGCTAATTTGAAAATGGAAGATATATATGAGATTTCATTATGGAATTTTTTTAGGTGACATTAAGTTAATTTTCTCTAATGTGATAATGGTGTTTATTTATGGAGGAGAATATCCTGATTTTTAGGAGACACGTATTTAGAGGTGAAATATCATGAAGCCTGCAACATATTTTCAAATAGTTCAGAAAAATTGTAGAAAGATACAAAATTGAACCATATGACACTTGCCAATATTATATCATTTTTAACCTATGAAAACAGCAGCTGCATTTGATTTAACCAATTTATAAGGGAAACATAGCAAACTATTAATAGTTTAATCTAGATGGTGGTGCATGGATGTTCATTGACAATTTCTTTCAATTTTTCTGAACCTGGGAAATTTTCATAATAAAATGTTGGGGGGGGGGAATTCCTGTTTGTGATCTCTCAGTCTGCTCCTCTATTAGTTATCTATTGCTATGTAACAAATTACCCCAAAATTAGTGGTTTAAAAGAAGAAGCATTTCTGGGTATATACCAAAAGAATTAAGAGCAGAGACTAGAAGAGATAGTTGTACACCACGTTCACAGCAGCACTATTTACAACAGTCAAAAACCGGAGGCAGCCCAGTGTCCATCAGCGGATATATGGATAACCAGATGCGGTGTGCATATATACACGCTGAAATCTTACTCAGCCTTAAAAGGAAGGAAATCTTACACATGCTACAACATGGACGAACTCTGAGGACATTGTGCTAAGTGCAATAAGCCAGTCGCAAAAGGACAAATATTGCACCACTCCACTAACATAAGATACTTAAAGTAGTGAAATTCAGAGACAGAAGGAAGAATAGTGGTTGCTGGGGACTGGATGGGAGAATAGGGAGTTATTATTGAATGGGGACAGAGGTTCAGTCTGGAAAGACGAAAAAAGTTCTGGAGATGGATGCTGGTGGTGGTGCCCAACAATGTAAATGTGCTTAATGCCAATGATCTGTACGCTTAAAAATGGGTATCATGGCAACTTTTTTGTCATGTATATTGTACCATAATAAAAAAATTTGTTATCTCACAGTGACATCCTACTATCCTATGTTCATTAGCATCATGTCACTAGGTCCACTCCAGGGACCGTTACACAGACCATGAAAGCCAGAGGCGCGGGTCGTCGGGAGCCGTCTGAGGAGCTGCCCGCCTCAGTGTGCCCTCTGGACCCGGGAGAGTCACATCCCCTCGCACATGCAAAATGCATTCGTTCCCTCTCAGGATCTTCAGAAGTCACCTCCCGTTACAGCTTGGAAATCTGTGTCCCTAGAAGCCGCCCACCACGGTCCCTGCCTCTCATTCCCACTGGCACTACTCTCTGGACAAGCAGCTCTCAAAGGTTTTGGGCCAGGACCCCTTCACACTCTTAAAAATTATTGAGGACCCCAAAGAGTTTTGTTTATGTGGGTTATAGCTACCAATATTTACTCTATTAGAAATGAAAGCTGGGAAATCTGAAACATATGATTAATTCATTAAAAACCCCATTATGTGCATTATGTGTTAGTATCAGAATGATGATGTCATCCCAGGTCATGCAGCCTCTGGAAATCCCCACTGCACACTCAGGAGAACATGAGAGGAAAGGCGCAAAATATCTTAGCATTGCCATGAAAATAGTTCTGAACTCACAGGCCCCCGGGGAGGGTGTTGAGAACCCAGTGGGGGTCCCTGACCCACACTGTGGGAACCGCTGTCCAGATCATTCTCCTCAAAGCACTGGATCCCCAGTCCCTTTGGATCAAGTCTCCATCCTCACCCTTATGCACCTGCCTCCTTCTCTCCTTTCCTCACCTCCGCTGGCCTCGCCCTCCAGCCCAGCAGCTGTCGGTTGTCTCCAGTACCCTGCAGTCCATCCCCATGCTGCCTTGAGGCCTTTGTTGTTCTCTCCACAACTCTGCTTGCCTGGAAGGTCCTCGTCCCCTTTTCCAGCCGCCCCACAGCTCACTCAGCGACCGTGTGCCGCGGAGCTTCTCCTGCAGGTGCATGTGTCCTCCACAGCCAGAGCCTGGTACCAGGAGGAGCTTGGATTCAAGTCCCAACTCTGTGCCTCACCAGCTTTGTTCACATTTTTTCATTGGAATAAAAATTACATAGTAGCATATGCTTCTGGGATTAAAAAAGAACACAGAAATGCATAAGATAAAAAAATAAGTATCTTCCCTGTGTCCTCTTCATTCTCCAACTCCATCCCAGGGGGTAACTACTATAGACAGCTTGTCTGATATCTTTCCAGGCCTTTTAATACATATATACATATATAAATGTCTTTTATTTTTCTATATTTTTACAAAGAAGAGACCATATGATACATATGTCCTGGGACTTGCCTTTTCTTTCTTTCTTTCTTTCTTTTTGATATGGATATTGTTTGGATCTACTACATTCTTTTTCAATATTTTTCCAACAAAAGCAGGTCATTTTTATTCAAATGGTTTCATTAAAAAGTCCACAAGGGCAACAAAACTCATCTGGACAAGAAGTTTGAGTTGGAGCAAAATGTCCAATTAGTAACTGGACTAGAAATCTCTACTATTTGAACTTATTTTTACTTCTTACTGTACGTATTTAAGTACTATAAAACAAAACACTTAATTCGGGAAAAAAGTCAGTGTGCACAAAGACACTCAAACTAGAAACAAAGGAATGTGAGTAGTTTAGAGCCCCAGTCTATACCATGCGAGGAAAGTAAACAAAGCCCTTCCGTGCAGAAGTTTTCTATGAGAGGAAAGCCTCACACTAATATGAACAGAGTACGAACTAAGTGCTATTTGGCTGTCCTGCTCTGCGTGATGTCTCCTCCCACACTGCTTTGCATGCCCACTTCTCTGAGATCCAGAACCCTTTCTGTCCTGTTGTCCTTGTCCCCTCCCAAGCATTTGTGAGCAAGTAAGTAAGTCACGTGGATGACTTTCTTTAAAAAGGGTGCAAAACTCCTGCCTGCTACATCTCTACTTTCCAAATACCCTTGGCTTGAACTTATCTCATTTTTGTAGCTTAAGGACTCAAAGAAAACCAGCCATGAAAGAGCAGGCAGGATCTCCTCACCTTTATGAGGCAGCTCCTTTCCTCAAGCTGCGTGAAGGGCTAGAAATGTACAATGTTTTCCCCTTCAGGGTACAAGAACAGCACCCAAGGAAATCAAGTCCCAGCTTCCCTCCTCACTTTTAGAGCACTGTGGAGATCCCAAACGAAGCCTGTTAGACAGGAATTTATTTAGAGCTTTGAGTTCTTTTCCATACTGAAGTTTTAATTTTTAAATTGTTACATAAATTGTAAACCTGTCAACTTTATCCTTTTCTGGTTTTGGATTTTCAGTCTTGCTTGGAAAGAGCTTTCCTAATACCAAGATTAAAAAAAAAAAGTTTTCATATTCATTTCAGTACTTTCATATGGTTTACTGCTCAATCATCTGAAATTTATTTTAGGGTCTTTTCCCAAATTGATGGGTTAATTAATTCCTCCGGTAGTATTTCCCCATTTATTTTATTTTATTTTCCATGTGTCCCTCTTTTTTTTTTTTTTAACAATTTATTTTGGTATCATTAACCTACAATTACATGTGCAATATTATGGTGATTAAACTACCCCCTTCATCAGGTCCCCCCC
>JAQQAC010002629.1:8531612-8542555 GCA_029783875.1 Phataginus tricuspis
CACAAGTCCCAGCACCCTCGAGAGTCAACAGGAAAAGGCAGGGTCACAAATCAGACGATGGTCAGTGAGTGGGAAGAATAAAAGCCAAAGGCCCCACAAGGGGCTCTGAGACCCCACACAGCCTGCTCCCAATATTCCCGGGCCTCATTTCCTCTCACTCTCCTCTGACATTACTCTTCATTGCTCCTGGAACAAGCCCGGCCTGCTCCTACCACAGGGTCTTTGTGGTACTTGTTACCCCATAGCCCCATGCTCCCACCTGCTTCCTGTTCAGAGCTTTGTTCTAAGGCCATTTTCTCCTGGAGGCCTGACTCAACCACCTTTTCTTCCACTGCAAGTCCCCCAACCCCCACTCCCTATCCCCATCCTCCTGCTTTTTTCCTTGGCACCTGTCATGTCCACCTTGCTTATTTTATTGATGATTGGTCTCCCCATCTCAGCAGTTTTGTCTGTATCTCCAGAACCAAAACCGTGCCTGACACAAAGCATGTGCTCAGGTGGTTAAATTCTCACACTGATGAGGCTGGACTCCGGGCTGATGCCAGATGGCATGGGGTCTGGCTCAGCCCTGCCCCCTTCCCCTTCTGGGCCTGACTCAGTTCATCTGTCTAATGATGAGGGCCCATTGCTGCTGCACAGGCCGCCCTCCGGTAGTGATAACTGAGTCCAGGCAATATCCTCTCACCCGCCCACCCCGGAGAGGCCCAACCAGAAGGCAATGAGAGGAGGGAGGCAGGAAGTGGGATGGCTAACTGCCATCTCGAGTCGTCACGTCCCAGTGCCAACACTTACAAGCGTCCACAAGGCTCAGGATTGTCAGCTGTGGAGACTCTTGCGGCCTCCTGGCCTGACTGTTCCTAAATTACCATGAGGTATACTTGAAAAAATAACTCCATCTTAGGGAGCTGACACTGAGGTCTGAAGAAGAAAGAGAGATTTGCTGAGCTCTGTACAGAAATTTTGCGAAACTAGAACTTGATTCAGTTGTCATTCAGCAAATACAGGGCCTCCCTCTGTTCCAGACACTGTTCCCAGCGAGCACAGAGTGGTGAACCAGAAGGGCAAGGTCCTGACTTGGCATGAATGGGGACTCGGGGGTCCTGATGTGCCACCCCTTCTCAAGGCCTGGGGCATGCTTCCCTTAGCCCTTCTGCTCCCCAGTCTCTTAACTCTCTCCTGATCTACTGGCTACATCTAGAAGGGCAGATCCCTTCCACCTCAGAAACAAAACAAAAACTTTATCCCTGCTAGGCCGATGACAACAGCACGGGTCTCCCCATCTCCCCTCCTGCGTCCCAGTCATGTTGCCTTTGGACTTCTGTCCAGCTTTACGGAGCACATTCTTACCCCTTTCCTATCATTGGTCCCACCGTTCCCCAACAAATTCACCTTCGGTACCTGCGGGGCTCATTGCCTCACAGCCCCCAAACTGATTGCGTGTCCCCTGTATTTAGCACCTTCACGCACTCATCCAGTTTTCCCTGCCTGAACCGTCTCTCCCCTCCCATCCCTCAGCCTCTTCACTGTCTGGAAAGCCTGGAGCACATTCTCATTTGTACCACCCATCTTTTCCAGTAATTGTTAGCTGTCTGAGGTTGTTTTGTGTGTGTATATCTTATTCCTCCATGAAACTGTATATTCCTTGAGGGCAGGGACAACTTTTATCTCTCTGTATCCTATACAGCCCGGTACCTTCTCTGTGGGCAATCAATCAATGATAGATCTGACCTGGATTTTCCAAATTGTGGCATTTAAGAGCATATTTGGGAAAATGTATATTTCTTCATAGATGTTAAGAAGAAAATGTAGAAAACAATGTCGTATTGTGGTCTGATTACAATGTAAGCTATGTATTCATATGAATAAAACAGGAAGGCAGCTGTTAAAAATAGAATTGTGTTGGGGTCATTAGATTATGAGTGATTTGTTTAAATAATCTATGGATATTGCTAGTGCACTGGTGATACATTTGAAAAGATTAAAAAAAAAACACATGGAGGGCTTTCAGTGTCCCTGAAGCATTCCACTCTTAGGTATAAACTCTTTAAGCCTTTCTTAGGAAATAAGAGGGAATGCGAATGGGGCAGGCAGGGCTGGCAGTCCTTCAGAGACTTTGCTCAAGTCATATTTATACACAAAGAGTCAAGCAAAGGGGGAAGACACCCAAAGTCCAACTTTTGCCTGCAAATGTTGATTCCCTGGGGATAGGACAGAAAAACAAACAGTTTAAAATAACCAAATGAAATCACGTGAGCTGTAAGGATTATTTTTCTCTCAACAAGAATGGGAAATGCCTGCATTCTCCTTGAGTTTTCTGGTGTTTTGTGGTCTGAAGCTTTAGTATAAGGGAGTGGGCCTGGGAGAGGGAGAAGCTGCATACACCCATCTAGCCAGAAAGGACTCCTCTGGGCACCTTTTTTCCATGTTTATTTTATCCACACCAGACTCTGGGCTCTCAAAGGTGAGGCCCATACTCTTCCTGCCAAGTGGTCACACCTAGTATGGAAGAGGACACTGAGAGGTCGTTGGTCCAATTGCCTCATCAGACACAGAATGGCTAGGCTCAGAGAATGAGGCATGTGCCGAGGCTACGCAGACAGGAGTTCTTTGGGGGGACTGGTCTTAGAGGGCTCTGGGGTGCTCAAGCCTAGCCCCTACAGTGTCTCTACGTAGGCTGGGTATTTATATATCCCTCTGATAAGTACATGTTAAGCATATATCCCTGGACCAGAAAGATAGCAAGAGGCCAACAATAAACAAACTGTGCTCCCTAACACCAAGGAGCTTAGGGTTCAGAGGGAGAGACGGAGCAGTTCGCAGATGACCACAATACAAAGAAGAAAGGAGGAGGGGTGTGTGCAAGAAGCACGCACGAAGGAGGAAGGAGCTCTCTGACGTGGTGGGCCAACGAAGCTCTGGGGGCATTCAGCTGGGCCTGGACAAGGGTCAGGATGATGCAAACGAGGTTAGAGGCACCGAGTCAGTTGCATTCAACTAACAAATATTACTGATCACTATGTGTCAAGCAAGGTTCTAGGCACTTGGGAAGGAAATAAGATCCCCTCACAGAGCTTACATTTAAGCATGAGTGGGGACAGATATTATTACACAAGATATATAAGTAAAAGTAGGTTAAATGGACTGGTGAGAATGTAAAATTGTACAGCTGCTGTGGAAAACAGTATAGTGGTTCCTCAGAAAATTAAACATAGAATTATCATTTGATCCAGCAATTCTATTTATGGGCATATATTCACTCTACACAGAAATCTGGGGTAAGAGTGGTCCAAACAGAGGGATCAGCCAGTGCAAATGTCCTGAGGCAGAAACAGCGAGGCGACCACTGTGCCAGAGCCATTGCCACGGGAATGCATGGTTGAACCTCTGTGCCTCTTTGGTCAATTCCAATGGTACGAGGGAAACTGCTTAACGGTGGAAGCTGGGAGAGCCCTGCCTCATCCCCAGAAAGAAACGCACAATATATAGAGCCTTATTTGGGTGAAGAGTGCAGGAGTATTTGGCTTTATTAAACTGGTAGCAAATCACTGTAGACTCCAACTGTTTGGCGTCTTTTGGAAACGTGATCACTCAGATGGTAAGAGCTGCATGTGACAATAGCTTCATTTCTCTGGAAGCAATTCTAGTAGGACAGGAACTAAAACTCCTTGGGGCATGACCTCTGGGCGAGTTCTCTATGAGAACACGGGGCTCTGCTTGCTTTACACCGCTCTGTTTGGAAGAGGCCACTGTTGTTAAACTATTACGACTTTGGCCCCCATCAAACCAAGGATAAAGGTGAATAAAGAACTCATCCAAGGTAGAATGCTCCAACACCCTGAGATAACTCCTTTTCCTGAAACTTGGAGTTTCATGCCAGGGGCATTATATAAAAATAAAGTCAGAGTAGCCAAGTGCAAATTGTATCATTTTAGATATAGCAGTGAAATGGAGTCATTCTTTTAGAATATTTTAATTGCTAGATGTGAAAGAGAGTAGATTCTTTTCTCATTGAAGCTTTGCCAGCATTGTGGCTAATGCCCACTGGAGCTGCCTTAAAGACTCAAGGGCATCTCTGCCAAGATGTGATGACCAAGAACCAGTGGTGACTTCAGACTGTGCCGTCTCAACCTGTCAGCCCTGCCATCTTGGCCTGGCCTACACACCAGCTGCATGGCTCACTCTGATTCACAGCTCCTGTTGAATTGTTACTCTGTCCTCCTGTAGAAGCTAATACTCCTAGTAAAGTTTTTAGGAAACAGAATTTAATGCTGAGGGATGTTGTGGGCCTAGGGGTATCTCTGGAGGGATTATCTCTGGAATTCTCTACTAGGACCCAGTGTGTCAAAGCCACGCCACAGTGTTATGGAGGGAGCATAGGAAGGAACAGAAGATGGGAAGTCTGAGATTTAACCATGGTTCACCTCTGTGCTGGATTCTTCTCTTCCCTGAACCCATCTCAGAGCCACTCCCCCACTCCTCTCTGCCCTGCTCTGTGCCCCAGGAGGCCGACCTGAATGGACATCAACAGGCTCCCTTGCCCAATGGCTTTAAAAAAGCCAACAGAGGATGTCCTGGCAGGAAGGAGAGGTTGAGGTGTTCGTTCCCCTGACTTCTTCCCAGATCTCTGCAACCTGGGCTGCCCTCTCCTCCTGACCCAGGTTTCTCTCCAGGTTCCAATCCCTGTGACTGCCTCTGTCCCTCACAGGCCCTGGTAGCTCCCCAAAACTCCTGCCCTTGTGGTTTCCCTACACCCTGCCCCCACTCCGGTAAGGAGTTCCTTTATTGAATTCTGCTAAAATGACCTACTTAGAATGTGTCCTCTGTCTCCTGCCTGGTCCCTGACTCGTGCAGCTGCTAATGAGTTGGGTGACCCTCATCATGTCAACTTAGGCACTGCAGCATTGGTTTGCTCAGCCTTCAAATGGAGATAAAAATGCCAGTCCCTACACACTCGTTCCACAGAGTTTTCATAAGGTTTGTGATAGATATAAAGCACTAAGAAAACCTGTTTTTTAAAATAAATATGCCTTCTAAGTTTCACAATTCCAGGAACTCTAAAAATAACATGCTATCTTCTATGTCAAAATGCTGCTACCAATGTGGGCACTTGGAGTATTTTTTCTAAAATACACATGGACTTTTATAGAATACCCAAAGGCTAACCGGATTTCACTGTGATAAACATAAACACGTCAGGTGGCCAAGAATACAATCTATCCCAACTTCAGGAAGATGAGACAGATAAGGCAAAAACATTTTCAAAATTTTGCACCCATCATGGTAGTAATGATTAGAATTTTACTAGGAAAAATTCTAAATATAAATATTAACATATTTTTCATTTTAGATAAATAAAAATAGCTTTGTTATGGCCATTGCCTCCCAAGAAGTGACCTGGTGTAGGAAAAATGATATTGTCAGACCTAAAAGGTCCTGACTTCAAGTGCCAGTTCTGACGAATTTTACATGTGTGACCTTAAAAAAAGCATTTAATTCCTCTAATGTTCTTATCAGACCTGTTCTTCCCCTTACTTACGCATAACAGTGAAAGTCCCCTGTAAATGAAATTAGCTATTCGTAATTGCTCCGCATACATCATCTCTGATTATCCTCATCTGATAAAGATAAGCTGGAATACTAAGGATTGCTCTGATTTGAGGCTCAGAGAGGGATGGTTTTAGATCTTGGAGGAAGACAGTGAGGGGATTTGGTAGAAGGAGGCTGGATGCCCTGATGAGCCTAGCACTGAAGAGATGTCAGCCACCCTCGGCTGGCTGCTGTCCAGACACAGAAGCAAGTTCAGTGGTGAATAAGACCAGTCCTTGCCCTCGAGGACTTTAGTCAGGAAGTTAAATCATTTAGGAGGGGGTTATAATAGCCCAACTCTGTGGTTCACAGGACGCTCCAAAGTCACTGTGCACTTGAATATTTGCATTGTGCTGCAAGGAAAAGCCAGGTCACAGGGAGCCTGTCGTGTGCAGGGGTGGGGCAGGGATGAGGCTGCCTCTGGGGAGGGGTGATGGACTTCAGGAAGGTGGGAAGGGGCTGGACTGCTTTGGTCTCAAGAGCCAGGCTTGATAACATTTACCTTCTATGCTTTAGGAAACAGAAAACTATAACACATTTTTGAGCAGAGTCCCAAGGTGAAGTGGATTTTTAAAAGCAAATGGTTTTGCAAAGATGGGCAGCATGAAGTGATAGAGAGACCGCATAAGAAAGACAGATTTTTTTCACTCTTTTAAAAGATATAAATATTTGCAGTGTAACCCATGAACTAGGATAGGTGGTTCTACTTCATGTCAAAGGCGAGTCCTTCCCAGAATATTTGTTTTCCCTTTAAATGAAGTTATTAACCCTTTGAAACAAGAAGATTACTGGGAGGTGACTGTCATGGCCCCACAGGTCCCAGATCAGATAGGGTCTCTGCTCAAGAAAGGGTGGGTTTACAACCACACATTTCCCACCTGTCATGTTGTAGTTAAGTACATGTGTGCATGCATTTTTATGCTCATTTTTTTAAAAAATTGAGCTTACATAGTATCAACCGACTGGTATTTCAGAGGTTCAGTTTGGCACCTTTTTTAATGATTTGTAACCAGCTTTCCTTTATTACCAGCTTACCCTGCAGACTTGGTTCAGCAGCAGGAGCCTCTGGCTCAGGCTCTGGTGCACCTCAGACTCAGAAGCCCCTGGTTTGGCTGCAGCCAATGACCCTTTGTCTCAGATATAAGTTGTTTATTTGTCTTTCCTAGGTTATTTGAGTCTCTAAAAGAAATGCATTAGTTTGTTTCTTCAACTTCTCTATTCCCTCGGATTTGAGACCTTATTTTATATACAACAGGAAAAAAGAGTTAGGCTGAGTGTTTTTTTTAGCAGATTTGGGGTGGAGGGAAGAAGAGGGAGGGCCTAATTTGAAATAGAGAAAGAGGGAATTATCCTTTTTTATTTTATTCCCTCTGTGTATCATATTCATCGTCATGTGAATTCACATGAGACAGAATATATGGAAGGTGCTGACCTACACAGGCATCATGGTTCCTGCCTCCTGGGGATTCCAGTCCAGCTCGGTGGTATGTATGGAATAAGCTCCGTCTTCTGGGTAGGGACAGAAGTCTGGAGGAGGGGCTGATGGTCAGAGGCTCCTGGCGTTGGGGGGATTTGGAAGAGGGGCGGCCCTGAAGGGTGGGGTCTGAGAGCCTGGAGCTGGGTGGTTGGTTCCAGGTGGGGAGAAGCCCCACTCAGAGCTGAGGAGACCGATACTGGGTGGCTGGGTCTGAAGAATTTGGTGTGTGGCATGCCCAGAAGAGCTGTCTGGGGAGGCAGGGGACAATAACAGAGAAGGCAGGGCTGTGCAGCAGAGCAGGTGCTGGGAACCCCCAGTCTGTGGCTGGCTTCAGGAGTCCCGAGCCCTGAACCTGTGCTCAAAATGGTGTGTGTTTGTGCAGGCGTCTACGGGATCGCCACAAAGGTTAAAGGAGTTTGGGGAGAGCATTGCATGCCTTGGCTGAAGGTCCTGGATTTTATTCTGGGGAAGCCAGTAAGTGGGGGACAGAAAAGAGAATGGTGTATGTTCTGTGGAAGCCAGTGAGTGAGGCAGGGAAGAGAATATGGTGAATGTGTTTGGATTTCTCTGGTTGCTGTTATTTGATTTTTATTTTTTAAAGATGAATCCAGCAGCGGTGGGTTAGAATGGAGAAAAATTTCAGCAGACAGATGATTTTAATCCCTTGTGGTTCACGCATGAGGTGAAAAATTCCAAACACAAGACTGGAATGGGCAAGAGAAGAATTTGAGAAAAGTTTGAGACTGCACGTGATCGAAGAAAAGAGTGTACGAGTGAATTAGTGTTCCTGAGCCCTCAGTCCAGGCCCGGGGTACCTAGGTTTACTTACAGGACTGGCTTATCTCTATAATTTAGTGCTTTTAACAACAGATTTTGCTAACAAACTTCCCTGTTCATAATTGCCAAGGGAGCATTTTCTTGAAGGATCAATATGTCCTTTCGAAAGGGTGGCTAGGGCACTTTGAGCTCCGTCTTAGACGGGACACTAAGGCCAGGGCACCCTATGGACCAGACGCGTGAGGGCCTCCAGGAGAGAATCACACCAGACCTTAGGATTCATCAGGCTCCACTGTTTCATCTTTCTTTTGATTGTTGTTATAAGAGCAACATAAAACCGTTAAAGAGAATGGAGAAAACAGGAGAAAGGATTTCCGTTGTGGGCTTTGGCAGATAGATCCTTGAATAATGCTACTGATGGGACGGCAACTGCCCAAAAACAAAAGCTGGTATTTGTTGAAAGCTTACTATAATCAAGACACTTTGGGAATTTCAAGCAATGAGTTCAAAGGCAAGCTATACCAAGGAAATTAATGTTTTCAAATACCACCTTTACTTAGCTGAAGAAATACTACAACTATTATTATCTTGAAAAGAAATGGGTTACTCAAAACCAGATAGCTGCTTTTCACTGGGCTTTTTGGCTGTGGGTCAGCCGAGTTGGCTCCTGTCTGGAGCTCTGAGTGGGGCCTGTGAGCTGGGGAGAACCTGCCCAAGTCACAGGGGTGGATTTTCTAAGTTGCCCAGGCCATTTGTCACATCTTGTGCCCTAACGTGGGGGTCACAGCACTGCATGCTGAGAGGTTTCTCTCTGGCCCTGCCTCAAAACCCCTTCCAACGGGTCTGGTAGAACCCAAAGACAAACATGGCAGGGACTGAGGCTTGGGACCAGATGGGAAGCTAGAAACCCCTTTGGAAAATTAATTTAGCCTTATCAACACAAGTTGGAAATGTAGAAACCTTGGACCCCAGAGAAACACTTGACTGTGGGTCCCAGTAGTCAGATGCAAGAACGCTCAAAGTAGCAGGGCCAGCAATACCAAAAAACTGCAAACACCCCAGCCATTCACTGAGAGAAGAGTGGAGGAGACACCAGCTGAGCATTCAAAGAGTAGGATATTATACAATACATGCCATAATATAGACAAATGTCACACCAACATCATGTCGATTAGTGAGAAAAGCAAATCAGAGAATACATACTGTATGATTTGTTTTAGATAAAGTACAAAAGCATGCAAAACCAGAATATTGCTGAAGGATGGGTATTTTGGGGGTAAACTTATGAAGAAAATCAAGGGGTAATCAACAAAAATTTAAGAGGAGCCCAGATGATGAAGCTGTACAAGGGGGCTTCAGTGGTGTGGGTTGTAATCTATATCCTAAGCTGGGTTGTAGGTAGTTCGATTTTCTATAGTTTGCTCATATGATCTATTATTTTGAGTGTGTTTAACATTTGATTAGATTTTGGAAAACTAGATGGGGCGGAAGTCTCCTGCAAAAGAAGTGATTACACTTGGGAAGGAAGAATTAATATTGTTAAAATGGCCATCCTGCCTAAAGCAATCTACAGATTCAATGCAATCCCTATCGAAATACCAATAGCATTCTTCAACAAACTGGAACAAATAGTTCTAAAATTCGTATGGAACCACAAAAGACCCTGAATAGCCAAAGCAATCCTGAGAAGGAAGAACAAAGCAGGGGGGATCTCGCTTCCCAACTTCAAGCCCTACTACAAAGCCACAGTAATCAAGACAATTTGGTACTGGCACAAGAACAGACCCATAGACCAGTGGAACAGAATGGAGAGTCTAGATATTAACCCAAGCATATATGGTCAATTAATATACAATAAAGTGCCATGGGGAAATGACAGCCTCTTCAACAGCTGGTGTTGGCAAAACTGGACAGCTATATGTAAGAGAATGAAACTGGATTACTGTCTAACTCCATACACAAAAGTAAACTCAAAATGGATCAAAGACCTGAATGTAAGTCATGAAACCATAAAACTCTTAGAAAACAACATAGGCAAAACTCTCTTGAATATAAACATGAACAACTTCTTCATGAACATATATCCACAGGCAAGAGAAACAAAAGCAAAAATGAACAAGTGGGACTAAATCAAACTAAAAACCTTCTGTACAGCAAAGGACACCATCAGTAGAACAGAAAGACATCCTACAGTATGGGAGAATATATTCATAAATGACGTATCCGATAAGGGGTTGACATCCAAAATATACAAAGAGCTCACTCACCTCAACAAATAAAATGCAAATAAGCCAATTAAAAATGGGCAGAGGATCTGAACAGACACTTCTCCAAAGAAGAAATTCAGATGGCCAACAGGCACATGAAAAGATGCTCCACATCACTAATCATCAGAGAAATGCAAATTAAAACCACATTGCGATATCACCTCACACCAGTGAGGATGGCCGCCATCCAAAAGACAAACAACAACAAATGTTGGTGAGGATGTGGAGAAAGGGGAACCCTCCTACACTGCTGGTGGGAATGCAAATTAGTTCAACCATTGTGGAAAGCAGTATAGAGGTTCTTCAAAAAACTCAAAATAGAAATACCATTTGAAACACACAGAAATCTGTTGCTTTCCTATACACTAATGATGAGCTAACAGAAAGAGAAATCAGAAAAACAATTCCATTCACAATTGCACCTAAAAGAATAAAATACCTAGGAATAAACCTAACGAAGGAAGTGAAAGACCTGTACTCTGAAAACTACAAGACACTCCTAGGAGAAATTAAGGAAGACACTAACAAATGGAAATGCATCCCATGCTCTTGGCTAGGAAGAATCAATATTGTCAAAATGGCAATACTACCTAAAGCAATCTACAGATTCAACGCAATCCCTATTAAAATACCAACAGCTTTCTTCAATGAGCTGGAACAAATAATTCTAAAATTCATATGGAACCAGAAAAGACCCCGAATAGCCAAAACAATCCTGAGAAGGAGGAATCAAACAGGGGGAATTACGCTCCCTGACTTCAAGCTCTACTACAAAGCCACAGTAATCAAGACAATTTGGTACTGGCACAAAAACAGACCCACAGACCAGTGGAACA
>JAQQAC010002629.1:8543055-8611047 GCA_029783875.1 Phataginus tricuspis
TTATCAGTAGATGAATGGATAAAGAAGAGGTGGTACATATACACAATGGAATATTATTCAGGCATAAGAAGAAAACAAATCCTACCATTTGCAACAACATGGATGGAGCTAGAGGATATTATGCTCAGTGAAATAAGCCAGGTGGAGAAAGACAAGTATCAAGTGATTCCACTCATCTGTGGAGTGTAAGGACAAAGAAAAAACCGAAGGAACAAAACAGCAACAGACTCACAGAACCCAAGAATGGACTAACAGTTACCAAAGTACCAAAGGGGCTGGGGAGGATGGGTGGGAAGGGAGGGATAAGGGGAAAAAGGGGCATTACGATTAGCACACATAATGTAGGGGGGTGCACGGGGAAGGCAGTATAGCACAGAGAAGAGAAGTAGTGATTCTATAGCATCTCACTACGCAGATGGACAGTGACTGTAATGGGTTATGTGGTGGGGACTTGATAATGGGGGGAATCTAGTAACCACAATGTTACCCATGTAATTGTATATCAATGATACCAAAATAAGATAATAAATAAAAATAAATAAATAAACTAGCCAAAATAGTTCAAAAAAGCTCTATCTTTATAATCCCAGAACTCAGAACTCATCAACTCTCACTTTGTTTAGTAGTTGGAGAAACAAAATGAAAAGGCCAAGTGTATATACGGACCAAATATAGATGGAGAAAAGCGACCCCAGAGCCCCGAGTTTCTCTGTCTTCTGGATCACATTTGCCTTTCAGCTTTTCTTCTTTTTTTATATTTCATTTATTATTATAGTCAAAACATTTCCTGAGTATCTCATAGGCTGGTCCTAGTTTAGGTTGTGAGGACTGGGCAGTAGGGAGCAAGACCAACATGGTTCCTACCCTTGAGAGATGGCAGATAATTAAACAATAAAGATTACAGATGCACAGGAGGCTGGGGGAGCCCAGGGCAGGAGCAGGCAGCTGAGCCTCTGGAGATGCACTCCAGAGGGTAATAGGAGCAGACGCTTATTGCATGCCAGGCCATGTTCTAAGCGTTTTACATACTCTGTGCACCATATACTAACTCACTGAATCCTCAGAAGACCCTAGTGAGGTAGATATGTCATTAGCCCCATTATACAGTAAGGGCACTAAGGCACAGAGAGGTTAAGTGACCAGCCCAAGATCACACAGCTAGGAAGTGCCAAACCAGGATTCTAACCCTGGCACACTGGTTTTCTTGAGCATCACATTCCACTTCCTCTCATGCTTCCCTGAGGAAGTGACATCCTGGCTGAGACATAAGAGATGAAGAGCAGTCAGGCAGGAACAAAGGAGGGGGATGAAACTCTGGGCAGAGGGCTCATGTATGTATCACTTGAAGGTGATCTAAGGAGCTAGAATAAATATTTAGCCACAAAAAGTGTGAAAGACCCTTCCAGCTAAGAACAGTCTGCCTTCACTTCTTTGTCTTTTTTCTTGTTCTTTTTTTCAGACCTTGGCCTAAAAGGGGCAGTACACGGATGAGGTGTGGTCTGGGGGAGGTGGTTTGAGCTCTGTCAGTTTCTGTGGGTGAGACAGAGGCCCCGGTGCCAGGGCTCCTGGGAAAGTCCCCAGGCATCCAGGATCCTGTGGCCTTGGCAGCCTCCTGTCCCCTCCTGGCCTCATTCCCAAACGGGCCCAACATCAATCAAGGACAAGAACCTAAGGTGTGACCTAGCAAACAGCTGGCAAACTAATTTTAAAATCCAATTTAAAGTTGTATACGTATAAGCCCCGGTGTATTTCTCTGGGGTATTCTATCTTTCAAGTGGAAATTTTTTTAAGTCAAATAAGGTAATCTCTATTTTGATTCCCATCAAACCCAAGCACAGGCCCTGCCCGACGGTAAGCGCTAATCCACTTTAAGCGCAAGCAAGTCACAGCTTGGGAGTCAGAGCCACTCCAGGACCTAGAGAGAAAGGTCAGGACAGCTGATATTTATCGTGTTAACATTGTTAGTGTGTGTTTGGCTTTGTCCAAAGAAGAGAAGAAATAGACAGGATAATGGCAGCTGGAGTCAGAGAGAGCAAGGCTTCTGGGATCTGCGCATATGTTGTCCAGCTTCCTACATTTTTGACTCCCTTATCTCTCTTACAAAAAAAGTATTGAAGGACTCAGAAAAAACAAGACAGAGAGAGTAGGGTTCTGGGGCAGGGAATGGAGCAAAGGCAGAGAGAGGGAGGGCAGAGAAGGGTGGGGACAGCCTGCCAGTCCTTCACAAGGCCTGCTTGTCTAACTCAGACCACTGTCTTTTTGGTGATTCTGCAGCCGCCAGACCTTGGCCTCAGGCGCCAATGGCGAGATTAAGCATTTTGTCCCGGGGCCAGCAGCACAGTTATCCCTCAAGGATGACAGCATTTTGCTTCTCCTAACAAAAATCTTTTGCATTTAGCAGCTCCGACTTATTTGTCTGGGCTTCTCTTCTTAATGAGGCTTAAACTGGATAGCTACATCTGGAGAAGGATTTTTCCAGCTTTTTTTCTTTCAGGCATTTTCTACATTTCATTGTTCCTATATTACACTTTTTGCCTGAGACAAACTTCAGGTTAACCCCAAATGACCCTTGGCTGCCTGAAAGGTCAGGTCTGCTGTGGCCACCGCCCAAGCCAGAGTCATCTCCATGCAGGGGAGAGTTTTGAGTCATTGGAAGGAGTCAGCAATGCTGGGCAGACATCCTGGGTGGAGAGGAAAGGGTTCCAGCCAGGCCAGGTAGGCCCAGAGTGGAGGAAGCTCCTCACAGAAACACTTTATAAAGTGCTTGCTGTGAGAGGACCCAGGGAGAGGCGGCTAGAGGACAGGAGGCAGTTCTAGTCTGAGGGGGGCAAGGCAGGCAGCCCAGTCAGAGGAGGGCTTTTCTTTCTTTCTTTTTTATTAAGGTATTATTGATATACACTGTTACGAAGGTTTCACATGAAAAACAATGTGGTTACTAATTTACCCATGTTATCAAGTCCTCACCCATACCCCAATGTAGTCACTGTCCATCAGTGTAGTAAGATGCCACAGATTCACTGTTTGCCTTCCCTATGCTACACTGTTTTCCCCGTGACCCCCCACACCATGTGTACTAAACATAATGCCCCTCAATCCCCTTCTCCTTCCCTCCCCACCCGCCCTCCCACACCCCTCCCCTTTGGTAACCACTAGTCCCTTCTTGGAGTCTCTGAGTCTGCTGCTATTTTGTTCCTTCAGTTTTGCTTCGTTGTTATACTCCACAAATGAGGGAAATCATTTGGCACTTGTCTTTCTCCTCCTGGCTTATTTCACTGAGCATAATATCTTCCAGCTCCATCCATGTTGTTGCAAATGGTAGGATTTGTTTCTTTCTTATGGCTGAATAGTATTCCATTGTGTTTATGTACTATTTCTTTATCCTTTCATCTACTGATGGACACTTAGGTTGCTTCCATATCTTGGCTATTGTAAAAAGTGCTGCAATAAACATAGGGATGCATATGTCTTTTTGAATCTGAGAAGTTGTATTCTTTGGGTAAATTCCAAGGAGTGGGATTCCTGGGTCAAATGGTATTTCTATTTTTAGTCTTTTGAGGAACCTCCATATTGCTTTCCACAATGGTTGAACTAGTTTACATTCCCACCAGCAGTGTAGGAAGGTTCCTCTTTCTCCGCATCCTCACCAGCATTTGTTGTTCTTAGTCTTTTTGATGCTGGTCATCCTTACTGGTGTGAGGTGATATCTCATTGTGGTTTTAATTTGCATTTCCCTGATGATTAATGATGTGGAGCATCTTGTCATGTGTCTGTTGGCCATCTGAATTTCTTCTTTGGAGAACTGTCTCTTCATATCATCTGCCCATTTTTTAATCAGGTTATTTGCCTTTTGGGTGTGGAGGCATGTGAGTTCTTTATATATTTTGGATGTTAACCCATTGTCGGATATGTCATTTACAAATATATTCTCCCATACTGTAGGATGCCTTTTCGTTCTGTTGATGGTGTCCTTTGCTGTACAGAAACTTTTTAGTTTGATGTAGTCCCATGAGTTCATTTTTGCTTTTGTTTCCCTTGCTCAAGGAGATGCTTTCAGGAAGAAGTCGCTCATGCTTATATTCAGGAGATTTTTGCTTATGTTGTCTTCTAAGAGTTTTATGGTTTCATGACTTACATTCAGGTCCTTGATCCATTTTGAGTTTACTTTTGTGTATGGGGTTAAACAGTAATCCAGTCTCATTCTCTTGCATGTAGCTGTCCAGTTTTGCCAACACCAGCTGTTGAAGAGGCCGTCATTTCCCCATTGTATGTTCATGGAGGAGGGCTTTTCAAACAGACAACAAACCCATAAATGTAGCTTCCCAGGGCTCACCATCACCACTGTCTGCAGCCATGAAGTGATCAGTTTCACCAAGTAGCTCATGTTCAAGTCTTATCATTAAAAAAAGTGGTTCTTATCTTGAACGAATGGATACCAAGCCCTAAGCACATGCCAGAGCTTGGCCTATGGTAAGTGTTCTATAAATACGAGCCAGTGTCATGACTATTATTGAGCAGAAAGCTGACTTCCCCAAATACTTAACTGTTGGCTCTGCGCTGTCTTGTGACACAGCCTGGTCTATGTCTGACCTCCGCTTGTTTTCATTTCCACAATAAATGTCCTCAGTGCCTTCCAGCAAACCTGACACTGCATGGCTTTCAGACACACCACCATAGTTGCCCTCTATTAACAATTCAGGTTACCAATGGGTCTTCTTAAACATTTACCCAGGTTGAATCGTGGTACCCAGAACTGAATCTAATATTTCAGGTATTATCTGACCATCCAAGAATATAGTGGAAAAGTACTCCTTGAATTCTCACACCTTTTTTATACACAAACCATTATGCTAGACATGGGCCTGCTTATCAACATACTTGAGTGGATCAGTAAGTTATAGTTATTAACACAATGGACTATGACATGGAGAAGGAAATGAACTTTCTATGGCTGCATAAAATAGTACAGATGACTCCCACAAACATGATGTTGATCAAGAAAGCCAGACACAGAAGAGTACATATTATTTTGGGTCTGTTTTTTTAAATTTATAAAAACAGCTGAAACTAATCTATGCTGTTGAAAGCCTGGATAGTGGTTCCCCTGGGGAGGGAGATAGGGAGTATACGAGAGCACAGGGAGGTTCCGGGGTGCAGTAATGCTTGGTTTCTCCATCTGGGTGTTGATTGCATGAATATATTCAGTTTGAGAAAATTCTGTCAGGTATACATTTACAGCATACGCATTTTTCTGCTTGAATTTATTTATCAATAAAGTTAAGGGGGAAAAGATATCATGTGTAAGATCAAGTAAATTGAAGGAGACAGACAGTACATAACTTTAATTCAGCATAATAAATGCCATAATAGAGAAATATGCAATGTGCTGTACAGCAATACAGACAGGAAGGCATAAATAACTAAGGCTCAGGGATGGAATAGGGTCAGTGACGTCTCCTGGAGGAACTCTAAACAGGAGCTGAACGTCATCCTCAGAGGCTGAATACTTGGAAAAGAAGATAAATATTGTTTTAAGCACATTTATAGAGAGAGGACTGAAATGTTAAAGGCACTCACCCTTGAGGGCCTTGTTTGTTCCTTGAAGTAGGAAGACAAGATAGGCTGCAAAGCTGAGAGTGGAAGTGAGATGTGAGCACTTGAACATGATGGTAATTTAGAATAACTGGGGAATGAGAGGCAGAGTCGAGCAAGGATAAGTAAAAAGTAGTTTGAGAGTGCTCTGGGGAGAGCCCAGTGGAGGTACAAACCATGAACTTGGAGTGGGGCCATTCTCATTGGTTGGATGAACTTTTTTAGGAGCATAAACCAAAAATTCAGGGTTGGGATTTTACTGGGCAGATGTGGTGAAAGCAGGGCAATTGGCACTGGTGAGGAAGTAGCTTAAAAAACAAGCCACAGGGTCCTGCCCAGAAGCAGAGAACAGTCAGTCACCTGTGACTCCACTCCTGGCTGTCCTCTCATGGTTCTGACCACTTCTCAGCCTCACTGTGGTTCCTTTCCTGTACCAAACACAGAAGGGGAGGTGACCTCGAGTCCCTCTTTGAACTGGGCCTTTTTCTCGGTCTACGTGATTTCCTTATGTAGTCGACCCTTGACAACATGGGTTTGAACTGTGTGGGTCCACTTCTACGTGGATTTTTTTCTAATAAATATATGGGAAAAAATTTTGGAGACTTGTGACAAATTTAAAAAACATTTCTCTAGCATCCTTTATGAGAATACAGTACATAATACATATAAAATATAAAAAATGTGTTAATCAACAGTTTATGTTATAGATAAGGCTTCCAGTCAACAGTAGGCTACTAGTAGATAAGTTTTAGGGGAGTCAAAAGCTACATGCAGATGTTTGACTGCGTGGGCCATGAGTGCCCCTAATCCCTGCGTTGTTCACAACTTCACTCAGTTTCAACTACTACCTAATCTGATGCATTCCATCTCCAGCTCAGAATTCTCTGAGCTCCATCCCTACATGTCTACTCAGCATGATCAAATCCAACATGTTCCTCAACTCAACGTTCAAAATTGACCTCCTTATTTTCTTTTCCACCCCTTCTTGTCCCTAACCCTCGTCTTCCTTCTAAGTGTTTCCTTGGACAGTAACGCCATCTACTCAGCTGTTCAAGGCAGATGCCTGGGCCTTCTCATCCTTATCCAATCACGCATCAGGGCTATCAGTTTCCCTTTTTAAGTACTCTCCTATCTAGAGCAGTCTCTCCACCCCCACTGCCATCTCCTAAATTTGAACCTTGCTCTGTTGCAAAAACCTTCTGACAAGTTGCTCTGACTCTAGTCTCACATCTTTCCTCCATCTTCCAGTGCCAATCTCCAAAAGTTACCATCACTTCTTGTGTATCCTTCCTGAACAAAAAAACCCTGCAGGTACCCGTATATCTATTTTTTAATTTAACATAAATGAGATCATATTGCTGTGCACAGTTTTTCTTTTTAACCAAACACATGTAGAAAATCTTTCCATGTCAGCATATATAGTTCTACCTGATGTTTTAATGATTGCATACTTTTCCATTACATGGATGTATTTAACTGCTCCCCTGCTAATGGACGTTTTACTTTCTAGGTGGTTAAACTAACAGTTTTTTCTTATTACACATGATGCTGAAGTAAATATCTTCGCACATGATTTTGGCATAATTTTGCCAGTATTATCCTGAAGGCAAATTCCTAGCAGTAGAATTGCCGAGTCAATGAGAATGAGAATTCAAAATGTTGACAGACATTGCTTAATTGCCCTCCAGAAGAGTTCAATCTGTTTACACTCGCAAGAAGAGTGCCTATTTCTCCATAATATTGTGAACTCTGGGCATTACCAAACTTTTATTTGTTTGCCAGTCTGATGGATGACAAATGGACTCTCAGTGGTTTGTGATGCATCTCTGTAATTACGAGGAAGGTTGGATACCTTTCATGTATCTAGTAGCTATTTGTGTTTCTTGCAGATTGTTCATATTCTCGGCCTGTTTGGGGGTTAGTTTATGATTCTGGGTGTTTGAAGCATAATCTAGTCTCCCGGGGAAGCTCATAGATTGATACAACTACATGGATCTCACTTTTGCCCACTAAGAGCCTCAATCAATCAAAGAGGATTGAGTGGTTCCTGAAAGTTCAAACAAGGGCTTACTCCTGGAGTTTTCGTCCACTGTTTGGCGCAACCAGCTACCACTCCCTACTCCTTGTACCACCACCACTCCAAAAAAAAAACAACCCCATACTCATTAGCAATAACTCTCCAATCCCTTTCCTTCTTAGCCCCTGGCCACCACTGATCTATTCTCTGTCTCTATAGATTTGCTTACTCCGGACATCTTAGGTAAAAGGAATCATGTGATATATGGTCCTTCATGACTGGCTTCTTTCACTTAGCATAATGTTTCCAAGGTCCATCCATGTTTTAGTATGTTTCAATACTTCATTGAGTTTTATGGCCAAATAATATTCCATTGTGTGGCTATGCCACATTTTGTTTACCCATTCATCTGTTGATATACATTTGTTTTGTTTCCATCCTTTGGATATTATGAAAAAAATGCTATGAACATTTGTATAGAAGTTTTTGTGTGAACATACATTTCATCTCTCTTGGGTATACATCTGAGTGTAATTGATGGGTCATGTGGTAACTCAATGTTAAACGTTTTGAGAAATTACCAAACACTTTTCCATAGCACTGCAGCATTTTGCATTCCTATCAGTAATGTATGAGTGTTCCAATTTCTCCACATCCATGTCAAAGCTCATTATTGTCAATCTTTATTAGTATAGCCATGCTAGTGGGTGTGAGGTGGTACCTCATTGTGGTTTTGATTTGCATTTCTGTAATAAGTAATGATGCTTAACATCTTTTCATGTGCTTATTGGACATTTGCGTATCTTCTTTGGAGAAATTTTTACTCAAATCTCTTATCACATTTAAAAATAAGATTTGTCTTTCTATTGTTGAGTTATAAGAGTTCTTTATATATTAGACCATTGTCAGATACATGATTTGTAAATATTTTCTACCATACTGAGGGTTGAGGGTTGTCTTTTTACTTTGTTGACAGTTTCTTTTAAAGCAGAGAAGTTATTAATTTTGATGAAGTGTAACTTATCAATTTTTACTTTTGTTGCTAGTGCTTTTGGTGTTGTACCTAAGAAACCATTATCTTCCCCAAGATCATGAAGATTTACTTGTTTTCTTCTAGGAGTTGTGTAGGTTTAGCTCTCATGTTTAGATCTTTTTTTTTTTATGTTTAGATCTTTAATCTGTTTGTTTTGAGTTAATTTTTTATATGGTTTGAGGTAGGGGCCTATTTTCATTTGTATGAGATTATCCAGTTGTTCCAGCACACTTTGTTGAAAAGACTCTTCTCTCCCACACTGAATAGTCTTGGAACCTTTGTTGAAAATCAATTGACCACAGATACATGAGTTTATTTCTGGACTCTCAATCCTATGTCTCCAAATTTTCTTTAATGTGCTTTATTACTTTTATATATTTAAAAAAATAAGCTTAATGAGATAGCTGTAAAGAGGAAGGAATACCTGTATTCATTGTTCAGTTCCTAAGAGGAAAACCTACATGAGACCCACTGAGTATTAAAAATTGTCTTTGGTGATTTGGTTGCTTAGAATAAAAGCAAAAACTGAGTGTTATACAAATCTTCAACACTCACTCCTCCCACTTCATTTGTTCCTATGTGTGTCTGAGGGAACTCCAGAGTAGACATGTGATTGGAGGCAAGGGGAGAGAGTCAGAGTCTGGCAGTGTCATTGGAATTCAAGAAGAGGGCAGAGTCTATACACACCAGGCCACACCTGGTGGCACGGGTGGTTCGTGAAAGTTGATTTTATAGGCCCAGCCCTTGTCCAGACACCATAAGTGTGGTCCAGTCTCCAAATTCTCAATACGAAGAAATGCCTAGGGCAGCATCTCTGGAATAGATAGATACTCTGAAATAGGGTATCTCAGATCATGGTAACTTAGGCTGGGATTGTGGGCAGTATCCAGGGTGCATAGGGGGGCAGTGGGAGAGAGAAGAAAAGGAGAGAGAGAAGTCTATTTTGGACAGTTCATTTTGTAAAATGTGTATATTTTAAAAAGTTATGACCCAGCGGTCTCCCTAGGGCCAAATGACTTCATTAGATTCAATACAATGGAGCATGAGGGGGGTGTCCATCTTTTCACAGAGGGCTCTGGACAGGCAACGGCACCTGAGAAGCAGGTCATCTGGTATTTAGGAGCTTCCCGTGGAAAGTGTGCCATAGGAAATGCTCACTCTACCTGGGGATGTGGCTAGACTGAAGCCTATCATCCACCATACTCCACACCCTAGAGATAACTCACTCTTGTTGTTGCAATAATATTTTGTGTTTTTTTAACTTACAGAAATAGTTATTGTAAACTTTTAGAACTTCAAATAACCCAGGAGTGAATACAGTACAAATGTAAATGTTACCCCACAGAGGTAGCCATTGTAAAATTTGGTGTTTAGACTCCCAGAATTTATTCTGTGAGTCCAAAAATATTATGTATGTACTTGAACATATGTAATAATTTTTACAAGACAAGATGATGCCTTACATTGTTACTTTTTTTTTTACAGATGTTTTTGAATTTTTTTTTATACATTGTTACTTTTTTTATATAGCATGATATCATGGACCTATTTTCAATCTGTACATATAGTCCTACCTCGTTCTCTTTAATGGCTGCGTTGTAGTCTGTTTGACTTGATTAATTTCTCAAGGGCCACTTCCTGTCCAGGTCCAGGACAACCTGCAAGGAGAGTAGATAGTGGCATTTGCTACTATGTCTCGCCCTTAAAGGTGAAGCGCCACACCAACACATAATCACGGCAACATACACTTCCAGAGCTCTTGGATGGCGCTTAGGCTCAATACATGCGTCAGCCGGTGCTCTTGGTTCTCACGTTGGGTGGCCATGTCCACACTGCCTATAGCTTTGCCTCCAGGCAGTGAGGGCAGTCGCCAGCCTCAGTCTGCTTCAGCGCCCCTCCTCACCCATGCTGTTCCCACATTCACTGGTCATAGCGCAGCCAAGTGGGACTATTCCCCGTTAGACCCAGAGACTCAAGTCTTCAGTGGTCCACAGACGGGGCCTCGCACTCCGCAGAGCTGTGGGCTTCACCACGTAAGACTTTTAGGGACTCAAAGGGAGTCATTCCTTCAAAGGAAATGAAAGCAAAGCTGCCTTCCAGACAGGAAGGACCCTGACTTAGGAACTCCAGCATCAACGATAATCCTGGAAGGACCCTGACTTAGGAACTCCAGCATCAACGATAATCCTGAAATGTTTCCAATAGCTCAGTGGTTCTCGACTGGGGAGCACGTTTTCAGTTGTCACAACCTGGGGCGGGGGTGGGGCAGGGTGCTACTGGCATCTAGTGGGGACACATTTTATAATACACAGTATAGCTCTCCACAGCAAAGGATTATCCAGCACAAAATGTCAACACTGCGAATATTGGAGAAACCCTGTAAAATATCTGATGAATAGCATCTCCACACTATTTTGGGCCAGAGAGTGATCACACTTTTGATAATATTCCACATGCTACCTGGACCAGGCTCATATGAGGTTTCTGCCTGGGCCATCCTGGGTTTTCTCTTTTACAATCACTTTTACATAAATTCAGGCAAATCCATTTCTAAGCAGTTTGAGATTGAATTCTTGGAGCACCCTCTCCTTTCAAACGAGTCTGGATAAATACTCTTCAAATTTCTGTAGCTTTTTAACTCTAAAAATAATTTTTTAACTTTTACATTACCAGCACACTTACTTATTTTTTTCATGCATAAATCTTCCATATATTTTACGTATTCTTTAAAAAAACACTTTTTTCTTTTTTTCCTTTTTAAAAAATTGAAGTACCATTAATATACAATCTTAGATTGGTTTCAGGTGTAAAACACAGTGGTTCAACAGTTACCCATATTATTAAATCCTCACCCCCACTAGTCCAGCACATTTATTTTTAATAGACATTTTAAGTTTTTCACCGTAAGTATGTTTGATAGATTGTAACTTTCAACATATTGTAAACATTGGTATTTAAAATATCATGAATGATCACTCTTAAACCGATCCAATGGAATTAAAGACCATAGAAAGTTAATTATCCACCATCGTTCACTTAAAAAATGAATGAACAGAAAAAACAATAAAATACATGAACAAATTCTCCTTTAATAGTATGAAAATTTCTATTGTTCCTTATTCTCTGTGAGCTCCAATCTACTTCCCTAACATGTATATTCCCATACTAATGTAATATATTTAAAATTTTATCTTCAAAGTATTTTACTGACCACCCTATCACCTACTCTGCACCAAAATATGCATATAAGTGGAAATATATTAGAAAATGTTTATTATAAGTCTCTAAAAGTTATCAAAGTTTTCTTTGACTTGAGTTATCAATATAATCAGTATTAAATTGTTCAAAATAACAAATAAAATTTTTTAATAATTACTCATTTAAAAAGGAAAAATATATAAGTATATGTATATGTGTTATGAACTGGATGGGGTTTTATTTTTCCTCATTTAGTTTTAAATCCACGGAAGAATATTCCTTATTGTTAGAAAGAGACAGCATTCATTATTGATTCTAATCTTATTTTTCATTTTTGTAGGTATAAGCACTGAATAACCTTTTTCACATAAATAAGTAAATAGTATGGAGGGAGTTTCATTAGAGCAATTTTACTAAGTGTTTTTAATTGTTTCTGAGTTAAATGCCAAAGGGAAAAAAAACCCAACAACAACAACAAAAACCAGTGATCTACCATCCTAAATTATGTTTAATGGTCTATCAGCTAACAACGTCTTTTAAGTCATCCAATTGTGTAGAAAACAAAGGATTAGGCAAGCTCCTGCAAAAAGATTTGTTAGTTATCAGAATCATTCATTTTCCCAATACCTACACCAAGATTTCTGTGTGTTCCTTTGTTTAGCACCCCAGAGTAAGATTTAGCTGGGTGAGAGGACTTCCTCTCCGTAATACACATAAGAGAAGGCCACTGTACACATAAGAGGAGGTTCCGCTGTGAAAAGGGAATTGGGAGATGAGACCGTATGCTTCCATCTCGGCCCATTCTCAGCCAGATCAGTTTTAGAAAACAGTCCATGTGGAAGTTAGGGATCTAGAAATTGAGTTAATTAAAACGATCAATGTCTGGGCTTCATGTAGTCCCAGGGGTATCCTATACCAGTGTGCAGATAGCTGGTCTAGATCCTTGCTACTGTAAGCGCGTTCTGTAGTCCAGCAGATCAGCAGCACCCAGGCCTTTGTTTAAAGGCAGGATCTCGCTAAAATGCATATTTTAACAAGATCCCCAGGTGATGTGTATGCACTTTAAAGTTTGAGAACCCACTTGCTCTCCGCAAATGTGTCCATGGTTCTGAAAGATAACACTTCATCATATATATAATATGGACCTTGCAGGCCTCTTAAAGGTGTGAGGTTAGGTTATTCCCATTCACTCAAACAACTGGCTAGCCCAGCAGTTTTCAACCCTGGTTGTTTATTAGAATCACCTTGGTTGTTTTTAAATCATACCTATGCTCTGTCCCAAACCCAAAGATTCTTATAAGTCTAGAGTGGGGTCCAGGCATCAGTTGATTTAAAGTGCTCTCACTAATTCTAATGTACAATGAGGGCAGAAACCACAGCCTATTTGAGAAAGGCTGCCCATTACTCTGAATCCTAGTGATTGCAGTTGCCAAGGGATTCCAGACACATATCCTGCCTGTTTTAATCTGCATATAACCTAATCCACGAGAGTTGGGTTGATGCCTGCAATCCAGCTGGAAGCCTGGAAGGAAGATACCAATGTTGGAACCTGAACAGAGGACAGGATTGTCTCAGCAGGACATACTAGGTGATCACTCTGCCAGACCACTTTCATTGTGAACCCTCTGGTACTACATATAAAGGGTAACGCCACTCCAGATGAAGTTTGGGGGCAAAGACTAGAACTCTGCTCCCTAGCAAGTAAGAAGATCTCAACCTCATTGGAGTCTGACCATGGCCTGGTTTGTAATCTCTTCCTCTGTGAGGCCTTTAATCACAGAGTGCAGTTAAAGCAAAATCCCTTTACATTTCTCCTTCATGGATTGCCTTTTTCAGCTAAACAGGATCATAAGAACACCAACTACCCAGGCTTCCTGGAGAACTGGGTAGCCTGGAAGACTGAAGAAATCAAAGAATGGCAAAAACCTGGACAAGCATGTAAGGTCTCTGAATTGTGAGGCAACACCATTGATGATAGAGTCACATGCTCCCAATTGTCCCACAAATCAGCGTCCTCCTTCCCGGGGGCAGCTGTGTCCTCCTGCCTAGCAGAGTTGGGCAACACAAAGAATAATACAGAGGTTCCTTCCTACTTCTAGCCCAACATCCTCAGTTACTCCGGGGTATGGGGCAGGGTCTTCCTTTGGCTGTGGAGGCTCTTTAAAATGGAAGGACCCCAAGGCCAAATCAGGTACCAGTTAGTGAGAGGTTAGTCCAAATGCACTGAGCCCCCCCCCGAAAAGGAGAAACTAGTCAGAGATGAATGGGTAGGTCAGGTAGGCCTAGGTACCAACCAACAAAGCTGGAGGTTGAAGCAAAAGCAAGTATGTGAACTAGTAGAGCAAAGCTGGCAATCATTCAGGGACGGATTCAGCCCTGAGTTCAGGGCAGGTCTAAACTGAGACCAGTCTAAAGAGATGAGCATGTGCTTTTTTGAAGTGTTGGAGTGGGGTCTAAAGAGGTAGGTCCCCAAATTATATATTGTCTGTGGGGAATAGCACAAGCCTTCAGATGAAAGTTAAGGGTAGAAGGTGGTAGTCTGCGTGACTCAACCTGTCCCAAAAAAGATAGTGATTATTCAAGTGAATAGAGCCATGGTTCTGGACAATAGTCAAGTGGCTGGGCTAAGCAGCAATAAAATTGGTGAGTCGCTTCCAGGAGTCCCTGATTGCCAAGCCGTAGCCTTTAGCTGCAGGGAGACTTAGCTCAATCCTGAGAACTCCATCCATACTTGGGTGAAAGAGATTTGAGTCCTAGTGCTTAAATCCTGTACACCCCATGAATGGCACTATTAGAAATTCTGGAAAGCATCCTCAGAATCACGAAAGCTCCACTTCACCAGAGGCCAAACTCATAGGGGAGCTAGAGAAGCAGCATCCTATAATTCTGATTCCTCCTTCTACCCTCCCCTCCTCCATGAACCTCATTTTTTCCAAAGTCACCAAATGAATTTGATTCATTTTCCTGTCAGTGAGGTTGAGCATCTTTTCATGTTTACTTCTACTTTCACACGACAATTTGTACTTCCTTCTTGGTGAAATACTCATACATTTTCCTAGTTTTCACTGGGCTCTTTGTCATTTTTCTTATCAATTGGTACTACCCTTTGTCATATATTGCAAATGTTTTCTCCTATTTTTGTCTTCGGATTTTACTTACACAATAATTTTTCATTTTTATGTAGTTAAGTCTATCAATCTTTTCCTTTGTGGATATTCTATCTTGCTTGCAAAGATTTCCTAAAGGTATAACATATTTTCTCACAATTTTTCATTTGTCATACTGACAAAGATTAAAAAGAGTAATAACACTCTCCACTGGTGAGAGAGTTGGGAAATAATATATCACATCCTACTGGTAAGAATGTGATTTTTGACAGCCATTGGGAAAGTAATCTGCCTGTCACTACTAATGTAAAAATGCACATATCCCTTGTCTTAGCATCCCACTTTGCGACATCTTTCCCACAAAAATAAAAACATTGGTTTACAAAAGCATACATTCAAAGATGTTAGGTTTATTAGCATTGTGCATAGGGCAAAAATGAGGAATAACTTGAATGTCAACCAATAAGGCAACAGCTGAATGAATTGTATGGTGGGGCAGACTATACTATTTTACTGTTTATTTTAAACTGAGGTACATACAATAGAGTGCACAAATCCTAGTGTATAGCTCAATGAATTTCACATGTGCACACATTCATGTAACCATATTTTACTATTACTAAAGAGTGATTTTTGCAGAACAATGTGAATGTGCAGAACCATACACTTAAAAATGGTTAAAATGGTAAATTTTATGTTACATTTATTTTACAATAAAAAATTGTTTATATCTCTAGATAGTGTCAGGAGAAATGGCCATGAAAATTGTTGAGAGAAAAATCCACGTTTCAGGTAAAATGTGTGTGTGTGTGTGTGTGTGTGTGTATGTGTGTTTGTGTGCATGTGCATGTGCATGTTCATAGAAAAAGATATGGAAGGATACAAACCAAATTTTATCACTAATTATCTAAAAGTGTGAAGTATTTATTGTTTGGCTTATAACAAGGAGCATAAATTTAAAGCTCAGACCCAGGCTCAAGTCCCAGCTCCACTACTGATCTGATGTGTGAGTTGGGAGAATTACATGTTAGTGTCTTCATTTGTAAAGCAGGAAGAGAAATGGTGCCTCCCTCATTAGGGTTGTTGTGTGGTGTAGAGATTAGAACAGTGGCTGTCACCATAAATCATATTGTCATTGTTTTTTCTCCTTCAGTGTCTTCTTCATGGCGTCTTCTGCATTCTTCCACCCTCACTACTTTATTGAGATTGTCACAAGATTTGTTTAAGTATCAGAAAAGAAATACAGAGAAACAAAACAAATTACAAGCCTAAACTAAGGGGATTCACATAGTACTTGTTTCAGATCCCACTACAGCTAGCTCGCTCCAGAGGCCAGCTGAGATGCCTGAGCCTTGGCCCTGTGAGGCCTGACACAGGTCTGGAGGTGCCTGCCTAGACGTCTGTCTTCTTGGCTCATCACGTAGAAGGTACTCGGAAGATTCACAGCCCAGTATCTTCCTTCTCAACACCTCCACGCATTCACTATTGCTCTCTGGTATATCTACTGTAATCTTCCTCTTTTCTCCTGCTAAATCAATAGCTTCTTGTACTGCCAATGCATTCTCTTACTTACTGGCACTCTGTTCTTGATTGGCAGACTGATGGGACCTAGAGTTTTTGTATTTGCTGTCTGAGTCACAAACAACAGTTTATCCAGTCCGAACCTTGCCTCTTTCAGAAGACTATTCATGTTCTTTGAGTTGACAAATCTGGAACTTTTAGGCAGTGATTAGACTTTTTCTATGTGCTTTAAAATATTTCATATTCAATAGATCATTTATGTTAAATATGAAATAAAACAATAACCTCTCCTGGTTTATTTTACCCTTAGGGCTCTAACGTATGGAATCAGAAATCTCATTCCTCTTAGAACAGGATGGCAATGAGTAGTCCTGTTAGTAAAGAGTCCCAGTTTTATTAATTATGTTTGTGACTAAAATAAAGCAGTAGCTCTTTTCATTGATTTTACATAATCCCCAAGGTTTCTCACTTTCCCACTTCCTTCTGCCATCCCTAATATTTATTCATTCTCTTGTCGCCTTCCCTTCTCCTTTTCTCTCTTCCTCTCCTCATTCTTTTTTTTTCTTTCTTTCCTTATTTTATTAACATATTATTGATATACACACTTATAAAGGTTTCACATGAAAAGACAGTGTGGTTACTACATTCACCCCTGTTGTCGTGTCCCCGCCATACCCCATTGCTGTCACTGCCCATCATCTCTCCTCATTCTTAAACACCTTCTGTGTGTCAGGCACTCAGCAACAAAGTTTGAGTGAAACAGACCATCTTTTCGGTGTCATGGAGCTTACAAACCTAATTGGGAGTTGAGACATTAATTAAATAATCATCAGATCTGTAACTTCAAATAGACTTAGTGCCATGTAGGAAAACACAGGACCCTTTGAGAAATCTGTGTAGGTGAAGGCTTCATCCAGGAAGTAGCAGCTGAGCTAGAGTGGGCAGGATGAGAAGGAGTTAGCCAGGCATCTCCCCCCATTTAGAGTTCTGAGTGGGCAGAGACCAGTACTGTCATAGCACCTGCCCTTGGGTCTGCCTGATGGAGGTGCTCATAAATATTCGTGGAAGAGACAATATGAAAAATAGAAAATCAATGAAAATGTGACTTGTTTTGTTTTGATGCTAATTAAACTGTTACTAATTAAAAGAGATGCAAAGTAAGACAGAAAGGAGAAAGTGGCAGAAGATGAAGGAGTAGCAGTCAATCACACTCAGCCCTCTAAGGATATGTAGGGATTTTAGTCTTCATTCTAACAGCATTTGGAAGCCATTGAAGGGTTATTTTTTTTTTTACAGCTAACATTAAAAAAAAAGCTTATGTAGTAGATATTGTGCTAAGGACTTTACTTGGATGATTTCATTTAATCCTCAAAGCAATCCTATGGTGGTACTATTATTTCTTAATTTTACAGACTTGAGGACACTGAGGTATAGAAAGGTTGTTTGCTCAACACTGTTAGTAAGCGTCTGAGGCTTGACTCCAAAACTCCTACACTTAACCAGTATATTACACACGCTGTGAGCAAGAAAGAAGGTAAGCAAGTATGAACAGCTGATTCTAATCTCTTGGCAGGAACAATCCCAACTGTGGAGTTGGTAGCATAGGGGCATCAGAATTTAATGAGCTAATCATTGAATTTAACTAATCCCTTTGTTCTGACTCCATATTAATCAAACAACCTTCTAATTATATTCTGGCTTCCCATATAGATTTTTCTGCTGGGAGATAATGCACTGACCAGCCTACACATGCACTTCGTTCCAGTTGGCAATTTTATTACTCATCATGAGTAAATTGGGATTGTTTAAAAAAAGATGAAATACGCTAAAACAAAAAAAGAAATAGCTTTATACAATTATTTTTCCATGATGTTTGAAAAATAAAAAACCAATAAAAATAGCATACGTAGTCTGTGAGTTAACCTTTTCTTGCTGCCTGTTTGAGTGACCATGAATGTGGTCATGAAGTCTAGAGATGAGCTGTTGTTATCTTTTTTGTCAAAGCGCCTACTTAGCACAGCCTAAGTGCTTCTTCCACTGTTTTCCATTCGGCAAACTCCCACCTTTCCCACCACACGGCCTGAGGATTGTTCTTCAGCATTTACCTAATTCTCCAAGCATTATATGCAGCTGGAAGCCGCTATAAGGCGTCTCATTCATCTCCCCAGTGTAACTTGCCTCCTATCCTCGGAGCAGGCCGTTCCCTTGTAACATTATTAAACCCGATGTTAATGCGCTCGGCCCACCAGGACAGCCCCTGCCAAACCCGCCCCCAGTCCACAGCTCCGGTACCAGAGGAAGTGAGAACTGCCCTCCTTTCCACTTGAGGGCTCCTTCCAAACGGGGCCTCCATGAAAACGGCTCTGACTCCCTACTCCTTGTTGGCTCAAGTTTTTTTTCTTCTCTCCCCATAATTCCTATAATGGGCAAAACTGGGACAAACACAGGTGGACCTTTGTAAGTGAAAGCTTCACGTAACGACTTTGTCAAGAGATCTGCTTAAGCACGTACAAGGGCTAAGTAAGGATTATCCTCCCCAGAAAAATATTCCTCTCTTATGATTGAAATGATACCCTAAACCTCGTTCGTTTTTTCTTCCCTAAAGACATAAGAAAGCCAGCAAGAGCAAGGTCAGCCTCGTGAGCGGCCTCCTTTCAGACCAAAAAAAGGCTGGAGCTGACGGGGCTGCAGCTCCGCCTTCACTGTAGTCAACGAAGCGTAAAGGCCTTTCTCCGAACTTTAGCGCTGGAGGTGTAAGAAAGACGGCAATCATTTAAATCGATGTCAGAACTCTCATTATTCTGCTTTTCGTCCATTTTCACCATAGAGGCATCTGCCAAGAAATCACTAGCAGCTAGGCGGCCCCCCTCAGGATTTCCAGCCGCCTGCAGCGCGCAGCGCGCGGATGAATAAGGCCAAACGAAGAATCATACGCTGACCAGCCAAGATGGCCACTTTCACAGGGCCGGGGGCTCCTGGCTCGAGGTTACCCGAGCATCTCAAGGCAGACAGGCCGGAAAGACCCTCGGCAAGAGCCAGAGGACAAAACCTCCGCCGGTTCCCGCGGCCACCGCATGGGGACGCAACCTCGCGGTCAGACAGGCGGGCCAACGGTCGGAAGGGAGGTGCCATGTCCAGCAAGGGGAGCAGGTCTATAAAGCCTTTGTGGCTTTTCTTCCCTATCGAATACGAAAGGAACCCAGCATACTCGCGTTTCCATTTACCCCTTGTTATAAACGCTTAAGATAGCCTAAAGCTAACTATTCGCAAGAGGGCGCGTTACCTCTATTTCCTCGCCCTGCCTCGCAGAGTGGTTCAGCCCGGGCTCCCCCGTCTCCGCTCACACGCCCCTTCCTTCCCATCCCCAGAGAGTGGCGCATTGGCCTGCGGCGCTGGGGGGCGGGGCCCGAGCCGGGCGCGCGCAGGCGCTGTGTATAAATACTGGGCCGTGCCGCCCGCCGGCTCATTCGCTCCGCGCCGTCCGCCCGGGCTCTCTACGTTGCCGTCTTCTGCTTGCGCACTTCGCAGTCGTCGCCTCTTGGTATCCTTTTCTTTCAACGCCGCTTTCACTCTCCACCACCGTCACCAACACCAACATGAACGGGCAGCTCAACGGCTTCCACGAGGAGTTCATCGAGGAGGGCACGTTCCTCTTCACCTCAGAGTCTGTGGGGGAAGGCCACCCAGGTGAGGTGCCGGGGCCTGGCGCGGAGTCGGGGGCGGGCTGGGCCTGGCCGGCCGGGACCCGCGGAAAGCTGTGCCCACTTCACGCTGGCTGTCCTCGCCCGCCGAGCGGTGGGAAGAGCGACGGTGGCGCGCCTTCCTCGTGGCGCCGCCGGTGCCGAGCGCGTGGCCGCCGCTCCCCTCCCCCTTCCTCTCTCCTCCCCTCCCATGCGGCCGCGCGCCGCGGCATGCGGAAGATTCCAGAAAGTGAGAGGGGCGGGGGCCGCCGCAGCTGCTTGTCTATCCAGGGAGGGCACTCCTTCCTTCTCTCCGCGCGGCCGGCTGGAAATCCTCGAGTGGACCCTCGCCCCGACTGCTCGCGTCCGGCCCCGGGAGCGCGCGCCCCGCATTGCAGCCGCAACCACGTGTTTGCCGCATGTGGCGTCTGGTCTGGGGGAGCCCTGGGGTTTGCGGAGTCGGGGACCCCGCGCCTCGGGCGTCTTCTGTTTCCCGTAGTTTCTTGGCTTGGGTCATTGCTACACCCTGGAGAATACGGACATTCCCATAAGTCGTCTGTGGCCTTGCCTTCAAGGTGACAGCCTCCCACTAAATATAGCGCATGTTGGGAAGGCGTTCCTTATTTGGAGCATGTATGAAAAGGGTAGGAAGCATGAACTAAGTGTAAGCTGCCATTGAGTTGGGATTCCTTAGAAAGGCTTTGGTGCTTACCGTTAGGCAAGGTTGGACTTCCACGTTTCCTTCTGCGCGCTTTGTCCGCTGGTCCGCCATCATGGGGATCAGTTTGCGCGTGAACGAGTGAAGCTATTTCAAGGACTTTCGATCTGAGTCTGAAAACGTCACCTAGTAAAGATTATTTTGCTAGGCTGCTTCTGCCCATAGGATGACTACGATGACGTGGTAGCCATCTAGTGTGATGACCTAAGAATCCGTTTCACTCTAGTAAGTCTACTTTGCCTGTGATGAAACCCCACAAGCAACCTAGTGCTATAGAAGACGAACTCCCAAGATCCTGATGAGTGAAGTTCAGGTGTTGAGTTGTGGTGTTGGTTTTTGTATTTTTCTCCCCCAGCTTTGATAACCTGTGTTTGGCCCACCTTCTGTTTAGTCATTTAAGTCACAGCATTTATAACAGTTTATAGATTTGAGTCTTGTCTATGAGTTGGCTGCAGTACACGTTTTGTTTTGTTTCAGATGGTTATATAGAAAATCGAGGAAAATGATAATTTGGGGTGTTTTTTCTGTTAGACCCTCTCCCAATTTTTAATGACAATACAGTGGGAAGAAAATCAAAAAGGATTCAGAATACATTTGAGCATTTCCCAGTCTGTTCAGCTCTTGTTCCGGTACTACCCCCACAACAAAATCAAATGATGCTGTTTCACTCCTTTTGTCCATAATATGTCCTTGCTTCTGTTGACTCTTAATTGACCTTATTTGCCGTTGCCCTAATTGGTGTTTAGTGTCAGGAGGGAGAAATTGATACGACAAAAAAAAATTCACTTTTCTGGCTGGTTAGAATGCAAACTTTAATGTAGGAGATAAAATGTAAGTATCATTGTCTTTGAAAATTAATATTTGCTTCCACTTGATTGATCATCTCAGTTATGTGGCTGTTCTACTTTTAACAATGGAAACTTTGCCTGGGAACTTAATTTTTCAAAATGTCTGAAATACTTTGGAGATGAGACTGAAACCCTTGTAAAGTATAAAGTACACACATAATGAGTTTAAATGTATTGAACATGCTGGGTGTTCTGCTTGCTAATTCACATGAATTGGTGAGCTTGTGTGGTATGGTTATATTAAGACCATGGTGTCAGATTTTCAAGTAACTTGCAGCACTGTATCCAGCATTTATTCTAAAGGCAAAAGTTCTGGTAAAGCAGTGTTTTAATTAGCAGTTAGGTGTAGCTGTTAAGATCTCCATACTTGGAATACCATTGAATTGTACACTTGAAAATGGTTGCTTAAATTGGTAAATTTTATGTTGTGTGGGTTTTACCACAATTTTAAACAAAAAGCTCTCCCAAAGATTTTTACAGCTGTAGTGATAAAAGTGGGTTGACATACTTATATTAACAGTAAGTTAAAGGATTTTTTTTTTCCAGATAAGATTTGTGACCAGATCAGTGATGCTGTCCTTGATGCCCACCTTCAGCAGGACCCTGATGCCAAAGTGGCTTGTGGTAGGTTCAAAACTGCTTGCTTACCAACTGATGGAAAGGTGACATGAAAATTAGTTTATGGAAGTGACATTAAAAGATGTTTGAACATGAACCTCTCTTTTATTAGAAACTGTTGCTAAAACTGGAATGATCCTTCTTGCTGGGGAAATTACGTCCAGAGCTGCTGTTGACTACCAGAAGGTAGTTCGTGAAGCCATTAAACACATTGGATATGATGATTCTTCCAAAGGTGTGTTTTAGTTTATCTGAGCTCCTCATTTCTCCCGATGTTTTCTTCAGCCCTCTCTTCAAGAATGTACCTGCTAATCTTTAACTCCTTAATAATTTCACTGCCCTTTTGTTCCAGCTTTATCCTATTCTATGAAAGTACTGTTTTAAGTACATAGGGTTCCTCCATTATCTGAAAATAGTGTTCTCGAGAAACCTTTAGTAAGACAAAATGACATAAAGTCACTCCCACTTTCTGAAAGTTCATGTTACACCACTTAGCTTTTACAAAAGACCTGCATTAGTACCTGTTGTTGCTAACTAAAAGAAATCTGAAGTGGATATTCACTTTTTACACAGAAAAACTGGTATGCTAATATGGCATAATGCCAACTTTTGGAAAGCAGAAGGATACTGTATTTTTAGTTTAGCAGCATTTAGAAATCCATTTAACTGTTGTAAGTGGAAGACATTCCTAAGACGTTTTTTGTTTTGTTTTTAATAAGACATTGTTTTGTTTATAGGATTTGACTACAAGACTTGTAATGTTCTAGTAGCCTTGGAGCAACAGTCACCAGATATTGCTCAAGGTGTTCATCTTGACCGTAATGAGGAAGACATTGGTGCAGGAGACCAGGTATCTTGGTAGATGATATATGCACCTTTCTAACATTAAATTCTGAAGATTAGATTGATCACATTAGTGACTTCTTTTTTATAGGGTTTGATGTTTGGTTATGCCACTGATGAAACTGAGGAATGCATGCCTTTAACCATTGTCTTAGCACACAAGCTCAATGCCAAACTGGCTGAACTACGCCGCAATGGCACTTTGCCTTGGTTGCGCCCAGATTCTAAAACTCAAGTAAGTGATGATCATAAAGCTAGATTTATATGTATTACATTGGCACAGAATATCAGTAAAGTGTAATTAAACCTGACTAAAGAAAGGATAGCATTTGTCTCTCGTATTGCAATTTAGCATAGAGAATCAAAAATGAAACTGTTTAGTAGACTGGTGTCCTGATGACTTGCATTGCCTTCAAGGTGACTGTGCAGTATATGCAGGATCGAGGTGCTGTGCTTCCCATTAGAGTCCACACAATTGTTATATCTGTTCAGCATGATGAAGAAGTTTGTCTTGATGAAATGAGGGATGCCCTGAAGGAGAAAGTAATCAAAGCTGTTGTGCCTGCAAAGTATCTTGATGAGGATACAATCTATCATCTACAGCCAAGTGGCAGATTTGTCATTGGTGGGCCTCAGGTAATGTCAATTCAGTTTACCTTTTTTGGATCGTCTATGTTTGCTTGCAAAAATTTTGGCTACACCCAATCTTTTTTCTAGGTTTTTTTGAAGCCTGCATATGAACCTTCAGGGGGCATTTGCTGAGTGATACAGAATCTGGCATTTAACAATCCTGATGTAAAACCACTTACTGGAAAGCATTAGGTGTAAAGTGACTTAAATCCTGTAATTTCAGGGTGATGCTGGTTTGACTGGCCGGAAAATCATTGTGGACACTTACGGTGGTTGGGGAGCTCATGGAGGAGGTGCCTTTTCAGGAAAGGATTATACCAAGGTGGACCGTTCAGCTGCTTATGCTGCTCGTTGGGTGGCAAAATCCCTTGTTAAAGGCGGTCTGTGCAGAAGGGTTCTTGTTCAGGTATATATCTTTTTTATATAACTGCAGTGATTATAAAAGTGGGAGGGCATTTAGTATAGTTACCTGCTTGTTTTTTTTTTTTATACCAGTGTATTACACAAGTGTGGGTCTCTTGACTGATTTTTATGACATTTGAATCCTTATAGGTCTCTTATGCTATTGGAGTTTCTCATCCATTGTCTATCTCCATTTTCCATTATGGCACCTCTCAGAAGAGTGAAAGAGAGCTATTAGAGATTGTGAAGAAGAATTTTGACCTCCGCCCTGGGGTCATTGTCAGGTAAAGATGGTAAAGCCTATTGCTAGTGAAAAATACTGAGGGTGTGGGTGTGTACATATATACATATATTTGAAATATATGCAAGTCTAAGAAGGTAAAAGGTATGAAGATTCCACAAATGGGGAGCGGGGAGCATTTTAATTCCTAGAATGTGTTGATGTTATCTTTTAAAATGCCTTTGGTAAAGGCTTAAATTAAGAAAAATCTAAAATGATAGTGCTCTTTGGTGTACACTAATCACCCTAGAAAGTTCTCCACACTTGATATTAGGCTTTGTGCTCATCTTACCTAGGGATTTTTTACTTAAAGCAGTACAGATAAATGGGATGTTCAAGGCTGTCAAAGAAAATAACCATGGTAGGGTATGGGCATGGGACTTTGGTAAGTATTCCATGATCTCAGATGAGCTTTTAACACTTGAAATTTCTCAGAATAATGACAAGTTTTCATATTTGTTGGGCCTAGGACGGAAAAACAAGAACTATAGTTACTAATAATGACTGTGCAAGGATTTTGGACACCAGGGAAGTAACACTTCTGCCGCAAACTTTTCTCCTAGCATACCCCAGAGAACTGAACTCATTTGCCAGAACTCTTGAAAATGAGTCTTGCTGATTGTTTTGCTTTATTTTAATTAAATGCTACATATTAAGTTACGGACTTGTATATTCCAGGGATCTGGATCTGAAGAAGCCAATTTATCAGAGGACTGCAGCCTATGGCCACTTTGGTAGGGACAGCTTCCCATGGGAAGTACCCAAAAAGCTTAAATATTGAAAGTGTTAGCCTTTTTTCCCCAGACTTGTTGGCGTAGGCTACAGAGAAGCCTTCAAGCTCTGAGGGAAAGGGCCCTTCTTCCTAAATTTTCCTGTCCTCTTTCAGCTCCTGATCAGTTGCAGTCACTCTAGTCAATGACATGAATTTTTAGCTTGTGTGGGGGGACTGTAAGTTGGGCTTGCTTTTCTGTCCCTAGGTGTTCTGTTCACCATTATTATGAATTTAGTGAGCATAGGTGATCCGTGTAACTGCCTAGAAACAAACCAACAACAATGTAGTAAATAATGCTTTGAAATTGAACCTTTGTTGCCCCATCACCCAACCCTCTAAAATCCTCTAATGCATTGACTTTCCCTCCAAATGCTGAAAAATGTCCTTGTGATGTGCACGTAAAGTATTTGTAGTTCCATTATAACCTCTGGCAATGCCACAGCCCTGTCAGCATGAATTTGTAATGTCTTGAGCCTCTACTATTATGAATGTGAAGCCTTCCCATATGCTCCCTATAACTTGATCCATTTCTAATTATGTAGCTCTTTGTCAGGGAGTGTTCCCTATCTGATCATTCTTGCATGTAACGCAAGTTCCAGTTGGAGCTCTAGCCTGACATTAAAAGAAGAAAAAAGGCAGTTACCATTAAACCATCTCCCTGGTGCTTATGCTCTTAATTGCCATCTCTTACACAGCACCAAATCAAAATCTCCACTTTTCAGCTGTCTTTCGGAGGACGTACGTAATAAGGTTTTTATTTATAGTAAACCAATCCTATGCATGGTTTCAGCACTAGCCAAACCACCAACTCCTAGCTCTAGAAAAACAGGCACTTGGCACCCTTGTGATGTCATACAGAGAAGTCACAGGGGCAGTACCTGAGGGTCTGTAGGTTGCACACTTTGGTACCAGATAACTTTTTTTTTCTTTATAAGAAAGACTGAGTACTCCACACTGCACAATAACTCCTCCCAGGGTTTTAACTTTGTTTTATTTTCAAAACCAGGTCCAATGAGCTTTCTGAACAGCTGGTGTAGCTACAGAGAAACCAGCTTCCTTCAGAGAGCAGTGCTTTTGGCGGGGAGGAGGAAATCCCTTCATACTTGAACATTTTCTAATTGCTTATTTATTGTATTCTGGGGTATGGCGTAAGTACAGAGAAGCCATCACCTCAGATGGCAGCTTTTAAAAATTTTTTTTCTTCTTCAACACCATGATTCCTTTAACAACATGTTTCCAGCATTCCCAGGTAGGCCAAGGTGTCCTACAGAAAAACCTTGGGTTAGACCTACAGGGGGTCTGGCTGGTGTTAACAGAAGGGAGGGCAGAGCTGGTGCGGCTGGCCATGGAGAAAGCTGACTTGGCTGGTGTGGTACAGAGAAGCCAGCTTGTTTACATGCTTATTCCATGACTGCTTGCCCTAAGCAGAAAGTGCCTTTCAGGATCTATTTTTGGAGGTTTATTACGTATGTCTGGTTCTCAATTCCAACAGTTTAATGAAGACTAAATAAAATGCTAGGTTCTACCTTATCGGTGTCCATTATTCTTTAAAAGTGTTTTGTATTACATGATCGGAGAACATACTCTTTGACCCTGTGGTACAGGGGTGTTTGTAATTTGTATTCCTAGCACTGAAAAAATTCAAGATTGATCTGTTTGTCCAGCATTGCTTTTTTTGGCCAGTGCAATGGCCAAAATTAATGTGTCCTTATTTTGAAGCATCCATTCTTATACTACCAATAATATTTTAAATTGTAAGATTAAGGGTTAAAAACTAAAGGTATAAAAACCACTAACATAACATGAAGGGAATAGCAGTAGTCTTTAGAATTTAAATCTACTTTTAATCTTTTTGACTGTAACATGAAAACAAAGTTTATTAAGCTATTATTTCCTCTATGTAAACAGGTGTTAAAGGCTGCAAGTTATGTTCAGTACACATTAGTAACTGGTGAGGGATCTGCTTCCAATCCACCATACACAATAAAATAACAATTTATTTGAAAAGTTACAGTGAAGATGCTACACGTTTATAAAGTATATTCTGGATTTGTGGCAGTTTGTATAGAGGGTTCTTAACCACATAGTTTTGTGACCCATCCTTTCTAGACAGGAGCCCCTTGGCCCATGTTCTACACCAGCATGTACAAAGTCAAGAGGTGATTATAAACTTTTTCCAGTTGACCTGCAAATGTGAAACCCATGGAATGCAGCTTACACCTCTTGGGAGACTTAAAAAATTTAGAAATCTGTTGAGAGGAGATAAGGTTAAATCTTAGTATCCTTGAAACTACTTACTGCTCAGAAATTTGAGAACCTCAATTTGCTTGGCATGGGAAAGTTCAGAGTAAGTTTCAAAGCACATTTAAATGCCAGTGCATTGCTGTCTACAAGTAACCATGCTGGCCATATAAGGAGAATGAGTAATAAGAGTGAATGCTCTTAAGTTGGGGTAGTGCTGGAGGAGTAACTGCCTTAGGATCATGTTCAGTATTTGCTAGGAACATCTCTGCCTTCAATCTTGCAGGATAAGGAGAATAACCTTTAAGGTTCTTATGCTCTGCCCAGCCTTGGAGGACAGAATCCTAAAGATAGGAAGGTGGAGGAACATTAACCAGCCCAAGGAGAAAGGCAGGCTCAAAGGCATGAAAGGGTGGGTGATTACCAAGCAGGGAATGTCAGTTCATGTTTAGGATGAGAAATGTGTGCTTGCCTTTTCTACACAGTGGATGATGCCAGCCAGGGACAAAGGAGCCAGACAGCAGGGGCAGAATTACAAGGAATAAAGACTGGCTAAAAGACATTGATAAGCCATATGCTGTAACAGCTGCAGTTACAGGGACTGATTGCTCCTGAAAGCTGAGATCTCCACTGAGCAGCTTTTCTCACCAGTATGAAAATGACCACTTGTCTTCTATCCCACCCCATCACCACTGGGGAAATGAGAAGTGGTGAGCTAGCACTTTGGAAAAAATGGCACACTTGCCATATTGTGAAAAGTATTTTTATAAGTTCACTCCCACAGTGAAAGAGAGCTACTTTGTTAGCAGTCAAGTAAGGGCAAGGTGGGTAGTGCTTAGGGGAATAAAAGGTAGCTGAGCTTAACTGGCAAAGGAAACAGTGCCAAGGTATGTTGTGTCACAGAGATCTGCAAAATACTTGAAAACCAGTGATTCTCCCACATAACACTGGGTCAAGTTCCCCTGTGGCACAGCCCTTGCTAGCGCATACCCTGCCTCTATGAATCAAGGTAAGAGGGACTTAAACTCCCAGGCCACCCTTGGCCTCAGTGGGGTGCCCTTACTCAGGCCCAACCTGCACACATGACTAAATGGCAGCCCTGCTCTGGTCTATCCTTAACTAAATTCCAATACAAAGGCTGAAAGAACACAGACAAAGGTAGTAGAGATGAAACTAACAGTCAAGAAGAGGTAGAAGCAATGGGTCCTGAAATACGTCTGAGGAAAAAAGTGAAGGCTGATGACTTGCAGATGACTTGGTCAAAAAAATTCTGCTGCCCTTCACTAATAGAGGGGCAGGTCTGAGTTGGGAATGAATGTAAGTTCTGTTTAGGACAGTTTGAAAGTTGTGGGATATTCAGGTGGAGCTATTTCTATATATATATGTCTAGGGTGCAGAGAAGAAATCTAGCATTGGAAATCATGGGGTTGATATAATCATCATCCCAGGTGTGTAGAGGAAAAACGCAGCTGCCCAGGAAAGAACCTCAGACCACTGTCCACGGGGTTGGGGGTGGGTAGAGCAAGGGAAGAGAAGCCTGAAAACAGATGCAATCCTCTATCAGAATTACTGGGACTGCCCACTGACTGCCAGTCTCTGCTAGGAGACCATGAGCCCCCAGAGCAGGGGCCTTTTATTTCTCTATGCACTCTTACTTCCTAGTCCAGTGCCAGGCCTTTACATTTTCATGGAATTGAGGAGCTTCCTGAAACAACCCTGTATATCCAAAACTACAAACTGACTAAATATTCTCTAATCCCTGACCAAGTCTGGTAAATTTTTACTTAACATCACTTTCTGCTAATGTCTAGAATAATACTACTAAATACTACACTAACTTTTAGAGGCATATTACTACCAATCTAAATTTCCTTACTAGTTTAACTTCATGCTATTCTAACTACCCTCATAACTGCTAGTGAAAAACTAACTGGCTGTATAGATAATGCAAACAAAGAAGGAACCAGAATTGTAAAGAAAATTACTTTGTGTGTCCACAGAACCTGATCACCATCCTGACAGTACTTAACAGTTGAGTGTTAAACTGCATTTCAGAATTATTGTCAATGATTCTGAAAACTAAAAGAGGCAGGGTGTAGGACCTTAAGTCAAACAGACTTGAGGTTCAAACCATCAATCCATCCCTTATTAGGTGTATGTATGAGCAAATTATAGTACCTCTCAGCCTCAGCTTCTCCAACTGTAAAACATAGCTAATGGCCATTAAGGACTAAATGTAATGATGCAGATACTACGCTTCATACAGTGCCCAGCATATCGCAAGCACTGGAAAACAGCTATTACTTCATTACATTAAATCTCCCTCTCCAAGGAGCTAGTCACTTTAAATCTGATTCTTGATCCCTATATCTTAAAAGAACATTTTCACATTGCTTTTAACCCCTACCTAGCCCCCCCCCAACCTCAGATTGATACATGTTACCCTTGCTTTACTTCCTTGGCCCCTCTATCGTTTCTGAAAAATGAGCTATGGACAAGGAAGAAAAATGTAAAAAATACATGAGAGAGTTTTTTCAAATTTCCACTGCACAAGTACTGGTCCTGTGACTGGCTGTTCCCACATCTGTACCCAACCCAGCATCTGGCCCCCTTCAGAACTCTGAGTGGACAGGATCAGAATTTGGCTCAGGTGAATTAGGATTTGAAGAATCTGTGTTTGAAGGACTTGACTCTCCAAATGGCTCAAAGGGTCGCAAGTTTGCATAAGTCACCTCTTGGGCCAGCTGCTCCAGGGAAGGGCGGCCTAACAACAGATTTCGAAGTGAGATGCAAGTCATCAGGAAGCTGAAAAAGAGGAAAAAGGCCACCTAGTCCCAACTCGTTTGACACAGGAATTCCCGCCAAAGCCCTTAGGGGACACCTGATCTTACCTCCTTCACTCAGGCATAAATGAGAATCTCCCCCCAATGACCCCCACATCCCACCCCATCCTTTATACAGTCTTGTAGAGGATTCCAGGTTAGAGTAGCAATAACCCTTGGGGAAGATGGAAATAAACTGAGGCAGAAAAAAAAACAGCCGGCCATCAGATACAGGTCATTTATACTCTTCCATTAAATCGGAGAGAGGAGAATAGAGAAGGAAAAAGTGATTTAGTGCTACAGCATCCTTACAAGTTGCCCTCGCAAGTATTTCTGTGGATGAAACTTACCTACGACGAAAGACATAGAGCTTTCGCAGCAAAAAGCGCAAGAGCCGCTCATGGAAAGGGGTATTTCGCCGACGTTCAATCTCCTGGAGCCTTCGCTGGCGTCTAAGAAAGGTCTGGACTAGAGGTGTTGGTTCAGGACCCCCTTTTACTTCCCCTTCCAGCAAAGGTTGCAGCTCTGGAGGTAAAGGCCCCGTTTCTGTCCAGAAGATGGCAAAAAGAGGAATCACTGAGAGACAGCTCATTCCCTCCCTTAGAACTCCCCTTTCAACAACTAAAGTTCACTTTTCAGTCCCTAGATCCTCATTCACAACCCTGACTTCTTGTAACCAGGGGTTATCTCAGCCCAAATCTTCATATACTCACCACTTCCATTCTCCACCTTCTCCTTTAATTCCTGGAGATACGCCAGGTCTTCCTCCAGTGCAAGCTCCGTAGTGTTAACATAGATGTACATGTAGCAGGAAGGAAGGGGTGACATTGTATACACCTTATGGTACTCACCAGCAGGCAACTGGGAAGAGGGAAGAAATGGATATATTCACTCTCTACCTTTTCCCAGCCAGCACTACCTTCCCATTCCCCACCCAGGCAATTTTCTTCTTACTGTATTTTGGAGTCCAAAGGACTGACCTCTAGAATCCTGGATGAGGCTACTCACAGCCCAGGGGCCCTAGCTTTTTTTTTTTTTTGCTAGCATTAGTGTACAATTACATGAACAACATTATGGTTACTAGACTCCCCCCATTACCAAGTCCCCACCACATACCCCTTTACAGTCACTGTCCATCAGCGTAGTAAGATGCTATAGAATCACTACTTGTCTTCTCTGTGTTATACTGCCTTCCCTGTGTCCCCCACTACATTATATGTGCTAATCGTAATGACCCTTCTTTCCCCCTTATCCCTCCTTTCCCACCCATCCTCCCCAATCCCTTTCCCTTTGGTAACTGTTAGTCCATTTTTGGGTTCTGTGAGTCTGCTGCTGTTTTGTTCCTTCAGTTTTTTCTTTGTTCTTATACTCCACAGATGAGTGAAATCATTTGATACTTGTCTTTCTCCGCCTGGCTTATTTCACTGAGCAAAATACCCTCTAGCCCAAGGGGATATGTTCATGAAGAAGTTGCTCATGTTTATGTCCAAGAGATTTTTTGAGTATGTTTTTTTCTAAGAGTTTTATGGTTTCATGACTTACATTCAGGTCTTTGATCCATTTTGAGTTTACTTTTGTGTATGGGGTTACACAGTAATCCAGTTTCATTCTCTTGCATGTAGCTGTCCAGTTTTGCCAACACCAGCTGTTGAAGAGGCTTTTTCCCCATTGTATGTCCATAGCTCCTTGATCGTATATTAATTGACCATATATGCAGAGCCCTAGCTTTTTAAGCTCTCACTGCTCTATTGCTAGGGTAAAGCATCTTGAGTCTACAGCAAGTTAATTCCACTCACCTACACTTTTCTGCCATTGTTAATTCCAGTAAAATACCTGCATTTTTTCTCCCTCCTGAAGAGTCTGGTTCTTCTGTTCTGCCACCAGTTCCACAGTCACTTCCCCCTGCAGCAGCTGGATGCTAGTGTTGCCCAGGTCTTCACTCACAAAATTCTCCAGGTGCAGCCCTATCGGGGCAACAAAGTCCCGCAGCCCACCCCATGACAGTGAGCTCATTCCCAGCCAGAACAGAGACACCACACGTCCTCTACTAGCATTCCTCACGTTTCAGAAACATTCCTCCCACTAGGCGGACCCCTGACCCACTACCCACCTCCACCGCATGCAACGTCCCTGGCCACGCAAGCCAGAGAAAAGACAGCAAAGCCTCTCCTTGCTTATCTCCATACCAGGGAAATCTGCAATGAAGACCACCTCCGTGTGGTTGTCTAGGCTGCTCTTGATTTCCTGTAACTTGGTCCTCCAGGGAGACAAGTCTATCAGCAATGGCTGCAGCCAAGGTGTACGCTGGAAGGGGGACCAGGCAGCCTGCACAATGTCCACACGAGGGTCAAAAATCCTTAGGAAAGAAAACCATGTTCTAAAGAGGCCATAGCCACCTACCCACCAGAATTTCCAGTTTTGTTCCTTTCATCATCATTCCCAGGTAGAAGAAACAGTTTCCAAACAGAAGAAATGGCCTATGTCAGCATGGTATTGCCAGTGTGGGACACAGAGAGAAAGGCAAAGAAATTCTGGAGCACTGGGAAGAAGGGGGGTTAGTGGCTACCTGAGAACTGGGTTAACAGTTTCTAAAACAGGTCAGTGACCTTTTCTCTGGATGCTGGTGCCCTCTGCTGGAAGCAATCAGCTATGCCCACAACCAAGCCAAAAGGGACAGGCACCAGAGGACAGCCTTTCAAGCAAGACAACACTAGGAAGCATGGGCCATTCATTTTGGCACAAGGAGCTGGGTTTCATTTTCCCCCTTCTCTGCGCCCTTGCCCACCTCTGCTGGAAGCGGTCATTGATGGAGACCCAAATATCAAAGTAGATCTGGGGCTCAGTGACATTGTACTTGGGAAGCAGGCGGCTCAGGCAAGTGGCATACTGCTTCAGCATGTCTGCATGATCCTTCCATCGCCGGCTCTGTGTGAATACCTGCCCCAAACCCCCTCATTAGTCCCACCTCATGGTTATCAACCTCCCGGGTAGGTCATGCACTCACAATGGCACAAAGAGATGCCTGCTGCCCGTTCTGACCAGAAAAGAAAAAAACTGAACTTGTCTTCAGGGAAGGATTTGTCATGCCTGGGTTAATGGTAGTTACTTTTCCTAAATCTAACCTCAATTCAAGGAAATGTGTGACATTGCCCTATTTCAACATACACAAAAGGAGGTTAATCTGGCTTCTGAGAAATGGCAGAGTAGACCCAAATTTGTTTTATAATTGTGTTTAGGACCGAATCAGACCCCAAAGCTCATGAGGGCTCTGGAGAAGAGTCAGTTGTCTACATCAGAAGTCTCACCCCAGGGTTTAGATAGCCCAGCTCTCCAGTGCGGCCATCACGGTAAGTGATCTTCACGTGCTGGTGGGAGCGCGAGTGCACCATCATGTCCCAGGAATAGCCATACAGCCCGTTGGTCCAGTTGTTATAGCCCTGAAAAGGCGGCGCAGAGGGAATCAGCTCAGTGGTTCTCGTGTGAACCCCATCCTCCACCAAGAAAAGGCTATGATACCGGCTCCATTTTTTCTCTGCTGTTATCGCCCCTGCCACTTTCCAAGCTAATCCCAGCCCATACCTACCTGGGTGAGGAAGTGGGAGTAGGGCAGAAAGAGCTGCTCCAAGAGGTAGAGCAGGGCAAAGGCGGCGCCTAGGTGATGACGCAGCCCTAGCTTCTGGCCTCCTTTGCCACGGCTCCTCTTATACACGCAGGAGGGGCTAGGCTGAGGGGCAGCCTTGATGGGCAGCAGTGCTTGCAGCCTTGCAGGGCAGTGAGATACCAACTTCCGAGGCCACTCGGGAGGACAGAAGAGAGGGCTGCTGGCCAGCATGACATAGGGGAACATGCCTAGAAAAGCAGGGAGAAAGTAAGCATTTAAGGAGTTTGGTTTGGGGAAACGTGAGTAATCTCAACCCTCTTCCCTTAGGAGGCCTCTTCTGGCATTCCACTTAAAGTAAAAGAAAGTCTTAGCCAGAGGATACTCACATCCTAGGGATTCCTTACTATACTGAAAATACTCAGGAGCCTGGAAGCCCCAGTCCTCTCCTCCCATTGATTCCCATTGTACAGCAACTGCATCTGGTTTGATTTGCCTCCTGTGCCTTCCACCATCACCATCTCTCATTCCCAGACAATGCCTCTGGCTAGTCCCTCTTTGCAGACCTATGGTTTCCTATTTCCTACCAGACTACAGGTACTGACCAATGCTGAAAAGCTGGGAATTCATGCAGTGGAAGTAGGACACGAAGAGGAGGCCAATGGGCCTTGAGGCATCAAAGAAGAGCAGGAAACCAGCTGAGAGGTCGAGCAGCAGTCCACACCAGTGCACCACGAGCAGACTGGTCATCGCCTCGGACAACACTAGTCTGCAGACACCGGGAAGAAGGTCAGGCGGCAGCCCGCAGGAGGCCCAGCACTCGGCACAGTCGCAGCCAGGGTGCCTCTGCTACCCGGTCCTCTGCAAAGGACCCACCCGGCAGGCGGGGAGGACTCTGCACAAAGATATCCTAATGCAGAGCTTTCCAATCTCTTCATTCCCACACACTTCAGGCATCCAATTTTCTACTGTATACTCTATGTAATAAGCAGGGGTAGATTGCCTCAGGCAAAATCTGATTGAGAAGTGTGTGTGTTGTGGCGGGCAGGCTTCATGCAGATTTTAAATGAGAAGAAACTTAAAAAAAAAATGCTTGACTAACATTATAATGAAGTCAAACTTTAGGAACTGGGAAATAACAGGAAAGAAGAACCAGAAAAAAGTAAAACGAGAGAGAAGAAGAAATGGCAGGAGCGAAATCCGAGGGGGCAAACCTCTGTTTTGCCGAACTGGTAACAGTGGTTTTGTCAGGGCTGGGAGGCTGTCGTCTCATACACTGGCTGAGGACTCCTGGTGAGAGGCTGGGGTACCAACCCCAGGACATAGGCACCATCTGGGGCAAGTGCTGGGTGCACGGACTCATTTACCATGTCACCTAGTTCTGGCTCTTTCCCATCGTTTTTTCCTTTTCCTTTTATTCCAGCCTGTAACAAGTCTTCCAGGGTAGGCTAGGCCTAGATCTTTTAGTATCATCAACTCTGCCTTCTGCTGAATGGGGGGATGAGTGGACAGAAGAAAGCATGTGGCAAATTCAGGCAAAGTAGGAATAGTAGCCATTGCTACAGACTCGAAGGAGGCCAGTCACCCACTCTGTGCCATTGCCTCAATAACTCTGCCCTGACCGCCACTCACTTGAAAGGACTGAAGAGCCAGTGCCGGGACAGGTATTCCATGGAATAGCCTCCAACCCAGTCTGCATCCAGCTTTTTCACACCCGCAATGAAGTACACAATGAATATCTGCAAACACAAAATGCAAAACAAAAGTTCACACAAAGAAAGAACCCTGTATTCTACAGTCAAAAATAAAGTAAGTTCTGATTTCAATTCAGGGCTCAAGGAAGATTCGATCCATGCTACTGTTCATTCATCTCAGGCATTCACTCATTCAACAAGTATTTGCTAACACACTACCAATGCCAAGCATGGTATTAGGCACTAAGGAAAGTCATGAAACAACTCTCTTGTGAGGATTCTAATCCAGCAGGCACAAGGCTCTACTCTTTCCATGACAAAGTGAGAAAACCCAGAGATCAGGGAGCAATGGAAAAGTAGGCCTAGCTTTCCAGGAAAAGGGATAAAAGAAGATCCAGGGAGGCAGAGCAGGGTGCAGACTGGCAGTCAGAAGGCAATGCTGACAATGGCTGTCAAGAACACCTCCCTCTTTCCTGAATTCCCGTACCTGGCCACGCAGCATAGTGTAGTTCCAAAGGGGCACGTGGGCATTCCGCTTGTGAGCCTTCAGAAGGCCGTCCACAGACCTACACCAAGGGAAGTGAAGGGCTGAGGACAGCTGCTTAGTCCAACCACATTCCCACCTTTCTTTTTAAATGCAATAACCTATATGTCCTGGGACATCTCTCATATCCTCTCCAGTCCTCTGGGCTATATGAGCAAATTGTAACAGTGATTGTTTTAAGTCCTAACAGAAATATTACTAATGAGTTACAACAAAAAGTTCAGTGTTTACTATTAATTAGTTAGCAAATTCGTTTGTCCTAATGGAACAAATCAGGAAAAGGACTACAATGCCAGAACATGACTGAATTTGAAAAAGAATGAATCTGAGAGTGTTTGAAAAGCTAAAGGTATATGTAAATATATATAATGCCTTAAAAAATGTTTCAATATCTAAGACAAACTGACTTTCACAGATCTGGATGCCAGGACCTAATGCCAGGGGTCACAGCAAATAGCTTAGCTAGGGAGAGGACTGATAAACTTGGACTGTTAAGACTAGATGTATTCTAGGCAGGCAGAAGCAAAGCCCGTTTTCAAGAAAGCTGTGAATGAACAGAGAAGTTGGCAAAGGGGCAGCTCTCACATGCGGTCAAGAGCTCTGGAGTCTGCAGTTAGGGGGACTTGGATTCTCACTTGTGTCCCTTACCAGCTATGTGATCTTAGGCAAATTCTTTACATCTCTAAAGCCTTAGTTTTTTTATCTAGCAAATGAGGACAGAACTGTGGACCTCAAGGGTTTATAATGAAAAATTTAAACACGTTTAACAGAGTTCATGGCATGTGGAAAGCCCTCAGTAAGTGATATGTATTTTTTTCAAATTGTGTAAAAGTCATAAAAAGTAAACTTCTCAGGGATATTCTGTCAAAACTGCCTCTAAATTATTTATGATCAGACTGGCATTCCACATCAATTTAAAGGTCAAAAAAAGAAGTATTTGTATGTATATATTAATAAGTGAAACTTAATATCTTATAAATCACTAGCAAATTCAATATCTGAGATTTTTTCCTCTCCCCAGCTGACATCTCATATCTGCTTGTCACCTAATAGGAAGAATCCTTAAAGGTCATCTGCCCTGCCGCCCTGTCTCCATATTCCTTCTTCACCTCCCATGAAAGACAGTCACCCAAGGCAGAGGTGGGGGAGGGTCACAGCCTCCCAGGAGAGCATGCTGGGAAGCCCTGGCGGGCCCTCTCCTTCCGACATGACTGTGCCTCACAGCAGCTTCTACTCCTGGCGCTAACTGTGCCCCTCTGGGCTCACACAGAGCAAGCCTGCTCCCTCTTCCACATGACCACCCTTGAAGTATCTGAAAACAGCTATGTCTGGCTTTAGTCTTCTCTTCATCTCTCTAAGAGCTTTACAGGAAGAGGATAGATTCAAGGCACCTGGGGAGATATGGGAAGAGTGAAGGGGTGGGAATGGGCCATTTTACTTTTGTCATCCCAAGTGCCCCAACCTTGCTGACCCTTCCCCCACCCAATCCATCCAAATCAAAGGGTGACCTTGTAACCACACTTTGCAAAGCATGGTTAAAAATATGTTTGCCGGGGCAACTTCTAGGACCTCAGTGGGGACCTATCTCTGGTAACCACCGACCCGGCCAACCCCTCCCCTTCTATCCCCTGGATTCATACCAGTAGTGGTCTGCATCCATGAACATCAGCTGAAAGGCCAACAAACCATACAGATAGGAGTGGTTGTTCCATGATGTCTTATCCAGGAGAAACACATACCAGTATGGCAGCAGGAATAACACGCAGCTTATCCGGTAGCACAGGCCCAGCATCATGCCCAGTGCCCCTGGGATTTGTGGGGGAGAGGATTAAGATGTCAGAAGGTCACCACAGGCCCAGTTACCCTGGGACAGGCTGTGGGTGAAATTAAGAACAGTCATTAGACATTTTATAATCAGGTAAAACTAAAGTTAAATGTTATCTTAATATTCTTAAAAAGTTAAGGGGTCAGAGCTCGGATCACACACAAATCAGCGGGATGAAATTATCAGTCACAGCGTAAGTGAAATAAACAACCCAAGGCCTTGCTCATTCATCAGCATACTTTGTATTTCTGTGTTTTATGTAGGCCAATGAATACTCCCATCTCTTCCACCATTTCCCTCACCCAGAAACATGATGGTATAGACAAGATACATCCAGTCAAGCGGCAGGGGCTGCAGGACATCCAGCAAAGGGAAGCGGCACACCTCCAGCCCATCCAGATATCTTCGGTCCAGAGAGCTGAGCCCCCGTTCCTGGGGAATGTCCAGCACCATCATCAACCCTGAAAAGGCAGTGATGGGGGACAGGGCCATTAGGCCTCAGCAAAGGAAGCCGTGGAACACGCTATAATACAGGTGAATGCACCCATCTCCAAGGTCAAACTTCTTTCCTAACCCTAGCTCTGCCATTTATTCACTCATCTGACCATAATTACCGAGTATGGCATTATGCCAGTTCGGAGACCTCAGAGAGCCACCGCTCCTCATTGGGCCAATGCCCACTGGTGAAAGGGGGCTCAAAATATTTTACAGGGTTACAGAGAGGTTTAAATGAAAGAAGCATACAAAATGCTATAAAGGCCGTTCAGGCTTTGACAGTTATAATTATAAAGGTCAGTCCTGCCAGGCTATCCAGAAAGTGCTCTAGGGTGATGCTTCTCAACCTTTTTCACTTCCTAGTTCACAGAAAAAACAGCAGTATTTGGCTACCACACTGGGGTAAACACAAGGGGCTATTCAAGTTAGGAGGCCAGCTCCAGGTAAGGCAGGGCTTCTCAACCTCAGGACTATTCACACTTTGGGCTGGTTGGCTATTTGTTGGGAGCGGCTGTGCAGCATAGGTCATTTATCAGCATCCCTGGCTCCTAACATAGTGACCAGTAGCCATCTATTCCCCTTTTGCCCCACTTACACAAATAAAAATGTGTGCAGACGTTGCCAAATGTCCCGTGGGAAACAAAATTGCCCCAGTTGAGAACCACCGGGCTTAGGATATTACTATTTCAGCACATCTGTAAACCCCCATTTCAAGCACACATGCTGTGGCCTAGGAGTTAGGAAGCTATGCATTAGGGAGTCACGGTCAAAATGTCTTCCTTGTCACCACTGCTGTTTCTCCGAAGTCTATTCCTTGGCATAGTTGCTGGGCAACTTCATGCACAAGCAAAATGGGTCCCTACTTAGAGGGGACAAAGGCGGGTTAATCCTCAACTCCACAAAGACTTCGTCCAGGTTATCAGTATCTTCAGCTCTCAGAAAAACGTAGGTTAAGTCACTAAGTAAACAAGAAGGGGCCAAAGGACAGTGTTACTCCCCCACCTCTAACCAAACTGGACTCACCAAAGAGTACACGAAAGACCGCCAGGCTTGCAGGATCCGTTGGTCGATTCAGCAGAGTCACCAACCTTCCCCAGCTGGACACATCTGCCCACTCAAAACCCAAGAGTTTCCCCATTCGGCTGCCCTGATTGGACCGTGAGGTCTGTCCAGCCTTGTCTTTTAGTGCTTTATCTGCAACCGATAAATGGCGAAAGTGTGTGTGCACGTTTAAGGTAGAGGTTTTTTAAAAGAGCAAATCACTGCCCCAACAGCCCCAGGGCTTCGGCCTACCTAGGTTCTCTCACTGATCTCTGACTACCAAAAACATCCCCCAGTGCAGCCCCTTCTCCAGGACCCGCAATGTCCCAGAACCTCTGTCCGACTGCAGCCCCCAACCGCAAAGCGGCAGGGAATGTCATCGCCACCCTGCAGCTGCAGGGTGTAATCTTTCCCTACATGTCCCTCCCCAACCAACGTCTCCCTCCCCGGGGTCCCAGAGGGCAGCCCTCCCGCCCTCTCCCTCCGCCGTAGAGCGGGGCTCTGCGCCTACCTGAGTCGCGCGGGGCCCGAGCGGACCGGGCAGACACCGCCATAGCTCCGCGGAGGCAGCTCGGCCACAGAAGCAGCGTCCGAGAACTGAGCGTCGCGAGGGGCAGCTGCCCGAAGTCCGGCCTCCCGACACATCAGCACCTGCGCGGCCGGCCGGAAAGCGCCGGGGTGTCGTGAAGGCCCCGGGCGGCCGCGCCGGGCTCCCTGCTTGGCGGCAAAGGGCAGGCCGAAGAGCCTTGGGGCGGCGCCCCTAACCCGGGACTGAGAAGGAACGCTAGGACCCTCAGACCTGTCCCTCTTCTGCCGCAATACCGATTTCGCCCCTGAGCCCTGCCGAGAGCCCTCCGTTGCTTTCAACCGTAGGAAGATTCGCAATTTCCGCAACTTCCTGAGTCCTTACTCTCCCCCATTCGGCCTCCCCAGGTCGTAGTGACCCTGCGGTGCTCTCCGAGTTGAGCGATATGGGCGCAAATATCAGACCCTTCCCAGAGAGGTTGATTGCAGAGTTGAGGAGGCGCCTGGACGGGCGGCCCTGGCGGAGAGTGGGTGTGCGAGTTCTTTATTCTCCCTTCCAGTACCTGTTAAGAACCAGGGCTTTGAAATCTGCAGGGGAAACCAGAACAACAAACTACAGAGGAGATGCAGAATAGGGCCAGTGAGTAGGTTGTGGTCGATCGGGGGAGATTTTTAGAGCTGAGTTTTGAACAGAACTGTCATATCCAGTTCTCGCTGGCCCCAGGATTGGCCAGCAGGGTAAGAGGAATGCGTCCTGGAGCAGCGGTTCACACATTTTTTAGTCTCAAGACCCCTTTACACTGCTAGGCATTATTGAGAACTCTGAAGAGCGTTTGTTTATGTGGATTATATTTTAACCATATTTACTGTGTTGGAAATATGCACTGGGAAATGTTTAAAATATTGATTATCACACACGAAGGTGATAAACTCATTACATGCTTATGTAAACATTTTTATGAAAAAAAAATGTCCCCCCAAAATTGCATGAGAAGAGTAGTATTGTTTTACATGCAAATCTCTTTAATGTCTTCGTTTAATTGAAGACAGCTGGATTCTCATATCTGCTTCTGCATTTGATCTGTTGGGAAATGGTGTTGAAGTATACAAAGGAAATCGAGCCTCACAGCTACTCAGTTGGAAAAGGGAGAAGCATTTAATAGCCTTTTAAAATAATTATGGATTTTTTTCTGGTTCCATGCCTAAATTTGCAAGTGGTCGTTTTTTTTAAAGGTTAGTTGGATGTGGACTCAAACTGTATAGATGAACTTTATGTTCTGTTGCATTCAAATCATACTTTGAATAGGCCGTTTACTCATGCATGATACTGTAAAATCATACATACATGGTCATTTGGAAACTATTGGTTCACTGTGGTATGCAGCTTTTCCAAATGCAGTCTCTTAAGTGTTGGGAAGCTGCCAGGCTCACAGTGGCAGGTACAAGTTTTTCAAAATTCTAATTTTGACTTGAAAGATCAAATTTTATCATTGGCAACAAATATTGTCTATCGTTCTCCTTGAAGGAGCGGTCTCACTCCTCTCATTTTTGAGAAAATTCCTGCCAAATGTGCCAGTTTGAATAACCATCGTTTGTCCGACATCCTTTCAGGTAAAGTGGTGCTTCATTTAAAAAAAAGAAAAAGAGGCGGGTCTGGGCTCGGGTGAGAGAGTGCGTTCTCGGCTCCTCGCGTTGCGGTGCGGTCTTTCTGGGCGAGCCGGGAATGGGCTGCTGAGGCCTCGGACCCTCTGGTAGAGGCGTGAGCTCACACGCACCGTAGCGCCACCCAGTGTCCGGGGTGGTAATCACAGAAGCCCTGTTCCAGGGCGTGGTCCCTGGCTGGGACGAAGTCAGTGGAATGGGCAAATGCTGCAAAGGATGACTCTTGTGCGGCTCCGAGTGCTCTGGGAGCATGGAGGAGGAGCTCCTGAGCAGAGCCCTGGTAGAGTGACCCCGCCCAAGAAGGATGCGGAGAACACAGGCAGTGCAAAAGCACTGAGGCAGGAAACATCCTGCACCTTTCTAGGAGTTGCAAAAATAGCACAGCTAGAGGGAGAGTACTTCCCTATATGCAGTGAGCACCCTAGCGACCAAGCTCTGTTTAACCCTAGCTGTGAGTAGTAAGGATCTGAACCAAGATAAGGGCTGTGGAGAGAGAGTTGAAAAATATGGGGGGATCAACAGGACTTTGTGACCGGTTGGATGGGAGAGTAAAGGAAAGAGAATTCCAGTATGATTTCGAGGTTCCAGATAGGGCAGCAATTGAGTCAAGATAGAGGAAGCATGGGACAGTATAGGGATGAAGGCAGAGGGCTTGGCGAGCCTGACTGGAGCTCTGATCCAAGAAGGAGACTTCCCTGCTCCTGCAGGCAGGGCACCCGAAGTTGCACAAAAAATTTAAAAATGGAAGGAATACTTTACATTTTATGCGATAAACATTTTCCTGATACCAAAACTAGACAAAGAGAGTAAAAGAAAAAACGTTAATATCCTCATGAACATAAATGCAAAACTCCTTAACAAAATATAAGCAAATCATACCCAGGAATGTATAAAAACGATAAATCATCATGACCAAGTGGGATTGATCCTAGGAATGCCAGGTTGGTTTAAAACTTTTAAAAACCAATAGATGGAATTCACCATATAAACAAAATAAACGTGAGAAACCTGATCATCTCAATAGTCTCAACAGCAAAAGAAAAGGCACATGGCAAAATGGACTATGCAGTCATGATAAAAATTCTCAGCAATCTATGAAGAGAAAGAAGCATTCTTAACCTGTTAAAAGACATCTATGAAAACCCTACTACCAACAGTGAACTTAAAGGTGAAAGACTAAATGTTCCCCCTAAGATCAAGAACAAGGAAAGGATGCCCACTCTTATCACTTCTATTCAACATTGTATCTGAGGTCCTAACCAGAGCAAGTAGTCACAAAAAAATAAAAGGCACAGAAATAAAAAAGAAAGAAAGAAAGAAAGAAAAAGATTCTCAGCATCTTACCAGGGAATTGCAAACTAAAACAACGAGATACCTATTAGAATGGTTGATATTCAAAGCACGGACAACAAATGCTGGTGAGGATGTGGAGCAACAGGAACTCTCCTTCTCTGGTGCTGGGGATGCAAAATGGTGCAACCACTTTGGAAGACAGTTTGACAGTTTCTTACGAAACTAAACATACTCTTGCCATATGATCCAACAGTTATGCTCCTTGGTATTTACCCAAATGAGTTGAAAATTTATGTCTACACAAAATGCGCACACAAATGAATGACAGCGTTATTCATAATTGCCCAAACTTGGAAGCAACCAGGATGTCTTTCAGTAGGTGAATGGATAAGCAAAATGTGGTACATCCATACAACGGGATCAGTGATAAGCTGAAATAAGCTATCAAGCCACGAAGAAAAGATATGGAGGAACCTTACATGCATATTGCTCCTTGAATGAAACCAGTCTGAAAAGGCCGCCTACTATGTGATCCAAACTGTGATATCCTGGAAAAAGCAAAACTGTGGAGACAGTAAAAAGATAGGTGGTTGCCAGGGATTGGGATATGGGAGGGAGGGATGAAATGGGTGGAACGCAATGGATTTTTACAGAAATGATACTGTTTTGTATAATACTGTAATGGTGTTGTGGTGCATACATGTCATTATACATTTTTCAGAACCCACGGAATGTACAACACAGAGTGAGCCCTAGTGTAAACTATGGGCTTTGTTAATATGTTAACATATTAATATTAGCTCATGAAGTGTAACAAGTGTACCACACTAATGCAGGATGTTAACAATAGGAGACCCTGGGAGAGTGTTGAAGGGATGTATGGGAACTGTCTGTACTATTCAAAAAAAGTCCATTAATTTACAAACAAATGTTAGTTCAGCTTACAGTTTAATTGCGCAAATGCTTTTTCTTAGGACAACTATGAAATGATCGCATGTGGTTATGCAGAAGCGCTATGTGCCTATTTCCTGTTTGTTCACACAAAATAATAAAATAATAAGAGATGTGTACTAGTGTCAAGAATTGATAAAATTAATAATTTGTACTGTTTCATTAAGGGCATTCTTAATAAAACATGGCATTTTTTAAAATTGCAAGTGTCTGGCAAGGAGGTATGCAATGTCATTTTGGTGCCACAGTCGTTACTGCTAAGTTGCCAGCAGTTTTACCCACCATTGCTTTTGCATCGTCAGTGTAAATGTCAACACAATTAAAAGGCAAATAATCTATCGGTATTATTACAGAAGTAGTTTTGTCTTTGAAGACCCCAGGGATTCATGTACTGAGAACCACTATCCTAAAGGGAAGGAAATAAAAAATTCTTAACAGTTGGTCAACTGAGAGCATTCTGGGTAAGAGAAATACAGCTAATAAATGAGGTGTGCTGAAGGAAAAGAATGGCAGGGGTTGATGTAAAATAGGGCTTTGGGGGACAGATGTGTTTGGCAAGTGGAATCACTGGGCTAATAGTGTTCCTGCTGTTGAGGGTCTGGCCTGCTTCTAGGTCATCCTAACAGGCAAGTTGGGCCGAGTAACTGTGAAAGCCATGGATCTGTTTAGGAGATGGATCCCTTAATCCACCGTCAAACCCCAGCCCAAATTACTCCAGTGTGATTTGGGAAGTTTGGGCTGGCTCTTCTGGGACCGCTCAAAATCAGATGGTTCTACTGAGTTTAGCATTTATGTTCTGTTGCGTGCCAAGAACTAGGCACATTACAGAGGAAGAAACAGATATTATTAGTTGTGTACTCTGTCGTATAGGAGTTTGAGAATAAGGAAACAAAAGAATATAGAAGTAATAGAATAATAATAGAGTGTAGACAGCCATAAGTATTCAATGAAGTTCAAAATGCTATTGGAACACTGAGGAAGAAATGAGTTACAACTGGAGAAATCAGGAAAGTTTTTTTGAAAACTTGTACTGGGCTTTGAAGGATGACTACATTTGGAGAGGAGAGAAGGAAATCAAAAGTTCTTAGTCTTAGTTGAACTGAGCATTCTGGGTAAGAGAAATACAGGTAATAAATGAGTTATGCTAACTCAGCACCTCTCCATCCCATGATTTTGACTTGATTTTGTTGAAAGGGGTGATCTCCAGTTTAGTCTTTCAGGTCCAATATACAAAGACTGGTGGTATATAGCATTCATTTATTTATAAAACAGTCCAAAATTTAGGAAAGAATTTCTCCATGGATATTTTCTAGTGAAATTATCTTTCTGTCTGCACTGTGGAGAAAGAAGCCCGCTGTAAGGTCTCTCAGTTCAAGATCCGAAACATTTAGTGAATGCCTACTGTGGGCAGGTTATATTATTTTGTAAGGGGTAAAGTAAAGACACAGTCCCTGCCTTCACAGAACTTAGAGTCTTGGAGGAGTCAAATGTGAAATGTGTATACAGCAAATGGCAAAGCATATTATAGGTTCTAAAAAAGAAAATGTGATGGCAATCAGAAGAGGAAGAAGTTAACTTCAGTGGAGAAATCTGGAAGGCTTCATGGAAGCAATGTCTTATATAAGAATAGTCTTTCCATAGGCAGTGATAAGAGAAGCAGGATATTTATTCATCATAAGAAAGGTCCACTTGAGCAATGGTATGTTGGGGAAGGACATGTAATTTGGTGTGATTAGGGGGCTGGGAGGTGAGTCTTATGGGAAGATAAGCTTTGAAAAGCAGGTTAAGAACAGTCTTAGTACGACAAAGTAAAGTGTTTAGGCTTTACTCAGGAGCAGGGAGAGCATGCTCAAATCTGTGTTGGGGAAGATAAATGGGAAAATAAAGGTCAGTTTGGAGGTGGATGGAATTGTCCAGAGAAATGATGCTGACATTACCTAGGAAGCAGGAGCTGGTTTGGAAAGGAAGGGATAAGAGAGACATAACCAAGATGGAATCAGGACTTAATGATGTCCCTTTGCATGTGTAGGATGACTTAGGGATCCTAACTTGGTAAACTGGTAGGATGGGAGTCTACACAGGAGGAGCAGCAGGGGGGAGAGATACACGACTTGGTTTGGCTGTTGGAGGTGTTTATGTTCTGTCCAGGGCACTGGAGAGGCAGCAATGGCAATTGAGAGATCGGGGCTGGAGATACAGATCTGGGGATTGTCCATAAATGGCTGGTGAAGCCATAAAGGCATTTCACTTCCCTAGGGAGACCAGGGTTTCTCCACCTCGGCGCTATTGACTTTTGGTGTGTAGCTTTGCGGTGGGGATGCGGGACTGCCTTTTGCATTGTAGGAAGTTTAGCATCCTTGGCCTCTACCCACTAGATGCCAGAAGCAATCCAACCCTGTTTGACAACCAAAAATATCTCCAGACATTGTCAAACGAAAGTGCCCGAGAGCAAAATCCACCTCACAGAGAACTGTGGCTCGGGAGAGCATGGGAGTCGGTATAGATGATGGCCAAAGGCAGAACCTTCCTGTTCTTAGGGCACAGTCAGAAAGGAAGAGCGCATTGGGAGAGATGGGGAGTGATGGTGTCACACACGGCGTGGCCAGTAGTGTAACATTTTACAAAGAGGGGTTTGGAGACAAAAGAGGCCTTGGCCCTGCTGAGAACTCTATGATCTTTCAGGGAGCAATTCCAGTTGAGCCTCCCGAATGTGCCTTCTCCTTGTTCTCCAGTCTTTTCCTTGAGAAGTACAGGAATAAACTGCCCTCTTGGGCCATAAATAAGGCTGGCATGCAAGCAATGTTTGCCAGTTGCTTTGCAACCTGTAAATATCCCTCTTCCCCTATTTTCTCTTATTAGTCTCCTTTTTCATTTGTGAAGTGTTTTAGCAGAAATATAGGAGTATGTACTCACATCATTTAATCCTAATAAAAATCTTGGAAAGCAACTTTCATTTTTATTCCCATTCTGTTTATGAAGAAACTGAAGATCCCAGAGGGAAGAGGGTTGCCCAAGACTATACAACCAAGGAGTAGGGGAGCTGATTCCAAGTCTTCAGATTACACAGGGACTGCAAACACTCTTCATCACACCACGACTGCTTCTTTGGCTGCAACTCCTATCACCCAACATCTTTTCCTTACAAACTCACTGACCGTCCCTTTCTCCTGGGATAAGCCTTCGTTACTGTCAAGGGATCAATGAGTTTTGTTTCTTGCCTCATACTCTGCCCATAGCAGCGTTTCTGCTTTAGCGTGTTGTTCAGTGCCTTACTGAACGTCTCACCTTGTGAGGCTGTTAGCAGGTGGTCTTCTGTAATGTTTGTGCAGGTGAGGCCAAGCCTGCAGGGATCCTGCAGGTGATGATGAGGGTGAACAGGTCACAGGCCCAACTGAGGACACTTTGGACTCTCCCTGATGACTGCTGGGTGTCGGCCAAGGATCAGCTCCTTCAGAGACACCAGTGTATGACCAAAGCTGGCAGTAGCATAGTAGACCCCAGCAAATCCTCTACTACTGTAACCCTAAGTCCTACTGCATTTCCTCCATTTCTTCCTGCTCTGGCCCTTTGGCATCTCCCATGTTCCCCTACTTACCACCTCGCTTAGCATCTGGAATTCTTAGTAACAGTAATCACAATAGCCGCCATTTACTGAGTGTTTTTTAAGTACCAGGCACAGACAATGAGGTAACTGAGGCTTAGAGATTTTAAGTGAGTTTGTCCAAGGTCACATAAATATTAAGATGTCACATAAATATCAGCATGTCTAATAGAAATATAATTTGAGCCATATCTGTACCTTAATTTTTCTACTAGGCAAATAAAAGGAGAAAAGAAACTGGTGAAATTAATTCTATCGATATTTTTTATTTAACTCAATATATTCAAAATATTATTTCAACATGTCATCAATATATAAACTTACTAATGAGATATTTATATTCTTTTTTTCATAGTAAGTTTTTGAAATCCAGTGTGTATTTTACCCCGACATCTCAATTCAGACTAGACATATGTCAGGTGCTCAACAACCACATATGACCAGTGGTCACTGTATTAGCACAAGTACAGATCGAGGATTCTGACCCACCTCCGCTTGGCCACTTTGTAGTCTTTCTAAGGATAGTGAGGTTGGGGCAGCCACATTCTCTGTGAAAGCAGGCTGTTACCATCCACCAAAATTCAGGTCTGTAAAAATAATAATCTTATGTAATTGGGGATAAGATTTCATTATATTTAGAATAAAGTGTCTCAAAATGCTACAGGGGCCCAAAATTTATTAGATCTTTTAAAAAAGTATTTGTTAAAGAAGCTGACATTTCCCCCTTGGAACTGTTACTTCTTCTGGGATGGGACAGGAGTATCTGTTCCCTTCTGCATGTCCGTTATTGTTCTTCTCTCATGATAAACACCATCCAGGAAGAGTAGGTTTTCTCTGGCCTGGAGCCAAGTTGGTGGAAAATTCTTTTGCCCTGGGCCCCCCTCTCTGTTCTACAGGGCAGTGCTTTGACATTTCTGACTGGGGTCACCATACCCCGTAGGGGCCCCTGGGGGCAAATGCAGGACGGTTGAGCTCTGGGAGGACAGGAGATGTTGGTGAGTCATCATGTCCTGATTGCACAGTGGACGGCCCTTCATTCCAGGCACTGTGCTAGGCACAAAGCATGTGCTCTCCTTTTCCTCCTCGCCATGGTCCTGAGGTCAGCATTAGCACCTGCAAAACCGGGAGAGGGGGGAGGTTCACTCAAGGGCTTGCGGCGAGTAACAGGGGGCTCTGACACCAGAGCCAGGAGCACAGCGTTCCAGACGTTGGGGGTTTTAGTGTTTTCAGCCCGCCCCGGACGTGGGAACAAGGGTTGCCCAGCTAGAAATGTTCACACCTGCACTCTGTTTCCCCGTGAAGTAGGCCTGGCCGCGTGCTTATGGTTGATTTCCGTCTCCGAGAATTGGGCTCAGACATTCAGGACATAAAAAAGTCGCTGGACACCTGGCCTGTATCAGGAGGTCCGGCCTCAGGAACCCGGAGGGCTGTTTGATCTTTGTTTTCTTGTTCCTGAGGAGGCAGAAGCCCTTCGGTGGCGGGAAACCCTGTTGCTCCGTGCCTGAGCCCGGGTTTAGGAGGAGGCTGGGGGCCGCGGCGGCGCCGCCTACCTGGGGGCACCTCGGCGAGGTGCGGCGGGCGCGGCTGGGCGGCGAGGTGGGCGGGGGCAGGCCGACCGCGGGAGAAGCAGGAAGTGAGCCCGGGCCGCCCGAGGAAGCCGCCGGGCCGAGTTCTGCCGCCGACGGGCCCGAGCCGCTGGGAGCCATGGTGAGCGAGCGGGGATCTAGGAGGGGGCTGATTAAAGGCAGGCCGGAAGGCGCTGGGGGTCTGGAAGGGAGAGTTGGCGGCCAAGGCAGAGGACTGGGCAGCGCTGGGACCTCTCTTCTTTGACGACTTGACCGCCGGCCCTGGGCTGCCCGGGCGGCGTCCCTGCGCCTCCTCTCCTCCCTGCCCTGACCTCGGCGCTGGCCCGGAGCAGGGCTGCGGGGGGGGCGGGGGATCCGAGTTCCAGCCCGAGACTTGCCGACTGGCCCCTCGTCTCCTCCGGCCGCCACCGCCGGCGGGTGTTGTGACTTCCCTGGGCAGCGCCTCTGCTGTTCCCGGAGCAGATTCCAGCCCAGCGGCAGGCGCGCTCCGGCTCCGCCTTTCACTTTGTCCCTATACAGAAGCTCAAAGAAGTCGTCTCTCCACCCAGTCCGGGGACTTGGCCCCGTCTCCATAAACATGAGGAAGAGAGCTAAGAGTTTGTGAAAGAACTAGAGAATGAATTCTTTTTGATACTCTACTTTGGACCCACTAGCCTGTTTCAGGAGGTCCTGGGTCAGGGAGGGAGGAGCTTGATTCTGTTTCCCCCTCCCTGTTCAAAACCTCATCCTGAAGCCGGGCGCTGAGGCGGCGGCCCGGGAGGACTCGCCCTCCGTTTCCCCCAGCGCCCAGGCTGTGGTTTTTTCTTTCATTTAATATCTGCCTAAGTAGGATGTGACTTGGTGCCTACACATGGTGCTAAGTGTTAGGGAAAGCAGAAGTCTGTGGCCCAACGGCTCTCTGGCTCGCTCATGGGGCCTCCTGGGGGACTTGGGGCCCAGCCGCGGTTGCTTTGGGTCAGGGAGAACAGCTCTGCAGTCTTGGAGGGAGGGAGGGTTGGGCTAGGTGAGGGTGTTCTGCTGGCCAGACATTTTTAATGAAGATCCCTGGGGTCTGGGAATTTGGGGGCGAACAGCGGTGGGGCTCTGCCTTGTGAGATACCAGCTCAGCTGTCTTCTCTGGCCCACTCCGAGAAGCAAGGAAGGAGTGGAGAGGGATTTAGGGGTGTGCTTCTCTTCCTTGTCAGGGGCCCTGAGAACCTGAAAAGAAGTTTGATCTAGTCTGTCTAGCATCAGCTCTCACTTTATGGGGCTTAAAAATGCATTTACTTTTGATTATATGACTAATATATGAAAACATGTGCTTTGTAAACAGTTCAAGCATTACAAAAAGCTAAAGGCCACCTTAGGTCTTCCCCTCCTCTGGCCTCTGGGGTTGAGTCTCAGTTCTCACCACTCGGCCTAATTAACCCTGTGTTGCTGCCCAGGAGGAGGCCAGTGGAGGAGGAGGAAATGATCGTGTGCGGAATCTGCAGAGTGAGGTAGAGGGGGTCAAGAATATTATGACCCAGAATGTGGAGCGGATCCTGGCCCGAGGAGAAAACTTGGACCATCTCCGCAACAAGACAGAGGATCTAGAAGCCACAGTGAGAAGGGGAGCCCACTGGGGGTTAGAGGAAGCGGGGAGGGATTGTTGGGGGTTTGCGGGCTGGTGGTGTTGGGGGCAGAATGAAATGGAAAGGAGAGAAGTCTGCCTTTTCACCTGTTTTGGGAGTTGATTGAGTGCCCACTTCTGATTCTGCTCCACTCCACTGACTGGTGCTGGGGTCCAGGGAATGGATCCAATGACGGGAGTTGCGGGGGCGGAAGGCGATCCATGCAGGCATTTTCTGAGGCAGATGGATGGATCAGTTAGCCTGGGCGTTCTTAGGCTCCTTTCCTGTCAAACTGATTTCCCCTTTGAAGGCTGCCCTTGAAAATCATTCAGACCTGACCTCCCCAGGGTAAAAATATTGTATTGGCTCTGGAAAATCCTCCTAGGGCCTTTGGCCTTCTCCAGGAGGTATTAGGCAGGGGGTGGAAAACTGCTAGTTTTGCTGAATCAGCTTTAAAAAGAAGCTGGAAACAGCAGTGAAATTCTTTGACCCTGCAGCCCTCTGCTAGCTGAGTGCTAGAATAATATCTCCCACACATCTTGCTAGACTTCTTCTCTCTCTTTAGCCAGTGCGCAAGTCAGCTGCTCAGGCAGGGAGTAACTGTAAAATTCAGCAAAGGCAGGAGCCTAAGGTTCCTTGTTCATGGGAGAGACGGGCTGTGGCTTTCTGAGTCCTGTGCGTAATACTGGGTATAGTTTCTTTGTCTCCCTGGGACTTAATGTTTCCACTAATCTGGGGAGCAAGGGAAAGGCCCAGGGAAAGTTAATTTCTGCGACTTGAGTTGCAAGAGAAAGCGTAGTTTCCCTCACTTTCAACCCCTGTACTGCCCTGGTCCCTGCTCCATCTTCAGCAGTCCCCAAAGAGCAAGGGATCATGGAACCAGGGGGATGAGCCCACCTGGAGGATGTACCCCGTGGCCCCAGTGTCTGCCGCCCAAGGGTGGATCATGCTGCCAGTGTCTCACTCCTGGGTAAAAGGCCCCTCGGTGGGCATGACAGTGCAGGAGCAGGAAGCAAAGGGGGCAGGCAGGCAGAGGGTCAGGGGGAACCGAAGGATTCTGAGTTTGAACTTGACCCACTAGATCGTTATGAAGGTGTATTTGTCAAGGTAGAAGGACAGAACATTTTTTGTTTAACAGTCTGAGGTAACATCAACTTATCACTTAGATATTGAGATGTATGGCTGTGGGCCTCTGTTTGTACTCCTGTTCCAGTGGCAGGAGGCACTGGGTCACTCTGCCTTCTCCCCAATAGTCGGAGCACTTCAAGACCACATCGCAGAAGGTGGCTCGGAAGTTCTGGTGGAAGAATGTGAAGATGATCGTCCTCATCTGTGTGGTTGTTTTTATCATCATCCTGTTCATCGTGCTCTTTGCCACTGGTGTCATCCACTAAGTAATTTAGGGAGCCCCTCCCACCCTGCCCTCCTCTTTGGGGCAGCCCTCCATGGTGGGTGCCAAGAGGGGCCCTCTCTCCTGTCCTTCTCCACAGGGGATGCTGCTTGGTCCTCCCACCCCTGACTCTGAGGCCCCTCTCCCAGTGTCTGCCCCAGATTGCACGTTGGTCCCCCAGAAGGAGAGACTGGGACTGTTGTTGCGTTTCACGGGCCCTCAGGGTTAGTTTGAGAGACCCAGAGGGCCCAGCATGTGGCTGGGAAACTGACAGTGGCTGGTGGGCAATAAAAGCCTTTCAGTATCCCTATGTGTGTATCCCTTTCCCTTTTGCCTTTGGCCCTTCTTTTTCTCTTCTCTCTGAGGATACCCTCTTGCTGAAATTCTCCCACCTGAGGCCCAAGTTGTTGTAGGGGTGGAAAGCATATGTTTGGAACAGAAGGATGTCTTTCTTTATTCCCCTTTGTTCCATTCATTGGCACAAGTCTTAAGGACAAGAATTTTCTGGAGGTCCTGACACAGGGAAAATTCAAAACCTTCACAGCATTTTAGGATGGTATACAAGACTCCTAAATGTCCTCCTTGGGTCTTGCCATGTCCCTTTATTTTTACCAGAAGTGTTAGCTAGGACATGAAGCCTGCCTGGGGGTAGTACTTAGGAGTCTGGTTAAGGGCCTCCTGCATCTCCTGTCATTGCCACCCTCTTCCGTGACCCTCTTGTAGCCTGGGGGCAGGGCTGAAGAACCTGGAGTGCTTCTCCTTGTCCTGCAGCTCAGCAAGTACTGGTTGTCGTTTGTTTGCCCCTCCCCTTCTGGGACTTGGCAGGGCCTTTGGGTCTCAGCTGTCCTGAGGGGGCAAGCATCTCTTCCCCATGTCCCTTGGCTGGGCACAGTCAGTGTCACAGGGCAGGGCCTATGGCCCTCCTTCCCCTCCATGTACAATGAGCCTCAGTGTCTTTGGGCCTCCACCTGCCCCACCAGGTTCCCGTCATTGTCACTCTTTCCAGTGCCCTCCGCCTTAGTTTGGGGGAAAGGTTCTTGCCATCTCTGTCCCTGTTTCCCCCGTAGACTTTCCATAACTGAAAACAACTTGTTTGGGGAGGATGTGTGGCAGGCGCAGGGTTGGGAGACAAGATTTGGGACTAGCCCTGGCAAGTCAGGCTCTGGAATCGTGCTCCAAAAACTGGGGAGGGAGGAGGGAAGTCTAGAAGATGCTCTCAGGGCAGTCTCTGCCTCAGCCATGTCCATTCTCTCCTCAATCTACTCCTGGACTCAAGGGCCAAGGAACTGGGGTGAAACCCTTCCTTTGGACCCAGACTGTCCAGGTAGGGGTGGAGTGTGTGCTCACAGGGGTTGAGCCCCAGGGACGGAAACCCTCAACTGCCTTCCTCAAGAGGGGCCACATCTGAGATGTGGGGAGTGGCATGGGAATAGGTGGCTGGTGACTTCTCTGCAGCAGTAAGAGGAGAGGGTGCGAATGGGTAGATGGCTCACAAAGGCTGTGGAGGGACAGAAGACACACTGGCCTCACCTCTCCTCCGATTGAGGAGCAGGGTCACCTCGGCAGGGCTGCCCTCCTGGTGAGAAGGGAAATACAGAAAAGCTAGGGCTTGCACCTTCTCCATGGGGGTCTGAGGTGAGACTTACATGACTTACACATTTGACCATTCAAGCACGTTCAATTCAGTGGTGGGTCGTGTATTCACAATGTTTATCGTGAAGAATCTTTCTTTAGCTTCAAAAGTTTTTTGGCGTCGGTGTTTGGTTATAGGTGACATGCATTCACCAAGAAAGCCAAGACCCGGCGCGGCAGCTCGGGTGTCTCCAGCGCCTAGCTCCGTGCCCAGTGCCTGAGAGTGGCGCTCATACACAACGCTTGTTGAACGCATGAGTGATGCCTCGCCAGGTAAACCCTGTCTACCTGTTGTTGGTTGCAGCCGGGAGAGGACTCCCTGAGCCCGCTCCAGGGCCCACTCCAGGGTGCCCATTTCATAGACTGCGTCCCCGACGTGTGGCCGGCGCGCAGACCCGACACCAGGCTGCTCAGGCGTAGCCCCCAGGTCACCAGGCTGGGGAGTCGTCCGAAACTGGTCGCTGGCGTCTCGGCAGGATGCTGGCGACGTACCTCGGGGCGCTGTTACCGCCTGTTTTCGCTTTGACTGTGGCCGCCCGGGGAAGGCGCGCCCCCCCCCGCCCCCGCCGCGCCTCCGGCCGGCCCCGCCCCGCTCCTCCGCTTCCCTCCGGGTCCTGGGCACGGCGGCCGCTGGGCGGCAGAGGAGCCGGGCGGGCCAGGCGGCGGCGGCGGCAGCGGCGATGGTGAGGCCCGGGGCGCGGCGGGGCCGGCGGGGCGCGGGGCAGAGGGCGAGCGCGAGGGGTGCCGGGCCGAGTCTCAAGTCCGAGACCGGGGTTCCTCCGGCGAGGCGGCCGGGCCAGGGGCAGGACCAAGCCAGACCCTCCATTCCCTGACGCGGGACTTTGGCCGCCGACTTACTTAAGCGAAATCGTTGTTGAGAGCTCAGACCCTGGTGCCACTTCCCAGCTCTGTGACCCGGGGCAAGTCACTTAACCTCCCGGAGCCTCCTTTTCCGCATGTATGAAGTGGAGTCAGCGGTACCTGCCTCACTGGGTCCTTGAGAGGTTAAAGGAAATTACAATGGCAGAGACCTACCTGGCACCCAGAACCTGCTCCCGAAGGGGGTAGGTAATGTGATGACCTCTTCAGCCCTTCCTGGAGCTGTAAAGCAGCCAAGTCTGGCCTAAAAGTTGGAAACCTGAGCGGATGACATGGTGGAGGCGATCCAGCCCTGCAGCACGGGGCGGGGGAGCAGACTCCTTCCACTGAAGTTATCAAAGTGTGCCGTAGGCCTGACCCCCTCCTAACCCCCACCTAGGGACACATTCCTGCGTTGAGTCATCCCCTCACTCCTGCTGCAGACTCTGGCCTCTGCCCACATTTGCCAGCGTCAAGGCAAAGGTGTCAGGAACAGGTGGTGCCAGTTGCTTTCTGCCTTCCCCAGGGCCTTCTGGGAAGATTAGTCTGGCACGAAGCAGGCTTGGCCCTTTAAAATTCTGCTGAGGGGAAGCTGGCAGAGGTGTGATAAATGTGGCCTGACCAGGGGTGGTGATGCCTGCATGGCCTCTTCTCAACTGGAGGCAGGAAGAGGAAGCAGGGCAGGACGATTGTGCTGAGCGCAGGCAATGCCAGGAAACTGAAGAAAATTGAGAGCGGGAGGGTGCCCAGAGCCCACTTCCCAGCAAGCAGCGCAAGGGGTCAGGCAGGGCTGGAGTGGGCTTCCAGCTGGCCCTCGGCCCTTGGGGGAGAAGAGGAAATTCCTGGAATGAAGGCTGGCGCCAGGATAATTTAGTGAGGGGCACTGGAAAACTTGGGGCTCTCACAGGTTTATCTGAGTGGACCTTACACAGTACACTCTCACTCGTCTCCCCGATGCATCTCTTAGCCCCTTCCCTCTGCTTCTTCTTCCCCTCCTGCCCCTTTCTTTACCCCCAGCTCTTTCCCTTCCTTCTTCCTATCCCCCTTCCCTACCTGGTCCTTCCTTTCCCTTCTCCTCCTCTTCTCTGATTCATTCAATCAGCAAGCATTTCTTGGGCATTTGCTTTGTGTCAGACATAGTGATGGGTATGGGGTATAGAGTAGGAACAAAATAGTGATGGGAAAGATGGAAATTAACTGGGTGACGACTGGAATTCATTCACCTGCTACACGGTTCTCTCTATGCACTGTCCAAAGAATGTGCATATTGAATCACAGGCCTCATATGCACACAAGTTAAGGTGGCTGCATCAAAATGTCTGATGAGTCTTTATCCAGCCGGCAGAGGCACTTAACGTCTCTTTACCTGGGTTCAGTTTATTTTTATTTATCTATTTTTATTAAAGTGTCATTAATATACAATCTTATGTTGGTTTCAGATGTACATTACATCAGGTCAACAGTCCCCACGTTCAGCTTACACTGTGATTGTGAATTATTGTGCCCCTTTGCCTCCCTTCCCCTCCCCCACTGCATGTGTCCCAACCCCTCCCCCTTGGCAACTACAAGTCCATTCTCAGTGTCTAGGAGTCTGCTGGTTTGTTCACCTCTATTCAGTTTAGCAGAGGGGTTAAGAGTCTGATCCTTGGAGTCTGTGTTGGTTCAACTCTCAGATCTTCTAGTTACTGTCTCTATAACCTTGGACAGTGATTTAACCCCTCTGAGCCTCAATTTCTTATGAACTGGGATAATGGTACTGTCCTCGGTGGATTGTTATGAGGATTAAATGAGATAAGGTGAACAAACACCTAGCAGTACAGTGCTTGGTTCAGAGTGTGTGCCCGTTGAGTGGCAGCTGATATTACCGTCAGGAGGTACAACCTATCGTACCTGAGGGAAGGCAACAACACGCAGTTCCTGGAAGGCCCATGTAAAGTTCTGTATTTAGTTTAGAAACAATTCAGGGCACAAATTTGCAACAAGGAAGAACTCGCTTGGTGGTATATTTTGTAAAAATATCCAAGGGGCTTTATTGACCACAAGTATTGTGTAGTTCTTGGGATCTGACTGCTAAAAAAAACAAGCTAGGGAGACATAGGCTACATCAATGATAATAGCTCTTATTTACTGAGCATTTCACATGTGTCAGTATTGTGCTAAGCACTTTATTTATAGTATGTCACATCCCTTAGCTAAGATTGTGGTACATATTATTGTCACCACTTTACAGATGAGGAAGCAGAGGGTCAGAACGGTCATGGCCTCAGCCTTCAGTCATTCAGCTGGTGAGTGGCAGAGGCAGGTTGAAAAACCCCAGGGCTGCAACAGAGCCCTGCTCTTAGCCCCTGAGTTGGGGTGAGTGCCGGCCCCAGGAGTTGCTACACCCGGTCCCTGCCTGGGTCCATCTGACTACTACTGGGACAGGGTTTCTCAAGCCCTAACTGAGAGAGAGGGGAGACAGAGAGTCTGGACAGGGAGGCTCTTAGGAGCTTCATTTTTAGAGTCAGGGTATTTGGCCTGGAAAAACCTGAGAGGAGATTTAAGTGATGAAGAAGGGATGTTCTGAACAGAGGATAGCCGTCCGTCACAACCTTGCTGGTAACTGCCAGCCTCCGCCAGCCAACAGCAGCACCGCTGCCCCCTCTCTGTGGCTGAGTACCCTGGACCGTGCAGGCCGCTAGCAGTGCACTAGCAAGTGCCTCTCTCACCCACCCTTCCTCTCTCACTCTCCGCTTCCCTTCAGCCTGACAGACTCCTCACACCCTTGCTGGTGGTGTTTTACTCCTTCTGCCTGGCCTCTCTGCCCTGAGTTTTCTCACTTCCATCCATGCCAGTCTACCACCAACAGAGAAATCATCCTGAAGCCACTCCCTGGGGTCACCCTTGGCTCAGAAACCTAAACGAGCTCAGGCTCTCCTCCTGATCCTCCCTCCAAAGGAGCGGCTTCCTGACTGTTACACTTTCTTGGGCCCACCCTGCCCCTCCACCCTTTCCCTCTGCCTGGCCTGTCACTGTCCTGAGTGCGCCTGTCTCCCTGTGCCAGAGAGGCCCCATCCACCCCATCCCGTAAGGGCTCACCCCATGCAGTCACAGTTCACAGGAATCCACTCTCCGTGGGCAGCTCCAACACACTCTCTTTGTAACTCACAGGGTAACTCTTTTCTCTAATTGCGTCATCAGTATCTCTTGCCCCCAGCCTGTAGTCATGTTGAGGAGAGGCACACGATTCATTCAGAAAATAATTTCTACGTGTCCAGTGTGTACCGGGCGCTATGCGACTGCAGGAAGTGGCGTGGCTCGTCCTCTGGGCACTTCCTTCCTTCCACCCCCCATAGTTCTTTATTTCTCCCTGTGCTGGCAGAGACTTATGCGCATAGTGTCTCTTTTCCTCTGGTTGAGCGGGACGAGGAGGACCAGACACTTGAGCCTGAGGCCTCTTCTGTTCTGGGAGCAAATGTGTTCTTTTAGGCCTGGGTCCATCTTGGCTCAGGACAGGCCTGACTTCCCAGAAGGGAAAGGAGGCTGTTGATGGCAGCGGGAGGCACAGCCAGCTCCCCTGGAGAATGCGACCCAACATCACCCCGTGTTGGAGAATAAGATGGCAACAGATGCAGTGCTCAGAGTAGAAAAGATAATACTGAGTGTTCCACCAGTCTCCAGCAGCGATTCTCATTTCAAGTCTGTCTATTCCCAAGTTGTTGCTTCGGATTATTAAGAATAAGGGGAGTGTTTGGATATGAGAGGCTCCAAATACTAGGGGCTTCTTGAGGAATGACGACGTAGCAGTGGTGATGACAGTTGGCTTAGGAAAAGGTAGAGAGGTGTGCAGCTACCTGCTCTCTGCATTAGTCCTCCTGTTTCCCAGCCTGTGAGTGCCCCCTCCTTCCCCCATCGAGGTTGGCCTGCCCCTTCTTGCAACAGGTTGCTTTTCTAGCTCATGGGTAAATATTGACCTACTTGGGTTTCAGATGCCTGCCCCTCGGAAACTGCTGCAGAGCTAGATAAACACACTGGGCTAACATCTCCTGTGAATCAGAGTTGCTTTTGGATAGGCTCTAATGCAACTGACCCACTCACTGAGCCTTGCAGTGTTCAGCACAGGGCTGGCCTCCCAGGCCCCGGGGAGAGTGGTAGACAAAGGTAGGGCTCTGGCCCCTGCCCTCCCTCTGGGAGCCTGTGGTCTAGTTGGGGAGAAAGGACTCATACACTGGGAATGCGTGGAGGTTGTGTGCAAGGCAGCTGCAAGGATCCCGAATGAGGATTCTTGCCTGAGTAGGAGGTGGCCCTCTGTGACCACCAAATCCCTTTCCTTTCTCTGGTTTTAAGTGGAATTCAGTCAAGTGCCAAAACGTGTGCTATAGACAATGGGCAGTATGGTTTGGCAGCAAAAGGAGCCTGGCCAGGGTTCTGTGGGAAGGAGATGAAAATAGGGATGGGCTGTGCCGGACTCGTCTGGGAGGAGCGAGTTGCTGTGGTTTGCTAACCATTGGTATTCATCTCCCTGGATCTGCCCTTGGGCCTCCATCTTCACCAGGGCCTCCTGCCCTAGGTCTGTTACATTGTCCAAACCTAGTTCCTTTCTTGCTTGTGACCCGTGCTTTTTTCCTCTCCTCTATCCTCTCAACCTCCCCCAGCCTGGACCCTGCTCCTCTCTTCCCAGTCCTCTGAAATAAGCTGGATTCTTTGGTCAGGTGTGGCTGCTGCCCAGGCTAGGAAATCCAAGAGTTGGTCTTGTCTCTCTGAGCTGGACCCCAGTGAAGATCATGGCTAGCTGGAGGACTGGAGGCCAGAGGCCAGGAAGGCTGAGGTTCCCAGGCAGAGAATCAACTCTGAACATTGATGTGGGAGCAGGGTCACACCAGGAGGCAGAACTGGCCTGACCAGGAGATCTGATCTTCAGAGTTTGTGTCTGTGTGTGTGTCTGTGGGCTTACACACAGGCTCTGAAGTGTGGTGGTCCAAAATTACCTTCCTAGCTCTGTGGGGTGGATCTCCTTCCTTTCTGGCTTCTAGCTAAGTGGCTTGGTTCCCAGTTCTTTGCTGCCTCCTTAGGCCAGAAGGAAGCCATAGGGCAGGTATGCTATTGGGCAGAGGCCATCCTAAAGCAGGTGCACAAAGTGTCTGCTTTGTGGGAGGGGGAGGTTGTGGGAAGGTCCCATCCTGGGCCCTCTTAGAGGAAGCTGAGACTCTGGAAGCCAAGGCTGATCTCGGACCTGCCTTGATGGGCAAGGAGAGAAGCCTAGGAGACCACAGGTGAGTCATACACACCCAAGAGGCCAGACCTTCACTTCGCATCTATCATACCCTTACATGACACCTGCTATTCTACTCAGACACACACACACACACACACACAGTAGGGGCAAGGGGGACCTCTTGGTTTCAGGACCAGATGAAGGCCAGACGGGGACTTATGCAGCCCTGACATTGGGCTTGGTGCCCAGGCAGGCAAAGAGTTGGAGCGGTGCCAGCAGCAGGCCGATGAGGTGACTGAAATCATGCTCAACAACTTCAGCAAGGTCCTGGAACGTGATGGGAAACTGGCAGACCTGGAGAAGCGTTCAGACCAACTCCTGGACAAGGTGTGAGGCCTGGGAAAGCAGGGAGGTGGGAGGGAGAGGCTAGAAGGAGCCGTCACACGGAGCTTTCAGGCTGTACTCGGGGTCTCCAGGCCCTTGGTGGGGCCTGTGGGTTTCGTGAGGCGTGCCTAGTGTGAATTTGCAACAGGAAGTCCTCGTGAAGTAAGACATCCTTGGGTTTTGAAGCTGTGGACCGCCCACAGCTAAAGAGGACTGCCATTGGGGGTGAGCGCATACCCATATGGCTGCAAGTCAAGGCTATTCTACAGTGTCTGAGGCCAGGAGTCAGGCTGGGAGGGTCCCAGGCAGGCTGTGTGGAGAAAGGGAGCAGAGGGGGTGGGGAGGATGCAGGAGATGACTTGCTAGGGCAGGGCTGGGAGGAGCTGGCTCTGGGGCCTGGGGGAACCACTAACTCACCGTGTGTCTGGGGACATCCACAGAGCTCAGTCTTCAGCAAGACAACCAAGACCCTGGCCCAGAAGAAGCGCTGCGAGAACATCAGCTGGCGGGTCTACTTGGGGCTGGGGGTGGGTGGCATCCTGTTCATCATCCTGATTGTGCTGCTGATCATCTTTGTCCCACGCAGCAGTGCAGGCAGCGGCGCCCCACAGGCCCAGGACGCAGGCCCTGCCTCAGGGCCTGGGGACTGACCCAGCTGGGCTTGGAGGAGAGGCTGAGTAGCTGCACCGGCTTGTTCTGGTCTCCAGAGAACCCCGGCCTTTTTTCCCACCTGAGCCTCCTCAGTGAGCGCTGAAGGGCAGCCCCAGTGCGTGCACCTTTGCATCTCCTATCATGTCACAGAAGGGCCCTTGAGGGCAGACTGCTATGCGGCCATGCCAGGCCCGCCCCACCTGGAGCTCAGTAAAAGCTGCTGTTTGGTTAAAACCTGGTCGCGTGTGTGCTGAATGTCTCCGAGTTGGTTTATTCTGTTCTTCCTTCCACCCCTGGGCTATTTAGAAAGTCTTCCACTTGAAGGTCTCCACTCGTGGAGGTGGCCCTTCCTCTCTCTTTCCCTCCTTGATCCAACCTTACACAGACAGGTTGTTCTGGAGCGCAGGTATAAAGCAACAACAATCCCCAAACCAGACCCTTCAGCCAGTGCTCTTTGAGCCTGTTTCCATGAGAAGGAAATTTGTTATTTTTTGATGGCTTGGATGCTCAAATCGATGGGATGACAAGGAGAAAAGCACTTCAAAGGTTTTTATATCACGAGGCTGTCACCTTCCAATGGACTTTCACCCCCTAAATATTCCTCCTTCTCCATTTCTCTTCCCACATGCCCTCTCAAGCTTTACACCAGATTGCAGTGGGGCAGATGGCAGTGAAAACGGGAGGAACTTCTATGGTACTGGAATACGCAGTCGCATTGGATGGCCTGGAGTTTGCCCCATAGGAAAGAATCTGGGCTTTTCAAAGCTTCAGCACCACACAGGGCCAAGATCATTGGGTAGAGGCCATGGAAGCAGGAAAGAAGGCCCTGTCGGGATGGTGGAGCAAGGCAGCCTCTGCTGGGGCCACTTAACTGTATCTCACACTCCAGTGTGGGTGAGAACAGGCATTCAGGGTCAAGTGTGTAACAGATGCAGCTCCTTGTTAGGTATAGTGAGGGCTACTGACAGAAACGAACAAACCTGACAGTTGTGCCGAGCTCCCCCCTCCCAAGCTTGGGCTTATTTCCATATGCTTCTTTCTGGGAAAGTTGGAGGAAACCACTTGGCCCTGTGGTTGGTCGCGCGAGAGTCACGTGACTGTGGGCAAGCCACTTCCAGGGCTTGGTTTTTACATATGTAAAAACAGACAATGATATTTAACCTCCCAAGACAGTTGTGGGGATTATTTATACTGTGTAAAAGATCCATCAGTGTAACAGTTCTACGTGGCAAATAAATGGTAGCCATCATCTATATCATTTAGGGCGGTGGTTCTCAATACTGCCTCACATTAGAATTTGCAGAATTTTTAATAATACCACGCCCAGGCCTAGATCTGTTAAATCAGACTCTGAGGGTATCAGACATGGGTTTGTTGGTTTTTTTTTTCCGCCAAAGCTGTAACCTCTCCTCTCTTCTTTCCAGGAGATTCATGGGTAGCCAGGCACATGCAAGCTACTTACTCAATTCGTCACTAGTTTTACATAAGCTAGGGAAGAAGTTGAGCAACAGGCTGAAGGTCACACAGATAGTCCCATGAAGTGCTAAGGCCCCAGATTGCTCGGTAGGGATTTTCCTTCTCTTGGGTGGGGACTCCTGCCCCACCTGTCCTTACTGTGCACAACAGGAGAAATGAACAGTACATTTCTGCTCGCTTGTTTTGCGGAGGTCCGGGAGGAATCAATCGCCAATTCCTGAACTAACTAGAGCGCAGCGGGTACGTAAGTGCCCGCGGGGGGCCCCCCGGCCACTCCCCCAGCCGCCCCCCGGGCAGAGCAGCGGGAGCTCCCAGACCCCGGCTCCTCCCTCGGCCCGCCGCCCTCTCCGAGAGGCCTCTAGCATCTGCCCTGCCTAGGCCCTCTGAGCCGCAGAGCAGATGGAGAAACCCAACAGCCCAGGCTGGGGGATTTCCGCAGAGTTACCGACGCGACCCATCCCTCCCAATATCTGCCTTAGGATCTGAATCCCGAATGAATGTTTTCTGACCAGCCCCGGCCTCTGCCATTGGCTTTAGCCCTTGGCCACCTGTCTTACTTGAACCATTGGGACGCGAAAGAATTACTACTTCCGCTTTTTGAGTGTCTAACCAGCTCCCGCGCCCGCCTTCCGAATGCTCTGATTGCTCATTCTCTCTCTCTGGGCCAGTTTATTGGCCAGCGCCGCTGAGCCGCAGGCCCCGGGGGCCGACAACTGTGTCAGCCTTGCTGCCATGGCGTCGTACTTCGATGAACATGACTGCGAGCATCCGGACCCCGAGCATGACGCTCGAACCAACATGCTCCTGGAGCTCGCAAGGTGGGTGCGCGGGGCTGGGAGGTGGGGCCCGGGCAACAGGTCTTCAGGCTGGGGCTGGCTGGGGAAGGCGGATGATCTTGGGGCAGCGTATTCTGGGGAGGACCTATGAATTAGTCTGTCGGCGAGATTCGGGGGAGGTGGGTAATTTGAGTGGTCCGCGGACGGGCCGAAGGCTGGTTATGGGGCGGGGTAGGGGTTTCTAGGTACTTCCGTTAGGCGCACCAAACACAGAAACCGACACTGCCACAGGCTTTACTACGTCATTCCTGCGGGGCCTGAGTAACTTCTCTGAACCTGTGCCTCTTGTATAAAATGGGAATACACGGTGTGTGCTTGGGTTTTCTAATAGCTGTAAACCATTGCCCACTGTGCTTTTATCTAGCGGGCACTACTGAGGAGTAGCCATTACTACTACTAGCCGGGCAGGGCATCTATCTGTTAATCCCTCATGGATTGTGAGGGCAAAGAGAATGTATGATTTTCTGGTGGCGACCTTGCATTCTTCTTCCCAGGTCACTTTTCAATAGGATGGACTTTGAAGACTTGGGGTTGGTAGTAGATTGGGATCACCACCTGCCTCCACCTGCTGCTAAGACTGTGGTTGAGAACCTCCCCCGGACAATCATCAGCGGCGTGCAGGCTGGTGAGAGCACTCTTTCTTGGTTGGGGGCACGTTTGCCAGACCCTCTCCCTCCCCAAGCTGGACTGTGGTCTGGCCCCTCGGTTTTCCAGGTCAGGTTGGAACAAGGATTTCCTTCAGGAGTGGGAGCTGGGAGGTAGGGCCTGTGGTAGCTCTCCTGATCCGCACTCCCTCCCAAAGAGCTCAAGTGCCCCGTGTGTCTTTTGGAATTTGAGGAGGGCGAGACTGCCATTGAGATGCCTTGCCATCACCTCTTCCATTCCAACTGCATTCTGCCCTGGCTAAGTAAGGTACTGCTTTTTTTGTCTTGCAGCCCTGCGCCCAGTTCTTAAGCTTTGTCTGTTTATGGATTTTCGTGGGGATCAGAGAAGGGAATGGGGTGGAGATTGGGAGCAGGGGTTGGCTGTTAGCTTACAAAGACCAGGCTGGGCTGGAGCACTGCCCTGCTTTTCCCAGACAAATTCCTGCCCCCTGTGCCGCCATGAGCTGCCCACTGATGATGACACTTATGAGGAGCACAGACGAGATAAGGTAGGGCTGGTGGCTAAATGGAGGGGATGGAAGTGCAGCTCCCTTGGTTGCTGTCCTTAATGCTCTTACTCCACACCTCAGCAGGCCTGGGTCTCTAGTTCTGGCCACCATCCCAGTAACTTTGGTGAGGGGCAGGAGCCTTGGCAGTGAGGTGCCAGGGGCCTGCAAACAGTGAGAGCTGCATGACGGCTGTCCCGTCCCATCACCCCCAGGGCTCTAGCTGTGGCCCCCACCCACTGCACCCTCTTTCCTGCAGGCTCGCAAGCAGCAGCAGAAACAGCGGCTGGAGAGCCTCCATGGAGCCATGTACACGTGAGGCAGTCGGGGCTGAGCGCCAGCCCCCCCACGTCTTCCTCCTGCACCTCAAATCCTCATTAAGAGTTTCTTTACCCACACTGCGGCTACATTGCTCACAGGCCTGGGAAGGGGCTACGCACCCTCCACTAGGTCCTTACAGCTACTGGGGAAAGTGATCCTGAACCACAGAAGGCACTAGCCTGAACATCCTCCTGCCAAGCCTCTCGCCTGTCTGCCCTGAGGCCAAGCCCAGGTCAAGAACTTGGCCACTGGACCAGCCAGGGCCTATGTGTTTGTGATTAGAAAGCAAAATGTGTCAGGGTCTGGCACTCAGTAGCTATTAAAAGATGGTAAAGAAAAAACTAGGCTCCGTCTCCTTCTCCCTGTAGTCAACCTGAGAATCTTTAGGTTTGTTGCAAAAATTTCTTCTAACATTTTAAAGTTCCTCTCTGCCTTGCCCACTCCTCATATTCCCTAAGGAAGTCAGACATCAAACCAGACTCTGAATGGGGGAGGGAACTGTGAAAGGATCACACCAGGTCAGGTCTTTAGAATGTTTAAAGGCCCAGAAAGGGCTTCTAGTCCTTGGACAGCACTGGGCAGCCCTGCTTTTAAAGAGCAGTGGGCACTCAGGGCTCTCCCTGGGGCAGGGGCTTCCCCCTACCTTTTGCCTAGGGAAAGCCATCTTGGACCAGGCCCACTCTGACTCTCCAGAACAGATTACAAACATGCAAATAAGAATTCTTTTAATAGATATAAAAAAAATGTACTAAAATACCCACGTGGTTCTGCTGTGTTATTTGTCCTAACGAAAGTAAGGGGCAGAATGAAGAATCCCAGTGCAGCTCAGTGGGCCCAAAAGTGGGCCTTCCCCCAGACTAAGGAGTGCTCACCCCCCTCCCCCCAACTTCTATCCCTTTTGCTGTTCTCAGTTCCCATTTCCTGCAGCAGGAAACCCCAGTGGTCTGGTTTGGCACTGGGGAGTAGAAGGCACCTGAAGGTCTGGCTGGGTGAATGAGGATACGTGACCTTTAAACCTAACAACACTGCATATGGCGTGGGGGAGCAGGCGGTGTGCAGCTCAGGCAGTTGCCAGGCCCTGCTCCTCTATGGCACAGGTGGGTGTGGGATGGCCACTCCTCCAGGCATGAGGAAGCCTGTGTCCCAACAGAATACTTTCTTAAAATTGTTTTTGGTACAAAATAAACAAAGATACGGGCTGCGGAGCTGTGGAGGCCAGGCTAGCCGTCCTCCCCAGACCTCAGATCATGGCGATGCTCTCGGGGGCACAGTTGAGGTGAGTGGAGGTGCTGTTCCCAGAAGACTTGCAGGCCCGGCCAGGGGCAGGCTGTAGGGCAGCCACCAGCGTCTCCGAGGAGACTGCCCCGAACTCGTAGCTGAAGGTGCCGTAGAAAATGAGGATGTCAATGACAAACACCCACTCACACAGGGCTGCCCCGTGCTGCAGCTGAGAACTCTCGTGCAAGAAGAAGACGGCACCTGGAATGGGCTAAGGAAATGTTCGGTAGGATGTGTAGGAGACACCCCTCCTGCCTTCCCAGATGATATAACTAGGCTGGGGCAAAAGGACCAGGCCTCACTCCAGGGAGGGGGGACAGAAGAGACCACACTGTGCCGTGTGATCTGGAAGGTGTGCCATCCCTCTCCCCTCAACTGGGGCAGGAAGCGCTGGGCTAGAGGAGGAGTTCCTGGCTGCCCTGCGCTGGAAGGATACTGAGGATCAGGGTGACAAAGGCGATGGCTGCCAGCACGATCCTCACGTATGCCATAGCCAGGTCCTGGGGGGCTGTGGCCCCATGGTAGGAGAGGGCACAGTACAGGCAGACAAAGAGCAGTCCAGCAGGGAAGGCCACACCAGCTCCGATGTAGTGCAGAGACTTAGCGTGATCCACCTGGGCTCAGACGAGGGCTCCTCTGTGAAGAGCCCCATCCCTCCACCCACTTCCCCTTCACCTCCTTCCTTCCCCACTTTCCCTTTCAGGCCTTCTTTCCCTTACCCCCACCCTGGGGGACCCCTGCAGACAGTCCGGCCCTGCCAGGGGAAGTTCCAGAGGGGGGCAGGCGGGCGCACCTGGAAGTTGCCAACCACCACGAGGCCTGCAGCATTGGTGCATCCTGTGATGAGTGTCGTGGTGTTGACCCAGGAATGGCGACTCTGCTCCAGGAGCTGCCCGTAGAGCAGGAGGCAGATCAGGACCACTGGGGGAGGAGAGCATGGGTGGGGCCAGCACCGGGGCCTTCCTCTGGCCCCAAACCAGCGAGCCCACCGGCTTCCCCCCAGACACTCTGAGGACCAGAGGGAATAGATGGGCAGGTGGTGAAACTGGGTGTCCTGAGGCTCCAGGCAGCAGGGGGCTGTGTGGGAGTCGGCATTTGGCTTTCAGAGAACAGGAGAGAAGTGGCCCCAGTGCCTTGGTGGAGTGGGCTATGCTGCGTGAGGGCTTCCTGGGCCTTTCTGTGGAGGGGGAAGGGGGGGCTGGCTAGAGGGGCTGAGGGCACGACTCACCCATGAAAGCACCCATGTTGCCAATGAGGCTGAAGAGGCAGCTCTCTGGGGGGTATGTGCCACACTTGCTGAGAGGAGGGGGGCAAGCACAGAGTGAGAGGGGCAGGAGCACCGAGGGCCCTCCTCCGGCCCACCTGCTCTCTCTTGCTTTATCTGTGCCTATTCCCAAGCAGGCAAGGCACTGATGGAGGAGAAGGGCCATTGTCCCTCATAAACAACTGGCCCCAGGCTGGGCCCTCCATGAAAGCAGGGGTTGTGTGTGACGGGTAAGGCAATGCCCAGGGCTGCTTGGCAGACCTCAGGATTCCTTGGACTCCCTGCAACTGTCAAGGCCTGCAGCTGATCTGGCCTTCCCTGAGCCTAAACTTGGGCTGGGCAACCAGAGGGCTTGAGCTTAAATCCAGGTGCTTCTCCTTACTAGCTGCGTGACCTAGATGGCGGACATAACCCAGTCTGTTTCCTTGCCTATAAAAAGGCAAAAACAATAGCTGCCTCAATGTTGGGAGGATTAAATGATGTACATGTAAAGCGTTCAGCACAGTGCCTGGCACATGGTAATTGGCAAGTAGTGTTGTCATTAAGTGCTTTTAGTATTACTGAGACCCAGGAACAGGCTTTTAGTATTACTGAGACCCAGGAACAAGCTTTTAGTATTACTGAGACCCAGGGACAGGCTTTAGTATTACTGAGACCCAGGGACAGGCTTTAGTATTACTGAGACCCAGGGACAGGCTTTAGTATTACTGAGACCCAGGAACAGGCTTTAGTATTACTGAGACCCAGGGACAGGCTTTAGTATTACTGAGACCCAGGGACAGGCTTTAGTATTACTGAGACCCAGGGACAGGCTTTAGTATTACTGAGACCC
>JAQQAC010002629.1:8621347-8631667 GCA_029783875.1 Phataginus tricuspis
TGTGGGTGAATCACAAAATAAACGCGCCAAGTCAGAGGCCAGGCAAAAAAAAAGAGGACAGGCTGTATGCTTATACTGATATAAAACTCTAGAAATACGAACTCCTCTGTCATGACAGAAAGCAGATCAATAGTCGAGGCAGGAGTACCCTTTTCGGGCTGGTGGATAGGTTCATTATATTGACCGTGGTAATGGTTTCTGAGTGTGTAATCTATCCATCAGTATTTATCAGATTGCACTTTAAACATTCAGTTGATGCATATCAATTGCACCTTCATAGAACCTGTTCAGGGCAGTGGAAGGGGTCGTAAAAGTCACAGATCCTGAAGTTTGAGCTTTATTAGTGTCATGGTTAAGTTCCCCTCTTCCCGACGTTTGCATTTTCTTGTGATACTGAGAACAACCCTCTAAATGGGGCATTAGAACCATCAGGTTGCTGCATGAAATGGATAATTTGGGGATATCTTTAATTCTGTGCAGGAGCATCAGTCTCCTAGGCGCAGACTTTGGAGACAACCTCCCAATCATGGTTTCGGGGCCCAAAGAACCTTGAAGAAATCGGGCCCAATGAGAACTTTTATCCAGAAATTCCCTAGCCAATAGAAGGTTTTTGTTTCTTGGCACTAGCGTCTTGTTTCGTTCACAAAACGCAGCTGCAAAGAAGCCACAAGAGGCGCAGTACTCCCATAGGTCTCATTTGTCCCCGATTTGTCCCCATCGGCGACTCGTAGAGAGCCTGGGCACGGTAACAGCTCCGCTCCTGATTGGCTGCCTGCCGCGCGTTCGAGGGTGCCTGGAACCTGCGCGCGGCGACTCGGCCGGTAGTGGCGATGTCCGGCCGGTCCAAGCGGGAGTCTCGAGGTTCCATCCGTGGGAAGCGCGAGTCCGAGTCGCGGGGCAGCTCAGGTCGCGTCAAGCGGGAGCGAGATCGGGAGCGGGAGAACGAGGCGCCGAGCTCGCGGGGCAGCCCGGTGCGTGTGAAGCGGGAGGTGGAGCCGGCGAGCGCTCGGGAGGCCCCGGCGCCCTTCGTCCCCTCGGTGCGGGTGAAGCGGGAGCGCGAGGCGGACGAGGAATCCGAACCTGAGCGGGAGGTGCGAGGTGCGCGGGGCTGGGCTGGGCTGGGCCGGGCCGGGCCGGGCCAGGCGCGGGCTCCACTCTTGGGTTCTTTTTCTCTTAACAATCTCCCATCCTTAGGGGTGGGAATTCACACTCCAGTTTCCGCGGCCCAACTCGACTACGTTCCGAAGACACTACTAGTCTTAATAAAAACCGTAGTTGTGACGTTTTAAACAACAGCAATAACAGCAGCTTCCCTTTTAAGAATGCCTAACGCGGGCCAGGCGCTGTGCTGTTGTAAATAATCAGAAAATAATTTACAAAAATTATGCTACCTCTTTCAGTTTTGCAAAACACCCGAGATGCGGGTCCTGCTGTAATTTCTGGAATGTGACCATTCGGAGTCGAGAGCCTGAGCCCACAGCACCACCTGCACTATACTGCCCTACCATTCTAGTCCTGCTTCTGAAACTCACTGTGGTTTGGGAGGTGGATTTTACGTGTCTGTCCCTTTGTAAATTAGTGGAGGTTGTTCTGGTACCCACGAGTGAGTCTCTCCCCTTCATGACTGCACCCTTTGCTTCCTTCCTCTGGTTTTTCTGCTTTTCGTTGCACTCCTTGTGATTTATAGAGACCCCCTTCACCCAGCCTTGGTTCCCTGTCTTTTTTCCAATTTGTCCATTTTACCCTACCTTAAATAGGATTTCACCACATGTGAAGCTTTTTGCCTCTTCACTCCAATTACATTTCCTTCTCTGAATTTGAAACTCCTGGCTTGAACATGTTCCTACATACTTGCCTTCTGGTGAGTAGGAGCCTATTGAAGTAGCAAGTGAATATATCACCAGGTTACATGCTAGGGGCAGGGTTCTTGGGAGGGAGTCCTCATTGTCCAAGACTTTATATTTCTATCTGCTGAAACTTATCTGTATGTGACTATACTCTTATATTAACTCAAACTTCTTGCTCAGAGTCCTCTATTTGACATATTTTTATATTACACACAGGGTCCAGAATAGCACCTTGCTCATAGAAAGTGCTTTGCCTGATGAGTGTTCTTTGAATACTTAATAATTTCAGAGTATTCTTTGATTTTCTTAAATACTTTGCAGCTTCAGGTTTCCCTTTCTTTGGAAGAGAAACTGTTAGATATTTTGCACAGTTGTGGGGAGGAGATTGTTTTCTCTGGGGCACACTAGGGCCCTAGTTGTTGTTACTGGCTTGTCTTTTTTTTTTTTATCATGAAATAGATCACAGGTGCTAAGATGGACTGAATGTAATACGCAAGTCCATTTTCAAGAAGAGTGCAGATACGCATCCTTAAATCTACCAAGAACTGTGAAGGGTCTGAGATCTATTTGCAAGTTACCAAGTTATACTGCCCAGTTTCATGGATGCTGATGGACGACAGGGGACCAATTCTTGTGGTGTCAGTTCCCACAGTGTAACACCAAGAGAACCCATATGCACAGTGGGAAGCATTCTAAGAGGGGAACTCTGAGCATAGAGAACCCAAATCTTTTATAATGGTCTGTGAGCTTGCCTTCCCCTTTTCTCTGTAGGGAGACACTATCTCTGTCTTCCAAGGCTGTTTTCTATACTAACAGCTTTGACAAGATAGTCTTGAGGCAGTCAATCAGTGCCTCTCGTCACAATATGTGCAGAAATGTGAGACGCCTATAGATACTTGTCTCCGAACAGTTATACAAAGCTCCCAAAAGCCCCTTCCCAGTTATATCCTTGCTTAGATGATAACTTTTCTGAATTTTTTCCTAATTTCTATTTTATTTATAGTTTAACCTCATATGTATCCTTAAGTAGTACTGTGTTTTATTTGGTGTTTGATATAAATGGGTCATACTTTACTTAACCTTCCAGTTTGCCTTTTTTTTTTTTTTTTGCTAGCTCTATTTTTGACATTCGTCCAAATAAATGTTCATGGCTACACAGTGTTCTATTGATGACATATATATTTCTCCATTTTATCTGTGGTGGACATTTGTGTTATTCCCAGTTTGGGTGCTTTCAAATATTGGCTGGGTCAGAGGGTCTGCATAATTTCAGTTTTGCTCTACTATTCTCCAAGTGGTTGTAACATTTTACACTCCCACCAGCTGTATATGAGCGCTCTTGATTGCTTGATGTATTATCAACACTTGGTATTTTCTGATTTTATTTTTTCTGCTCTGGTAGGTGCAAAGCGGTATATATCACTGTGCAAGGAAATTTGCATTTTCTTGACTTACTGATGAGGGCTGTATTCCTCATTTTCTATTGGGTTGTTTGTCTTTCTCTTACTACTTCACCAAATTTCTTTATGTGATCTACACATGAATCCTTTGATGGTTATATGTGTTTCAGCTATATTCCCTTTATCTGTGTACAGCTTGTTTACATAGTGGGCTTTTTGGGTGTTGCCAGGCCACTGGTACAGTTCATCCTGAAGAGTTTTTCCCATTTCTGTGTTTCTTTGTTTGTACTATTAGTTGACCCTGAGTACGGGTTCCCATTTTTATAGCCTGTGATTATTTTCCTTTCAGCAAAGAATGGCCGCGTGGATTCTGAGGACCGGAGGAGCCGCCACTGCCCATACCTGGATACCATTAATAGGTCAGCAGGACAGGGATGCTGAGGGCAACAAATAGCAACAGAATCTATGCAGAATGTTCTTTGAACTGCACATTGAACAACACCTTCACAAATTTTATCCCTTTTAAAGCTTTCTGCCCAGATAATTGTGCTCCTTGCCATGTTTATTAATCTTTGCCTTTCAATTTAAAGTAGCAAGTCATTTTTTTAGGGTGAGCACATGTATAAAGAGCTTTTAGTTCACTTTGAATTTGTCTGATGGAATAATGGGGTATGTAGTGACCTTAAAATGACAATAGCAAATTTAAACATGTATTGAGCATTCACTGTGTGCTAGTGCTATTCTAGATGTGTGGAATTCAGCAGAAAAACCGACAAAAATGTGTCTTAAAGCAGAGCTAGTTTCCTCCTCATGATACTCTTTCTTCTGATCTCAGGTGGCATCCTAGCATGCTTTTCAACTTATGTTCTAGGGTAGCAGTGTCCAGCAGAACGTTTTGCATAATGGAATTGCTCTTCACAAGGACGGACGAGCCACTGTGCCTAGTGAGCACTTGAAATGTGGCTTGAGGAGCTGAGTTTTAAACTTTAAGTTTAGATGCCAGTAGCCATCAGTGGCCTGTGGCCCCTTTAATGGGTAGTGCAGCTTTCCTGGGGCCATTATTAATTAATTATAAGTGCTTGAGAAAAAAATCTCTTTGTTACTTGTAAATTAAGTGGAAGTAAAGTTTTGTCTCTTAACCTGCCCAGTTATAACATTATTTTGCATTTGAATAAATACATCTATTTGTATATATTCCCCTAATATTCTTCAGTCTTCCCATTTATTTTTATGGACAAAAATATAATTTACATTTATGAAAGGTTTTATTCACTCTTTCCATGTTCTTCCACACGTAATCTTTAAATTTGGAATGCTGTTGAGGCCCTGTTACTTTAGTCCTACTTAAAACTTCCCTTCAGAGGAAGTTACTGCAGTGGAATATTCTCAACTGGCTATAAATAATAAAAGCAAAGAGTGTCACTGGCATTGTGTGTTTTGTGGAGACACTACTTGGGGCTTACTGGATGAAGGTGCTATATTAAATGTCCAGGTGAGGAATAGTTAGTGTTCCCCATGGTTTATATAGATGGTGGTTGAACTGTTCTCTGAAGGATGCTGTGATGCTGTGGAACACAGAGCCAAGGCTGCTTTACCCTGGTGCTCTCCTAGACCTCTACCTCTACTCACTGTTTTTTCCTTTTGTTTGGTTCTCACAGGAGTGTGCTGGACTTTGACTTTGAGAAACTGTGTTCCATCTCCCTCTCGCACATCAATGCCTATGCCTGTCTGGTGTGTGGCAAGTACTTTCAGGGTAAATAAACATTATGCATTATAAACTTACTAAGTTTTCAGCACTAGCCACAGATCTGCTCCAGAGGTCCAGAGAGGTTTTTTTTTTTTTTTAAGGAAGTAAGCTGCTGTCAGCAGTCATGTCTAATAATCCCTATCTTTGTTCCCAGGAGATTGGAATACTCTTAGGAAATCAACAGGAGATTCTCTGGTCAGAACCTGAATACATAAGACAGGGAGGGAGAGCTAGTCATGTGAAAGATGTGTAAGAAATCTCAAAAATTCTGAGTTTTTTAATCTGATGTTTTCTCTACTTACGTCTTTTTCTGAGAGTCCTTGTGCTGTAAGAACTTTTTCATCTGGAAACCTACTAATTCAGTTCATTCAGACCAAGTAAATGCTATGTACATAGTATAGTGGAGGATTTGAAAGAAATATAAACTACCTTCTTTGCTCTTACAAGAAGCTTATAAATAAATAGTCAAGGTTAACACACCAAATAATGAATAAATGCTATAAAACCATAAAGATTATTGCTAGACACTGTGGCACAGGTGGGACTTGAACTGCAGGATATAACAGGGTTTGAATGGGTTGGGTTAAGGGAGAGAGATTCTAGAAAGGAGTGACAACATGAACAAAGGTTCATAGGTGCAGGATTGTCCTGAATGTGAGCACCTGGAAATTCAGGACTGAGTGATAAGGGCCTGTCATAGGATATTTATAGTGGGGTATGTGTGCATCTGTGTATATAATATATACATAGGTATTACTAAGTTTTGATAATAAGCTCCTACACTCACATAGTTCATATTCATGTATATGAAATTAGTTTCTCCCATCATTGTCCTATGCCTCTAAAGTAACTATGTGCTGTTCTTTCTTGCTAACTTTTGTGATGAGAGTTCATGTAGGAGATTTCATTTCATGGATGGAATAGTACTTTGTTTTTACTGATACTGGCATGTTCCAGTACAAAGGAATGAAAAGAAAATCAAGCCTAATCTGATCCTTGCTGGAATCTGCCCTTCTCTTAAAGCCTTTCATCCTTCCCTACAGGCCGGGGCTTGAAGTCTCATGCCTACATTCACAGTGTCCAGTTTAGCCACCATGTCTTCCTTAACCTCCACACCCTCAAGTTTTACTGCCTTCCAGACAACTATGAGATCATTGATTCTTCACTGGAGGACATCACGGTGAGTGTCCAAGAGGGCTTGTTTTGGAACTAGTTCTCTTGGAATCTGTCCCAGGGCTCCTGGGGATCTGCTGGATCCCCAGGAGAGGCTTCTTTCCCTTTGGGAAGAACCAGGGAAATCCAGTTAGAAGGTCAGGATTCATAATTAGGGCCTTTGGTCTTCTAATTGGGTTGAAAGCATTTTTGTGAAATAAATTATCCTTCTACATTTTGGAGTTGGGATGTGAATGAAATGGGCCTGGCACAGGACAGTGGATGCCAAGCTGCGTACCAGCTCCTTGCTACTTTTGACAGGATGTGGCTGGAGTGGCGAAAGCGTTCCATCTGTAGGCTCTGGTTTGCAACCTGTGCCAAGAGTCACTGTACTTTAAGTGGAGAGTATAAAAAGGCCTCTTGGGTTTGGTTACTTTTGAAACTGTTGGTTATTATTTTCCTTTACAGCAAGTGTCAGCATATTGATTATGCTGAATGTTCTTTATGTTTAAGGAAAGCTTGGTGTTCATAGTGTTTGAAATACTGTTTGTGTTACTATCATAAGTTTTATAGGCCTGTTAATAACTGAGGTTAAAGTAGTTATCAACTATACTTACAGAGGGAGAAACGGAAATAAATTCAAGGTTTTAAAGTGAGTTAGTGGAGTCCTCTGTTCAGCCTGGGACATGATGACCCTCGTAGCTCTAGGACTGCAAAGGTTCTAAATTCGCCCCTTTAACCACGGGGAGTCATGAGATTTCAGCCTGCACGGAGGTGATGGAGCTCTGGGTCCTCCTGTGCGTCCACCGTACTGGCTCTGTGGGAGGCCCTACCTGAGACTCAGACCCTTGCTGCCTGCAGAGACTTGAGTGTCATTCATTTTCTGACAGTCATTTGTCATGGAGTTGGCTGGGCCTGAGCTCTGCGCAAAGACCTGGGATTCAGTGATTTTGGGTTATGCACAGAGATCCCCTTCTAGATTAATAATGTGGAGAGGGCCTATTTCATGTTACTTCATTCTTTATACCCATTGTTGGGAGCATTCCTGTTGTTGGGTGAGATGTTGGTGACCAAAATGTTTTTTGTTTTTGGCAGAAATTGCTTTTCAATATATATCTTGTAAACTTTGTAGATAGCCCTAAAACAACTTAGAATTTTCTTGCTTTGCAGTATGTGTTGAAGCCCACTTTCACAAAGCAGCAGATTGCAAACTTGGACAAGCAAGCCAAATTGTCCCGGGCATATGATGGTACCACTTACCTGCCAGGTATTGTGGGCCTGAATAACATAAAGGCCAACGACTATGCCAACGCTGTTCTTCAGGTAGGACCAGGATGGGAGCAGTGAGGGGGGGTCACCCAGGAACACTGGGAAGGTTGCCCGAGAAATGACTGCCTTCTGGTATGGTGCCATCAGATGGTCCCTACATACCAAGTGTTGTCAAGAACTATACTTGAGTATTTGTTCTACACAAAGCAGAACATTTCCTATGTCTGCTCAAGGGGTTGCTGCTAAAGGGTGAGGATCTCCCTGGGAAAGAAGGATAGGATCTGTGTGTGGCCTGGCAATACCAAATAAGAAACACATAATGTAGGTGATGCTTTTTTTTAATGGTGCACCTATTCATTGTGCCAGGTATTCAGTGTCTTGGTCTTGGCCCTATGCTTAAGCCCTGAAGTGGGAAAAGCAGATAAAATTGTCTTATTTGCAATTAAGTTTTGTTTCTTAAAAAGTTATTAGTAATTGTGCATTGTGTAGAAAAATTAGAAAATGTTGGTAAGCATAAGAAAAATAATCCTGCTCACCAAAAAAACTGATTTAAAAAAATTATAAACACTTACTATTGGGGGAGATATAAAAAGTATAAAGGGAAAGCCTCATTCCTTTCTTTCCCTAGCTCCCCATCCTGGATGGTTAACAGTATATAGATCTCCAGAATTTTTTCCAAACATGTATATATACATGCATAATATTCTGTCATGTGGCAATATCATGAGTTATTTTGCTATTCTGCAATTGACAGATAAAATTTAATTTGTCTCACATTTATTTTATTTTTTCTGTTGCCAGTGTTACTGGGAGTGTCCTTCTACATATAGTCTTGTACTTTTTGTGACATTGTTACATTCTGTTATATTTCTTTCCTGAACTTTAAAAAATAAATAATTTTTTATATTTTATATAAATAATATGGTATATATATGTTTATATATATATCTTAAAAGTATATCACAAAATCTATAAATATTCTTGTGTCACATCCTTAATGATTCTATTTTAATCCATTTTGTTGATGAATTATAATTTATTTACCCATCTCCTCTTGTATTAGTGCATCTAGGGTCTAAATTCTAGGCTGTAGTGGATTTGTACCAACTTACAAACCCACCAGCAACATGAAAGAGTGTCCTTCATCTTGCACTGTCACTGCTACCATTGAAAAAAATTTTTTCCATTTTGATTGGTATTTCCGTTTTAACCTACCTTTTTTTATTTGCTTCTGACGTTGATAACATATCTTTTCATGTATTGTTAGGCCTTATGTGCTCATTTTTCGATTGGTGGTTCATTTTGCTGAGCTTTCTTGTATATAATACAGATATATGTATATATATAAAACATACTAGCCTTTTTCTTTTCTTGTTTTTTTTTAAATTTTATCAAATGTACATCACAGTGGTTCAATAGTCCCCCTCCCCCCTGGTAAACCACTAGTCACTTCTCAGTGTCTATGAGTCTAATGCTGTTTTGTTCCTTCCGTTTTGCTGTTATTTTTTTTTGTTTTTTTTTTTTACAATTTATTTTATTTTAGTATCATTAACCTACAATTACATGAGCAATATTGTGATGATTAAACTACCCCCTTCATCAGGTCCCCCCCACCAACCCTATTACAGTCACTGTCCATCAGTGTAGTGAGATGAGAATCACTACTTGTCTTCTCTGAGCTGTACAGTCCCCCCCGTGCCCCCCCACCCTATGTCTGCCAATCGTAATGCCCCTTTTACCCTCTTATCTCTCCCTTCCCACCCATCTCCCCAGTCCCTTTCCCTTTGGTAACTGTTAGTCCATTCGTGGGTTCTGTGAGTCTGCTGCTGTTTTGTTCCTTCATTTTTTTTTTTCCTTTGTTCTTATACTCCACATATGAGTGAGATCATTTGGACTTGTCTTTTTAGGCCTGGCTTATTTCACTGAGCATAATACCCTCCAGCTCCATCCATGTTGTTGCAAATGGTAGGATTTGTTTTTTTCTTATGGCTGCGTAATATTCCATTGTGTATATGTACCACATCTTCTTAATCCATTCATCTACTGATGGGCACTTAGGTTGCTTCCATTGCTTGGCTATTGTAAATAGTGCTGCAATAAACATAGGGGTGCATCTGTCTTTCTCAAACTGGGCTGCTGCATTCTTGGGGTAAATTCCTAGGAGTGGGATTCCTGGGTCAAATGGTATTTCTATTTTGAGTTTTTTGAGGAACCTCCATACTGCTTTCCACAATGGTTGAACTAATTTGCATTCCCACCAGCAATGTAGGAGGGTTCCCCTCTCTCCACATCCTCGCCAACATTTGTTGTTGTTTGTGTTTTGGATGTTGGCCATCCTCACTGGTGTGAGGTGATATCTCATTGTGGTTTTAATTTGCATTTCTCTGATGATTAGCAATGTGGAGCATTTTTTCATGTGCCTGTTGGCCATCTGAATTTCTTCTTTAGAGAAGTGTCTATTCATGTCCTCTGCCCATTTCTTAATTGGGTTATTTGCTTTTTGTTTGTTAAGGTGCGTGAGTTCTTTGTATATTTTGGATGTCAACCCCTTATCAGATACATCATTTATGAATATATTTTCCCATATTGTAGGATGTCTTTTTGTTCTACTAATGGTGTCCTTTGCTGTACAGAAGCTTTTCAACTTGATATAGTCCCATTTGTTCATTTTTGCTTTTGTTTCCCTTGCCCGGGGGGATATGTTCATGAAGAAGTCACTCATGTTTATGTCCAGGAGATTTTTGCCTATATTTTTTTCTAAGAGTTTTATGGTTTCATGATTTACATTCAGGTCTTTGATCCACCTTGAGTTTACCTTTGTGTATGGGGTTAGACAGTAGTCCAGTTTCATTCTCTTACATGTAGCTGTCCAGTTTTTCCAACACCAGCTGCTGAAGAGGCTGTC
>JAQQAC010002629.1:8632067-8658952 GCA_029783875.1 Phataginus tricuspis
TTTTGTTCTTGGGTAGTTTTTTGATTACCGATTCAATTTCGTTGCTGGTGATTGGTCTGTTTAGTTTTTCTGTTTCCTGCTTGGTGAGTCTTGGAAGGCTGTATTTTTCTAAGAAGTTGTCCATTTCTTCTAGGTTTTGCAGCTTGTTGGCATATAGATGCTCGTAATATTCTCTTATAATTCTTTGTATTTCTGTGGGGTCCGTCGTTATTTTTCCTTTCTCATTTGTGATTCTGTTTATGTGTGTAGATTCTCTTTTTCTCTTAATGAGTCTGGCTAGGGGTTTATCTATTTTGTTTATTTTTTCAAAGAACCAGCTTTTGGTTTCATTGATTTTTTTCTATTGTTTTATTCTTCTCAATTTTATTTATTTCTTCTCTGATCTTTATTATGTCTCTCCTTCTGGTGACTTTGGGTCTCTGAATGCTTCTTTTTTTATCTCCTTTGTCATATCCACATCAAAGTGTTTACAGAACTGGACTTTATATGAAACTCAGTGTAAAGGATGTTTCTGTAATATGAGCTCTGTAAAACTAGTGTTTGCTTCTGATTCTTTAAGGCCATCACAGGCACGGCTCTATTAGAAGAGCTTTAGCTGGAAGAGCTTGGCTCCCAGGGGTGCTGCAGAAAGGGACTTTGGATTAATTGGAGTGTTTGACTTCCAGGCTCTTTCTAATGTTCCTCCTCTCCGGAACTATTTCTTGGAAGAAGACAATTATAAGAACATCAAGCGTCCTCCAGGAGATATCATGTTCTTGTTGGTCCAGCGTTTTGGAGAGCTGATGAGAAAGCTCTGGAACCCTCGAAATTTCAAGGCACATGTTTCTCCCCATGAGATGCTTCAGGCTGTTGTCCTTTGCAGCAAGAAGACTTTTCAGATCACCAAGCAAGGTAAGGAACAAGTTATTCATGTTTTCTGACTTTAGGGCACAAAAACTTGTCTGATGAACAAATTTACTTCCACTTGGCAGTGAGCCTTATGGTAGCCGGAGTGAGTGTCCAGTGGATTGTGTGGTGAGGTTCCTTTTTTTCTTTCATCCACCTGCCCTGCTCAGAGTCCCAGGAGATTGCAGCTGGATAGAAAGTCTATCTTCCTTGGTAAACTAAACTATGTGGCTCAGAGGAAAACCAGTGGCTGGGAAAGGCACCGACCCATTTAAGCACCTGCCACCTTTGCTTCTCATTTTGTCATGTTGCAGACTAGAATATTCCTCTATACCCAATTACTTATTGCCATGTAAGTAAGGTGGACACTATAGCTCTTAGTACCTGGATCTTATGCAGTATCTTCTGGCATTCACGTCCATTTATTCACCATTCATACTGCTTTTAGTAGGTTTTAGAGCTGCAGGGGTAAGAAAATTTTTCTCTTCCAGGAGCTCCTCGTTCTTGTGGGGAAGATAGTTGTATAAAAAGGTGACTAGATAACTATAATAGGAAGCAAAGTGTGCTCTGATAGGGAGAATGGATCAAGGATCCCCAGTTGTATATGTGGTAGGTGGGATGGGTTCAGAATTGGAGGAAAAGACACCTGAGTTTTAGGCAGACAGGGAGACAGGTTGGGGGTGGGCATTCTAGGTAGACAAGACCCTGTGAATAGAAGCACAGAGGTGCCTGGCACAGTAGAAGACTGCAGGTAGCTGGACCCTTGGATTCCAGGGGACAGTGATGAGAGCTGAGGGGGTAGTTGGGAGGAAGGGACCAGATTGTTGGGTTTATATGCAAGTATAAGGAGCTTGGATTATATCCTGAGAACAGTGGGGAGTCAGTGAAGTCTCTTAAGCAAAGATGTGACATCAAATTTGTTTTATAAACATTGTTCTGGCTGAGGAGTGACTTAGGGGCAAGTTCAATAATGGCTTTTGATAGGTAATCAAAGTGGACTTTTGATGGGTAATTGATTAATGATGGAAATCAAAGGTCCTAGTTGGATCAGAGAGCTGGGGGGAGAGGAAAGATCAGAAGACTAAGGATTTGGCCTTGAGGAATGCCAGCATTTAATGGCCAGGTAGAGGAGGATGTCCAGGGGATGGGGTGGCATTGCCTGAGGGCAAGGAGGAAAACCAGGAATGTGGAGTCATGCCAATCGAGGTATGTTTTGGGTCATCATAACTGCCTCCAGCTTTGACATGTCCTACTCTTCCTTCTTTTCCAGGGGATGGAGTCGACTTTTTGTCCTGGTTTCTGAATGCTCTACACTCAGCTCTGGGGGGCACAAAGAAGAAAAAGAAGAGTAAGTCCTATTATTTTATAAGAAGGAACTTTTATTTGTTTGCTTTATTTTAAAAACACTTTGCCATTTGCCATCCTTTTCTCCTTGACTCTCCTTTCGTGTTAGGGTGGTATCTGCGTACCTGGGCTAGATTTTGTTCTTGAGTAGGTTCCTCTGCATTTTTCTTCTTTAGGAAATGTTTATATCCAGGGGCATTTTTAGGAACTGGAAATGTATATTTCTGTGCTCTGGAAATCCCCACCCAGTGTCAGACTGATGGCCTGCGCAGCATGTTGTCAACTGCTGGCGCCCTGGCAAAGCGAGAGTAGGTGTGAGGGAGGCTCAGTGGGCGGTTTGATGGCTTATAGGTTGACTGGTAAAGCAGACTGAAAGCTGGTTCCTCACCCTGAGTCTGTTCTTGGAGAAATGAGGCTGGCCTCTACACAGATGGTCAGACTTTGAGTCCCCGTGCCCCTTAGCTTCCATGTTGGCTGAGTAGGAGTTAGACATTTTTTATAAATGACAAAAATAACTGGTAGCTTAGAGACTGCTGAGCTAGGTGAATAATTTTGGAGACATAATGCAGTTTTCTTCTTTCTGTGTTCTGATGGTGTTGATGTTTCTTGATGTGGAATTGTAGCATGGTGCTCTTTCTGCTAGATGGCCCTACCCCCTCCCACCAGGTGTCCTCAGCCTGTGTGCACCCTTGGAATTCTCTAACTGTGTCCTATCAGGATTCTAGAATGCTGCTGTGCTTTCTGTCTCATTGTTTTAGTTCTGCTCTGTTCTGTCCTGTAGTCTATATTGGACAGGGTGGATGTTGTCTCCTTTTGCAGGCAGAATGTAGTTATGGGAAGTTCTTGGATGTGTCTTCTTCTACTTGTGAATTTTTTGTGATTCATAAATCTACAAGCTCTGTAAGTCATTCATTCATTCCAAATGCACTAATTTTCTCTTATGGGCCAGACCTTGGGCTGGAGGTTCAAAGGCATCTTTGGAGAAGACACGCATAAAGTAATCACTTACACAGATAATTGTAAAGGTACTATGGTGTATATGTTATAAAGGTACTTCTGTGTTTAGTGAGAGCTTTGGGTCTTATCCTGGAAAATGCTGGTTTATTTTAGAAATTTAACAGGACAATATTTTGGAAATGCTTTCTAACTTAACAGAATTTACATTTTGATTTCTGTTTGTACAGCTATTGTGACTGACGTTTTCCAGGGGTCCATGAGGATCTTCACTAAAAAGCTTCCTCATCCTGACCTGGTGAGCGGGTTGATCCTGGGTCTTGGGCTGATTTATATTGCCCGAGGGGATTTAGGTTGACAAAGCAATGCCTAGAGAACTGGTAAGGCCTCTGGCTCCAGGAAGAGGTTCTGCCCAACACCTGCCTCAGCGCCCTCAGGTCCCTGTGGTGACCAGTGTGGCTGCTGGGGAGTCTGGCTGGATGTAGTCTGCTGGTTTAAGTAGTCTGGCCACTGGGTGGTGCTGGCATGTTTTTTCAGAAAGCTCAGATAACCTTTCTAGGTCGTCTAAAAGCTTATTAAAAAGTCTGGTATTTAAAATCTCTCTGAAGATGGAAGCTCATTAGTTCTTGCATTAATCTAACCAGGTGGTGCTACTGCACATGAAACTGCCCATTCTCTTCACCTCCCCTCTTTATTTACTTCAGTATAAAGTGAAGTAAATGAAAATGTAACAAAAAATCCTTTCTTTCCATCTGTGGTGGTCTCCATGCTGTTCACAGTCCTTCCCTCCTTTTTCTTCTCACTCACTTCTAGCCAGCAGAAGAAAAAGAGCAGCTGCTCCATAATGACGAGTACCAGGAGACGATGGTGGAGTCCACCTTTATGTACCTGACGCTGGACCTTCCTACCGCCCCCCTCTACAAAGATGAGAAGGAGCAGCTCATTATCCCCCAGGTGCCGCTCTTCAACATCCTGGCCAAGTTCAATGGCATCACTGAGAAGGTATCCATTTGCACACCCGCCCTGCTGACACCCTTTTTTCACTTGACTTTTTCATATTCTTTTTATACTTGAAAATTGTCACATGTATGTGAGGCATTTATTATAAAGTGTGTTGTTTTTATTGAGCCTCTCAGGCTCCATGCTCTCTCTAGCTGATGACCCCAAACTCAAGTTGAATTATAGTGCCCTTTCTTGTACTTTTCATATATCCCTTTCAACCTTCTGCTCCTGAGTAGTTTGGAGAAAGGAGGGGATATGCAGGACAGTAGAAACTTAAATAAGTAGGAAAACTCCCATCTTTAAAAAAATATGTCAGTATTAAAGTGGAAAGGGCAGAACTAAAATAGAAATAAAGTTAAATAATTTACTTACTATAATATTATTACTCTTTATTAAGTTAAAAAGTTTCTTGTTATCTGCTGAGTTAACTGTTTATTGGTTTAATTTCCCTATTCATCCTAGACAGATTTAATCCTTTTGGTTCTTTACTCGGAGGATTTCTTTTCTTGATGCCTCATTCTGAACCCTTCTCTTTTGCTCTATTAAATAAGGTTCTTTTGTTTTCAGATATTAAATACCAACAAAAAACTGGTTAACATAAAAGAGAAACTTCATTGGAAGGCATCTCTTAGGATTTAAGAAGACATTAATCTAACAGCACGTGGGAAGGACAAGAACTACTTGAGAGATGGGGTTCTCAGAAGTGGGGTCTGTTGACTGTCACTTGCAAAGGCTGCTGTTAACCTGAGCTCAGCTGCTCCATTGCACAGCCTCTGCCACTCGCTTTAGGTTCCCAGGATGGAGTTGAAAGGCCTGGATGGATCAGGTGCCGTTTTTGGTCAAGAACCCTGTGAATAGGGTCTTACCTTGAGAAGGGGGAATTATGAGCTAGCCCAGCACCCCAAGAAGTGTCTAAAGCACAGTCTTCCCAACCCCCATTACTGTTTCCATCCAACATCCAAGTCAGTTGTCAGGTGTACACACACACACACACACCAATGATACCTAATTAGGGTTCGTGTAGCTCTATTTATTTTGGTTTTAAGTGACAGACTTGGGATATCTGAGTTTAGATTTTTTATCTGACTTTTTCCACTCTATCACTTGGTCCCTATTATCAGTGGTAATAGTAAGATTCCCATGGGCTCTTAGATTGATTTAAATTTATTCTTATTATAATATTAATTAAAGTAGTATAAACATAAACATTGGTATGAGCTCCTTATACCTACAGCTTTTAAGTAAATGTGAAATAACAAACTTGTAAGGTATATACAAACAAATCTTTGAAACCCATAAAATTGATCAACAGTGCTATTATAATGTGATGTTTAGCTAAAACCAAATTGCTCCCTGCTGTGTGAATGTGGTACTGATGTCCATGGTGAAGTTCCTCCCCTATATTTTCTCATATGGTCCTGAGAAACCTTTGTAAGTTAGGCTGTGACATCATTTGGGTATTAAATCTGTCTATCCTTTATTATTCTGAGATAATTAAAAATAGTATTTCTTGATGTCAACTTGTTCATAGATACAAATGTGGGTAGTGAAATCTCTTGACATTTACTTGATTAAAAATTTTTTTTTCTTTTTTCTTTTAATACAGTATTTTATTTCAACCATACAGAGATGAGTTCGTTGTTACCAACAAAAAAGACTTTTGTGCTTATACCCTTAGGTGATCAGAAATTTACCTGAAAGAAGGTATCACTGTGGTATGGGTGCTGCAGATGGAAAGCTTTTATTCTCTAGTGTTCTCAGGTTACTTATGCAGCAGGGGAACTTGATTTTGAAAATAACAGCTTTATTGAGATATAATTCACATAACATACAATTAGCCCATTTAAAGTGGTTTTTACTGTATTCACAGCTATGGGCAACCACCACTACAGTCAGTTTTAGAACATTTTCATCACCAGTTTTCATCACCCTCAGGTTATCAAGCCAACCTCATTGTCTACCCTAGCCCTAGGCAACAACTAATCTACTTTCTGCCTCTATAGATTTTTGCCTTTTTTGGACATTTCACATAAATGGAATCATACGATATGGGGTCTCCTGTCATTTGCTTCTTTGACTCAGCATAATGTTTCCAAGATTCCTACGTGTTCTAGTCACGGGCAGTACTTCATTCCTTATTGAGGCCAAATTATATCCCGTTGTATGAATTAACCATATTTGGTTTATCCATTCATCAGGTGATGGACATTTGGCATTGTTTCTACCTTTTGGCTATTATGAATAATGTTGCTGTAAACAGTCTACAAGTTTTTGTGTTGACATGTTTTCTCTTGGGTGGATATTGAGGAGTGCAATTTCCGAGTAACTCTTTTGTTTAGCTATTTGAGGAACTTCCAGACTGTTTTCCACAGTAGCTGCACCGTTTTATGTTCCCACCAGCTGTGCATGAGGGTTCTAGTTTCTCTACGTCTTTCTCCTCATTTGTTACTGTTTATCTTCTGGATTATATTGTAGGCATCCTAGTAAGCGTCCTAGAAGTGGTATCTCATTATGGTTTGATTTGTATTTCCCTACTGATTAATGAAGTGAAGCATCTTTTCATGTGCTTATTGGACATTTGTATATCATCTTTGGAGAAATGTTTGTTCAGATCCTTTGTGCATTTTTAAGTTGGATTATTTATTTATTTTTATTATTGAGTTGTAAGAATTATTTATATAATTCAGATATCAGTCCCTTATCAGATATATCGCTTTGCAAATATTTTTTCCCATTCTGTGGATTGCAGTTTCACCCTCATGCTTAGTATCATTTCAAGGACAAAAGTTTTTAATTTTGATGAAATACTGTCTAGTTTTCTTTTGAAGTATGTGCTTTTGTTGTCATATGTAAGACTCCATTGTGAAATCCCAGGTCATGAAAATGAAGACCCTATGTTTTCTTCTAAGTCTCTTGTAGTTTTAGCTCTTAATTTAGGTCTTTAATCCATTTTAATTTTTGTATATGGTATGAGGCACAGTGTCTAACTTTATTCTTTTGCTTATGGCTATCTAGTTGTCCCACCACTATTTGTTGAAAAGACTTCTTTTTTCATTGAATGGTCTTGGCACCCTTGTTAAAAAATCATTTGACCATAAACATGGGTTTATTTCTGGACTCTCAATTCTCTTCCATTGATGTATATGTCAAGACCACACTGCCTTGATTATTGTTTCTGTAGTTAGTTTTGGAATCAGGAAGTGTGAGTCCTCCTACTCTGTTCTTCTTTTTCAAGATTATTTTGGCTCTTTTAGGTCCCTTGCAATTCCTTGCAAATGTGAATTTGGGGATCAGCTTGTGGATTTCTACCAAGAAGCCAGCGGGGATTCTGACAGGGTTTGTGTTAAATCTGTAGATCAGCTTGGGGATTATTGCCATCTTAATAATATTAAGTCTTCTAATTCATGAACATGAGATGTTTTTCTGTTTATTTATATCTTAATTTTTTCAATAATGCTTTATAGTTTTCATAGTATGCATTTTGACTCCTAAATCTTTAATTCTCTTTGATGATTTTATTAAAGAGATTTTCTTAATTTTAGTTTTGGATTGCTAATTGCATGGGTGTAGAAATACAACTGATTTTTGTATGTTGATTTTATATCCTGTAATCTTGCTGAACTCTTAAACTCTTCAGTTTTTTAGTGGATTTCTCAGGATTTTTCATATAAAAGGTTGGGTCATCTGCAAATAGAGATAGTTTTGCCTCTTCTTTTCCAATCTGGCTGCTTTTTCTTTTTTTGCCTAATTGCTGTGGCTGGAACCTCTAGTAAAATGTTGAATCGAAGTGGCAAAAGCAGACATCCTTGTGTTGTCCCTGATCCTAAATGTGAGCATCCAGTCTTTCACTGTTAAATATGATGTTTACTGTGGCTTTTTCATAGGTGCCCTTTTTTCAGGTTGAGGAAGTTTCCTTTTAATACCAGTTTGTTGAGTATTTTTCTTATGATAGGGAGTTGGATCTTGTTAGATGCCCTTTTGTGTCAAATGAAATAATTGTGTGGTTTTAAGTTTTTGCTTTTTATTCTATTGATGGTGGTATATTACATGAATTGACTTTTGGATGTTAAACCACCTCTCTATTCCTGGATAAATCCTGCTTGGTCATGGTGTATAATTCTTTTTATGTTGTTGGATTTAGTTTGCTAGTATTTTGTTGAGGATTTTGGCATCCATGTTCATAGAAATGTTACCTGTAGTTTTCTTACAGTGTCTTTGGTTTTGGTATCCGGGTAGTGCTTTCCTCATAAAATAAGCTGGGAAGTGTTCCCTTTTTGTATTTTGGAAAAGTTTTTGAAGAACTGCTATTAATTATTCTTTAAATGTTTGGTAGAAATGACCAGTGAAACCATCTGGGCTTGGGTTTTTCTTTTGATTAATAGTTTTTTATTAACTTAGGGATCCCTGAAGGGTTCTTTTATTACCTCCAGAGCTTACCTAGCCCAGAGAGGGTAGCTATGCTACCTTGAGTGTTTACTCTCTGATTATGGTTAGTCTTTTACTCCTGTCTCTTAGCTTTTCCTGTACTAAATTATGTTTGTGTTAAGGAAAGATACATTTATGGTCCCAAGCTTCTAAGCCTCTTGAGCTGGAGTGGATATCCTGGGTCTTCTTACCATTATCTCCATGACACATGCTGAGTGACTCCTCAGTAAGTGTTGCCTCACAGATTGCACTTGACCCGTGAATCTTGGGACTTCTGAGGAGGAAGGAATGTGGGACATCAGTTGGCACCTCTGCTGGAATACCCTTGATAAAGGCTCCTCACTGTTCCAAAGGTGCATGCATCTAATGGGCAGAGAGAGTTTCCTTCTTTTGAATTGAGACTTTTATGGTCTTAATTCTGCAGCTTTTAATAAATCCTTTGTTTACTTGACATTTTTGTTTTCCTTGTAGAAGTGGATGCCCACATAACAGTGGTTAGGGTTCAACCGTATGATCATGTGCTGGCTGAAGTAGCCCACACAGTCAGTCTTCGCCATATTGCTGCCCCTAAGCCTTGTACATGGTTTCTGGGATCAGGTGTCTTTGGAATTCTGTGTAAGGCAAAATTCTCTTAAACCCAGCTGAAACCAAAACAAAACTCATGCCCTTGGCTCCAATACTGTAGCACTTATTTGAAATTTTTCTCTTGTCTCTCTAGGAATATAAGACTTACAAGGAGAACTTTCTGAAGCGCTTCCAGCTCACCAAGCTGCCTCCATATCTAATCTTTTGTATTAAGAGATTCACTAAGAACAATTTCTTTGTGGAGAAGAATCCAACTATTGTCAACTTCCCTATTACGTGAGTATTACCTTGATTTACTTCCTCTTAGGGAATGTAAGCTCGAATTTCATGTTTTGTACCATATTATTTTTGGAGATTGCATCTACCTACATTATATAAGGTAAGGTTTTTTTATTGGAAGGTTACAAATATTTCAAGGACCTCAAAGATAGACATTTACCTGGAGGCAGTCGCCTGTTTACCTTCTCTCCTGTTGCCTGCTGGGAATTGCAGTCTTTTAGTGTAGGGAAAACAGTTGATAAAGTAAGGTAGGACAGGTAGGCTTCTGCCTTTGAAGTTAATCCTGAGCAGCTAGCGTCTGTCCATCTGTTTGCTGGCATCGCTTCTTACTGAGCACTACAGTTAGACGTGGACAGTGGGGATGACTCCAAGCTAGTCTGCCGTCTTGGGGTCCTTCTGTCTTATTTTTTTCCCCAGAGGGTGAAGTCTGGAATGTGTTCAATTTCTCCCTGTTGATGGAAATTATAAATTTTGATGTAGGTCTTATTTCTAATTTACCATGCATTTGTCTTTTTATGAACATTTATGAATGTTTTAATGGGAAATTCGGAAAGGTTGTACCAGATTTAGTTTGCTACCTTCTTACTCAGAAAATTCTTGAAAGACACATTTGGGAGTAGACAGTTGGTTTTCAGTTCTCAAGAGACATGTTTCTTTTCACACTCAAAGAAGGTTTCTCTGAGAACGTGGAGCAACGTGGTGGGAGGGCTGGCAGGAGGACATGAGGGTCTCTATGTGCTGGCATTTAGCTAAGGTAAGAGCTGGGCTCTAAGACAGATTCCTACCGAGAAGGATTTGGATGGATGTGTGATAGGATTCACATGATGTTTTGCTCAGTAGTGTTTTATTTTGTTTTTAACCTTCATAAAGTAGTTTGGGAGCTGTAATGGACAAATGCTCATTTCCTTCTCTTTTCTTTCTCTATCCCTTTCCATTTCCCAGTTGCCCAGACTATACCAGGACTGATAATTTTCTCCTTTGAAAATCATTCCCGTCCTTAATTCTGTGTAGGGTAGTATCTGGTATTAAAGAGGCCTGAGTTCTGTCTGCATCGTCCTGGCTGTGTGACCTTGGACAGGTCATTTGCATATTTTCTGGATGCAGTCTCTCATGAAGAAAATGAGAGGCTTGGACTTGGATGCACCCTACGTATACCATATTCTTATTTTTGGTTCCGTGATCACTGAGAATCTGAGAACAATTAGGGGGTGAGGAGAGAAAACCTTTGTAGTGAGGACTACAGGGGAATTTTTTTTTCTTTTCCTGTACTTTTCTTCCTGTTCTTCACAAGCTCAGCTCTGCTACCTTGAATGGAACTTTGTTTAAAAGTCTGTTTATCAGTTTTATTCCAGAACTGGACTCTTAAGAATTGCCACAGCTACTGGTCTGTACCTAGTGGGAAGGAGTGCTCTTGGCTCTAGGGCAGCTGTAGACGAAGGAGGACTATGTATTGAGAATAGTTTCTGCCTTGTCACCACTGAAGTTTCTTTACACCGTTTGTTGGCCTGGAGTATGTTTGTTTTGCCACCAGTTACATCTGGATTTTTGGTGACTGTGACTTTAGTAGTTTGTCCTTCAGAAAGCTTACTTTGGAGAAGTTGAGAAAAAGGATACTTCTTAGCTACTTATCCTTTAGAGAGCACCAAATTGTGTGACTAAATTCCAGAAACTTGCACTTTAATTACTTTATGCACAGTAATTACTTTTAAAGTAATGCAATTCTAGATTAGCCAAGTCCCCACTTCTTGAAAAGGACCCTTTTCATACCTAATTTTTCTCCATAATACATTTTCGTTATACTGGAGGCTTATCAGACTTGCAGTGATTAGGTGCCCTTTGCTCATTTGGAGATGATTTTATGGAGGTTTAAAGTTAAAAAGTTTAAAGTCTCACTTCGAGCTAATCAGGTGCTCTCTGAATTAGGACTGTTCTGATTGGGGGACGAGGGGTTTGCTCCTTTAGCTATTTTCTGAAACAAAATGCTTTCACATGTGTTCATTTCTTTTTGTCACTCAGTTTTGGTTCAGTCATGAAAACTTGAGTACTTTTCCTAAAGATTTCTCTAGGACTCCTTCCAATAAGCCTGGAAAGCTGTTGTTGAAAACTGAGGAGAAGATAACAGGATAAGTCACCTTTCAGCAGCCAGGAGGCATTCTGGCTATCTAGAGCTCACATGGATTTTTTAGGACTCATTACCTAACAATGAATATTCATTACAATCTGTATGGGACACTGTCAGTCAGTAGAAATAAATAGCTCTCACTAACACATATAAAACTATACAATATAATTAGAACAAAGTTGCATGTTTGTTTATTACTTCATGGTTTACATTGAAACCTTTTTGTATTTTTGGACAGATGATGTTTTCACAGTTTAAAATTCAAAGAGATATAAATATTTAAAAGTGACACTAGACCGTGACCACTGCTTGCATTTCTTATGAAGCCTTCCAGAGATGATGTTACTGTTTCATGGTATAAGTGAGCACATCAGATAGTTCTGCAGAGATCAGAAATATGATATAGTCTCTCTTATTCTACCTTGTAGTATTTACATTTTTATAAATATTCATAGGCTACAAAAGTATGTATTTTTCCTAAAATTATGTAGTTAACATATTCTCTTAATATTCATGTTAACTATCAATCTATTTCCCTATTTAACTATTGGAAAGTTCTTAGTAATTGTCTTTGTTCAATCTTCACAGCAAGCATTTATTATATAGCACTTTACTTTGCTATAACTGCTCTACTTTTATCCTTTAGATGGATAGAATTCAAATAAAAAAATGAGATTTTATTCCAGGTATGAGAATGATTCTCTGTATTTGAATGTGAGTGTTCAGTTAGTAAATAAATTTGATGTTTCCAAGTCCCAGCTGAAGGAACCTAGTCAGTAGTTTCTTATGTCAACTAGAACTGAGAAATTTGGAAGCTGTGGGGTAGCCAGGGTGGGTCCCATAAAGAAGAGAAAGCTGGGCTGCAAGAGGAAAGAAGAGGGCAGGTTGGATCTGCTTCGTCAGTGCCTGGCTCCAGCTGCATTCCTAGTCTGAAAACCTTTAAGCAGGTCATGTAACCTGCTTTAAACTCACACACAGCTCAAGTGACAGAGCCACGATTCCAGTTCAGTTTGAATGACTCCAGACCCTGCACGTTTGACTGCTAGACATGCTTTTAAAGTGTGCTTTTCCCATAGAGCCAGTCTTTCTAGCCTGACTCATTTTTATGGTAAATTAGGTGAATTTCCACCAGCCTGGGCTTCCATGGCTCTGCGAGCCTACCTAGATCCAGGATCCTAGAGTAATGCTCAACCACTTTGTTTTCCAGTGATACAGGACAGTCTCCCTAACCTCAGAGCCCTTGTCTCATCTTCTGACTTTGTTTTCATTAACACCAGAAATGTGGATCTGAGAGAGTATTTGTCTGAGGAAGTACAAGCCGTGCACAAGAACACTACCTATGACCTCATTGCCAACCTTGTACATGACGGCAAGCCCTCTGAGGGCTCCTACCGGATCCACGTGCTTCATCATGTGAGTGGCGCCGACTTCTCATGGCAAAGAGGGGCAAAAACGGGTTTACTTGGCATTTCAGAGGGCCGCTCTCTTCAGTTTGCCCTTTCTTGGCCTTGACTTTTGGGATTCTGCAAATAACAGGGCTGTCAGTATAGCTTAAGGCATCAGTTCTCAGTTTTGGCTGCACACGGACTCACCTGGGGAGATTTAAAGATCCTGATGCTGGAGCCACCCCAGGCGAACTACATTTGAACTGTGTGACTTGTGCCTGCTGGTTTTCAACTGGGGGAGAGGCCAGGGATGCTGCTGAATGTCCTGCAGTGTGCAGGCAGCCCCTGCAGCAAAGAATTACCTGGCCCAAGTGCCAGTCAGATTTGAGAGACTGCAGTAGATTATCTGGAGGTGGGGACCAGGCATTGTGAAGCCGTGAAGTTACCCAGGAAATTGCAGTGTGCAGCCAAAGCTGAGACCACTGTCCTAGACTAGAGCCTTAGCGCCCACAGTGCAATCCTAGGAGCCACAGCATCAATGTCACATGAGAACTGGTTACAAATGCAGAATCTCAGGCCCCACCCAAACCTCTGAATCAGAATCTGCAATTTAATAAGACACTGTGATTGGTATGAAATTAAAGTTGATGAAACAGTGGTCAAAGAGGTTCCCTTCCAGCTAAAAGATTTTGTGAAGTTGTTTCAAGCTGAAAATGGATGAAATTTATGCTTAAGATGTATTTGGTATCATACAGATTATTAGCTCAGATTGTTTAAATTTGATGAGTCTTTTGGGACTGTGGGTTTAATTATGACTAGCATCTATTTATCACATGCTTTACTGTGTGCTAGAAAGAATGCCTCGTGCATAATGTATATTTGCCTCACTTATATCTTTAACACACACCTCCAAGACAGGTGTTAATACCATCTTTTTACAAATCAGGAAACCTAGGCTCAGAGTTGGAGTAATTTATCTGAAGTCAATAGAACTGAGACTTGAACTCAGAGAGTTGGTTTCACCATGTTCTTAACCAGTCCTGGAACAAGGAACACGGACTTGATTATGTGATCCTGAGTTTTTGTTATGTTTCCTATATTCTGAAATACCTGGTATATCTGGAATGTCTATATTCCATAGTACCTGTCTTCAGCGTTCCTTACAAGTTTGGATGCAGAAGGCAGGTAGGCACCTGCCTTAACCCATAAACCTCTTTTCCCCCTTGTTTATGGAAACATGAAGTGGGATAGAGTTTGCTGGGTTTGTAGACTGAAGGAAATGGCCTAGTACTGTGGAAAGTCTGACTGACTGTTGCTGTGTTCTCTGGCCTGGGGGTGGGAAGGTTCACTTTAAGGTTTTTCTCAATAGTGAACACCTCACTTCTTAAGTAAGTGTGTCTAGTCTGACACTTGAGCAGGAAGGAGACATCTTCAGTGAGAAATGGAGGGCTTCCTCTTTTTTCCCTTTAGTGTCCACTTAAATTCTTCTTGAAAGGTGTACGGTGTTTGAGACTCCATTGTACTTCAAGGAATCCTTGGCAGGAGTTGAGTTGGCCAGGATCAGCACCCCAAAAGCTCTTTGAATTGAATGACACCCAGCAGAGCTCATGTGCCCTCTTTCTTATAATATAACTCTTGCTGGGTGATGGTCTGGTGGCCATTCTGATTCTTCTAACTTTGGGCTGCAATTCCTTCCTTCTTCACCCTTTTGGCTTTAGGGAGCAGACTAACCCAGCCCTTCATACTTTTGCAGGGGACGGGCAAATGGTATGAATTGCAAGACCTCCAGGTGACTGACATCCTTCCCCAGATGATCACGCTGTCGGAGGCTTACATTCAGGTGGGCTGGGCAGCGCGGTGTAGATGGGGTGAGGCGCCCGCGAGGGGAGTGGGGCTGTGTGAAGGCACGGAGTGGAACTGAGTCGAAGTCTTAGGCTGTGTGCCTATTGCTGTGTCCTGAGGGGTGAGGCGGGGCCAGATTCTCAGCCTGGATGCCCAGGAGTGACTTTCAGAGAAGAAGGGGAGAGCAGGGAAGCATGGAAGATTCCGAGTGAACAAGGAGCGTATGTGTATGGCCAGGTTGGTTTTGCTGAGGTGTGTGGTCTGCCTTCCAGGAGAAAGAGCCTGGAATCATTAGGACTCCAGCCGGGCTGGCGTGGAAGCTTTCCCCAGTGCCCTACGCAGAGCTAGCACTCTTGGGGACCCGCGCAGCACCTCCTGCGTGCCTTCCTCCGAGCACCGCCGCCCGTACTGTAACTGTCGTCTCTGTTGGATTGAGAGCTAGTGGAGCAGAGTATCTGTTTTCTCTGTCAGCCGCCCTAGGACCTTGCAAAGAAGGAACACTGAGACCAAGAAAAAGCTGTAGTTTTATAAAAAAAGTAGGGGAGACTGTTCTCATTCTAGAGATAACTCTTAGCAATTTTGTTTAAGGTTGTAGGCTTGCCTGTGGGCCCTTTTTTAGAAACGTAGTTTGAAATGGGAAGTATGAAAGGGGGGATGGGTAGAAAAGTGAAAATTGAATGAAAAGGAATTTTCTGGAAGATTATAAACAAGTGTCTGGGGACTTCACAAATAATGCGAGTGGAGTTACAGGTTGTCCAGTGCCTAGGGTAGACTAGGTACTTGATAAATATTTATGGATTGAATGCCTGCTCCTGAATTACCTACTGTATTTATTTCTTACAGATTTGGAAGAGGCGAGACAATGATGAAACCAACCAGCAGGGAGCTTGAAATAGGAGGGTTTGGCTTTGCTCCTGGGGGCTGTGAATGCGAATACTGAAGCTGTGACTGAGCCGGGGCAACCGGCACGTTCCTGGGCCAGCCCAGTTTCTGTGGGCGCTGGTTCACGCCAGAGCACCAGAGGGGCCCGCTCCTTCTAGCCACCTTCTGGCTTCCGCAGGCCAGAGCTCATTTACGGATGTATGTGATTTATTTCTGAGTAGCTGGGAATATCTGAAGGATAAGATAATTTCTTCTAAGCATCAAAGCCTCAGGATTCTAGGAATAAACATGAAGCCAGTAACATCCCCCTCCCACTGTGGTTAGATAGTTTTCCTGTGGGTCTCTTCATTTCCTGATGTGTTTTCAGAATGGATTAAATATTTTCCTGTTTTTAAACCAGCCTCCTGTTTTATATGCTTCCCGTAGGCCACTGCCTAATCCTCACAAGCTGTCTACCCTAGAGTCCCCTCATCTGGTAGGCAGCGTGCATGTTCCCCGTCAGCCTGTGGGTGGTGTGTCAGTTCGGATGCATTTGTCTCTAAGTAACAAAATATCTGACTCAAAGTAACATATTGTTGGGCTTAACTAGAAACCTGGAGGTGGGTGGGTTCAGCCTGCCGTGCAGGGCCATGTGAGGGAAGAGGGAAGGGAGGAAAGTAGGAAGAGCATCTGCCGCCCTGCAATTGTGAGTCTCAGCCAGGCCATTAGGGAGCTCAGAGCAAAGATCGCTTGTCGGAAGAATGAAGCAGAAATGGCTTTTGTCAAGCTTGGTTATAGATTAGGAGCAGCCTGGAGCACGGGTGGCCTTGGCCTACTGGTAGATCTGAAGATGTGGGAGATCTAGGAGCTGGCGGCTGTCAGTAAACCTAGAAAGTTCTCTTAAGGGGGTCAGGGCCATGCCCCACTGGCTCACTCTTTACTTCTGGGACATGATCCCGCCCTATTGGCAGTCTCAGTATTTCCTTTGCAGGCTTGTCTTCATCCAGCCATTGAAAGTCAGGAGTCCCCAGAACTCAGTAGTGGCCCTCTCTTCTCGCTGTTTGCTTTTCCCCTAGGCTGTGTCCGCTAAGCCTGTGGCTTCACCTACCTCTTTAAGGGAGAGGACTTTAATCTTAATTCTGTACTTCTCTAAATCCTTGAATTTTAGAGCCAACTGCTTACTTGATATATTTGGGTGTCTTAAAGTTACCTTAAGCTCAGCACTGTTCAGAACTGAGCTTTTGAGTTTTCTCCTCTAACGTGGCCCCTTTCCACTGGTTTCCATGTAGGTGAAGGATTCTGCCATTAATCCAGTTACATAAGCTGGGAGTTTACCGAGGGTTGTCTTTCCCCCGCTTGGCTTGTCTAGCCTGTTACCAAGTCCTGCTGATTTCACTTTGTAAGTGTCCAACATCTCCCTGCTGCTTTTCATTCCTTGCCTCTGTCTAGTCTAAGTAATGCCAGCCTAGTCTAGGTCCAGTTAGGAGAGAGAAACCATATAATAATTTGATCAGGGAAAGCTTAATTTTAATTACTGTAATGGGATTGGAGTAACTGGGATTGGCTAGTAAAGCAAGCACTCTAAAGAATGCGGGGAATGGCAGGTAGGAGGAGCCACGCTGTACCCCTGGGGCTGCCACAGCGAGCCGGGCTGAGCCAGACCTGGCTGAAACTCTGCCCCCGGGACCTGGCAGAACTCTGCTCTTCAGTGCGACAGGGAAAGCTGTTCATGGGGAGGTGGCTCACTGCTACAAGCTGCCTAGGGAGGAGGGGAGTGCCTGGTGTAGCTGCTGGGTGCTGGGACCGCTGGCTGCTGTGACCTGCGGTAGCCTCAGGCGGGAAAAGCCGCACTTACTGCTTTCAAGGGGTCACCCTGACCCTGGAGCGGGGAAGCAAAGCCCTCTTCCTGCCGTGTGCCTCTAGCACCTCTCCTGACAAAGCTTCAGTGGCAGCAGGCAAAGAATAATCTAAAGGGTCCAAATCCATTTCCCAGAGCAGATGGGGAATTTGGAGCTAAGAGATGTTCTCCTTATGCTGCACCCTGAAAAGTGGAAGAACAAATCCTCTCTGCTCTTGGGCCTTAAGACCTCGGAAGGCATCTCCTTCCCAACCCTCTTGGGGTGCAGGATGCTGGACATGTCCCAGTGACCCTCTGAGTCCCAGCTGCAGCCACTTCTCCATTTCTTTGCCCCCGACCCACCCACCAGCTAGTTAGCTCCTGACCTCCTGTGGAGTGAAGCCTCCTCTTCCATTATCCAGGAGCTCATTCCCACGCTTGCTTTTGGAATAAACTATTAATGCCTCCCCTCCTTCAGGCTTTGGGTCTTCCATCTTCCCAACCAAGCTTTTTAAAAATTTTAAAACACTCTTTTTAAGGGCCTGAGTCTTGGCATTGAAATAATGGCTTTCAAGACCGTCGTCTGCTACAGACCTATAAAAAGTCCACTTAAAAGCTCAAATCCAGAGGCCAAGGATTTGTGTATATCACCCCTACCTTAAGAGCAGGTGGTACAGAAAGCTTTCCCTGCTGCTTGAAGGGTGGAGGTGTGGGGGAAACGGATTGAAAAAGTCTGTAGCTCAGGGTCAAAGTGAACATCTGCTTTAATTCTCTCCTGGGATTGGTAGGATTGTGGGTGATTTCTATTCTTTTTTGGTCTGCGGTTTCTGAATTTTCTACAGTAAACACGTTATTTCTTTTATAATAGGAAACATGACAGAAGCTCTCTTATAAATAAAGGGATACTTCCAGGCATATAGGTCTTTAATGCTAAAGGTTTATTATTTGTTTTTTTTGTATATTTTGAATTTTTGGTACCCTAACAACCCTACCTCATTCCTGTGGGTGGGTTCTTTGAGAGAGGGAGGGAAGAGGGTGGGGTGGAGGGAGAGATGATGTGGACATCTACTCCATCGAGGACAGGGAGGATAGGCACACAGTCTGGTTACCCCCAGGGTGAGGCTGCAGCTTCGGCAGCATCTTAAGGACAGTGTCTTTTGTACATGGGAAAAGGACTTCATAGCATCGTCACGGTGGTGCAGTACAGAGCAACCACCCTTAGCAACCCCCTGTGCCTGGAGATAAGTCATAGCAGAGATTGAATCACCCTGGAATTTCAAACATAAGGTTGGAAGTTCACCTCACAAGAAGATAAAAAGAAAACCCCTTTGTACATCTTAAAGTGACAGCTCGAGAGCAGCAGAACAGTCTGAATATGGGTTTGCCCAGGCATCTTGCCCCCATGCTTGGGCCCTGCCGCGTCCACCCTTAACCACATCGGGGATCTGATGTTACGAAGAAAGTTCAAGGACTCCATATGTCTATTTTTTTATGGTACTTTATGTTCCCATTTTTATTCTAAATTTTGAATTCTATGAAAGTGTTAACAAGATAATTGTAAAAGCTAGTATCTCGTGTGCATGGAGATGGAAGTGAGGCGGGCCCAGTTTCTGCCCTGCTGTCCTCGAGCCAGGGAAGGACTCTGTGGTCACCAGTTCTCCTCGGCCCAGCCCTGTGGGGCTTTGGGAGGAAGGTAGCGGGGTGGGAAGGCTGGCCCCTAGCTGGAAGCCCCCTCTTGCAGACCTCCAGAGGATGCTGCCCTGGCCATGCCTCAGAGGACGGAGGTGGCTCTGGTTAGAGTTGGGACAGATAAGACTGACGCAGGACTGAGGCTACGAGCTGTGGGCTTGTGGTCCACCAGCCTCAGGTCCTTTGGAGGGAGGGAGGTGGGAAGGAGCATGGGAGAGAAGGCTCTCTCGGTGTGGGCAGGGGCACGGGGCCTGGGCAGGAGGCTCGTTGTGTGGGAGAGCCCAAGAGCCCTGGAAACTATCTCAGTCCCCACTGTGCTGCGGAGGAGAATGAGGGACCGACAAGGGACCGTGCATCCCGGCCGGGGACCCTTGGCTAGTTGATAGGAGAGCCGGACCAGTGCACAGGCCTCCTGTGCCAGCCCGTTGCTCTTCCTGTTTCAGCAAGGAGGGAGGCCCAGCTCTTCCTGGTGCTGGGAGCCTGGGAGTTGGGGAAAGGCCACCTCTCCAGTCTCTCCGGGGGCTCCCTAATCCCTGGGGGGTGTCGGGGGAGGATAACATTAAACGGGTTTCTGTGGGATGTGAGCTGGGGCAGGCACTTCCTGCTGTCTGCCACAGGGGCTCATGGTGCTCGAAGGTTTCAGCAGCAGGGCTGGGCATCCCCCTCCAGATAGAAGAGGTGGACCCTGCGCTGGACCTCAGGAGGGCAGGCGGCTCACTGTTTTATTCACAGCTGTAGCCCTTGCCCCTAGAATGTGGTCTGGCCACAGGCCCCCGCTCCATTTAAAGAAAAATGAGTGAACAAATGAATAAATGACCATCACATTAGGGGCTGGCTCTGAGCAGAGCTGTGAAGTGGGCCTTTTTCCTCTCCGAGCACTTCAAGCCCACTGCCGCTGGGTCCTTTCAGCATCATTTCCCTGCTCTCAGGCACCTGCTCCCAGGGGCTGCCTCTGAGCCTCCCTCCATCCTAGTGGGAGAGAGAACTGTCTCAGGCGGTCAGGAGGGAGGGGGCAGGGAGGGGGCAGACGTGGCGTTCCTGGCGTCTGACGGGACCACATCTTTGGGCAGCAAAGGCTGATTTCAGGAAAGGTTGGCTTGGTCTGGACATACCAAACCCGGGCCATCAGTGAGTCCAGAAGGTGATCCCTGAGGTAGAGCCTCAGGCCAGAGCTGAAGCAACTCTGAGGGCTGGGATGGGCGGGGGAGCAGGGAGCTGGGCTGCTGGAGAGGCAGGGGGCAGGTCGGAGGGAGCCCTCCTAGTGCCAGAGCTCCCACAGGGGCTCGGGGGCCTGGAGCTGCGGCCTGCGGGGCGGCCGGGGCGGCCGGCAGCAGGGGCCTCCTCTGCCTGCGTGGGGGCCAGTGGGCTGTCCTCACATGTGCAGGGCGCACCCGTGCCTCCCGCAGCTGGGAGCGTGGACTCACCGGCCTGGCTTTGAGTTCTCATCAGAAGTGGAGGTCGTGGACGCACTGGAGAGGACTGAATGTGGATGCACACGCCCCCAGAGCCTGCCCCAAGGACAGCATTAGGGCCTGAGGGCCCCTCCCTGCTCCCCTTCCCAGCTCTTGGTGTGACCACGCCCGGCTTCCGGCTTCAGAGCCTGAAGAAGTGGGATGCCTGCTCCAGAACACCCGTCTTGCATCCCCCTGCCAAGCGTGTACTGCTCAGCGAACGACCCTCGTCCCATAAGGTGTATCAAACCAGTGTTAAAACAGTGAGGGGGGCACCGCCCAGGCTCGGTGCTGCCCTGGACCGGAGGAGCAGGGCCTCTGAGGGTCATGGACGGAGGGGGGTGCTCTGGGAGCCGAGGAGAGTCCTGGCCCAGCTCGGAGGCGGGCTTACCTGGCAGGCGGCGTGGGCATCCCAGCCCCCGGACACCAGCGTCTGCAGCTGGGGCGCGTGCTCTTCCACAAACTGCTCACACTGCGGAAGGAGACAGACGCGGATGTGGGGTGGGTCCAGGCCCATTGCAGGACTCTCCTGGCTGTTCATCCTGGCCTCCACTTGAGTGCATCACCCCAGGGCTCCACCCTGACCTGGCGTAGGTCCAACCGTTAGCCCTCCCTGAACTGCTTCTGTTATGACTCTGTATGGGCCGGTATAGGCAGAAATGGAGGCTTTCTCTCCAGAAAGCCAAGGATAGTGGAAGTGGAGGGTCTTGAAACCGAGGCCCAGAGGCTCAGTTTTCGTCACCACTTTGTCCTCCCCCATATTTCAGCTCTAGAAGAAATCTTAAAGCTCATCTGGTCTTTGAGAGCTGACGTGGTGGGCAGTCACTGAGCGGGGCAGCACTGAGCCCAAAGCAGCCTCCAGGGACGCAGGCAGAGGCTTGTCTCAGAGCCCCTTCCTGAAGGGGCCTCACTGTCATCCCCTCTGAGCAGTGGGGCGCCGGGATCTCCAAGTCCAGCCCCCTCCTTTCGCAGGTGGGTTTGTCCCCAGGGAGTCACACCGGGAGGGGGAAGGGCTGGGATAGGACAGGGACCCTGGACAGAGGCCAGGCTCTGCCGCCCCAGTTGGCCTCAGTTGCTCATCTGGTGGATAGACCGGCGGTTCTTCGTGCACGAGGGAGGAGGCCTGCTCGTCCTCTGGGGCCCACGCCTTTGTGCAAAGGCCGCTCGGGACCATAGCAGGTTTTGCCCTAAATTCTAGTCCCACAGCCAGGCCTATGTCCAGGCTGTCTGTCTGAGCTCCTCAAGGGCGGGGGTCTGGCCCACTCTGTGTGACTCTGGCTGGGAAGCCTTTCCTGGGCTCCACCCCCCACTGTGGGCAGGCCCAGGGCCCCGAGCACCCCACAGGCCTGCCCCATACCTTTTGCCTGTCCAGCCAGGGGCTGAGGCAGGCCTGGTGAATTGCCTGTGGCATGGCCTGCTCACTGCTGTTCCCCGCCTGGGTGGTCACCAACACGCAGAGACGGCACTTGGAGTCTTGAGGTGGCCATTCTCCCGGCAGGGGCCCCAGGGCCGTGAAGCCTAGAGAGAAGCTGTCAAGGCTAATCTGCAGAGGCATCCAATTTCTGTCCTCGCTGGTGCAGGAACTGGGGGACCAGCGAGGGAGAGGCCAGGGAAGGGGGGATGAGAGGGACAGCGGGCAGGGGCCGGGACAGTAGGCTCACCTGGGCTGGCGCTGGCGTCGCTGGAGCACCGGAGGACCAGGCCGCAGACCATCCGGGGCAGCATGTGGCCCAGCAGCATGTCCAGCAGGATGACCGTGTAGCGCTCAGCTAGGCACTGGCAGATGCCACCCACCACCAGGGGTACCACGTGGCACACCTGGGCCACGGCCACGGCCAGCACACCCTGGGGCAGGAGCCGAGAGAGGGCAAGGTGGGACCTTCCCTGGAAAGACCTGCTCCGTGCCCAGCACGGCTGGGCATTTTGTACATTTTCCCGTCTCCTTTGGGGAGGGAGAACGATCATGCTGTTTACAGATAAGCCCCCTGGGCATCAGAGAGGCTGGGGGACCTCCCAGAGTCACCGAGCCGGGCCGCAGGCCCAGCTCTGGCTCCGAAGCCTCGGGAACCACAGAAAGGGGTGTAGCTAGCCCAGAGCAGGGGCATGGCCAAGGCCACGTGGCAGTCTGGGGCAGCGTCAGAACCAGACCTGTGTCCTCCCTTCGGCCCCGGGACTCGCTGTGCTCCCTGTACATGGCTTCAGGAGCTCCTGGGCAAAGCCAGAAGTTTCCCCACGGATTCCAAACACAAGCTCTGAGCTGAAGGACAAGCATGTCAACCTTCACTCCTTTATTCATTCAGCCAGTGCCCATGAGGGCCCTGCACGCACCAGGCTGGCCTTGGCCCCGCTCCTGCTTGCAGCCCCCAGTGCCAGGAAGGCTGAGGTGGGAGTGGGACACCGGGAGTAAGTTTCCTTGAGTTTTATACCTTCCAAACAGGTACATTATTTCACCAACCATGCCCACCTGCTTGCATCAGAGCCCATACTCAGCCTCCCCTCCGGCTGCAGGGAGGGAGGGGCGGTCCCTGCTCTGTGGGACGCCAGCCCGTGCACTGTGCCCCGTCCCCCACCCCACCCTCAGGGCTTCACTCCTGCATCACCCTCTCTCACCTGCCTCGTGACTTCTCTCATCTGCCAGAGTCACGGGCACATGAACTTGCTAAAATAGCTTCCATAATGAAAAAGCCTCACCTTTCTCTGCTCCCCTCCCAGGAAAACTTCTTCAGAGTCGTTGAGAACTGCTGTCCCTCTTCCCTCCCTCTCCGCAGAGCCTGCTCCATTCGGGCTTCTGTCCCCGTCATTCCTCCTCTGCAGGGCAGCCTCTCTGTGGCCACTTGTCCAGTTGTGTCTTGTCTTGGTCTCCCGGCCGCTGTCAGCCCAGGTGGCCAGTCCCTCCCTCTCGAAGTGCTTTCTTAGAGTGACATGTCCCGGAGTCCCCAGCTTGCTCCTCCTGGCTGCTCCGGGCTCTTCTGCGGCATTTCCCTTTGCTTGAGAGGCCTCCTGCACCCTCCATGCTGTGTCCCTGGGTGATCCCACCAGTCCCTCGGGTTTATGTCGGCAACATAGCCAGCGACTCTCAGCTTGATTTCTCCGGACCTGAACTTTCCCCTAAGGCTTGGACTAGTCTATTCAGTTGCTTGCTTGACATCTCTTGCATGTTGCACGGACATCTTGAACTTAGCACAGCTAGGAGAGAATTCCTTATTTTTCCACCCCAAACTCCTCCTACTCGGGTTTAGCCAGCTCAGCTGGTGGCATTACCAAAGATCCAGTTCCTCCAACCAAAATCCGCAGAGTGTCTTCATTGATTCCTCTCCTGTCTCGTCGCCCCAAGTCTCATCCATCACCCACTTCCCAGACATCCCCAGCTCACCCTCCTATCTCCTCCGCTCACTCCCTGTCTTCTCTCCTGTTGATTTCTGCAAGAATCTCCTAATCTCACTCTCGCCTCCCTCTGCCAGTCCGTTCCTCAAACAGCAGGAGGTGCTCTTTCTCAAGTGTAAATCACATCACGGAGTCCCGCTGCTCGAAGCCCTCCCATGGATTGCACTCAGAACAGAAGCTAGTGATTCTCCACCTGGCTTAGACATTCCTACAACGCCCAGCTGAGCCGACCGCTCTGTCCCCCAGCCCTGCAGCAGCAGCCCCGCTGGCTCTGTGTTCCTCAGGCTGGCCGAGCATGTTCTTGATCAAGGCCTGTTGCCCATCAGGGCCTTGTTGTCCCCTAGGTCTCAGCTTGTCACCCCCTCTGAGACCCTCCCTGACCAGCCAGCCTAAGCCCCTCCCGTCACTGTGCAGCCCCTCATCTGCTGTGATTGTCTTCTCTGAACTCCTCTCCCACTGCAGAGCAAACGTGGGAATGCAGGGACCTCGCCTGCTGCTGTGAGCTCCTAGTGACCAGACGGCCTGTGGCCCTGTCTGGGAAGGGCTGTTGTGACAGGGCCTCCCTCACTGGGCCCATTGCAGGGTAGGGCAGCCCTGGGCTGAGGGGGCCCTTGGGCAACAGTCACGGCAAGTCTGCAAGACTCCAAGTTCAGTGCAGGCAGGGATGGTGAGTCTGTCTGTGGAGACTCCTTTTGAAAAATTAAAGCACCTTTTCTACAAGGACAGCTGTGGATTCTTCTCCATCAGAGGTGAGCTGCTGGGGGTCAAGCCTGGTGTGGTCCGTTTTTCTACTTTGCCACCTGGCATAGTTTGACACCTGCTTGGCCAGAACAGTCCCTAGGTCTCAGATAATATTCCTAAAGAGCCAGACACGGCTCCAGCTCCCCCCGCAGAGCAACAAGAGCTTACATTTGTGGGGTGGACTCCAGGCGTGGCACCTGCTGGGCCTGGGCCTGGGCATGCAGGTCCCCTGACGGATGCAGTACACAAATGGCGCCCCTTCCCCCGCCTGGCAGCCAGCTTTCCTGGGATGGGGCTGTGCGGGGCTGGGGGAAGGCGGAGCCTCACCTTGGGAATTCCAGCCTGGACCCGCTTGATCAGAGTCCTGCAGAGCCAGCAGATGGGGAGGGGGATGGGGAGCCGCTGTTCGGAGAGATCCTGGGGGAGAGAATCAGGGGTGGAGGCCAGGCTGGGCGCCCGGAGAAGGTGTCCTGCAGGCTCTGTCTCCCCAGCCTCCTGCTCCTCTCTCCCGCCTGCCTTAGGCCTGCCTGGAGCCGCTTTCCCCTTCCTGGCTCTGCCCCTCCCCGGGCCGAGCGCACATGGGCCCCAGCTGCAGCCCTAGCTCTCTGAATCCCCACCTCGCTGGTGTGAGGGACCAGGAGGCCCTCACCTGTGTCTGAGGCCCCGGCCTTGCCAGGAGGGCCTCGGGCAGCCCAGGGAGGACCAGACTGTCCAGCGGAGGGTCTGACAGCTCTGGCTCCTGCACTGGCCGTGGATGCCCAGGTGCGCATAGGCCCAGGTGCTCGCAGATGGCCTTGGAGTTCTAGGGCACAATGAAGGGCAAGGAGCGGTTAGCATAGGGGGAACCCCACTCTTGCTCAGTCTGGCTCAAGGACCCAGGGACTAGGACCTCTGTCTTTGGGCTTGGAATGGGGGGAGCAGCCTGGGTGGGGGCTGTACTTTGGGGTTCTGTGGTGGGGGTGGCAGAGATGGGGCTTTAGGGCATCTGTGGGGCAGGTGTCTGGGAATATGTGTGAATGAGTGTGAGCATGTATGTTTGTGGGAATGAATGCAGGTAAGCAGGTGCGTGAATTTGTCTGTATGTGAGCATGTCATGGTGTGGGTTTTGCATGAAGACTGAGTGCGTAGATTGAGTGTGTGACCGAGCATGTGTAAGGGTCTGAGGGTATCTGTAGGTGTGCAAGCCCCCTGGAACAGTGAGCAGGCGGGGCTGCCATCTAGGCACTGCGTTTCCTGGGCCAATGTGGGCATAATTCTGGGCATGGGCGGGCATGGCGGCTGTGCAAGGTGGCAGGCTGGAGGCGAGGTCAGCGGGCCCTCACAATCCGGCTCTGAAAGTAGTCGGTGACCAGTGGGAAGTACATGTCCAGCATGTGGCGGCACTGGGGCGTGAAGAGCTTCAAAGGGAGGATGTCACACTCATTCTCCAGGAACTTCCGAATCGTGTCCTGGGAGGCAGGTGGGAGGCAACAGGGAAGGAAGGGGTCGGTGAGTCTGGCTGGTGGGAGGTGTGGCCCTGCCCCAGGCCCTGGACGCAGGGTCTCCAGCAGGCAGGCTGCTCACCCCTCTCCCAGGAAGCGTGGGCACGGGTGGGCCCCCTCCCGCTGTGGGAGGGCCACCTCAGGCTGCCGCGAGCTCACTCCCGGAGCCCTCTCCTGGCCAGGAGGCACCTGGAGGCCCCAGGCAAGCCCAAGCCGCCCCTTGGCCTGGAAATGTTCCCTTCAAGAGGGACCCCCTTCTCCCCGCTCTGTCCCCCTTCACTGGGCCCCAGGCTTCATCCAGGGTCTGGAAACGCCTCATCACCTGGAAAATGGCCTTCTTGGTCATCTTGGTGAGGATGTGGACGATGTCTTCACATTCTTGGCACAGATCATCCTGGGGAGGGGCCCCAAGGTGGGCACATGAGTGGGGGGCATGCTCCAGCCCGGGGGGTGGGGCTCTTGAGGCGGAGGCTGACAGGGGGCTCCGGGCACGGGCAGCTGCTCCCATATCCACCCCACCCACCCCATCCATCTCATCCCATCCACCCCATCCACCCCATCCCATCCACCCCATCCACCCCATCCCATCCCACCCACCCCATCCATCCCACCCCATCC
>JAQQAC010002629.1:8663952-8731239 GCA_029783875.1 Phataginus tricuspis
CCCACCCCATCCATCTCATCCCATCCCATCCTATCCCTGTGGGGGCTCTAACCCCTCGGGCTCGCCCAGAGCCTACCCAGCACTCTCTATCCCAGACCTTTGGGCCCAGTGTACCCTTGGGTGGTACTCACAGCTCCCGCATGTCCCCAGACTTCCTGTAGACAGTGGCCCAGCGCTCTGCACTGCAATGCTTGCTCTAGGCTTTGGCACCAGAACTCGGGGCCCTGGGCACAGGCCGGGAACGCGGTGGTCCAGACAGCTGCAGTTTGGGGCCAGAGCTACCTTGGGATCCAGGCCGCACCTGGCACTCTGACCTCACCCAACCTCCACATCCCATTTTAATGGAAGGGCTTGGCTGTTAACCACGCCGCAGCCAGGCAGCTCTGGGCTCCACCGGCTCCGGTGCCCGCCCAGTGTGTGACCTGGAGCAAGAGGCTGGGCACACACACCGGGGGACTCCCTGAGACTCAGTGTCCTCATCTTTAACAGATGACATCTGGCGCAGAGCCAGAGCTCAGTGAGTGGTGGAGACGGCCGTGATGTTCTCTCCACACCGGGCCCCAGGTGGGACGGAGGTGCGGGGCTGGGGACTCACCAGCGCCCAGGCCGCAGAGCGTGAGGAGCAGCAGCAGCCCCCGCGGCAGGTGTGACTCGGCCATGACGCCTCCGCAGCCTGGACACCCTGCCAGGGCGGCCCTTATAGCGGGGGCGGGCGTGAGGGCAGGGCTCTGCGCGAGCAGCAGTGCCTCTGTGTTTGCTGTTGCCCTGGAGGGCCCTCCAGGGGCTCTGACCCCTGCCTCTTCCCCGCAGCGCCCCTCCTGCCCGACGCCCTCTTCCTGTCCCCTTTGCCCTCCTGCCCTGACTCCTGAGGGCCTGCGCTCCTAGCCCCCTCCAGCCAGTGGGCTTTTGAGCCCCCACATCTGGCCCCATCTCTCCAGGCCATGGGAGGGAAATTGAGGTAGGGCCGTGGTAGCCGGAGGGATCCCCCTCCCATCTCCACCCCAGGCCTCTCGGGCCTCCTCGGCTCTTGAGCAATGCTCTTAAGAGCTTCCTGCTTTGCTCTTGACCCCGCGCTAGCCCAGGAGGGGCAAACCCGGGGCCCTCCCAGGCCACCTGCCTTCCGCCCCCTCCTCCCACTGTTCCCCTGAAGACTCCTCTGGTTCTGTGGACACATGCTTGGCGTTAGTCACAGGAGTGTTTACATGAAACAGGATGCCCTGAGAGTCTGAGACAGGATGTGGAGGCTGGGATTTTCAGAGCAGCTCTTGGACAGCCCCATCCAACTGCCCGTGTCCCCTGGGGACCCTCCAGGGTAGGGGCTGGGGCGCAGCTAGTGGTTCAGGAGAAAGATACTATCTTCCGCAGCTGGAGAAGCTCTTGGGTCAGGCCCCACCGGGCCAGGCACACCCAAGGGCAATCCTACCACCTGACGGGGATGCCCTGTGGTGGGTGCAGGGAGCAGGACGCTAGCTCAGTGCTGCCCCGTGCTGATCAGTTTATCTGCCTACTGAGGGTCCCCCGGTGGAGGCTCACAGGTCCCTGTACTCCAGGAAGCGCTCCAGTACTCACGGCGTGGGAGAGGCAGGAATTAGTACCACGGGACGCAGGATGTTCAATGACACTTCTGAGGTCACACTGGGGTTCAAGTAGTTTCTGTTGGCCTCAAGCCCTGGTCAGTAGGACAAACAGTGTTGCCATTATGGGAGTCGACCAAGAGGGTACAGAAATGTGTGACTCCAAATTGGGAAGCCAGTGACTTACACACAAACCTCAGGAAGGTGGCACTGGGAAGGGCTTGTAGTTTCATAAGTGTGAAACCCTTTGATTTCAGACTTTTAGCCTCCAGAACTTTGCCAGAGTCAATTTCTTTTAAGCTCCTCAGGTTTGGTAATTCGTCACAGCAGCGCCAGGAAGCGAAGACAGCTGCCACCACACGGCCAACCCACCCCACATCCCCTGTCCTACACCAGGAGCCCGAGCCCATATTTTCCAAATTAACAGCTGCCACATACATTTGGCGCTGGTCAGTGTTGCTGTTGCTGTGCGTGTTTTCTGTGACCAAAGGGTCTGACCACAGCAGAGGACCAGGGAAAGATCTGGATTTCCCGTCTCAGTGGGGAATAGGCTCTGAGAAAGTGTCCAAAGCGGATGATATTTGGCTTCAGCCTCAGGGATGTCTTCTTTCGACACCTGTTAACATCTTCCCTCGGGGTCCTGACTCAACTCATTTACTTAGCCTTCTGCTCTGAATCCCCTTCCCTCCATTTCCGACTGGACATGCCCTACAGGTAGGGAATGTGCCTGTCTGGTTCACTGCTGACTCTCAGGACCCAGCGTGCTGCTGGGGGCATAGTGGCTGCCTAGTCAACTGACTGCCGTACTGCCTCTTTCTTCCTTGCTAATAGAACACAAATTTTGCTCGGGTTCTGGGTGTTTGGAGAGCTGAGTCTGTGCTCCAGGCCCCAGGGATGCACCATGATTAGGCCAGGCCATTCCCCTTTGCCAGTTAATTACTTTGGAGTAAGCATGTTTTTAGGTTCTGGTCAACTGGACCTGATGGAAATTGGCAGGGGTGGATATACTTTTGGGAACTGTTTCTTCTCTGGTTAAGAGAGAGATGGGGAGAAATGCCTCTTTTTCCCTTTGGACATTCCCATGCAAAGGTGTGATGTTGGAGCAATGGCAGCCATTCTGTCCCAAGAAGGGAGAAACAAGAGCACAGAGAAGCAACTCAGTGCCCTGACCAATTTAACTAACTACTAATTTGGAGCACTTTTTGCTCTGTTTATACAGTTTCTAGTCAGATAGTCTGTTATATGCAGCCCAAATTATCTTAACCATAGGTAGAGTGAAGGAAATAAAGAAGGAAGGAAGGAAAAGAGAGAGAGGGGGAGGGAGAGAGGAAAGAAGAAAGGAAGGAAGGAAGGAAGAAAGGAAGGAAATAAGTCTGTCCATTCTTTCCATCATTTATGTGCAGATTAAATTCTGTCCTCCAAGGAGGTCTCCCAGTTTCCCCCCACTTTACTCCACCTCTCCATCCCCCACTGCCCCCACTGACCATCTGTCCTTTGTGATAGCTCTCAGCACCGCAGGGCCTGCATGTCTACTCAGAGGCCACAATCCAAGCCTCAGGTGTGAGCCCTCCCAGGGTGCACACACATTCTGTTCTGCCCAGGGTCTTGGGATAGGAGTCTTCTGGGCAGAAGCATGGGGACCTAGGGAGCCTCTTGGGAGAGCCCTTTCCCTAAGGGACAAGGGAGTCAGCCTGCCAGACTTAACACCCTAACAAAGCCTCATTACCAGAAGAGAGGAGGGGATCTGCGCTTTTTAGGGCACTGGTCTCCCTCCAGCCCAGGCTTGCCCCCTCAACTCCCGCCTGGGTATAGGAAAGGAAAGAGTAGAGAGGGCTGTCCTGCTAACACCTTTGTGAAAGGCTGAGATATAAGGATGTTATGTACAGCATAACACAAGAAAAGTAGAAAAAGGCATTTCTTTCCGTGTTGACACTGGGATGAGCCCAGAGACTCCCAGAAATGCTTGGGAGTGGAGGAGAATTGGTAACAGATGAGATTCTTTCAGAGGTTGGAAGGGAGGGACACTGGAAGTTCAAGTTTTGACTCTGTCATTGAGTCCATTTTTAAGCCTATTTTGAGATAACCTGAAGAAATAATGGTTCCATTTATTCATTCATTCACTCAATTAAAAAATATATAATTGACCATGTGCCAGGCACTCTTCTAGGCACTAGAGATAAAGCAGCTATCAAATCTGATTAAGTTCTTGCCCTTAGGGAGCTTCCTCCCTCTGCTGTTGCTTAGGGTGGCAGGAGTTTTTCTCACTGAACCGTGGGCCCCAGGGACAGGGACCCATCTAATTCATATTTGTGGTTCTCAGAGTAGATACTGGGGGAAAATGTGGATAAGTGCAGTTATTAACCTTAATGGGGCTTTTTCCATAGTGGGTGTGCAATAAAGTTCCTGAATCCAGTGGTTCTGATAGATAAGCCCACTCAGGATGTTAACCTCTTAAGGCATGACCCTCTCCCAACACGGCGCTTTTGCATTATATCCAGAAACTAGAAATCTCTGAGAGCAAAGGATGAACTAAAGTCAACTTGTAGGCTTTCTTAAAACTAGCAAGAAAAAGTTTGACTTTAGGGAACATCCTTGTTATTTTTGTGTTAATCTCAGATTGCAAAAATACTGGTGTCAGGTATTTTTATGTCACAAACAAGAGAGAACTTGATTCAAACTGACTTACACAACAAAGGAAATTTTGATTCGTGTAATTGAAGAGTCCAGAAAGAGATCAAGTAGGTGTAGGCAAAGCTTGATCCATAGATTCAAATCCCGTCACCGAGTTCTGGCTTCTCTCTGTGCCTGATCTCTGCTTTCTGCAGGTGTCTCCCTGCAGCCCCCAGCTCTCCCCTTATGGAGGGAGAGGAGTGCATCTGTTTCAGATGCCTCACTTCACCCTATAGTAAGCAGGGAGAGAGCGGGGCCCCTCTGGTAGCTTTGATGGTGGTCAGATGAAGCCTTTCTTCCCTGAAGCCACAGCAAACAACTCACATCTCATTGGCTCCAACTGGGGGACACACGCACACACGCATGCCCAAACCCATCACTGTTTCAGGGCAATGGGACACATGGCCTGGCTGACAGCAGGCAGGGTCCATCCCTGCAGATGGCTGATGAGGGTGGGGCAGTGCCCTCCAAGTCTTGGTACTGACATGGAAGAGAATAGATACTGGGGGGAAACACAGGAACTGCAGTTATCAAGCAGAAACGTTGTCTACTGCAGCCATTGTAGGAAATCCACATACAGCAATGGACAACTGAGAAGGGGAAAGTTCCCTGTAATCCTAGTTTTGGAGAGGGCTTCTGATAATATTTTCCTGCATCTTTTTCCAGGCTTTTTCCAATGAGTATTTAATTGCATATGTTACATATATGTACATTTATATGTGTGGTAGGCAGAATATGGTTCCCTAAAGATGTCCTATTCCATTCTCCAGAATGTCGGATGTGCCACACTCTAACTCCTATATTATGTGGTACAGTTGACATTGAGATGGAGAGATTATCCTGTTGGACTGAATATAATCACATGTTCCCTAAAAACAGAACTTTTCCCAACTGGAAGCAAAAGGGGAAGTCAGAGGGATTCAAAGTGCCGTTGCTGGCTTAGAAGGTGGAGGGGGCCAAAAACCAAGGAATGCAGGCAGCCTTCAGGAGCTGAGAATGATGCCGGCTGATGGCCAGCAAAGAAACAGGGACTTTAGTCCTACAACTGCCCACGAGCTGGAGGAGCTTGGAACTGGATGCTTCCCAGGACTGCAGGCAAGAGTGCAGGCTGGCCCACACCTTGGTTTTGGCTTAGTGGTTCACCCAGACTTTTGACCTGCAGAACTGTGACATAATAAATGGGTGCTGTTTAAAGCCACAGAGTTTTTGTGATTTGTTTTGTGGCAATAGGAAACTAATAAAACATGGAACCATTATTTTACTAAAAAGGGATTATCCTACGCCTAATGTTCTAAAGTTTTTTTCCACTTAGTTCACCTTGAACATCTTAGGAAATACGGCTTTAACTCTTTTTAATGCCTGAGTAATGTTTCATTCTCTACTTATACCATTATTTACTTAACCATTCCTTATGTCAATGGATTCTTTCAGGTGTTCAGTATTAGGAATACTGTCTCAAAAATAAGCTTGTGGACTCCTGTGAGTATCTTCAGGCAGCCTAAATCTAAGAATTGCTGGGAGAGTCAGCATATCTAAATTTTAATGACCACTGTCAATATCTTTCTAAAGATGTCCTATTGACCTCTGCTCCCATGAAAGAGAGTGCGCCCTTCTCCTTCCTAGAACTGTGCATCTTTTTTTAAATTGTAAAATAAACACAACAAAATGTACCATTGTCACCATTTTTAAAAGTATACTTCAGTGATATTAAGTATAGTCACCACTATCCATCTCCAGAACTTGTTTATCTTCCAAGGCTGAAACTATCCATTAATAAATAACTCCTTGTGCTCCCAGTTTCCGGCAACTACCATTCTACTTCCTGTGTCTATGATGCTGACTAGTTTGGGTACCTCATTTGAGTAGAATCACACAGTATTTGTCCTTTTGTGTCTGGCTTATTTCCCTGGATGTCGTGTCCTCAAGTTTCACCCATATAGCTCATGTCAGGACTTCCTTCTCCTTTAAGACTCACATTCCATTGTGTAGATACACCACATTTTGTTTATGGAATTGTGACTCTTTTGAGCGGTCCTACAATTGTACCTGTAGGTTGTGTTTGCCTTCGGTTTGGAGGGAATTTTGTCCATTGTTAGTTTACATTTTTTTCTGCTTTCCTGGTCCAGCCTCCAATCGCTCATACCTAACAAGGTAAGAGGTCCAGAGAGGCCTTGCGGGCATCTGTGTGGCCCCCTGCAGGAGAGGCTCCAGGGAGTCCCAAGGGGTACCAGGACAGCTGTGCCTGCAACTTGTGGAAAATAGTGAGGGAACACGTGGAGCCTGAGGAAGGCATCTTGAGGAAAGAGGTGGCTGGGCGGGAGCGCAGTTCAGACACCCAGAGGAGGGGAGGAACCCTGGAGGAAGCCTGGCCACTTGAAATGCCTGAGGACAGATGAGGGTGACAGCAACTTCAGCAAAGGGGAGAGGAGCTGATTTTGACTGGAAGAGCACCAGCCGCCAGTCCTGCAGGGACAAGTGGCTTTCCAGAAAGATCGGTCAAGTCGCTGCATCTGACGCAGCCCTACTCCGCGTGCACTGCTGTTCTGGGTGTGGTGTGGAGTGACTCAAGGCCAGCAGCCCTGCTCTCAGGAAGCCGGCTGTCTTGCTGAGAAACACAACATACACTCCTTCAGCCACCAGGAGGCTCAGTCTCAGGAAATTCTGACCACCAAACCCCGAAGCTTAGTGGCTTAGGACCACAAAGGTTTGTCCCATGCCCAAGCTCATGTGCGTGGAACTTCTTATCACAGCCACCCTGCAGCCCAGGCTGACACAGAGCCATCATCTTGAACATCATTGCTCACTGTGCCAGGGTCCAGGAGAACTCTAGAGGGTCTCACACTGGCTGGCAGATGCTCCAGCTGGCAAGGGGCACGCTTTCTTTCTTTCTTTCTTTTTTATTTTAGTATCATTAATGTACAATTACATGAGCAATATTAAGGTTACTAGACTCCCCTCGTTATCAAGTCCCCACCAACCCCATTACAGTCACTGTCCATCAGCGTAGTGAGATGCCATAGAATCACTGCTTGTCTTCTCTGTGTTATACTGCCCTCCCCGTGTCCCCCCTATATTATGTGTGCTAATCGTAATGCCACTTAATCCCCTTATCCTTCCCCAGTCCCTTCCCCTTTGGTAACTATTAGTCCGTTCTTGGGTTCTGTGAGTCTGCTGCTGTTTTGTTCCTTCAGGTTTTGCTTTGTCCTTATACTCCACAGATGAGTGAAGTCATTTGATATGTGTCTTTCTCCACCTGGTTTATTTCACTGAGCATAATACCCTCTAGCTCCATCCATGTTGTTGCAAATGGTAGGATTTGTTTTCTTCTTATGGCTGAATAATATTCCATTCTGTATATGTACCACATCTTCTTTATCCATTCATCTACTGATGGACACTTAGGTTGCTTCCATTTCTTGGCTATTGTAAATAGTGCTGCAATAAACATAGGGGTGCATCTGTCTTTTTGAAACTGGGCTCCTGCATTCTTAGGGTAAATTCCTAGGAGTGGGATTCCTGGGTCAAATGGTATTTCTGTTTTGAGTTTTTTGAGGAACCTCCATACTGCTTTCCACAATGGTTGAACTAATTTGCATTCCCACCAGCAGTGTAGGAGGGTTCCCTTTTCTCCACTTCCTCGCCAACATTTGTTGTTGTTTGTGTTTTGGATGTTGGCCATCCTCACTGGTGTGAGGTGATATCTCATTGTGGTTTTAATTTGCATTTTTCTGATGATTAGCGATGTGGAGCATCTTTTCATGTGCCTGTTGGTCATCTGAATTTCTTCTTTGGAGAAGTGTCTGTTCAGCTCCTCTGCCCATTTTTTAATTGGATTATTTGCTTTTTGTTTGTTGAGGTGCATGAGCTCTTTAGATATTTTGGATGTCAACCCCTTATTGGATATGTCATTTATGAATATATTCTCCCATATTGTAGGATGCCTTTTTGTTCTATTGATGGTGTCCTTTGCTGTACAGAAGCTTTTCAGTTTGATATTGTCCCATTTGTTCATTTTTACTTTTGTTTCCCTTGCTCAGGGAAATATGTTCATGAAGAAGTTGCTCGTGTTTATGTCCAAGAGATTTTTGCCTATGTTTTTTTCTAAGAGTTTTATGGATTCATGACTTACATTCAGGTCTTTGATCCATTTTGAGTTTACATTTGTGTATGGGGTTAGAAAATAACCCAGTTTCATTCTCTTACATGTAGCTGTCCAGTTTTGCCAACACCAGCTGTGGAAGAGGCTCTCATCTCCCCATTGTATATCCATGGCTCCTTTATTGTATATTAATTGACCATATATGTTTGGGTTAATATCTGAACTCTCTTTTGTGTTCCACTGGCCTGTGGGTCTGTTCTTGTGCCAGTACCAACTTGTCTTGATTACTGTGGCTTTGTAGTAGGGCTTGAAGTTGGGAAGTGAGATCCCCCCTGCTTTATTCTTCCTTCTCAGGATTGCTTTGGCTATTCGGGGTCTTTTGTGGTTCCATATAAATTTTAGAAGATTTGCTCTAGTTCATTGAAGAATGCTGTTGGTATTTTGATAGGGATTGCATTGAATCTGTAGATTGCTTTAGGTAGTATAGCCATTTTGACAATATTAATTCTTCCTACTCAAGAGCATGGGATGACTTTCCATTTGTTAGTGTCCTCTTTAATTTCTCTTAAGAGTGTCTTGTAGTTTTCAGGGTATAGGTCTTTCACTTCCTTGGTTAGGTTTATTCCTAGGTATTTTATTCTTTTTGATGCAACTGTGAATGGAATTGTTTTCCTGATTTCTCTTTGTGCTAGTTCATCGTTAGTGTATAGGAAAGCAACAGATTTCTGTGTGTTAATTTTGTATCCTGCAACTTTGCTGAATTCAGATATTAGTTCTCATAATTTTGGAGTGGATTCTTTAGGGCTTATTATGTACAATATCATGTCATCGTCAAACAGTGACAGTTTGACTTCTTCCTTACCAATCTGGATGTCTTTTATTTCTTTGTGTTGTCTGACTGCTGTGACTAGGACCTCCAGTACTATGTTGAATAAAAGCAGGGAGAATGGGCATCCTTGTCTTGTTCCCGATCTTAGGGGAAAAGCTTTCAGTTTCTCACTGTTAAGTATAATGTTGGCTGTGGGTTTGTCATATATGGCCTTTATGATGTTGAGGTACTTGCCCTCTACACCCATTTTCTTGCGAGTTTTTACCATGAATGGATGTTGAATTTTGTCGAATGCTTTTTCAGCATCTATGGAGATGATCATGTGGTCTTTGTCCTTCTTTATGTTGATGTGGTAGATGATGCTGATGGATTTTCGAATGTTGTACCATCCTTGCTTTCCTGGAATAAATCCTACTTGATCATGATGGATGATATTTTTGATTTATTTTTGAATTCGGTTTGCTAATATTTTGTTGAGTATTTTTGCATCTATGTTCATCAGGGATACTGGTCTGTAGTTTTCTTTTTTTGTGGTGTTTTTGCCTGGTTTTGGTATTAGAGTGATACTGGCCTCATAGAATGAGTTTGGGAGTATTCCCTCCTCTTCTATTTTTTGGAAAATTTTAAGGAGAATGGGTGTTATGTCTTCTCTAAATGTCTGAAAAAATTCAGCAGTGAATCCATCTGGTCCAGGTATGTTGTTCTTGGGTGGTTTTTTGATTACTGATTCAGTTTTATTGCTGGTAATTGGTGTGTTCAGATTTTCTGTTTCTCCCTTGGTCAGTCTTGGAAGGTTGTATTTTTCTAGAAAGTTGTCTATTTCTTCTAGGTCATCCAGTTTGTTAGCATATAGATTTTCATAGTATTCTCTAATAATTCTTTGTATTTCTGTGGTGTCCATAGTGATTTTTCCTTTCTCATTTCTGATTCTGTTTATGTGTGTAGACTCTCTTTTTCTCTTAATAAGTCTGGCTAGGGGTTTATCTATTTTGCTTATTTTCTCAAGGAACCACCTTTTGGTTTCATTAATTTTTCTATTGTTTTATTCTTCTCGATTTTATTTATTTCTTCTCTGATCTTTATCATGTCCTTTCTTCTGCTGACTTTGGGCCTCACTTGTTCTTCTTTTTCCAATTTCAATTATTGTGACTTTAGATTATTCATTTGGGAATGTTTTTCCTTCTTTAAATAGGCCTGAATTGCTATATACTTTCCTCTTAGAACTGCCTTTGCTGCGTCCCACAGAAGCTGGGGCTTTGTGCTGTTCTTTTCATTTGTCTCCATATATTGCTTGATCTCTGTTTTAATTTGGTCATCGGTCAATTGATTATTTAGGAGCATGTTGTTAAGCCTCCATGTGTTTGTGAGCCTTTTTGTTTTCTTTGTACAATTTTTTTCTAGTTTTAAGGGCACACTTTATTTCTGGTCAGATGCCTCTTCCAGACCTGGCAGGACTTGCCTACCACACAGGGCAGCTGGGACATGCAGTTCCATCACTCAGAGAGTTGAAGACTGGAAGAGACGTGTAGAAGCCATTGCACTGAGCTGTGGGAACCCCACACCACCTTCCTTGGTGGCTTTAATACACTGAACACAGAGCACCCTGGGGGTTCAGTCTTTCTGCACCACAAGTCCCACATTTCTATAGATGCTGCTGTGGGCTGTGAGGAAGGAACTTCTTCATTGCAGGCAGATTTAAAAAAGCCTCCTGTTACTTCTCACAGCATCAGATAAAAACCTGGGCTTCACATCTTAACTATGGTTTCTTTCTATTTTGATGCCCTTGTGTGATTGCTGTCTTCACCCCTTCTGGAATGCTCCATGAGGTCAGGCCTCCTCTCCTGAGCGCCTGGTGGGGCATCTGGCACGGGGACACATGCAATGAACAGTTGTTGAATAAATGGATGTGGTCTGAGGCAGGAGTTTTGGGTCAGGGGGGTGCCTTGCTGACTGGTTGGGGGGACAATCCAGAAGGTCATCTGTGCAATGCTGGGAGAGCCCTCCTCCAGGGAAGAGGAACCAGCTCAGAGCGTGAGTCTAGCAGGCACCCAGTGCTCTGAGCTGTGCAGACTATGGGACAATTCTGAAAACAGCTAGGTCTGCCCCCAGCCCAGCCCCCAGGGACCCTTGTCCAAGTCCAGGGACAGAATGTCTGTGGTAAACACTGAAAGAGATACTTCAGCCAAAAGTCCTGGGACACGATGGCTCACGTGGCTTACCAGATGGGGAAGCCACAGAGGTGTGAGGGCTGCTCCTCATCTCAGGGTAGACCCCTGGGTGCTTTGGGGTCTCCAGGATACCAAGGGCACACCCAGGCGGAGGTCGCCCACCTCCCACAGGCCCTCCTGGCAGTGCAGAGGGGGCAGCGCCTATTGCCAAGTACCGCTGGCAGAGGTGGCGCCCAGCACAGCCGCGCCACGGCCAGCCCGACGTGTGGATGACGGTCACTGACACAGTCCAAGGGCGGTTTGTAGGAGGCCCGAGGTGCTGTGATGACCTATCGGGTCAGAGACAGTAGATGCGGGGGACACGAGTACCTCAGATTTACTCACACGTTGGTGTGCCTGGGGAAACTTGGATTAATAATGAAAAAACAAAACAAACTGAAGGCAGGTAGCATACCAACGTGTTGATGGCTTTTCTTGGTAGAATTATGTGTGACCTTCACTCATTGTCTTGGCACTAAAAAAAAAAAAAAAGGATCTGAAAAAAACAATGAAACAAGAGAAAGGAAAACCTCTCTTCTCAAATATTCTAGGAAATCAGAAGCTGCTAGAAAACAATTCACCTTAGTATAGATTGTGTCCTACTCTGGTTGTGTGGTGAGGCAGGGCTGATGTGGGTCAAGAGGACTGCAGGAGCCCTCCCACACTGTCGGTGGGCATGTGAATTAGTTCAGTCACAGTGGAAAGCAGTATGGAGGTTCTTCAAAAAACTCAAAATAGAAATACCATTTGACCCAGGAATCCCACTCCTAGGAATTTACCCTAAGAATGCAGCAGCCCAGTTTCAAAAAGACAGATGCACCCCTATGTTTATTGCAGCACTATTTACAATAGCCAAGAAATGGAAGCAACCTAAGTGTCCATCAGTAGATGAATGGATTAAGAAGATGTGGTACATATACACAATGGAATACTATTCAGCCATAAAAGAAAAGAAGTCCTGTCCATTTGCAACAACATGGATGGAGCTAGAGGGTATTATGCTCAGTGAAATAAACTGGGAGGAGGAAGACAAATACCATATTATCTCACTTATTTGTGAAGTATAAAAATAAAGCAAAATGGAAGAAACAAAACAGCATTAGAGTCATAGACACTGAGAAGTGACTAGTAGCTACCAAGGGAGAGGGGTCTGTTGAACCACTGTGATGTACATTTGACAATAAAGAAATAATTAAAAAAAAGAGTACTACAGGAGAAACAAGGGTCCCAAAACACTGAGGGTGGGGCTGGGGAACAGAATTCCGGGCGGGTGAGAACAGTGTCCCCCATCCTGTGACATGGGGTGGCTGGGCAGCAGCTATGGCAAAGGGCAGGACCGGGACACCCAGGGACAGACGCCTGCGTCCAAGTGAGGCCACAGGGAAGCAGAGTCACGCGGGTCATTCTGGAAGGGAGCTGGTAGGTGTGATGAGGGGTACGGGGGAGAGAGCACCGAGAGTGGGCTGGAAGAGCCCCATTTTAATCTGGACCCAAGGTCTCGTCAACCCTGGAAGCTGCCCGTGACTTTGGAGCCCCTCGAAGGAGAGGACCCAAGTGGGGGTGGGGCTGGGATAGGGAAGTTATGAGAAGTTATATGAAGGGGAACAAAAGTTGGACACGGATTAAAAAGAGTAAAAGAAGTAACTTCTGAGAGCAGAGACCTGGGTGAAGCCGGGCCCTCCTGCAGCCTGGAAACTTGAGAAACTGGTCACGGCAGCTCCAGTGAGGCCTGTTAACTGCCTGAGAATTTACTCATCTCTCCCTCTGTCACACTCTGAAGTGTGACTCAGATGGTGTGACCATGTGGTCAGGAGAGCAACCACAGCTCTCATCAACACCACCAAGAACAGGTTCGAGAGTCAGTCCCCCCATCTGATCTGTCTTTAGTCAGCCAATGAGGTGCACTCAGGAGCGTCTGCCCAAGACACAAAGCAGGGTGTGCCTGTCATTTCCTAACCACCGGCAGGCTGCCCGGGCACCAGAACAGGCCCTTAGGGTCAGCTGATGCATGAACTGTCTCTGTAACATCTACCTTAGAGGGTACCTAGGGAGGTGCGGCCAAAAGGCGAGAGGAAACTATCTCAAGTGAGGCCCCATCCCTCCAAGCGCCCAGGCATCCTATCTACCCTCCAGACTTCCTTCCTTCATGTCCTTCTTGCAGACCAGCTCCATCCATCCGTGCAGCCATCTATCCATCCATCATCTACCCAAAGGACACAAGGAAGTGATGGATAAGTTAATTTTCGTGACTGCTGTGGTGGCTTCACAGATATAAACATGTGTCAAGACTGATAAAGTGGTACACTTTAAATGTGTGCAGGTGAGTGTACTTTAATTATATCTCAACGAAGTTGGAAAAAGGAAGGAAATTACTGTATATCAGTAGGTCAAAACTGATGACATGTCAAACACCCATCAACAGGATGGGTGCGTCATGGATTATTCACACAATGGAAGAGTGCTTGGCAGAAGAGAGGAACACACCCTCATCCACGTGGACGAATCTCACACACACCAATGCTGACCAAAAGGCCAGACACAAGAATCCATTCTGTATTATTCCATTTATATACACTTCAAGGCCAGAGAAAACAAGACTATAACATTTAGGAGTATGTGCTCAGATGATAAAACTATGGAGAAAAACAGGGACGTGCTTATCTCTAAGGTCAGGGTAGTGTTAATGTAGTGGAAGCAGGAGAGGGGAGATGGAGGGGGCTTCTGGGGCCCTGGCAGGCTGCTTGGTCTGGTGGTGGTCACACAGATATTTGCTTCATAATAAGCAAGCGAGCTGTCCATTTTGTTCGGTGCACATTTCTGGATTCGTTTTACACAGCATAATTAAGAAAGGATCAATGTGTGTATACTATGCTTGTATGGAAAGATAAAAAGAAAGTTTTAACAATAGTTTCCTCTGAGGAAAGAGGCTATGGAATGGTGGGAAAGTGGGGGCTAATATTTGTTTTCTTCAAGCTTTCCATAACTAAGAAAATTAAAAAATTTCCTCATGCTGTTCATAAATAAAATTCAAAAATTTAAATCATGAGCTCACAGATGATACAGCAGAGAAGGGGCTGCAGGGGCTGAAGTGGGGATCCAAGCAGAGGAGAAGAAAGAGGCAGGACGGTCTGTGTATGCACATGAGTATGTGTGCGTGGAGTGGGAGACGCGAAGATGAAGCCGAGGGACTTCGAAGTGTGGGAATGAGTTGGTCCTTGCTGGCTGTGAGGATGGATGGGGCCATATTCTCTAGAGGCTGAGAATGGGCCTCGACTGACAGCCAGCAAGAGAAAGGGAGCCTCAGTCCAACAACCACGTGAAACTGAATTCCGCCAACAGCCTGAATGACCTTGGAAGCAGATTCTTCCCAGATAAGAGCTTGACCAGCCAATACCTTGATTTTGGCCTCGTGAGACCCAGAGCAGAGGAACCAGGTAAGAGGAACCCAGACTTCTGACTGACAGACCTGTCAGACAATAAGCAGGTGTTGTTTAAAGCCACTACACTTGTGGTACTTGTTACAACAGTGAAAGAAAATTAATATAGCCATGGGCTGATGTGGGCAATAGAAGTGATTTCTCAACCTATTGCATAAGAAGGTCCTTAGAGACAATGTTCTATGAATCAGAGGCTTCTGGGAACAAAATGGAGAAAAATTCATAAAGGACACTGAAAGGCTGCGTTACTGACCCAAGTCCAGTTGGATATGGGAAATGATGGGAAATATCAGCATTTGGTCTCCTAAGATAATTTAAGTCATCTAACACTGATCTACTCTTCAAAGGTACAGCCACATCCTTGTTGACCACAGAGTTGGCAGTTTAAACCATGGAGTTAACAGAAAGAACAAACCTTGCCTGTGCACATGTGTGTGTGTGTGTGTGTGTGTGTGTGTGTGTGTGTGTGTGTGTGCGCACCACACTCCCAGGGTTCCTGGAAGTTATAGAGGACCAACGCAGAGGCAGAGATGCTCATCTTTGGTAGAGTATGCTAGACCTCTGTCCACTTCTTTCTTCATAGGAAGGCTATGAGGACTATGCAAGCTGTCTCCATCAGCATCAAGGCAAGAAACAGGAAAATACCTGAATTTCAAGAGGGAGGGACTTAAAGCAGGAAATTAGGTCCTTAAAAATGTTAAGTAGGACTGAAGGAGCTGGTTCTGGACTGGGCCTCACAGAAAACCCCTAGACAATTAAGAACTCACAATAGTCATCTGTGAGGATGCCTTAAAGTTCAGAGTTCAAACACACATATCTGAAGCTGCCACGTAAGGACTGGTCAGGTCAAACTCAAGAAGCCTTTGATACTAGAGTGCTCTTGACCCCAAACCTCACATTTCCATGACCTCCCAGCAAAAACAGAAGGGGACAGAAAGATGGCCTTGGGGTCAGCCTCCTAAATTCCATTTGAGTGCATCTAATTGTAGAACTTGATTTCACATCCTAACCCAAGCTGCAATGAATTCTGGGAAGCCTAAGTGTTACTTTCGCACCTCTCTAGGTGGAAGGAAGGAAAAATGCAGGGGAAAGGGTCTCACCACAGTAGCCACCCGAAGATCTTTTTCTTTGTCTTCTCTCCTCTCCCGCATTTATATTTTGAGTGGTCAACTGCTGCTGAGAATTCTTTCTTTTTTAATTTGATAAAAATGTTTATTTGAGTTTATATCTTTAAGTTGGCAGTGAATCTCATATTTATACAACACTTTGCATCCAGAGTTTTGGGGCAACAAAAACAAGAGTGTTAACATCAAGTGTTAACTCATCCCGCTTTTGGGTTAATAACAAATTAACATTTGTAATATACGATGTCCCCGGACAGGTATAAACACTTCTCTTGGAATTTCGTTTTTAAAAGAAAACACGATTTCATAAATAATATCAGAGCTTCAGTACGGACGTTGTGGAAACGTGTGAAATTGAGGCAGAGAAAGCCTCAGCTCAATGCATTTTTTATATGTCCTGAATCATCTTTCTCATTTTACAAATTTTGATTCTTATTGTTATAAGTTTTGATTCATTTTAATGTTGAAATTGTTAAAGCATTAACAAATTATTATTGATACAGGCTTTTCAATTGCTTAAGATTATGAAGCATAAGTGGAATGAAGCAGCATTTCCAATTGACAAATGGAACCAGAAGGAATTTGATGTTCTTAAATCAAGCTTGTGACAATTAAATGAATCAACTGTAGCGATGAGAAAACTATTGACTGAGTACAACCAATGACTGTTCTCAAAATACACTGGAGTCTTGTGTACTTTAAGAAAAATGATGATTACTTGAGGTTGTACAGATGGTAACTAGGTTCCAAGAAAACAGATAATGAGCTTGGGCAAGAGTATTTTTTAAAGCTCAGATTACAAGTGGAGTCGGATGAAAAGGGAAAATGTAGGATAGTCTTATTCATATTGGAAGTTATTCTAATAGGGTCTACCTAGGTCATAGCTCAAGAGGTTTTAAAAGCTGTAATTAAAACCATCACTATGGAAAATGACAGGTAGTAACCCTGAATGCTGACACAGAAGTGACATGGATAAGAATAAGCATTCTGTGCCTTCAGGCTTTGGAAGATAGCTGGATCTCCCATCTATAATCATTAAGCAGTAACTCCCTTATTTCATCTCCTTCCAGCCACTGGTAATCTCTAATCCACTTTCTGTCTCTATGAATTTGTCTACTGTAGATATTTCATGTAAGAGGTATTATACAATATTTATCCAATTTTGTCTGGTGTATTTCACTTAGCATAAGGCTTTCAAGATCCATGTTATAGCATATATCAGCACTTTGTTCCTTTTTAATGGCTGAATAACATTCCATCGCATGGATAGACCACATTTCATTAATCCATTCATCAGTCAATGGACACTTGGATTGTTTTCACCTTTAGCTATTGTGAATAATGCTGCTTTGTGTGTTGATGTACAAGTACTTGAAACCCTGTTTTCAATTCTTTTGGGTATATGACTAGGAATGTAATTGCTGGTTCACATGTCTGTGAACATTTTTTGCATAGTCTTTGTATGAATCTGTGTCTTCAAATATTTATTGGCTATTTTTATCTTCCTTTTGTGAAATAACTGTTCAAATAATGTGCCCGTTTAAAAAATTAGATTGCTTTATTATTAAAGTAGTTGTTATAATAAAGACTCCACAAACAGACCCACATTTATACAGTCATTTGATTTCTGACCAAGGTGCTAAAGCAATTCAATAGGAAAAGGAAGATCTTTTCAACAAGTTGACCTGGCACAATGGAACCTCAACCTAGCTCCTTTGAGATGAATCACAGACTGGAATATAAAGGATGAAGCTGTAAAAATCCTAGAAGAAAATAAGAGGGCATCTTCATGACCTTGGAGAAAGCAGATTTCTTGAAGGAGATGCAGAAAGCAATAACCTTCACACAGGAACTCTTGGAGGCCTGGGCTTGACTTGCAATGGGCCAATCCTTGGAGCCCCCAAGAGGGAAGAGGGTAGGACCCGTCCAGATGCTTTCCACATGAAACCTGGGTGGAAGCTTGTGATGAACTATGTGAAGTTCGTCTGTACCCCCTCAACACCCCATGCAAGAACTTACTGGAATATCTGGTTTTACCAAACACTCCACACCAAAGAAAAGCATGAGTCACTTTCCGGGGCCTTTTACGCTTCATTAATGTGGTCTTCACACATTAGACCAAGGTTTCCACAGGTGGTTAGAGCAGAGAGCAGAGGAGGTCTGCTAAGAGGGGCAGCAGTGCCTGAGCTGGCTGTGAGAGGGGCGGCAGCGCTGCACCTCGTGCCTGGAGATAGGGGCAGTGGAGAGCAGGGGAAAAACTTGGCCTTTGCTGTCAGACTGGCCTGAGTTCACGTCTGCAGACTTTTTCTTCTTGAGCTGTGTGCCGTTGGGCAACTCATGGGACCTCTCTGAGTCCTGGTTTCCTTATATGAAGTGAACCAGTTTGACACCAACGAAGAGGACCCCCAGTCTGAATCTTTGGGGAGGGGTCCAAATGTCTGTTTTATGTTTTTTGGTTGCATGGCAGCCGCTGCTCAGGCTCCAGAGGCTCCTAGGCCGGTAATCCTCCTGGTCACACCCACCTATGAAGGTGACCAGAGCAGCCACTGTCACTCAATCCCTCAAACAGCATCTTGACCAAAAGCCTTTGCAGCCCATGAAATTTGGGAAAGGCTGAGAATTCAGCTTTGGCGGATCCACAACAGACACTGGCATGTTAAAGGTGCTGAGAAGTCCTGGGAAGTAGTCCTGTGGGATGTGGCTGACCCAGCACTTCCACCTGAGGACAGAAACCCGCCTCTCCACTCACTTGACAGCACCTTTTAACCTCCCACAAAACCCACTCTGGGGAATGCTGACCCAGGGTAACAGTCTGCATTTGCCTAGCACATCACAGGCCGCCAGGCTTCATCACAGGCACAAATAGGCCCCCTCGGGCCCCTGTGAGCAAGCAACACGATGCCCACTTTACAGATAAAGGAGCTGGGGACCCAAAAGATGGAGTATCCTGCTCAGGGTGCCCCGGGTTGGGAAAGAGGTCCACTTGCCTTGGGACTCCACCCTCTTTCCTTCTCAGCAGAAGCCGAGTGGAAAGCAGGACCCTGAATGGGCTCAAGAAAGACCCCATATTTCAGAGAAAAAGGCTGGGTTGAAGTTTAGGAATCCGCCGATGCTGGGATTCCCAGGGAGGCTGAAGGGGTGGAGTAATTACAGAAAACACTGAAGAGGGGCTGGGGGGCAGGTGCTGAAGGGACAGTGCCAGCTGGTCCTGGCTGGGAGGCTGCCAGCTCAGCAGTAGGAGGCGAAGGACGGCGACCGAGGCAGAAGCTGGGTTCCAGTCCCCGTAATGCCTTCAGCGGGCTTTGTGGCCTAGGTCAGCCTCTCCTGCTCCCTGGGCCTCAGTTTTCTGGTCTGAGTCAGAAGGAGCTGGGTCAAGGTTGCCAGACAAAATATGGGATGCCCAGTTTAATTTGGATTTCAGGTAAACAATAAATACTTTTTAGTATAAATATATTCCATGCAATACTTGAGACATACTTACCCTAAAAAATTATTCATTACTTATCTGATAGTCCAACTCAACGGGCAGCCTGTGTTTGTACTACGGATGAGGGCCAATGACCTTCAGACACAGAGGAGGAGTGAGAAGCCCAGGGAGCTGGGCCGGAACCCTGGCCTGGACTCACTCACTCCCTTCCCGCTGGCTGTCTCCCTGCCTCCGGCAGGTCGCTGGCAGGCTGGGGCCGGACTAGGGTCTGAGAGAAGCCCCAGTCTCCAGGATGATGGTGGAGGCTGGTGAGGGGCTGGGGTGCTAGTGGGGCTCGTGTTGGGGTTTGTCAAGCCCGAGAAAGCAGGGATGGGAGGGGCTGTCAGGGTCCACCCGGAGGGGACTTTTTCTAGATCTGGTTAAGCCTGGTAGTGCTGCCCTGGTTTCAGGGGTGGAGGAGGGGACAGCAGGGCTGTGACCTGTGTCCGCAGCCTAGAACCCTGGGACAGAGGGAGAGGGGGTGGGGATGCTCACCTAGCCCCGGCCCTACCTGACCCCTCAGCTGCAGGGACGTTTCCTGCCCTCTCTACACGCTGAGCAGGGTGGGCGTCGCGGCAGCATGGCGGAGCGCTGGGACTGCAGGGAGTTCGGAGCCCCTGAGGTGTCACCCCTCCCTCCACTTCTCCACAGACTAGTGTCGGTGTTTGTGGTAAACCCAGTGACATGGGGAGGTGGCCTACAGGAGGAGCAGGGCCTGATAAGGTCAGACCACTGGGGGCTCAGCCTCCATAAAACGGGGTGTGCCAGGGGCCTCGCCACCGTCCCACCATGACCCCCTGGGCCCTCCTGTTTTTTGTGTGCGTGCTGCTGGCCACCCCAGGTAAGGACCTGCCTCAGTGTCATCCCGACAGCTCCTCCTTAGCTGGGGGGAAGGACAACTCTGGAGAGAGGGTCAGGCTGGGCCACCTGGCATGGATGCTTTTTGGAAGGAAAGAGACAAAGAAGAATACTCCCTTTGAAAGGAGATGAGGGAAGGTTCCTTTTAGACCAACCTCCAGCTCTGTGTGTGTGTGTGTGTGTGTGTATCAGAGACAGACAGACGGGGTGGGAGGGGCACGGGTGGTGGTGGGGGGCAGCCTTTTCCTCTGGTTCTCCAGAAGGAACTAGAGAGCATGTCCTTTTTGCTGAGTGTGAGGACAGGCCTCCCGGACGCCTCATAAGATGTCACTTCTGTCCGGGGCCCTGGCCACCTCCCAAGCTCCCTGCCAGGAAGGAGAACTGAATTTCCCCTCTCCTCCCACCTGCAGAGGGACGCTAATGTTATTTCCTCCCCAGGCCTGACCTTTTCTGGTCTGACCCCTGAGGGCTATGACCTGGTGACAGCTGACCTGTGTGGCCTCGGAGAGCCATTCTGCCAGGACCAGCCAGGGCCCCAGGTGCGTGGCTGGCCCCCCGCTTGCCTCCCACAGGGCCTCTCCTCCTCTCCTCCCAGGGCAGAGGGCTGGGGGTCTTGGAGGGGCCGGTGAAGGGGAGGCAGGGCTGTGTACGAGGATGCTGGTTTTGTCCACACTCATGTCTGGTGGGAGGCGGGCTACGCTAGTCTGCCTGGGTTCTCCCCACGGGGGTCCTCCAGGGTCTGACCAGAGAACAGAAGAGGGCTGAGTGCCAAGCTGGGTCAGGGGTTATGGGTGTGGGTGCAGGTTCTGGGGGGCTCTTGGCCCCTTGAAGACCAGCAGGAGGGTGGGCAGGGGCCAGCTGGTCTGGTTCAGGCCCTCGAGGGCAGGAAGACTCCAGGTGGTCCTGTTCCCCGCCCAGGACCCTCCAAGAACTCTGGGGCGCCTGAGAGACCACCTCCAGGGGCTTCCTTTCCTAACAGGGTGACCTGCTGACCAACAGTGCTGGGCCAGACATCATCTGTTCGTCCTGTCGGAAGATAATCCGCACACTGGAGGATATGGTGGGAGAGAACCCCTCGGAGGTGAGGTGGAGGGCTTGCCGAGCTGGGTCCCCAGCTGGGCAACGGAGTGGGTGGCCCAGGGCGGGCAGGAGTGGTGGGCTGAGGGCCAGAGCTTCTCAGCAGGGGGTCTGGGGCCCCTTGAGTGTCTGTGGATGGACTTCAGAGGTCCCCGTGATATTATGGCACTCTGGGAATGTGAAAATGGTAGGAGAGTGTATACCTGGTTTGCATGAAATTCTCAAAGGGACCTTGTCCCCGGAGAAGGTATACATTACAACCTTTCCTCTGCAGCCCTGATGTGTGTGGCCAGGGCAGAACTTTGAGAGGCTCGCTCTGGAGGGGCCCTGGGTCCTGACTGATAAATCCCAGATCTGCCATTTCCTAGCTGCATGGATTGCCAAAATCATTAATGCTCTCTGAGCCTCAGTGTTCTCATCTGTGGAGTGGGACGAGTGATAATCCCTACCCCGCAAGTTGCCTAAACCCTTTAAATAAGCTGAAGAGGCGGATGTGCTTAGCTCCACGTCTGGCCCTGAGCAATTGCTTAGCTAGTGAATGTGTTGTTACCAAGAATCACTGCTTCCCTCTCCTCCCCTCCCTCTCCTTTATTCCCCCTCTACTCTCTGCATCTGGGCTTTGTAGGGCCCACCCTCAGTTCTGGGCATGCAGAGTTATCCTTCTCCACTGGGATGGCTGTAAAGACACTCCCTGAGGTGGAGCCCCCAGCCAGGCCTGGCACCCAGAGAGCTTTGCAGGCCCAGATCTTAATGTGCGTCTAGCAGCTGTGGGCACCATTCTCCACACAGAAGACGGGGGGTGGGTGTAGAAAGGGCTGAAGACCAACTGCTTCTTTTGAAAGCCCCTCCAAAAGCCAGGTATGAGCCAGGGCCTTGAGGGCTGGGCCTTGTCTCTCCAGCCTCTGCTTCCCTGAACGCCCTGCACCAGCTCCTCGCTTCCAGCATTCCCATTCCCAGAGCTGCCCAGGGCCTCGAGCTGCTGGGTTCTGCAGGGTGGCAGAGCTGGGCAGGGCTCCCTTGAATCTCATGTCCTGCCACGGCCGTGCTGCTGCAGGATGCCATCAGACGGGCTACATCCCAGGTGTGCAGAAAGATGAAGTTTCTGTACACCCCCTGCAAGAAGATGATGAAAAAATTTCTTCAGTTCATCTCTCGGGATATCATGGCTGGCAAAGCCCCCCAGGCCGTCTGCGTGGATCTCAGGATATGCAAACCTGAAGCAGGTGAGCGCAGAGCTGTCAGCAGGGACTCATTCCTGGAGGGCCACAGACAACCTCCCCAAACATGTGGGACACAGTTCAAAAATGCAAAAAGACATCTGTCATTGACAGCTGCCCTAAGCAGCTCACATGCGTCCCTCCAAGCTTCCTTGTTGTGGAAGGAGCAGTCCACAGTGGTGAAATCGGCTCTCCAACTCTCCTCAGCAGTGTGACCTTTGACAAGTAGCTTAACCTCTCTGAGCTCCAGATTCCCAATCTGAGAAGGAGGGATAATAATCCATTTTTCTGAGGTTGGAAGGAGAATTGAACGAGATCATCATGTTTAAAGAGCTTGACAGCAAGGAGTTGTCCTCAGACTGGGATATTTGAGAGACACAAGAGACCTGATCAAACTCCATTCTCCCAGCCCAGCACAGGTCCCTGGGGATGGGAGTGAGGTCACATCCTTTCCCATGACCCTGGGGCCTGAGAGCTGGGCTGGGGAGTCCTGTGGGCAGGAAGGCTCTCCCGGCATCTTCCTGCAGGCTGCCCAGGCTGTGCCCGGAGAGAACCAGTCACGGCTGCAGGAGACGGGGCTGGGAAGGGGTCCCTGGGGTGGGCTCTGGCAGCCCGTTCCACCCCACTGGTGCTTCTGGACTTGATGGTGGTAGATGACCCTGGAGTGGGAGGTCCCCACTATTTCCTGTCATTGGAGCCTGTAGCTTTTATCTTCAAATCCCCACAACCTGCACAGGCTCCTGGCTGGGGTTCAGGATGTACCTCCGGGTGTGCTCAGCAGGGACAGGCGGCTCTAAGTCCCCGTTTTCCACGAAGAGCCCCCCCCACTGCTCACAGCGTGCTCTTCTCTCCACTCCAGGTCTCATCTGAGCCCCTGAGGCCTCTGAGCCCACCCTGGGGAGGAAGCACAGAAATTCCAGCAAGCTCCTCCCTTCCTAGCTCCAGAGGCTCTCCTCCAATTTCTCTCATCTATCTCCTTCCACTGCCTCCCTCGCGAAGAAGAATAAAATGTTATGCAAAGTTTTAGCCTCAGCTTCTTTTCCTTCGGTGGATTTGAAGGGAGGGGCTTGGAGACTCAGATGACTCATGCATTCATTCCATAAATATTTACTGTATACCTCACTCACTGTTCTCAGTGCTAGGGACTTGGTGGTGAACAAGACACTTTAGCAGCTCTCACACATAGAGTCATGAAATACTGAGCACCCACTAGAGTCACATGTTACTCCAAGAAGCTGGGGTACACAGCAAATATGCTCCCAGAAACTCTCAGACCATCTGGGGAGACCAGCAGGATTATAGTTAGAGTTCTTTTGGGTACAAGGGACAGAAACCCATCCTCCTGCTTCTCTCAGTAGGTAACCTCTTTTGCTGCTTTGGGGGACTGTATTATTTAGGATTCTTTTGGTTGCAAGCAACAGAAATCTTAGCCCATTCTGGCTTAAATAAAAAGACAATTTATTGGCTCAAATAATTAACCAGTCCACAGTTGACTTCAGGAACAGAATAATGTAGAAATTTGTGGTGGCACCAGAGCTCTTTAGTTCCGCTTCTCTGCCATTCTCTCAGTTCTTCCCACCTCTGTATACTTATACCATGAATTCGCCAAGTTGACCTTAGGCTAGGTCATGGCAGCAGAAATGGCTACATCAGGTTGGAACTTGATATCTTTATGGTACATCATTAGAAGAGAGAATTCTTCCAGTAGCTCCCTTGGAAGAGAAAGGAAGCTGATTTCCCAGAAACCCCAGTAGACATATCCTCAGTTCCATTGGCTTGCACGGGTCAGGTGCCCATCTGGAACCAATCACAATGTCCAGGGACATGGGATATATTGATTAGCATAAGCCAAGCCGAAGCATAGCCTGGAAGCTGAAATAGGGGTCCTTCCTGCTCTGATGGCTCAGTTGAGAATGACATGAAATCTGGGTAGAGTTACTGGAGGAGGGGGAATGGATGCAGGTCTTCACAAGAAGTGATGGTGGGTCAGTCAGGATTTAATCAAAAACACAGTTCGAAAGAACAACCAAAGGTGAAATCTGGGTCAATCTGAGTATCAAAATAGGTACAAGAACAGATCATAAGGCATTGTATTAATTAGAATCCATGAACTCATATAGAAATAATTAATAAATTAATAAATAATAAAGGAAAAGGGAAAGTGGTCCCTTACAGTAGAAAGCCAACTAATAAATGTAGATATAGTTGCAAAGTTTATCCCCATAAAATACTTAGTAACTTGGTATTAATCAACAAATTCCATGTTTAGGTAACAGTAGAGAAACAGGTGATGAACATGAACATCATGACTAATGGGGCAGGTTGATGTCATAGGCCTCATGATGTAATACACTGAGAGGAACATAATGTGTTTCTGCTTTCCTGGCTAAAATGCATAAATCCTGAGGAAACATGAGACAGTCTCAAACTGACATTCTACAGTAACTGGCCTGTATGCCTCAAAAATGCCAAGGTCACCAAAGAAAAGAAAAGTTTGAAGAACTGTGCTAGATTGAAGGAAATTAAAGAGGTCCTTAATCTAATTGCAACACCTGATCCTGGCTTGGATCCAGATATATATACATATATAGGACATTATTGGGGCAATCTATGAAATATGACTGGAGTACGTGATGATAATATTGTGTCAATATTAATTCCTGATTTTGATGTTCGTACTAGGTTATTACGAGAGTGTCCTTCTTGTAAGCAAATACTAAAATATTAAGGGGCTAATGGGGCATGATGCCTGCAATTTACTGTCAAAGTATTTAGAAGAAATGGTAATACATAGATATAGAAAAAGTATGATAAGACACATGCCACATGTACATAGTAAAATGTTAAACAGTGGGAGAATCTCTTTAAGGAAAGCAGGAGCTCTTTGTATTAGTCTTGCAATTTCTCTCTAAACTTGACATTGCTTTAAATTTAAAATAAATGACTTGTAATATAATTTGGCCTTAGCAAATGAATGGATAGTGGTGTTATTTACTGAGGGGTAGAAAACATTTGGATGGGTAGATTTGGAGGGAATAATGGAGAATTCTGCTTTGGCCACATGAAGCTTATTTCTGAGATATCCAGGAAGAGATGTCAAACTGGCAGTGTGGAGGGAGAGGGGCATCTGGGCCAAGAACCCCATTTGAAGTCCTGGAACTGGATGAAATGGACAAAGAGTGAGCTCAGAAGGGTAAGACCAGGGTCTGAGGCCAGGTGAGGCTATTTAACTATGAACTTGAGTGTGCAAATTCCTCTTTGAGATCCTGCTTTCAATTCTTTTGAATATATACCCAGAAGTAGGATTTCTGGATCATATGGTAGTTCTATTTTTATTTTTTTGAGGTACTGGTATACTGCTTTGCAGAGTGGCTTTGCAGGTTACAACAGTGCCTCCTTTCTTCCCATCCTCACCAATACTTGGTATTTTCTGTCTGTGTTTTTAATGACAGCCATCCTAGCGGGTGTGGGTGACAGCTCCGTGTGGTTTTGATTTGCACTTCCCTTACGTATCTTTTCATATGCTTGTTAGCCAAAGTCCTCTGCTCGCTTTTGTTGTTGAGTTGTAGCAGCTATTAAACATATTCTGGTTATTAACTCATTATCAGAGACACGATTTGCAAATATTTTCTCCCATCCCACAGACTGCTTTTCACTTTGTGGTTATGTCGTTGACACATGAAGTTTTTAAGTTTGATGAAATCCTATTTGCATTTTGCTTTTGTTGTGTGCGCATTTTGTTGCATCTCTTGGTGTCGCATTCAAGAAATCCTTGCCAGGTCCAAACTCATGCGGCTTTTCTCTTACATTTCCCTCTAGGAGTCTTGTAGCTTTGGGTCTTATGCTGAGATCTTTAATTCATTTTGAGTTCATTTTGGTATATGGTGTAAGGTAAGGGTCTACCTTCATCCTTTGCCATGTGGCTATCCCATTTTCCCAGTATCATTTGTGGGAGAGACTTAAGTTCCTTGTTATGAGCACTTTCTTACATGTAGTCTGGCACGAGATGATTATCAGGGAGGCCAAGTTTCTCAAAGGTGCTCCACATATTGGGATATCCACATGAGTGCAGAGGGGACAGGATTCTGATTCTAAGGGCAGCCTGTTAGCATGCTTTTTATATAGATTTTAGAATACTTCCACAAAAATAATCTCCAAATCAGATTAATCAACTTTACTCACATAAAATGTGGTTAGAGGCCTGGTTCCTGCCACTGATTAATTTTGATGCAGTGAGTTTTAATATTGGACAGGCTGAATATTTTTGAAAATGGAGATCCATGACATTGAGACACATTTGAGTTTTGATTCATCTTTTTAAAAAAAATTTTTATTAAGGTATTATTGATATATACTCTTATGAAGGTTTCACATGAAAAAACAATGTGGTGACTACTTTTACCCATATTATCAAGTCCACACCCATACCCCAATGCTGTCACTGTCCATCAGTGTAGTAAGATGCCACAGATTCACTGTTTGCCTTCTCTGTGCTACACTGTCTTCCCTGTGACCCCCCACACCATGTGTACTAAACATAATACCCCACAATCCCCTTCTCCTACCCTCCCCCACCCCTCCCCTTTGGTAACCACTAGTTCCTTCTTGGAGTCTGTGAGTCTGCTGCTATTTTGTTCCTTCAATTTTACTGCGTTGTTATACTCCACAAATGAGGGAAATCATTTGGCACTTGTCTTTCTCTGCCTGGCTTATTTCACTGAGCATAATATCCTCCAGCTCCATCCATGTTGTTGCAAATGGTAGGATTTGTTTCTTTCTTATGGCTGAATAGTATTCCATTGTGTATATGTACCACTTCTTCTTTATCCATTCTTCTACTGATGGACACTTAGGTTGCTCCCATATCCTGGCTAGTGCTGCGATAAACATAGGGGTGCATATATCTTTTCGAATCTGAGAAGTTGTATTCTTTGGGTAAATCCCAAGGAGTGGGGTTCCTGGGTCAAATGGTATTTCTATTTTTAGTTTTTTGAGGAACCTCCATATGGCTTTCCACAATGGTTGAACGAGCTTACATTCCCACCAGCAGTGTAGGAGGGTTCCCCTTTCTCTGCATCCTCTCCAGCATTTGTTGTTCTTAGTCTTTTCAATGCTGGCCATCCTTACTGGTGTGAGGTGATATCTCATTGTAGTTTTAATTTGCATTTCCCTGATGATTAGTGATGTAGGGCATCTTTTCATGTGCCTGTTGGCCATCTGAATTTCTTCTTTTGAGAATTGTCTCTTCATATCCTCTGTTATTTGCTTTTTGGGTGTTGAGGCATGTGAGTTCTTTATATATTTTGGATGTTAACCCCTTGTCGGATATGTCATTTAAAAATATATTCTCCCATGCTGTAGGATGCCTTTTTGTTCTGTTGATGGTGTCCTTTGCCGTACAGAAGCTTCTTGGTTTGATGTAGTCCCACGTGATCATTTTTGCTTTTCTTTCCCTTGCTCGAGGAGATGCTTTCAGTAAGAAGTGGCTCATGATTATATTTAGATTTTTGCCTATGTTGTCTTCTAAGAGTTTTATGGTTTCATGACTTACATTCAGGTCTTTGATCCATTTCGAGTTTACTTTTGTGTATAGGGTTAGACAATAATTCAGTTTCATTCTCTTGCATATACCTGCCCAGTTTTGCCAACACCAGTTGTTGAAGAGGCTGTCATTTGCCCGTTGTGTTTGTCCATGGCTCCTTTATCATATATTAATTGACCATATATGGTTGAGTTTATATCAGGGCTCTCTAGTCTGTTCCATTGGTCTATGGGTCTGTCCTTGTGCCAGTACCAAATTGTTTCGATTACTGTGGCTTTGTAGTAGAGCTTGAAGTTGGGGAGTGTAATCCCCCCAGCTTTATTCTTCCTTCTCAGGGTTGCTTTGGCTATTTGGGGTCTTTGTTGTTCCATATGAATTTTAGAATTATTTGTTCTAGTTCATTGAAGAATGCTATTGGTATTTTGATAGGAATTGCATTAAATTTGTAGATTGCTTTAGGCAGGATGGCCATTTTGACAATATTAATTCTTCCTATCCGTGAGCACAGGATGTGTTTCCATTTATTGGTATCTTCTTTAATTTCTCTAATGAGTGTCTTGTAGTTTTTAGAGTATAGGTCTTTCACTTCCTTGGTTAGGTTTATTCCTAGGTATTTTATTCTTTTTGATGCAATTGTGAATGGAATTGTTTTCCTGATTTCTATTTCTGCTAGTTCATTGCTAGTATATAGGAATGCCACAGATTTCTGTGTATTAATTTTGTATCCTGCAACTTTGCTGAATTCAGATATTAGAGCTAGTATTTTTGGAGTGGATTCTTTAGGGTTTTTTATGAACAATATAATGTCATCTGCAAACAGGGACAGTTTAACTTCTTCCTTGACAATCTGGATGCCTTTTATTTCTTTGTGTTGTCTGATTGCTGTGGCTAGGACCTCCAGTACTATGTTGAATAAAAGCAGGGAGAGTGGGCATCCTTGTCTTGTTCCTGATCTTAAAGGAAAAGCTTTCAACTTCTCACTGTTAAGTATAATGTTGGCTGTGGGTTTGTCCTATATGGCCTTTATTATGTTGAGGTACTTGCCCTCTATACCCATTTTGTTGAGAGTTTTTATCATGAATGGATGTTGAATTTTATCAAATGCTTTTTCGGCATCTATGGAGATGATCATGTGGTTTTTGTCCTTCTTTTTGTTGATGTGGTGGATGATGTTGATGGATTTTCGAATGTTGTACCATCCTTGCATCCCTGAGGTGAATCGCACTTGATCATGATGATGTTTTTGATGTATTTTTGAATTCAGTTTGCTACTATTTTGTTGAGTATTTTTGCATCTATGTTCATCAGGGATATTGGTCTGTAATTTTCTTTTTTTGTGGGGTCTTTGCCTGGTTTTGGTTTTAGAGTGATGCTGGCCTTATAGAATGAGTTTGAAAGTATTCCCTCTTCTTCTACTCTTTGGAAAACTTTAAGGAGGATGGGCATTAGGTCTTCACTAAATGTTTGGTAAAATTCAGCAGTGAAGCCATTTGGCTCAGGGGTTTTGTTCTTAGGTAGGTTTTTGATTACCAGTTCAATTTCTTTGCTAATAATTGGTCTGTTCAGATTTTCTGTTTCTTTCTGGGTCAGCCTTGGAAGGTTGTATTTTTCTAGAAAGTTGTCCATTTCTTCTAGGTTATCCAGTTTGTTAGCATGTAATTTTTCATAGTATTCTCTAATAATTCTTTGCATTTCTGTGGCATCCATAGTGATTTTTCCTTCCTCATTTCTGATTCTGTTTATGTAGATTCTCTTTTTTTTCTTGATAAGTCTGGCTAGGGGTTTATCTATTTTGTTTATTTTCTCAAAGAACCAGCTCCTGCTTTCATTAATTCTTTCTACAGTTTTATTCTTCTCAATTTTATTTATTTCTGCTCCAATCTTTATTATGTCCCACCTTCTACTGACTTTGGGCCTCATTTGTTCTTCTTTTTCTAGTTTCGTTAATTGTGAGTTTAGACTGTTCATATGGGATTGTTCTTCTTTCCTGAGGTAGGCCTGTATTGCAATATACTTTCCTCTTAGCACGGCTTTCACTGCATCCCATAGATTTTGCGGTGTTGACTTATTGTTGTCATTTGTCTCCATATATTGCTTGATCTTATATATGGATCAACATTGCTTGATCTCTGTTTTTATTTGGTCATTGATCCATTGGTTATTTAGGAGCATGTTGTGAAGCCTCCATGTGTTGGTGGGAGTTTTCATTTTCTTTGCATAATTTATTTCTAGGTTCATACCTTTGTGGTCTGAGAAACTGGTTGGTACAATTTCAATCTTTTTGAATTTACTGAGGCTCTTTTTGTGGCCTAGGATATGATCTATTCTTGAAAATGTTCCATGTGAACTTGAGAAGAATGTGTATTCTGCTGCTTTGGGTGTAGAGTTCTGTAGATGTCTGTTAGGTCCATCTGTTCTAATGTGTTGTTCAATGCTTCTGTCTTCTTACTATTTTCTGTCTGGTTGATCTGTCCTTTGGAGTGAGTGGAGTGTTGAAGTCTCCTAGAATGAATGCATTGCATTCTATTTCTCCTTTTAATTCTGTTAGTATTTGTTTCACATATGTAGGTGTTCCTGTGTTGGGTGCATAGATATTTATAATGGTTATATCCTCTTGTTGGATTGACCCCTTTATCATTATGTAATGTCCTTCTTTGTCTCTTGTGACTTTCTTTGTTTTGAAGTCTATTTTGTCTGATACAAGTACTGCAGCTCCTGCTTTTTTCTCCCTTTTAGTTACATGAAATATCTTTTTCCATCCCTTCACTTTTAGTCTGTGTATGTCTTTGGGTTTAAAGTGAGTCTTTTGTAGGCAGCATATAGATGGGTCTTATTTTTTTATCCAGTCAGTGACTCTATGTCTTTTGATTGGTGCATTAAGTCCATTTACATTTAGGGTGATTATTGATAGGTATGTATTTATTGCCATTGCAGCTTTAGATTCATGGTTATGAAAGATTCAAGGTTAACTTCCTTACTATCTAAGAGTCTAACTTAACTCACTTAATATGCTATTACAAACACATTCTAAAGGTTCTTTTTTTCTCCTCCTTTTTCTTCCTCCTCCATTCTTTATATATTAGGTATCATATTCTGTACTCTTTGTCTAACCCTTGATTGACTTTGGGGATAGTTATTTAATTTTACATTTGCTTGGTAATTAACTGTTCTACTTTCTTTACTGTGGTTTTGTTACCTCTGGTGACAGCTATTAAACCTTAGAAACACTTCCATCTATAGCAGTCCCTCCAAAATACACTGTAGGACAGTTTGTGGGAGGTAAATTCTCTCAGCTTTTGCTTATCTGGAAATTGTTTAATCCCTCCTTCAAATTTAAATGATAACCTTGCCGGATAAAGTATTCTTGGTTCAAGGCCCTTCTGCTTCATTGCATTAAATACATCATACCACTCCCTTCTGGCCTTTAAGGTTTCTGTTGAGAAGTCTGATGATAGCCTGATGGGCTTTCCTTTGTATGTGATCTTATTTCTCTTTCTGGCTGCTTTTAATAGTCTGTCCTTATCCTTGATCTTTGCCATTTTAATTACTATATGTCTTGGTGTTGTCTTCCTTGGGTCCCTTGTGTTGGGAGATCTGTGCACCTCCATGGCTTGAGAGCCTATCTCCTTCCCCAGATTGGGGAAGTTTTCAGCAATTACCTCCTCAAAGACACTTTCTATCCCCTTTTCTCTCTCTTCTTCTTCTGGTACCTCTATAATGCAAATATTGTTCCGTTTGGATTGGTCACATGGTTCTCTCAATATTCTTTCATTCTTAAGGATTCTTTTTTCTCTCTGTGCCTCAGCTTCTTTGTATTCCTCTTCTCTAGTTTCTATTTCATTTATCGTCTCCTCCTCCATATCCAATCTGCTTTTAATACCCTCCATTGTGCTCTTCAATGATTGGATCTCCGACTGGAATTCATTCCTGAGTTCTTGAATATCTTTCCATAGCTCTATGAGCATGTTAATGATTTTTATTTTGATCTCCCTTTCAGGAAGTGTCATGAGGTCGATGTCATTTAAATCTTTCTCAGGAGTGGTATTGATAATTTTACTCTGAACCAGATTCCTTTGGCACTTCATATTTGTACATGGTGCCCTCTTGTGTCCAGAAGCTCTATTCCCTGGAGCTGCTCAGCCTCTGAAGCAATGTCGAGGGTCACAGGGGAGTGGTATTGGTGCCTGGGGGGAGGAAAGAGCTGTTTCCTGCTTCCAGGCTGCTATGCCTGTCTCCACTGCCTGAACCAGTGGGCTAAACACACAGGTATAAGCCTCTATGCTTTGTGTTTTTAGTTGCTGTAGTCAGATCTTCCCTCTGGCTGGGCTAACAGCAGGGTAGGGTTTGCCGGTTTGCAAGCCAGATGGGGCTGGCTGGGAGAAAGGCACAGTAGGCTGTGTATCACGGAGGGGGTCCTTGGAGCTGTGTAGCCAGTCAGGGAGCTGGAGCACCTGAATATCGTCTGAGGAGGAAGATTTGTTTTTCCTCCTTAAAAATGAGAGTGTATATGGTAAAGTTCCCAACCTGCTGGGCAGATTGCACCCAGACAATTTTGTCTACCTGTCCTTTCTCCTGAGCAGTAAGCTCTGTGCAATCCTTGCCCCTTTATCAGCCCTCTTGCTGTTACAAAATCTCTCTGACTGCCCACCTTTCTTTTGTCCCAGAGCAGCCGTATATGGATCCCTGTTTTCCACAAGTGGCTGGAATCTCAGTCTCTCCAGGTATTCTGCCTTTCTTAGCTTTCCAACCCCCTAATTATGAGAGGACCATGAAAACACCATGAAATGTAGGTTTGTGCTCCCAGATCAGATCTCTGGAGTTAGGTATTCAGCAGTCCAAAGCCTCCACTCCCTCCCTGCTCTGTTTCTCTTCCTGCCCGGCCACAGCTTTGGTACGTTAACCCTGTTCTGTGCAGTTTATTCTTTTCTCCAGTTGTATGCAGTTTGGCACAGTCCTCTTTCCTGTTGCTCTTTCAGGATTAGTTGCATTAATTATATTTTCATATTATATGCGGTTTTAGGAGGAAGCCTCTGTCTCACCTCTCATGCCGCCATCTTTAATCCTTGATTCATCTTTTCTGGTGAATTCCTTAGGATTTTCTATGTACAGGATGATGCAATAGAGATAGTTATACATCTTCGTTTGTAATCTGGATGGATTTTATTTCATTTTCTTGCTTAATTTTCCTGGCCAGAATTGTCAGTACAATATTGAATGGAAGTCAAGAGAAAAGACATCCTTCTCTTGTTCCTGACCTTTGGGGGAAAGCATTTGGTCTTTCATCATTAAGTATGACATTAGCTCTGGGATTTTCATAGATACCCTTTATCTGGTTGAAGAATTTTTCTTTTATTCCTAATTTGTTGGGTGTTTTAACATGAAGGGACATTGTCAAATGATGTTTCTACATCTGTTGAGAGGATCATGTAGTTTTCTTCTACTGATATGGTGAATTACATTAATTGGTTTTTAGTGTTAAATCACCTTGCATCCCTGGATAATCCTAGCTGGTCATGGCATATACTTCTTTTTTTATGTTGCTAGATTTGGTCTGTTTGGATTTTACTGAGGATTATTGCATCCCTATTCATAAGAGTTACTGGTCTGTAACGTTCCCAGAACAAACCTGAGAAATGATGCAATGGAGAGCAGGTATTCATTGGGCTTTGCTTATGAGTTAAATACACACTTGAAATTCCACCCCTCCCTTTCCTTTTCATAACAGGTGGCCTAACTTTGTCAGTGAACTCAGGTTTTCCATGTTCTGATCAGAAGTTGCCAGCTGGCAGATGGTTAGGGTTAGCACATTATGTAAACTTCTTTTCTTTTGGTTAAGACTCTTGAGAAGTTCATTCCCCAGGAGTAGGAGGGTCACACCTGGCCTTTGGATCCCACGTTGGATTTCCCAAAGGAGGAGAAATGGGGAATTCTTTCTTCCTTAGGATGAGCTGGTGTATCAGCCAGGTTCACTAATGGCAAGCAACGGAAGCTGACTCAAGCTAAATTTAGAAAAGGGAAGTGTTTGGGGAGCCATGGATGCCACAGGGTGGAAGGGAAGGTCTAGAACTGAACTTGGACAGAAGCCAGGCAGCTCGGAGGCTGTTAGAAGCAGGAACAGCTTCACGGTCCTGCCCACGTCCAGTCACGGGGATGAATGAACTCTGACCATTCCTCCGTCCTTGTGTGTCTTGCTCTAAAACCAAATTCCTAGGAAAGTTAAGTTCAACCGGCTAAGCTTAGATGAGATGCCTACCTCTGGTTGTTCTAGGGTGGTGAGAAGGAAGTCAGGCAGTGGGAGATTTAAAATGCGTTCCTTGAAATTTGGCTTATGAAATGGGTGGATGTATCCCTGAATGGATTACTGTCCACCAAGACTGTACACAGTAGGTGTCAGATAATTCCCCACAGGAAATTAGAGTGATGTTAGGAAAGAGGAAGAGATGCCATGTGGCCAAACAGTGTCAAATGTCCAGCCCAGCTTGTAATGACAGGCAGTGCTGTCCCTGTGGTTCTCCAAATAGGAAGACATTTCTCTGACAGAAATCAGGAACCGTGGATTCCTGATTCTAGGGGCTCGCCTGCCCCCAGGTAAGATGGGCTTTCTCATATATGCAGGTTGAGAACCTTGGCGTTTACTCAGCCGGCTTCCAGAGCGTGAGCCACTGGAGACGGTGCCTGGCCTGGGGACAATGCCCTCAGCCCTGGTGCTCTGTGGCATAAAGTGAGCGAAGGCCAGAGTTGAGGGGCAGCATGGACTTGTGCTACTCCTCAGAGCTAAAGTCCCAGGACCTGTGGGTGATTTATTAAAGGAATAAAAGCTTCAAGGGTAACTCTAAAATAATGTCACTGGATGATACGATGTTTTGAGAACGAGAGGTGAGGTGTGCTGCGGAAATGCAGGGGACATCCTTCGAGATGCGTCAGGCTTGCGAAGGCCACAGCCATGAGGCTCAGTGGGGTGGAGGCTGCATCCATTTTACACACTTTTGAGTTCTGGACCCGGTTGACTATCCGTATCCGGAGCCCTCTTCTACCGTATGTACCAGCTTCATTTGATGAAGAAAAGCAGTTTTTAGGGACTAAAGGTCGTGCCATTCCAGGACTGATCACCCACCCTGAGGCGCCCTCAGAATAAAGGGCGCTCTGCTCCCTGCTTGGAACTACCGGCTGGGAAGAGAAAGGCTCACCTAACGCGTGGGGAGCCATTGTACTCAGGGGCCTCTCCCCACCTCCTGTCAATCAAGTCTCTCCCCCACCCCACTATTCTTTTTAAAAAATGGAATGTATTTTACATAGAATGCAATGCCCAAATCTTAAGTGCTCTATTGGATGAGTTTTGACAAAGTCTGTACCACGCAACCACTATCCCATCAGGATAGAGAACAGCCTATCACCGGGGCCTTCCCTCCTGCCCCTCGGTAGTCACCGAGAAACTTCTCCCAGAAGCGAACCGCGGTCCGCGGGCCCACCTTCTTCCCCAGCACTACGCCTGCGCGGACACAGCCCCGTGCGGTCCGCAGGCCTCCTCTGGGCCGAGCCTTGGCCCGGGAGGGGGCCACGCACAGGGCCGTGGGTTTCATCCTGCTGCTGACTTACAGCTAATGGTCTCGGCCAGCGGCTTGGCTTCTGTGCTTCCTCGTCTGACCCAGAGCGCCAACAACGCTTTCCTGACACGGTGCCCGCCATGCTCTGTCGGGATTACTCGCGGGTGCGCCTGGCGTGGTGTATGCAAGCCGTGCTGAGAGGTGGGGCGTCACCTAGGACCTGCCAGTGCTGGATTTTAGGCAGAGGATGAGGTGATCAGAACCGTAGTTGTGCTCAGGTAATGAGACAATTCTCCTCCTCAGGCTGTACCCCAGAGAGCAGTTGGAACCTTTGGTTTGCCTTGCGACACACTCGGCCCCCGTTCCCAGCAGCGAGGCAGCTATCCTGCTCCCGCATCCCCGGCACCCTCATCCTGGAGGTGGGCTCCTGTCCTGAGGCACAGGACCCACCCCACATGCCTTCCTTATGCCATGACCCCTCCTGGCTCTCTCCTGAGGACTGGAGTCTCACTGTACCCCGAGTCACTGTTGGGTGCCCCACCCCTACCGCCCCGGTCATTCTTACTCATCCAAAAAGGGCTGCTGTTGTTGGGAGAGGGGATGATGCTTAAGGAGAGCGCTACAGGCACCCCTAAAATCAAAGCACCCAGGCGATGGCTTTCTCTCCAGCTCAACGCCGGCGTTACAGGCTGGGTGCTCATGGGCAAAGGCCAGTGGTGGGGAAGGGTGTGGACACCAGGCCGGTGGGACCCGAGGGAGGGGGCAGGGTGGGAGTGTGGGCTGGTCCAGGGATTTAAGGCTCGGCCAGCTGCTTCAAAGGTGTACCCGAAGCAGCCCAATGTAGTATGGGGGGTCATATCCCAAATTTTGAGGATGAAGACACTTTTCACAGTCAAAACGGTTATGGAGATACATGGTAAGTTTTGCATCTTTAGATGTATTAAGATAACTAATAGTGATTATAATAAATATTGTATAAATATATCATATAAAATATAAATATTAATAATGTTGATAATTAAAATAGTTACTATTTTCAATACTACCGTTACATGAATTTACATTTTATTCACAACAGTATTTATGTCTTTGAAATATGTTTTACAAGCAGATTAAGACTTCACTGGGCTATTTCTGGCTGTCTACCCTTCCGGAGGAGCCCTTTGCCTCGTGACCTCCACCCCCACCAGCCAAATCTGACTGGGTAGGGGGTGGGGTGGAGATCCACCCACGTGCGGGGAGCCTAGCCTGTGGCCCCGATGTGCTGGGCCAATCAGAGGCCTTGCTCTGGAGTTGGCACAAGCAGACCCAGAGGGAAAAGGCTGCTTAAAGCTTACGGGTGGGCGGGGGGCTGGGGCAGCCGTAATTGCTATAAGCAAGCGGAAGTTGTGGAGGACCAGAACCATAACAGAGCTATTAATGAAAATGTAAATAATAGCAACAATAATGTTTATGGTAATAAAAGTAAAAGCTAACTTTTGTTGCTCATTCTCTATATTCCAGACTCAGTTATAAATACTTTACAGTATTATGTCTTGTAATCCTCATGAAAACCTACAAGCCCTGTGAGGTTTCCACATGAAGGAACTGAGGCCCAGAGAGGGTAAAAACTCGGTCAAAGCCCACAGCTAGGATGGGGCAGACCTGGGGCTCAGGCCCAAGGGTCGGAGCTGAAAGGAGCAGGACTGGCGGCATAGGGCGGTGGCTCCCTGCAGCCACTTTGCTTTCCTGAGTCTGTCTTGTTCTGCAGTTGGCTCGCTACAGGATTCCCCTGTGGCGCCCCATCATCCCCCTACAGCCCTTCCTCAGCCAGTGCAAGTGGGTCTCTGTTTCTTGCCTCAGAACCAGACTCTTGTTTCTCTAGTCCCAGGCAGCGAGGGTGCACACCAGCGTTGGTGTCCCTTTCTAAGTCCCTGGGACCAGAGTATTTAGGGGCCCCTGGAACTCCAGAGTATGAAGGGGCAGGGCCCTGAGCACCTTCTCCAGCTCCTCACCTGGCTGTGGGGCCTTCAGGAAGTGCTGTTCAGCTTGTCCCTCACCCCCACCTCCACCTCAAGGATGATGTTCTGAGGCCTAGGGAACCTGAGTGCCACCCGACTCTGGGAGCAGGTGCCCTGTGGCCTGGGTCTGTGTGGGCAGACTTGCTTGAAGTCCCTGCTGGTCTTGCACAAGTATGCTTAAATGTGGGACATTTTCCTTTGCTTTCTTTTAAAGTTGTGGATTATTTTTCACATTTTGCATGAAGCTATCGATTCAGAAATTGCTTCCTGTCTCCAGCAGGCTTGGGAGATCTGCTGTGATGATTTTATTACCAAGACCCCACTCAAAGTCAATGGTGCAAGTGCTGCCACCTACTGGAGGAATGTAACTGTTCCATCACAACTACATGGAAAAGATAAGTAAGACAAAAACTTCCAACTCTTCTTATTTCCTTCATTATCAACTGGTATTATTATTATTGATCAACTTTTCATAAAATCAATTTGAAACCAATAGAAAAATTTATTTCCTAATAAATAGCTTATTAAAATGTTTACTATTTATCTAGGGCTTCCCATGTGCTAACATTATCTCTTTTATTCACTATCCTATGTGCTAGGAATAGTCATTATCCCTATTTTATATATAAAAAAGTGAGATTCAGAAAGACTAAATAATTGACTACTTCTGGAGTTCATCCAAACATTAGGCTTTAATCATAACATTGTATCATTAGCTTTTCATTATTTGACCAAAATCACACAAACTTAAAAAAAAAAGCACCACGAATCCTGAAAATATTTCAAGCATATTCCATGATTAAGAAAGCAAGTAAATCTTCATGGAGAATGAGAACCAGGTTTTTCTCTGTTTAAAAAGGAGTAACAAAAATAGGAAGGGAGGAGGTTAAGATGCACCCTGTAGTGTTGGATTGGAATCAGAGGGTGTGGTGTGAACTTGTGGTTTTATACACATAGATGGTTAGATATAAAAAGAGAACTAGTTAGAGGTGTGTGTGTGTGTGTGTGTGTGTGCATACATATGTTTCCTACCTTTGTCCTCTGAGAGGGACTAGAAATAATGACACCCTAGTAGCTATGAGCATACTAGCGCCTAGATCTTGGTTTCTAGGTACCATTCTCTAATAAAAGAAACCAGGGCTCCCTGGATAAACGGCTGATTCTTGGGCCAGAGCAGGGAAAATATAAATGTGTATGGAAGATTTTGCAGTGCTAGAAAAAGTGCTCAGAAATGATGAGGACATTACAAAGGGACACAGGAGCCACACCGAAGGGGCTCCCAATGGCCAAATATGAGACAATTTTAGTAACACAAATAATGATAGCGACAGATTATAACTCATGGAATAAAGCATATATCTATGACTGCATATTTGGTAAGTAAATAATTGCATAAATAAGTCAATGAATGAGAAAGAAGGGAAAACTTCCCTACAGTAGAATTCCAGTTAATAAATGTAGAAGGACACTGATGGGCAGTGACTAAAATGGGGTGGGTGTGGGGGACTTGATAATGTGGGTGCATGGAGTAACCACCATGTTGCTCATGTGAAACCTTCATAAGACTGCATATCCATGATACCTTAATAAATAAGTAAATAAATAAATGTAGAAGGAATGATGGAAATAAGAAATCACCACTCGCTAATGTCACAGTAATAATTGTTACAGACAAGAACTATGAATGCTAGAATTAGTGGGTAAAAGTATGATGAGAAATAAGGCACCTTCATAGTCTCAAGCTAACTCCCCACAAGATGCTTATAATTTCCAAAGGAGAAGATAGTAATTCTGCAGTGGATTAATCTGGTCCGCACCACTGTATCCAAGTGGCCAAAATTCGCATCACCAGGAATGAGATGTATCAGCTTCATGTGACACCTGGTGTGATGCACTGAGAAAGGCACAACATCCCTTTGGTGGTGTTGTATGCATGACCCCCATCTAATCAGGAGAGAACACCAGTCATACAAAGGGAGGTGCACTCTACCGAATAATTGGCCATGGTTCTTCAAAAAGTTTATGATCCTGAAAGTCAAAAACTAAGAGAACTGACCCAAACTGGAGAGGACTAAGGAGATACAACAGCTTAGTACAGGGTGTGATCCTGGACTGGATCCTGTAGCAGAAGGACGTTAGTGAGACAACTGACAAAGTTGGAACCATATCCTGGTTGTGATGATTATGCTGTGGTTATGTTAGATAAGTTGTTAACATTTGGGAAAGCTAACTGAAGGGTACATAGGAATTTTTTTGTACTATTTTTGCCATGTTTTTTAAGTCTAAAATTATTTCAAAATTAAAAAATTTAAAGCAAGTTTGCAAAAAATATAATAGCTAACAAATGCTTTTTAAAAAGGCATTACGTGACTCTATAGTATCTTACTACACTGATAGACAGTGACTGCAGTGGGAGGGTTGGTAGATGGGTGAGTGTTGAAACCACAATATTGTTCATGTGAAACCTTCATAAGATTGTATATCAATGATACTTCGATTAAAAAAAAGGCATTACAAAGCAAATCAGGGTTCTGATTACTAAAAGTTTGAAACCCCCCCCCCCAGGCCAGAGCCCAAACTCTGTGGTCTTCAGTCTCCTTATCGGTCAAATGGAAGCCTTTGTCTGATGTCTATGTTTATTACAACACAGAAGTAGAAAGAATGGAAGTATTTGGACAAATATTGAGCAACATACACATAAATGCTCATTAGCTGTTTTAGCTGAATTGTAGGACACACATCAGGCTGGCCAAACCCTTCATTCCAGTTCTGGAATGTTCTGACCTCAGCTTCTGGCTTATGTTCCTACATTTCACAGATATCTCCAAAGCTGTACCCAGGATGGTCCTCAGAATCACAGGACTTGACACTTCCTGCTTTCACGATGGTGGTCGTTGAGTGATACACTTAAGGGGAACAGAGGAAGCAGATCGTATCTGCTGAGGGCTTGAAATAATAATGGTAGTGATATCAATAGCCAAGCCATCACATGCCAGGTAGTGTTCCAAATGCTTTTGTGCTTACACCGACCCTGGGAGGAAGGGTCTGTTCCTATACACACTTCATGAGGGGTTGCTTGGCCAGGATCTTCGTCTGTCACACACCCAGCTAGGAATTAGTGCAGCCAGGATCTGACCCCGGGCAGACTGCCTGGGGAGCCCAGTCTGATGCATGAGAATGTGCAGGGAGTGGGGGCTGAAGGCAAAGTTATCTGGGGGTTAGCCGCAGCCCCTTTGGGGTTTGGTATAAATCCTTCTCACTGCATCTCGGAACTGAACAAGATCAGTGATGGTAAAGCACTGGCCGGCCCTCTGGGAGGTCATGCTTGACCCAGCTCTCATTTTCCAGGGCTGTAGAGGCTGGGAGCTGGAAGGGGCTGATGCATGGACTTCACCATGATCCCAAATCTTTTAGTATTAGCCATTCATGCAGCCATTCAGCACTTCGTCTTGTTAAGTGCCACAACTGGGACTCTTGGAGGTCCTGACTCATAGGGGATTCCTGATAGTCCTACTTCTAGACAAAGTCACGGTTGATACCCAAACCCTGGGACCGTTCCTGCTGCTGGATGAGGCCCCTGGCTGACCCCGAAGGGGGCACAAACATCCCTCTGGGCAAGTATAGAATGACAACTTGAACAGAAAGAAGTACAGACCGCCACAACCCCTGTCCCTGCCAAGACTCCACCTCCTCACGTCTTCTGAGAAGTATATGCTATGGAAGCGAGGGGCTAGACCAGGGGTCCTGAGCTCGCTGGTGACCCTGAGCAGAGCTCTGCCTTCTGTAGACTCTGGTGAACTCACTTGTGAAGTGAGATGGGACCTGGCGATCTCTAGGGTCGCTTCTGGCTTCCGCATCTGGCGGCGCCAGGGCTCGTGACAGGGCAGAAGGAAGCTGGCCCGTTCCGGATGGACTTGAAGGTGTTCGCTCTTTCCTTCCTCGGAAGAGCTTGGCCGAGGTGTCAGGGAGGGTTTTTTTGCTGCTCCGGCCGCACACAATTAGGGCCGAGGTGACTCAGAAGGGAACAAGCCATGTGTTAAAATAGGAGTTGGCATTTCTGGGAAGGGAAGTCCAGGAGCGGCCAGGACGGGATGAGCTGTTGATAAGGAGCCGCATTGTTCTCGCTCTCCCCGGAGGCCCCCACACATCCTAGAGGAGGAGGAGCCGGGTCCCTGGCCCCCGCAGGGTTGGGACAGAGTCGAGGCAGAGCCGAGGACGCGACCCCGGTGGGCGTTTGAGGCGGCAGCCAGGAGGAGGCAGGACGGTGCCGTGGTTGGAAGAGCAGCCCCGAGTCAAGGCCGCTCTGCTCTGCGTCGCCGAGGGCTCTGGCCTGTCACGTGGCTCTGGCTCTCCCTCCGGGTTTAGAGGAAGGCTGAGTGGGGACCCTGGAGCCGACGCTGGCAGCTGGGTAGGCCACCTGAGAGTGCCCTGCGAGCACCCTCCCCGCACCCACCTCCCAGGGGTCTAGGGGAGAGCGAGGGGACACAGGGTCGCAGAGTGGGGAGCTCTCCAGTTCAAGACTCTTCAGTTTGGGAAACAAAAGCTGGCGGGATTGGGAGGAAACCACTGTTTACTCTGTGTTCAAAGTGTTCCATGGAAGGGTGCCCTGAGATGTTTCCAGGTAAAGGCTGATGGGGGGGGGGTGAGGCCCGAGCGGTGGGCGGCTGGTGCGGGCACGGACCGGCGCTGTGCTCAGCCTCGACGAGGAAGGCTAGGTCCACGAAGGGGCCGTCCCCCCCCGACCCTGGGGAGCAGACCCGCAGGCGAGGCCCCTCGTCAGTGTGGGCAGGTAGCCGGAAGAGAGACGCTCAGGCAAACCTGCTGGAGCAGAAGAGGCCGGTTAAGGTTTCAGAAGGGGCCCACGGGGGGGCAGTGGACACTGGGGGCTCTCCCAGGGGATGGCTGGTGGCAAGGGACAGAAGTCTGTTAATGCTGGCTCAGCTAAAGAGGCGATCTGGGTAAGGGTCTCACAGAACCTGAGGGTACCAGGAGGAGGACAATGGGCGCCCGGAACCTTGGGGGCACAAAGTCCCTCCGCCTTCCTCACCGGGGCCATCTGGCCACTCGTCTTTGTTGTGTGCTGCAGACCTGGCCTCCCAGCTCCATTGTTCCTGCCTGAGGCCTCCAGTGATTTCCCCACATGGCAACCCCAGGTCTTGAGACTTGGGACCTTCCAGTTAGAGTGCATGAAACAGGCTCACCCGAGACCCTGTGGCTGAGCCCCAGATTCTAGGGAGAGGCAGAGTGCCTGGCCCCGCCTGGCGGGGAGTTCACCCCCACCCAATGGACTTGGCCAGGTGAACAGGTCCAGAAGAACAACCTGGGAGCCCTCCCTTCCACAAAGCGATGGGAAGGGGCAGTTCTTGCATCCCAGAGAGTAAACAGCAGACATGAAGGAGACTGGGGGCTGGAAGGTCAGGCAGATCAGAGTGGAGGGTTGGGGCTCAGGAAACATCCTGCAGCTGGGGCTCCAGGTGAAGAGAAGCCTCGGAGAGAGCTGGAAGGGAAGGGAAATCCAGAACATGCCTTCATGAGCCACACCGTCTACTCACAGATGATGAAGACTGGTCTGAGCTTTTATAAGTTAGAATTTCCCTTGAAGAAAATCTGTGATCTGATTGACATTGGTATAACAGAAAGGTCTGATTTCTCTAGAAGGCCATTTTTGCTCAAGATAACCTCCAAGAGAGAATTAGAGAAGTTTAGGAGTAACAATTTTTCCTGGCCAAGAGAGAAATTTCTTGCTTAGAAAGAAACTAGAGGGGAAAGGTCAAGAAATGTGTGTGTGTGTGTGTGTGTGTGTGTGTGTGTGTGTGTGTGTGTGTGTGAACCTGGGCCCCAGTGAAATCAGAATCTCTGGGGGCAGGACATAAACTTCCCAGGTGATTCCCATGGGCATCCAGGGCTGTAAATCACTGGTCTCAGGACAGGCAAGTCACCCCATTTTCTCCACAGCACACATTCAGATATTTGGCCATTGCTGGTGGAAGTCAACGTGGCAAAGCTGGTTCCATTACCTGGACCTTGGGCTCCACAAACTGGCACTGAGAACCTCACCGTACAGAGGGGGGTGCTTTCACTGCCCTTGTTTCTGTCCATGGAGCCACCTGGCCTCTTCCCAGGGCAGCTCTGATTCCATCTGCGCCAAGTGTTCCGGCAGTCAGCAGGCATTCACCAGGTTGGGAGGCCTTTGGAACATCTCACCCCTCAGAAACCTTCCAGCTGTGTGGAAAGATGGTGGTGGTATTCACAGATCCACAAATCTTGGAGGGTGACTAAATGTCCTGGTTTTCTGAACTTTCCCCTTTTTAGCACCAGAAGTTCTACATCCCACAAAACCCTTCAGTCCTGGGCAAATTAGGGAAGCTGGTCCTACTGCCCAACAGCTTACTGAAGTGGAGTACATATAGGGAGAGACACTAAGTCAAGGGTCGGAAGAGCCCAGCCAACCGCTTCCAACGTCTACCCAAGCCCCACCCCCACAGCCTTCCTGGGGCTCCTTTCACCAGGGTGTTCCAAGTCCTGCATCTTTCTCAGCTCCGGACTCTACTTGTCTTGGGGAATGTTGACTTTTCTCACACCCACACATGCACATACACAAGCAAAAAAAAAAAAAACATAAAATAAAAAAGCAGGCATTGTTTAAACTTATAGCAGGTTATATTCTAGGAAAAGGTGGTGTAAGTCAAAAAGATAAAGACTGGATCAGTTTTCCCACAAAAACAATACCATGATAATAAACCCTGAGCAAGAGAAATCGTTCTATAAAAAGTTCTATCCTGGCTGTGAAAAATTTCTCTAAACTTCTTAATTATTTCTTCAAAGTAATACAGAGCATGGTAGTCTCTTAGAGAAATCAGACCCCAGATATAATTAACTAAAAATGAAATACCTGTCCTCTAGGCAGTGTGAGATCTCTAGAACTGCATATGCATCCAAAGAGAAGGGCAAATCCGTAATTAGTTGCATGCGGTATCATTTTATTTGTTGGAAAGCTCCCTTATGTCAGGAGCTCCTCGAGGTAGAGCAGTGGCTCTCATTGTTGGACTCGCTGGGGAGCCGTCCCACGTGCTGTTGCCCGGGTTTCTCCCTGGAGGTGCCAATGACCTGCAGTGCGGCTTGAGCACCGATGGGTGGCAGCTGCCTGTGGGGCCAAGAGCCGGCTGGGAGTGGGGGGCGGCAGGAAGGGGAGCTGCCTGAGGCCTGGGGTCAAGGCCTAGGGTCTTGAGTGCTGGGACATGGAGATGTATCCTAATGGAAAATGAGACCTCATTGGTCATCGAAATCAGTCTTCTTATGTCGCTGATGAGGAAACAGACCCAGAGAGGTGAAGCGACGTGCGTAGGCCCTCAGCATTTAGTAGTAAAATCAGAGCATGGGCGTTTGACCCGTCTCCTTGTGCTTTTCACATTTTAGTGGTTTTAAAATGTCCCCACAAATTCCATGATATTCCTCTCTTTAAAAGGTGAGGATTAATTCCTTTCCCTTTAAGTGTGGACTGGAGTTAGTGAATCATTTCTAATGAATAGCATATGAGGGGACTGACAGGATGTGACTCCAGAGCCCAGATCGCAAATGCTCTGTGTCTTGGGCCACTTGTTCTGGGGCTCGTTAGCTGACATGCTGGGAGGACGCTCACGGAGCCCGGTGGAGAGGCCGTGAGGTGAAGGTCCGAGGCTCCTGTCCGCAGTGTTGCCAGGCACCATCTTGGAAGCAGATCTTCCGGCTCCAGGCAAGCCCGCGGATGACTGTGGTCCCTGATGGCAGCTTGGCTACAACCTCCTGGGAATCCCGAAGCCAGAACCATCCAACTAAGTCCCTCCTTAATTCCTGACCCACAGAAAGGGTGAGATAATCAACGTTTATTATTTCAAGCAGCTGAGGTTTCAGGTAATTTGTTCTGCAGCAGTTGATAGCAAATACACACACCGTCTTAAAATACGATCTTTCAGAGTTGGTAACATCCAATTTTAGGACCAACTCTAGTAGAGTGGGAGCGAATGGATTAAGGAATAGAAAGTATAGCAGCATTTTCCTTCTAAGGGAGGATGAAGTCAGGGTAGTGGGAAAATCATTCTTTCAACTAATTCTTTCTAGGTACAGAGGCTGGTGGGAGTGGGAAAGGAAAGGTGGCAACAGAGCGCCACTCTGTTGATGCTCGCACCCTAGAGCAGATGATTCTTGTTTTAGCAGAGCTCCCAAAGCAGGCCTGGATGTGAGTAAGAGTGGAAGAAAGGGACAGAACAACTTTCGGTAATCACTGTGTCTGACATTTCATTTATCGTGTGTTGGGGAGGTGCAACGCCCTCCTCTGGTAATCTCTAAGCATCCTGTGACGTCCGCTGCACCCACAAAGGCCTTGGGGAACTATAGGAAGGGGGTCGGCTCTCCGTGTATGTTAGGGGTGGGAACAGAGTCAGGAAAGGGCCTGCATGAGACTAAGGGTTCAATGGGAGCTGGAGCTCAGAGCCGAGCAGAGAGATCCCGAGGGCAGCAGCATCGGTCAGGCAAGTGAGGGAACAGAAGACCTTCTGCACCGCGAAGGCCTCAGCCTGAAGCCGGTGAGAGTGAGGGGAAACCGGGAGCAAAGCCGGAGCTCTTGGAGGTCTGTGGTGCATCTGCCTCTGAGGAAGCCACCAAGCCTGTTCTCACAAGGCCCTGAGAAACATGGCTTCTGTTCACTTCTGCCTTCTAAATCCTGTGCAAGATCCTCTCACTGGCAAAGTCTAACCTGGGAGCAAATGAGGATGGGAATCCAGGGGAGCAGGTTCCAGCCCGTGAAAAGAGTGGTGGCAGTGAGCTGACCCACTGGCGTTCAGCACTGGGCTTCCCACAAACAAGGCCAGGGACCTGCAGCCCATAGCTTGGTGGCCTGAAAGATGTTCCCTCTCAGTATAAAGACAGCGAACAACCTTGCTTTCCAAATGTTATTTTCAAGAAACTTCCAGAGAAAGATCTTCATGTCATCCAGAAACTGTTGGGTAGGAAGCGAATGGATGGTCACTGCAATTAGTGTCACAAGGTTCCCAGTGACAGCCTGTAGACACACCTGGCTTCTGCCTCACCCTGACCTCTGACCCCCACCAGTCACTCCTTTATTTTAATGCTTTAATATCTAATTTATGTAGAAAGCTTCTCTTCAGCTCACCGGAGACACTTACCTTTACAGTGGTCAAATACATTTGGGAACATTGCCTGCTATCTCAGCTTTTGGTGATTCTCAGTACATTAGGGCTCTGAGAACACTTCTTTTCAGAGCGTGTTTGTTAACAGCAGGCAGTGTTAAATGTGAATGCATTCTTAACAACAATGCTCAATTAAATTGGAGAAATAGGGCTGCTGGTTTGGAATGTGTAGTGAATGTGTAGGGAATACAGATTCATGGGGACAGTTAGTGTAGAAAACAACTCGAGGGAAGTTTGTGAAGGGATGCGAGGATGGTTCAACATCCACAACTCAATCAATGTGATACACCACATTAACAAACTGAAGGATAAAAAATCACATGATCATCTCAATAGGTGCAGAAAAGCATTTGACAAAAATTCATCCATTTATGATGAAAAAACTCTCAACAAAGTGAGTATAGAAGGAACATACCTCAATATAATAAAGGTCATATATGACAAACCAATAGGTAACATCATATTCAATGGTGAAAAGCTAAAAGCTTTTCCTCTAAGATCAGGAACAAGACAAGGATGTCCATTCTTGCCACTATTATTCATCATAGTAGTAGAAGTCCTTGCCCCAGCTATTCATCAAGGAAAATAAATAAAAGGCATCCAGATTGGAAAGGAAGAAGTAAAACTGCAGGTGACGTGATATCATACATAGAAAACCCTAAAGACTCCACCAAAAAGTTGTTAGAACTAACAAATGAATTCAGTAAAGTTGCAGGATACAAAATCAATATATAGAAATCTATTGCATTTCTGTACACTAATAGCAACTGCAGAAAGAGAAACCAAGAAAGCAATTCCATTTACAATTGCATCAAGAAGAACAGAATACCTAGGAATAAATTTAACTAAGGAGGTAAAACTGAAAACTATGAGACATTGATGAAAGAAATTACAGATGACATAAATAAATGGAAAGATATTCCATGCTCATGGATTGGAAGAATGTATATTGTTACAACGTCCATACTACCCAAAGCAACCCACAGCCACATGCAAAAATAAAACTGGGCCACTATCTTACATCATACACAAATATTAATTCAAAATGGATTAAGACTAAAAAACGGACAGAGGATCTGAATGAACATTTTTCAGCGTAAGACTCACAGATGGCCATCAGGCACATGAAAATGTCCCCCACATCACTCATCATCAGGGAAATGCAAATCGAAAGCACAGTGAGGTATCACCTCACACCCATTAGAATGACTATTACCAAAAGGACAAGAAATAACAAGTGTTGGTGAGGATGTGGAAAATTGGAATAATTATGCATTGTTGTTGAAAATGTCAGTGTAACTACAGTGGAAAACTGTAGGAGTTTCCTTAAAAAATTAAAAAACGAATTAACACACAATTTAGCTATTCCACTTCTGGGTATTTATCCAAAGCAAATGACAACATTAACTTGAAAAGATTCATGCGCTCCCATGTTCACTGCAGCACTATTTACAATAGCCAAAATATGGAAACAATTTAAATGTCCATCAACAGATGAACAGATAAAGAAAATGTTTATATATATATATATATATATATATATGGACAACAGAATATTACTCAGCTATAAAAAAGAATAAAATCTTGTTATTTGCAACAACATGGGTGGACCTACGACCAAGCTCATAGATACAGAGAACAGAAGGGTGGGTGGAGGGTGGCTGAAATGGGTGAAAGGAGTCAAAAGATACAAACTTCCAATTATAAAATAAATAAGTCCTATGAGTGTTCATGTACAGCATGGTGATTATAGTTAATAGTACTGTATCCCATATTTGGAAGATGCTAAGAGAGTAGATCTTAAAAGTTCTTAAAAAGAACTTAAAAAGAAAAATCTTTTTAAATTATGTATGGTGGTGGGTGTTAACTAGCTTATTGTGTGATCGTTTTGCAATATATACAAATGTACAATCATCATGTTGTACACCTGAAACTAATGGATGTTGTATGTCAATCATACCTCAAAAAAAAAGCGTGTGAACACTTTCCATGTTAAAGCATGTGAAATAGGAATTGTCATATAATTCCCAAATTCATATGTTGCTTAAAATAAGGAAGACCTAGGAATGACCAGTGTTGTTGAATACACCCCTCCCCACCCACCATGGCATATAAGATAAAATCTGTCTCCCTTAATTAGGACCTCTGTAGTTAAGAAGGGATCATTCCAACCTCTGCTTACTCTAGGAAGAAAAAGCTGTCATGCAAATGAATAGGCAAGTTTATGCTAGAGATACTTCAACTTCTGGAGAGAAAAAGTTGATTTTAAGCCTCCTAGAAGCACCTATTTGAAACCCAACCTGTAGCCCAACCAGATCAGAAAAGATGCTTTTCCTTTCTTAAGGCACCTGACCACCACGTGTTGGAGAACTGTAATAAATGTTCAAATTCATGATCACCCCAATGTGAAGGGGGCCCTTAGAGGTGTGCACCGGTCCTGCTGCACTTTTGTGCACAGAATCTGAATGTGCTCATGAAGTGTGGGCTGTCATGTTCTGAAGGTTGTCTACTCTAGCTTTTACTTGGACCTATTGAATGACCTTTAAGGACAAACTGTTATTTCTTAAAAAAAAAAAAGCCACCTTTCATGCTTTACTAATTCCTGTATCTCTGCCTGATGTGATCTGATTAATAGAAAACTACTAGGCACCCACCCTGCCCTGTCCTCTTCCCAGGGGCGGCCTCCCGCCTCTGTGGGCTCCTCCACACCCTCCCCTAACTCCCTGACTCACATCCCTGCGCTCAGACCTGCGGGAACTTCAAGAGCCTGCAGCCCTGCTCCAACAGGTGACCAGTGAGGCTTGCGGCTGGATCCCCGAGTCCTCAGCCGTCCTTGTTAGAGGGAGGAGGGTTGCGTGGGTTTGAGGGCAGTGGTTTGGGTGGCCAGCCAGCTGTGAGTTCTGGTGAGTGGGCTGGACAAGCAGGCAGTGTCCAGGAGGTAGCAGATTCAGAAACGAGTTGGAGTCTGGGGAAATCAGCCGAGGCAGGCAGCTGAAGAGCCTCAGCTCTTCTCCTCAGCCCAGGAATACGATCTGAGCCCACAAGCAAAGAGCCCCGAAGAGCAAGTGCCACGTAGCTGAGATCAATTTTGGGGAGAAGCTTGTGGGACTCTGTTAAGCAGGCCCCTTGTGTGGAGAGTTCTGGTGGGATCAGGCCCTGATCCTGGGATGGGACTTTACATTTGAAGTCTAGTTCATCAACTCACCATGCGACCCTGGAAGAGACCCATGGCCTCCCAGAGCCACGTGAGATGGGATAAGGTCCACCCTCTCGACCTCAGAAGCATGTGGGGAGGAAAGGCGTGGAGAAGGAGGCCGGGGTTCTTTGTGAGCAGTGATGGACACAGGGGTCCATGGGGGGGGTGACTGTAAATCAGGGAGTTCCAGACCAGGATTAGGGATCCAGGAATCTGTGAAGGGAAATCCAGAACCGGAGTCTCCCCAGATTTCTCCATCTCGCAGATGGAGATGGAAGCACCCCACCTTGACCTTGGGCTATTTCTAGAGAGCTGGCAAGGCATTTTCTCCATGACGCCAGCAGCTGGCTGCCTCCCCACTGGGGCTGGCTGCCCGCTCCTCAGCCCTGGCTAGACCTGCTCCCGGCTGGGCTGTCACCGGGTGAACTCCAGGAGCAGCGGAGAGGCAGCTCAGAGCCCAAGCTGAGCTCTCAGAGAAGCCTCGGTATCCCAGAGGCACTTGAGCTTCTGAGGGGAACAAAAGACCTCGAGAGAAATAAAAGACACTACCGCCTGAGAGGAGGCATTCTTCAGGGCGAATCTGAATCGGTCAGTGATATTTTATTAGTCCCATCACTGCCACAATTTTGCATTTGCTCAACACATCACCCTTTGCAAAGGCCTCATTCAATCATTCCTCTTGTCCAGCCACTGAGGGCTGACAGGATACCCCTTGAGCTTACAGCCTAGTGAATAAACAAGTAAATAAACATGAAAAACAAAGTCAACTCCAACTCGTGGAGAGAGCTGAAAAGGAAATGAACAGGGTGCAGTGGTGGGGGGCGTCCCTGAGGGGATGTCATTTAAGCTAAAGCTTGAAGGATGAGAAAGAGCTGGCTATGTGAGCAGTGCAGAGAAGTGTTCCAGGCAGAGGGAATGGCATATGTGCAAGCTCTAGGCAGGGAAGAGCTCACTGCCTTAGAGATAGCAAGGAGCTGAGAGGGACGGACTGTAATGAATGGGGAAGACAGGGTGGGGGACCAGGTCAGAGAGATAGGCATGGGTGGGAGCAGATGGCCATAGGAAGGAGTTTGGGTTTTCTTCCAAGTAAAAGGGGAAGCTGCCGAAAGATCCTGAGGAGGGAGTGATGGGATGTGATTTACATCATAAAAAGGTTGCTCTGCCTTGCAGGGAGGGAGCGCTAGAAGTAGAAGGCTGTTGCAGTAGTTCGGCTGACAAAGGCTGCCTCAATGCGGCAGGATGGGCTTGGCTGTGCTGCGGTAACAAACAGCCCCTGACCTCTATGGCTTAACATGACAGATATTTATTTCTCCCTCATGCTTATCTTTTTGTGGGTCAGCAGAGGGGCTCTGCTTTTCTTAATCACTCAGCAATTCAGGCTCTCCTCAACACAGTTTCCATGACTCCCATACCAGGGGGAAGGAAAGCACTCTTGCTCTTAAGATGAACAGATGTCTCTTCCTCTCACAAGCTACTGGCCAAGTAAGGCCCATGCGCGTGCCTGACCTCACATGGGGTGGGCAAATGCCATCCTACTGTGAACCCAGGAGGAGAACCTGGGCTACACTAATGCCCATCCCAGGCCATGAGAGTGAAGATGGAGAGAAGTCAATGAATTCAAGAATGCCACTTTTGGAAGTCAAAGTGACAGGTTTTACTGAAGAGTTGTATGTAGAGAGTAGGGGAGCCGAGGGAAGAGTCTAAATGACTCAGTTTGTGGTTTAAGCATCTGGGTGGTTGGTGGTCCCGTTTGCTAAGGGGAACACTGGGTATGGAACAGGTTTTGAGTGGAGGCGGGAATGAAAGATTTGCAGCCGGACATGCTCAAGCACGGCCATTGAATTATGGTAATTTTCTGGAGCTCAGAAAAGAAGTTTGGGCTGGATACAAATTTGGGTGTCATCAAATGTAGGTAGTGACCACTTGGGAAGGATGGGCTCACCTGGAGAAAAGGTATGGACAAGTAAGAGGGTGCAAGGCTGAGCCCTGCAAACTCTATCACCATGAGGCTGGGGAGCGGATGAAAGGCGGGCAAGCAGAAGAGAAGCCAGAGGGACAGGAGAGAAGCCGAGGAGTGTGTGTCTCAGACGCCAGGAGAGCAAGGGAGAGGCTGCTAAGAAGTGCATTCTGAGGAGGCAGGAGAGAGACCCCAGATTTGACATGAGCAGTTTTTGCTCTAGTGGTGGAGGGAGAGGCCCTGTCAGTGCAGGCTGAGAAATGAATGGAGAGGCCTGGAAGTGGGTACAGCATGTGTAGACAAGTGCCCCGATCTAGGCCCAAGTGACGCCCTAGGAGCTACTGCTCTTCCTTATTCCTTCTCTCTCATCAGACAGGCCTTCTGCCAGGCACCCACTGTCCTCTACATGAATCCCCTCGTCATCCTGGGCCCCATCGCCTGGGCTGCCTCGTTCTCACCTTTGAATACCTGTCTCCTGATTTCCCGCCGCCCTCCTTCTGGACTTTCTCTCTTGCTGTGAGACAGCATATTCTCCAGGAACTTGGATGATGGATTTCCTATTCTGGTGTTTCTAATTTTTTACCTTTTTGTCTTTTTGCTCTACTTTCTGGGAAATTTCCTCAATGTCTCCCTTCCTGTGGAGTTTGTCATTGCTGCTATCATTTTTTCACCTTGAAAAGCTTTCAAAATTGTCTCAATGGGCCTTTTTTTTTTAAAAAAAGTATCCTATTCCTATTTGATGGATACAGTAGCTTTTTTCATATCTCTGAAGGTGTTGAACTAATACTAGTAGTGGTAACAGTCCTCTGCCCACACACACATATTGTCTGTTTATGGGTTGTTTCTGTTCGGTTTGTTTGTTCGTGTCAAGGATTTTAAGTCTTTCTTGTGGGCGTCTCAGATTCCCTGGAGAAGTCTCCTAAAATCTCCCACCTGGAGGTAAAGGTCCAGCTGGGTTGCTCAGGGCCCAGTGGGGAAGAAAGGCCAGGGAGGCCCCGGCCAAGCCAGTGTTTCCCTCCTGGAGTCCACAGCCTCGCCTGTGCCAGCTGACCCCTGATCCAGGATGCTCAGGGTCGCCCTTTCCAGAGAAGACACTGTGGGGCTCAGTTAGGCCGGGGAGGGCAGCTGTCCGGTGCTGCAGGGGAGGGAGAGGCGAGAGCTGCCCCCTCTCGCATAGCTTTCCCTCATTCTCCTTGGTTCAGCCCTGAGGCTGTCAGTCTCAGGTCTCTGGAGAGTCCCAGGGCATTCACTGGGCACCAGGGTGGTGCTTCGCTTTCCTCACCTCTGGCTCATTTAATCAGTCCCTGTTCACCCATCCGCTTTCCAGCTTCCAAACTTTGCTGGTGGTGTTGCCCTGTCCTTGTTTCCCTGGCCTTTTAATTTCTCTTTTCTCCTCCTTCATCTCTACTATGATGCTGGTGGGGTTTCAGGAGGAGAGCCACTGAATATGTGAGCTCCACCTGGCATCCTGACCTGGAAGCTCCCAGCCACCTTGTTAATGTCACCCTCTCATGTATGAACAGACAGAAGAAGGTCAGCAAAGACTGAAGAAAGCTTCTATACGAATAAGAGAGAGAACCAAGCCACCCAGGAGCACAAGCGCAAGCTTATAAAGGAAAATAAAGCCAATGCCGGAAGTAGAGGAAAACTTCAAAAAGTATAATACAGTTTTATTCTTAAAATGGATAACCAGATAACTTTAGGGATAGGTAGTCTTAAAAAATATTAGAAACACGTCAAGATGTCTGAGCATTTATCATAATACGTTTTCTAATATCAGAAAGTTTTTACAACCTAAATGTCTGAAAACAGAGGAGTAATTTAATAAATCATAGTATACAGCTATGGTGGATTACCATGCAGCCATTAAAAATGATGTGGTAGAAATGTATTTATGTGAACGGAAAATCACTCACAGTGTATCATCAAAAGATTAGAGAATCAAAATATTTACAGTGAAAGCTTATTTTGGAAAAACATGTGTATGTGCACAGAAAAATATATTACTCTAGCTGCAATATAAAGACTGTCAGACTAGATTTAAAAACCTTTATGTGTACATAAAAATCGGGAAAAATATGGACCAAGAATATTAGCAGTGGTTACCTGGAGGTAATGGAATTACAGGTGGTCATTATTTCTTCTTTGTACTTTCCCATATTTTGGCAATTATTTTTCAAAGTGTACAGATTACTTTATAACCACAATCCAGTGGTTGTTTCGTTTCTAATGTTTATTCCATTTGACTCAATAACTGCTTTTCTAGGAAAATATCCTAGAGAAATAAAGCAGATCTGAAAAATAATCCAAAAGAATTTTTTATCATAGTGTTATTTACAATTGCAAAAAAATTATAAACAAGCTAATAACTGACAGTCTGAAATTGGTTAGAGTACATCACCCTTATGTAGTGAAATACTCAGCTTTAAAACAATTCATGTAGGAATTTTTAAATATATGGCATGTATAAACATAGACAGTATGATCTCAGTGTTGTTTAAAATAACTAAATATGGATTTTGATATATTTACGAAAAAAACCTGAAGGAAGCCCATCAGACTATTATAAGTGGTTGTCTCAGGGTGATGGGATTCTCCTTCCCGAGTGATTTCCGGGGGGGGTTGAGATGAGGAATCTCACTCACTATTTCATTCTCAGGACCTGGTGCAGGCTCCCAAGTATCTGCTGAATGAGTGAATGTACTGTATGTGTTTTTGATTTTCTCCTTTATACTTTCCTGTATATTCCAAAATTCCTGCAGTAAACATGTTTACTTGAATCATCACAATAAGTTAAAGCTATTTAATGAGGAAAAGTACAAAGAAAAGGGAAGCTAGCAGGGGAGGTGGCGCAGAAAGATGTGCCCTTCCTGCCTGACCCCATTCTCCTTCTCAGGACGGTGGTGGCAGTGAGGGACGTGAGCTGACTCCTTCCTCGGAACACCTCACCCCCACCTCCCAAAACTGGCCAGGGTTTGGGCGTCCAGACCACCCAAGGCACAAAACCCTGGCACCTGGCCTGGTTTCCCTGGGCGGGCCAGCCTGGGTCAGGGAGAAGTGTGGCCGTGGTGTACAGCCTCTCCAGCCCAGCCAGGCGCCCCGGGGCCAGGCCTGGTGTGTTTCACTTGTCATCAGATTTTGGTCTTGCAGGTGTCTAGGCTGCCACAGCCATCATCATCATTTCCTTGGGTGCAGATTCCTTGCCAGCCCTGGGATGGGGTGGCAGGCAGGGGGTGGGGGTGGGGGAGGTGGACTAAAGGAGAGAGGGTCTCATGGAGAAAGGGGATGGCAGAGAGAGGAGGAGTGAGCTAGCGGTCACCAAGATTGTTTTGTTATAATAATAGCAACGGTTACTGCTTTGGGTGTTTCCTATGTGCCAGGCACCGTGCTAAGCTGTTTTCATGCATTATCTCCTTTCTTCTGCACAAAACCCATATGAAGGAAGATCCAAGTTATCATCCCCGTTTTACAGATGAGAAAACTGAGGCTGAGATTGGGGAAGGAGGCCACCAAAGATCACACTGCATTAAAACTCAAAGTTCTGAGTTGCAAAACACCTGCTCTTAGTTGTTCCTAATCCATGTTGCAAAGAAGTAGCGATTCCAGTGAAAAATCTCTGTCTTCAGGCTCGGAGTTGAGAAATTTCCCGGACAGCAGAAGCTGGGGCCCTTGGAGACCCTGCTCGTTGAGGTGCTGGGGGCCACCAGGGGGCAGCAGCAGCCTGCGCTGTGGGGTTGCGATGTCCCCAGCTGACTGCTGGCTCTGGGCAGCTGTTGGGAGTCAAAACCTGAACTACTGGTGGCCAGGAATAGCAAGGGGCTGTAATTCACGTGGGTAACTCCTTCCCAGAGTTTCGAAAGCCCCTCACGTCATCTCAGTCATTTCACAATCCTGCTCACAGAGCCCTTTTTCCATCTTCCTCAAACAGGTCCCATAGTGGCAGCTGAGGAGAAAGGCTCCAGGGACATGCACTCCCTGCAGACAGGATGGTAGATGCTCGGCTGTGCTCAGGGATTAAAAAAAAAAAAAAAGGCCCCAAACAGGTCTTGCCCCCAAGGGATACTGTCCTATAAATAAATAACCAAGGTACACCGTGTGAAGTGCAATGTATCAACATGTGAGACCTGGTGGCAGCACCAGGTGGCCGAGAGGGGTGGAATTATAGCTCAGGGACTTAGCTCAGAGGTGGTCCAAGGGAGTGCCAGCCGGCAGGTCATCTTTCCTGTGAGCTGAAGCAGAGAAAGGGGCCAAGAAGTTTGGTCCAGAAGGTTGTCAGGTAAAGTGTCTCAAAATGAGAAATATTAGATGCATAGCATTAGACTGTCAAATGTTCTGCAAATCATATAGCTTGCATCTCTAAAGTCCTGTGTCAGGGTGTGGGTTGTAATAGTTGAAGCAGGCCTAACTTGTGCTCAGGAAGATGGTGAGAGAGGGTGGAGGAAGGTGGTTAGGGGTCCACTGCCCAGATCAGTGGGTGCCAGGACCCAGAGAAGTGAATGGGGAAGAGACCCAGCCTTGACCACCACCTCCGGCTTACCACAGCAGCCATGGTCCTTCATCCGCAAGGATGACAGGGCAGTTTGGGCCAGCCCAGATGACCCCTTCCCTAAGCCAAGGATTCAGGCTTATCCCAGCTGAGGTTATCCCAACAGGATTCCAGGTCTCCACTCAGCCTACCCTCCAACCCCCCAAAAGTTTGAAATGGGTCTGAGTTAGTAACTCTTTTTGACAATCTGAACTCATTCTTGGCTGATGACCTGTGTGACCTCCATAGCTTTGTCCTCTTGCAGGGTTGTCCCAGGAGGCAGGGGGTTGGAAGGGGAGATGGGGCACTGGAGACACTGCCCCGGCTCTGTTTGCCCCCTGCAGCCCAGCAGCGTTTCGTTGTGGCCACCCTGTGGCATCGGGGCACAAGGGTGCTGCCCCATCCCACAGCCATGAGAACGTCTGTGGCATGTGGGACACCCCTGCTTTGCCAATTCTTTAATTTTATTCCCACGCCACTTTCCTCTGGGCAGGCTGATTCCAAAGGGTGGTTTTAGGCAGCCATCTTCAGCACAGCGAAGCTCCAGGCAGAGAGAAGGGTGCAGGGCCTGGGGGCTTGGCGTGCAGGGCCCCACAAGCAAAACATTTTGTTGACCCACCACTGTTTTTTCTTAAAAGTTTATATGCATTTTGCCTTTTATTTTTTAGTGTATCTAGGCAAATTTTAGCATAAAAACAATGTTTTAAATGACTTAGAGTTCCATTGAAAGTGAGTTAAATGTCTGGGTTATTTTCTCAGTTCTAAGATTCTGTCAACTGCAAGAAGCACCAGAAGAACATTCAAAAACATTTTTTTTTTCAAGGAGTATGGAACATGGACACATTAAAGAAATGTGTCAATGCATTCATATTTTTAGAAATCTTCATATATGAATAAAATGCACATCTCGGAATTAAGGAAATTCTTATTGGTAATTTTCAGCCTGCAAAAAAAAAAAAAACCCAACAAAACCCATCAGAGTAAAACTGGGTCTCCCAGAAGATGTGTGAGGTTTGCCCTTGGCTTTCTGTCCCCCTCATGCGGCCATGGGGAGCACAGGCTGAGGTCATGCTTGTTGTGAGTTGGCCCAGTGTTTCCCAGAAATAATTTTTTCTGGTCACCCGGAATGCTCAGGGCCTGGAGTTCAGTGAGTCGAAACATTCTAGTTAAATGAGGGCCACTCTCAATATAGCAAAACTTCAGACTTTTAGAAATCATTGTAAAATATAATACCGTCAGTGAGGATTTAATGCGTACAAGTACAGCTCTCTCTCTCCCTTTATATTGTCATCTCCAGATGTCAATGGATTCTCACTCCCACAGCTGACGATGTCACCGAATCCCTGATACCGGTTTCCTAGAACTAGAAGTTAAAGAAGGGAGCTTTGAAACTGAATGAGAATCTATGACATTGGTGTGTTATACTTTTTGGCCAAGAACTTGGTCACATGTCATCCTATTTGGTTCTTACAACACTGGGAACATTATTACCATAGATATTCTCACAGGGCCATGGGAGAAACTGAGGCTGCAACGGTGAGAGACAGACAGGCCTTCCGGCAGGCTCTCTGGTGCTGGGTCCCCAAGCCTCCCTCCTCGTGTGGCTTCCATGTGGTGGAAACACCTGGGTAGCTCTGGCTTCATTTGTTTGATCCGACAAAACCATCTTTTCACATCTTTTCCCCACCCTGAGGGCCAACTCCCAACCGACACTGAAGACAGAGAGAGAGAGAGAAAAAACCCTCTGCGGGTGTGTGTGGGTCTATGACAAAGGCCTGTTTAAATACATTCAGTTATCTTGATCTGGGTGATGGTTATGTGAGTGTACACACATGTCACAATCCATCAAGCTATACACTAAGATTTGTGCATTTTATTGCATGTACCCCAATAAAAAAAATAAATTGCTCTGGTGTGATAGAAACTAATAATAATCAGCAGCTCAAAATATCCCATTTTTAAGATGTAAATTATATAAAAACATTATTACATAAATTATAAAAACTATATTAAAGTATTTACATAAAAAATAAACATATTCAATCAGTAACTACTGGAGCTCCTACTGTGTGCTCAGAATGGAGCTCCCAGGAGCGACTTGGAAGTCACCAGTGGGGGCTCCCCGCCGTGCTCCCATGTATCCTCATGCCTGGCTGTGAGCCCCCAGGGCAGGCCCCGGCGACCGTATGTCTACAGAGAAAAAAGCCATGCCCGAGCTCTGCCAGGCCACCACAGCCCACCCGTGAGGCTCCGCCTGCCCCTTGCTGGGGGGGCAGGTGGGCCGGCCGGCTGCGAGCCCATCAGCTCCCACAGCAGTGCGAGCTTGGTGTGGTTGGGGAGCTCAGGAGAGGGGGCTCGTGGTCTGCTAGAAGAGGAGGGGCAGAGGTGGGGTCAGCGTGGGGGATGTGTGTCACGAAGGAGGTGACATTTGAGCTGTCCTCTGAAGGCTGAAGGAAACTCACCAAGTGAGTGGAGGCACTGCTGGCGAGGGGACTGCGTGAGCAAAGCTCAAAGGCCTGGGAAGATTGGCACAATAGCACAGAGAGGGTGTTGTGGGTGTGAAAGTGTGTGTGTGCGTGTGAGAGAGAGAAGAGGCTCCTGTTTGTGTTTGGGTCTTCCTCTGGTCTCTGGCTTTCCCCTTGACACCCTTCCCCGGGGCCCTTGGTCCGGCCCTGAAATCTATGGGCCTCTCCCTGCTCCCCTCTGGACTCCAGACTTCTGCACTCCAGCCCCACACGTGGGTCTCTGTCCCCTCAGCAGCTCCCTGCCTTAACTTTGTTCTCCCGTAGCCTGCCCGAAGCTGGGCCTCCAGAAGGACACCTGATCTCACCCCACGGACGGCAATGGGGCGCGGCCCTCAGAGCAGCTGCAAGGATGGTATTGACTCCAGATGGAAAGTGTTTTGAGAATTCTGACGTGACATCACACCACCATGGAATGGCGCTGACAGTCACTGATCTGGGAGTGGCAAGGTGGAGTCATTCCCAGCCTTGCCTCTTGTTAAGGGCTGACTCTGTTCAACAAGCTTGGCTTGGTGGGTGCGACCCTGGAACTGAGTGGTGGCATAGGGAAAGGCCACGTGGGCGTGCCTGGGAGCAGCCTGGGAGCACACGGACGCCCTTCATCCACCTCCTGAGACCTGAGCCCAGGTGGGGGCCCCGCACTCACGGTCGCTGGCTGTGGGTGAAGTCCAGTTGGGCCGTTCTGGGCTCTGTGACCCCACCCTGGGACCCAGGCCATCTCTCCATTCACAGGCCCCGCCTCCACTCCTCCAGGCCACTAGCTAAAGCTCTGCATGTGGCCTCTGGCCACTCAGCCCTCCTTGCCCACTAAGCCCTGCTTAGCCAGGTGAAGAGCTGGGGCTGCCCCAGCTGCATGCCGGAGGATGAAAGGGGAGCGCCCTGCCACAGCTGACATCCGCACCCTGGGCCTCAGCCCAGTGCTTGTCTTCAAGTCACCATCTGCTGCCTGCCAGGGCTGAGCAGGGACAGAAGGCTGGCACTGGGGCTCAGAGGGCAGGGCTGGGAGGGGGACGTCACAGGGGCCTGCTCGGTGGTGTGATGCTCTCCTGGTGAGAGAGGACCCTTGTTTCTCCCTCTTCTTCTGCCATCATCACCCATCTGGACCAAGTCTGGGCCTGGCACCAAAGAATAAAAGAGTTAGAAGTAGTCAGCCCCCATGGCAGGCTGACTTCAGTTTCTCTGACATCTAAGAGCATTCCCTTCTGGGGAAGCCAGAGGGGACAGCCAGATGGTCTCCAGCCCAGAAGCTCCCAGGTCCAGGCACCCCAGCAGGCACCATGGACTCATGAGACAGGAGTCAGGCCCTGGGCTTCAGGCCATGAGGTGCGCTGTCTGGGGATGGTGTCCTGCCTGGCTCTCTGCCTCTCCCTGGGGGGGAGCGGGCCATTCTCTGAGCACAGAGCTGGACATGGTGGGAGACCCCTCTGGGTGGGAACCACCCCTGCCTGCTCAGGGCCCTTGGGACAGGAACATGTTCTCGGGGACTGGCGGTCAGGACGGGCACGTGGGCTGTCTACTCAGACACCTGCCACTTTGGGAGGTGCCAGAGGGTTGGAGAGAAGAGAGAGGGGAAAACGAGGGGATTTGAAGATCAAAAGGAAGAAAAAAAGAACAGAGGGGAGAGGAGAAAGGAAGGCAGGAGAGGTGAGAGGAAAGGTTGGTCGGGCTACAGGTAACAGAGGCCCCGAAATAATAGTGGCTTACCTAAGGTGGCCGTTTCCCTTACACACAGCCAAAGGTAATGGTCTAGGGCTAGTGCAGGAACCCAGGCACCTTCTCTGTCCACCATGCCTCCCAATACCAGGCTGCAGCGTGGAGAGGGGGTGAGGGAAGGGCACACTCTCACTTCAGGGACCCACTTTGGGGATGTGGGAGTTGTGCACATCCCTTCCCCGGCCACCGCACTGGCCAGAATATAGTCGCACGTGTGACTTCTAGCTGCCACACTAGCTGTAGTCTCTGTTCTGAGCACCCACATGTCCAGAGTACAAAGAAAGCTCAATGAGAAAGAGGACAATGGGTGTGGGAGCAGAGGAAAATAAAGAGGAAGAGAAGCTCTTGGAAAGAGGAGGGGTGGGGAACAGACAGGGAAGGAGAGAAAGATTTTTTGGAGAAGCTTGCTCCTATGGCCAGGCCCGACCTCGAGCACATGTGGTCCCACCCCAGGACGACCAGGTCTAGGGGTTTGTCATAGGCAAGTTCTTTGAGGGCCAGGAGCTCTTCTCCTTTCCCAGAGGTTTATTAACCTGCTAGCTGGACCCAGACCTGAAAATGAGCTGTGGAAACCTTGGCGAGGGTCTCCAGAGAAAAGTCTGCATCTAAAAAAAGGAAAGAAAATGAAATGCAGGGTTTTACTTTGTTACTGAGCCTGGTGTTTGTGAAGAGGGTTGTGATAAGTCATACTGAGTCATATTCTTTCAGGATGTTAGGAAGGAACTTGTCCAGTTTTCATCAAGGTACACGGAGGTACATAAAATGCAGGACCATCCCACTTATCAACTAGGTTGCTTTGGGCCACGAGTGACAGAAAACCCAAACAAAGTGTTCAATGCAAGTGTAATGTCTCTCAAAACAAGAAGTCAGGAGGAGGGCAGCTCCAGGATCCATTAATTCAACAGCTCCACAATGTTCGGGCTCCGGTTCCATTTCCTAGAAATTCTCATAGCTTTTCCTTTTCTTGTTGTAAGATGGTAGCTGGACCTCCAAGCACTATGTCTTCCTCAGATTGCTTTCCAAGGAAGGAAGCCTTCTCCTCACCAGTGTCATTTTATCTGGGAGGAAAACCTTTCCCAGAATCTCTCCATCAGGATTCCCCTTCTCTTGGCTAGACTGGGTTACACGTCTATCCCTCCACCAACTACTGGCAAGGGGGAAGGCAGAATGGGTCACCCCATCCCATGGGATGATTGGCTTAGGCCAATCATGATTTGTCACCTGAGGCCCACCTCCTCTGAGCACACTGCGTCTGGACCCTGAGCAAAGACAAACTCTGTTATCAGAGAAAGAAAGAGTCATGGCTGCTGGTTAGGCCCAGGGCATACATTAATAATCAGTTATAGCTCACTTTCTCAGATAGTCATTACCAATCAACAAAGTTGGCTCAAGAGATAAAGCACGCGTCGTCTCGGCCTTAGATATTGGGAGGCAAGGAAGCCGTAATTCAGGGCATCTTTAGTGACTCAATCGTCTTGTCACTGCTTCATGTGGTGCCTTTAAATATGTCTACATTTTCTGTGACAGTCTTTCCTTTAAAGGGTGGCAGCTAATTCTCTTCCCTTTGAGTGTGGTCTGGATCTAGTAATTCATCTCTAGTGAATAGAAAATAGCAGAAATGATGGTGTGTGAATTCTGAGACTAGGCCATAAAAGGCGGTGTAACTTTCTCTTTGCTTTCTGTTGCATCACTTGCTCTGGGGAGGGCTGGCCACCATGCCATGACGGTGCTCCAGCAGCCCTCCAGAGAGGCCCACGTGGTGAGGGACTGAGCCCTTCTGCCAACAGCCATGAAGGGAGCCATTCTGGAAGTGGCTCTTCTAGGCCCAGCCAAGTCCTCAGATGACTGCAGTCCTGGCCAACACCTTGACTGCACCCTCAGCAGAGACCTCACCCAGAGCCCCCCAGTTAAGCCACTTTCAAATTCTTGACTCACAGCAACTGTGAGATAATACATGCTTATTGTTCAAAGCCACCAGGTTTGGGGTAGTTTATTATGCAGCCAGGGCTGGGACTAAGATGAAGCAGGTGAGGGGCCCAGTGTACAAAACTGGAGACCCAGTCCTGTGAGTGAGTGCCTCTTACAATTCTGTGCCCCGGGTTCCTCCCTTGCCTCGTCCTAGTCCCAACCCTGCATCTAGCAGCACATAAACCTCCATGCTCTTTCCCATTTTCCAACATTCTCCAGCTTGCACTCGGAGATCCTTGCAGGTTGAAGAAGCGGGCTCCATCTCTGTGGGGGAGCACGTGACATGAGCCCCCATCAGCACATTCCAGTACCCTGAGGTCACAGTGATTGGATCAGCGGTGGCAGGTGACCCAGCTCTGTCCAATAATCAGCAATTGTCAAGATTTTTGCTAGGGTTGCTGGGATAGATAGGATTCTACTCTTGGGATTAAACAAGGTAAGTGTAAAGGTGGGGACTTCTGGCAGCCTTTTGGAACCTCCAAGGAAAACCAGTGTGCGGATAAAGCTGTTAGCAGGATACAAAGAAACTGGATTCTTCGTGATATTTTTCAGCTGCTAGATTAATGCCTACCTGAAGCTAGCCTCATCTCTGGACTTTTCAGCCCAGTGAGCCAATAATTTCCTTTTTAAAAATTCAAACCAGTTTGTTTGGTTTTCTGTTACAGGCAAAGGAAAGCACAAGTGTGATGCTAAACACACAGCGGAGACCCCGCACCAGTTACTCACGCAGAGGCTGCCAAGGATCCAGCTGCTTCGCACTGTGCAGAGCGAGCATCCAGATGTTCTCTTAAAGTGTTCTTGTTTCAGCCAGATGTTGAGTATCTTGTAGATGGAAAGTCAACATGATTTAATGCTTAAAAGCAAACATCCTTCTCTCTTTCCTGCCCCACCTGCTGTCTGAGGCCTGCCCACTCATAGTTCCTTCCAGGTGGCCATGTCCCTCCAGGATCCTCAGGCAGGTGCCATATTTTGTATCACATCATACCCGCCCCCACCTTGTTCCCTTCCTCCACAGCTATTTGGGCCAGGGATTGGTGTCTAGCCCCCAGAGCCAAGCTAAAGGCTGGGCAACAACCTGTGCGTGGCCAAACATGAAGAGATGGGCTGGGCAATCAGTCTTTCTTTGTCTCTCTGAACTAAGAGATCTTGAAGAAGGAAGCAGTTACGGGCCGATCCAGGAAGCAGAGAAGGGCCATGGAAGAATGCTAAGCAAGCAAAAGTTATGTGGGAGCAGAAAGGAGTAGCAGGTGAGGCTACAAGGAAAGCTCCACTCTGGAGTCCAGGGAAAGACTAAGCTCATGGGTAGTGGGAAGAGCACTGGAGTCGATGCATAGAGAGAACAGACTCCCCGGGAGAGGAATGCACCACTGGGAAGGAGGGGGCGGGCAGTTAGTCAGGATCAGCCAGCTTCGGCTCTGGAAACAAACAAGCCCCACATCTCAGTGGCTTAACCCAGCAAGAGCTCATTCTTGAGCACACATGACCTGTCATCACAGGTCAGCCAGGAAGGCTCTGCACATGCTGGTGGCATGAGAGCTCAGACCTACAGAAGCTCTACCTTGACACATGCTTCCATGTGCAACTTAAGACATCCCTCCGGAGACTTCTGATTTTCTCTGAAAGTTTCTTTCTCAGTTGGAGACCCCCTCTCTGAAAAGTCTAATGCAACCATAAATCGCGTTTGCCTCTTCTTGTTCACAGCGAGGTGGAGGTCTACCTGTCTGCCTTGGGAAGGTCAGAGACTTCTGGAAACTATCTGCACACATCAAGACTTTGTAGGTTTCCCTGGCTGATGATAAAACACATCTATAAAGTGTTCTAGTGCTTACTGTTAGCCAAGACCCGTGCTGAGGACTTTGAATTCTCTCATTCAAATTACTTTCAGCCTCACTTTACAGATGAAGGAACTATGACATAGAGAGGTAAGGAACTCCCTTGAGGTCTGATTTTTGTATCTGTGCTGCTCACTTTATAGTAAACCCCCAAGTGATGGGCCAACCCCGGGGGACCAAGGTTAGTCTCTGGGGAGAGGAGAAGAATGCTGCCACAGGCAGGTAGAGAACTCATGAAGACAGCCCGGCATCTGGGAGAAACACACTTCCTGGGGCAGGGTGTGGTATCCTTCAGATGTCCTTGGGCCAAGACTCAAGTTCTTCTTGGAAGGGATTGAGAAACTGAAAGAAAATAAGCTGTCTTTGACTGAGCACATATAGTGACCAAAATGTGGTCTCTAAACATCATTTCTCACTGAAAGGAACCCAGGCTTCTTGGTTTCCATGTATGCAAATATACAAGATGAGCCCAGAACATCTGGAACCAGAAGGCAGGAGAGCTGTCAAACACCACTGGGCCAGGTGCCAACCTGAGGGAGCTCCTACTTGGCAGAAGGGATCATTTGTGTATCAGAAAACCCCACAAAAGCCCTGCAATGAATTGAAACGCATTAAATATTTAAAAATCCCTAAGTTCAAAATGATAATAAAAAAGACAATCAGAAGATGCTTAGAGAAAACTAACTCATTATTCTGAGATATGATAAATAGAGGGAAAGGGTTTTTGAAAGCTAACTTTGGGGCTTCCCAAGGATATGGTGAATTTGAGGGCTAGTTGGAAGGCTTCTCATGTACTCCCAACTCTCCCAGGCCTGACTCTCCACCACTAGAGACTCATTTCTTTGGGTTAAGAAATGTGCTGAATCAAAGCCAAAGTACCCTTGGGAAAGGTCTGTTAACTGCTTTCCTCGCAGATTGTTTTACAGGAAAAGTGGAAAGTCCTATGGTTCCTGAAGTCTAGACAGATAGGGGTGCAGCCAGAGGAGAGGAGCTGGGAGGGTCAAAGACCTTGGTATATCAGCGAGGGCAGGGGCTCTTCACCTTGAATGTGCATGAGAACTTCCTGGGCGGGCTACCCAAAGTTCAGTGGGCTAATCAGATGGTGTCTGATCCAGCAGATGGAAAGCATGGCAATGAAGTACATTTTATTATACATCCCAGATGCTTTGGACATTTTCTGGGAGACCCTGGACCAGGGCTCCTGGATCTTTCCTACTGGCCTGTGTGATTTTCTATTCTATCAGTAGCAGACTGTCAAACCTCAGCACCCTCAGCCTCTGCAAACTTCTCCAGGCCCCTCACTCTGGGACTTCTTCGCTAATGCCAGGTCTTTTTAAGATGCCAGGCTCTTCCCCATGTAAGGAAGCTGGTGCCATGGAGAAGGAACTCAGACACATGGGTCCCAGTGTGAGCTCTGAGCTGTCTGCTTTCACCCTCTCTCAAGGCTCAAGGCACCGGAGCTGTCCTGACGTGCCCAGCTTCTCGCGGGACAGCCCACTCACTCCTGGCCCCTGACACTTGACAACGCTTCCCAGGCTCTGGGATGTTACATCTCAAGCTGTGGGACGTCCCTCTCCCCTCTGGTGCCTTCATGGGACCCTCACTCCTGGACAGGAGGGTCTCTGAAGCTCTGCTGATTGGCAGTGTGGCTGAGCCAGAGCTAATCTGCTCGCTCCAGAGTCTGTTAACCATCCTTGGCATCTGTCCTTCCCTATCACCCCAGGCAGCCCCTTCCTATCCTTGGGCCTCTCCTGATGAGATGAGCGCTATTCCAGGCCTGAGCCCCGTCCTTCCCTAGTGACACTCCTCTGCCCACCTCTTCCCCAGGGTCTGGGTGCCCAGTTTGGGGCTGACCTTCCAAATCCGTTCCCCACATGCTTGGTCGCTGGCCGAGCTCTCCTGTTCTGACACCTGGCCTTTGCTTGACCCCATGGGCAGGCCTGGGCGCCAACCTCGGCCCTCACTGGCTGGCCTGTCCCCCCACCGCCGGAGCCTAGCTTATGACATCTTTCCACTGAGTGGCTTTTATTTTGAGAAGGCAAACACAGCAGGGCCCAGAGGCATGTGGACACGCGAGCACACGCACACACACAGCCCCTCCTCGCCTGGACGCTTCATGCACTGGCGTGAAAATCCGGCTGGCTGTGTTTATTTTTCTTTCATTAGTTTCCCCTTTATAACAAACACCAGTCCTTTAACACTGATCGTCTCCTCCTTTCAGGTCTGCAGCCTCCCCCACCCTGTCTCCTGTCCTCCCTGCGCAGCTGTGAATGAGAACAGAGCGTCTTTTAGCGGGAGGCAGCCTGAATGAACTGATCATAGCCTCAAAGCCAGCAGGGAAGGAGGGTGGTAAGCATGTGTGTTTGCTTCTTAGAAACTCTGCACATCCTGAAGCTCGTATTTTTCCATGTGCCTTGGAGCAAACGCCTTCCCACCTCACCCCCCTCCTTTCAAATTTTATTTTAATTCATTTTTGGTCCCATGCATTTTGTTTTCTGTTTTCTACAAGGGAGCCTGAATCAGGGCCTCAGAAAAACAAGGCCAAGCTGCCAACTGGAAATGTTTGCTCTGGGGGCGAGTTTGGAGGCTGGCGTCAGGCGGGGCAAGATCCGTGCCAGTGGAATGTGATTTGGGGGGGAAGCTGCAGGTCACTCAATCGCTGGCAGCCCGCCCGGGAGCAACTGGATGCTTTCTGGGCTGTGTGTGTGTGTGTGTGTGTGTGTGTGTGTGTGTGTGTGTGTGTGT
>JAQQAC010002629.1:8731249-8744995 GCA_029783875.1 Phataginus tricuspis
GTGTGTGTGTGTGTGTGTGTGTGTGTGTGTGTGTGTGTGTGTGTGTGGAGACTTTTTCCCCTCCAAACAGAGCCCTGGAGACGTGGAGACAGAAGCATTAAGAAGACCTAGACAGGGGGTTGGAATATCAGCAGAACTGGGGAAATTAGGCAGGTGGGGGGAAGGGGAGGGTGCCAGGATCTGTGCAACTACTTTATCCTGCACCCATTGAGCTCTAAGTCCAGAGCTGGGGGCTCTTGAGAGCAAGGGGAGATGCAAACCACCCCGGTCCTTGGTGACTCAAAGGAGATTTGGAGAAACAAGTCTCCTAGTACAGAACACAGGCCAGCCTGGAAGTTCCCCACAGCAGGCTGCATGAATGGCTGAGGGTGTTCAGGGAGGACTTCTTGGAGGAGGTGTGGTAGAGTCTAAGCCCTGAAGCATGAAGTATTGCATCGAAAAGAAAAGACAGATGTTCAAGATACCACTGCTACAGTGTACCTAGCCCTTTACATTGATGGTCCCCTTTAATCCTCCCTACAAGTCTGTGAGGGTCAGTAATCTTTCTACTTGACTTTGCAAATGAGGAAACTGAGGTCCAGAGAGATTAGGGGATTTGGCCATGTTCCCGTCACACTCTAAAGCTGGACTTCTTCCCACCACACTGAGGGTCCTTTTCTACCTTAGGCAAGTTCCCCAGGTAAGAGCCTACTTCTGGTTTTTGGTGTTTTTGTCCCTGGAAAGAGAATTGTTAAATTCAAAGTGGGGATCTAACATGCCAAAGTAGACTTCCCAGAGGACAGTCTTACAAGTTTTTGGAGAGCAGAGAGGCACCTGCCTGATTCCCCTTCCCAGGAGGGGCTGCCTGGGCCCCAGGGCCGCGTGCCAGGTCTCGTTCTGAGCTGGTCCTCCCCTGCGGCCTGGCTCACCCTCCCAGTGGCCACGTCCCGTCCCGTGGTACCCAGCACAGCCGCTCTCACACCGAGTCAGCTCCCGCCCCCCGCATTGACTCTGGCACTGTCTCCATGGGGGGTCCTCAGAAGTGACCTATGCTACTTGGAGGAGGGCACAAAACCCAGTGACCCAGCCAGGACGGAGTGGCCCAGGGTGACCGGCAGGATCCTAGAGCTGGCGCCCGGAGGCCAGGAGCTGCCCCTGCCTCCCAGGGACATCGGGCGAGTTCTTTCCCTGCTTAGGAGGGGCATCTTTAGGTCTAAAGTGAGGAGCGGCCTGGATGACCCCTGAGCTGCCACCAATGGAGAGAGATGATCGAAGACGGCGGGATCGCTGTGCAGGTGCTGGTGGGAGTGGGAGGAGCTTGTCTGAGGTGTGTAGGCCGCCGCAGAAGGATTCTCTGCCAGAGGAAGCAAGGTCTGTCAGGGGCTCGGGAGAGGAGAAGGACATGAGCCAGGATTGGCAGGGCCGGAGCAAGTGAGGGCAAGGAGGTAGAGTCATGGTCAGGACGGTTAGGCCCAAGCCTGCTGGGCAGGGATCAGACGGATAGTAATCTGCCCGATTAGAATGACTCCATTGGCCGCCTGGGTATTTTATTGTCCTGAGGCCAAACTGGATAGTGTCACCACTGACTCTTCCTGACCTAACTGACCACAAGTGTTAGGTAAAACACCTATACTGGTTGAACTGACTTGTCAATACCATGAGACAACCGATTTCACCAATTATTTCCAGGAAACAGGCAACTGACTGAACTAACAAAACCCAGTTAACTGTTTTTGCTTTGCAGAGATAGCCTCTGGATCTGACGTCTTCGGTCCTTAGAGACATTTACACCACCTGCCACTTACCAACAACAGCCAGTTCCCGAGAAGGCTTGGAAACACCCTATAGACTACAGGCTTTGGGACTCAGTCTCCCTCTTCCCCATCAATAAATTGGGAAGGTTGGACTAGACCTGGAGGGGCGAACACATGGTGTGAATACTGCCTCTCTCCCTAGTCCATCCGTGGCAGACATTACTAATCAATTACAGCCCTCACTCCCATGGGACCCAGATGCAGCCTCAGAATCCTTTTCAACACAGGGCTTCAGGCAATTCCTACCAATCAATTCGATTTGGCATGCATGATAAAAAGCATTTGTCCTCTGGGCACTACATGATCTCCAAGCCTCCCTCCAGTTGGGCAGGTCTAGAATTGCAACTGATTAGGCGTCTGAGGACTCAGCCCGGAGACCACCAGATCGACAGCTGTCCCTGGGGCTTCCCAGGCCTGCGGAGTTGCCCTCGAGCAGGGCCACGGCTGAACTGGTGCCTTATTAATTTTCCTCACTGCTAATAAATGTGCATTGCGTCAGCTCCGTTCTGCCCCCTCATGTTCTCCGGATGCTGCCAGCAGTGGGGACTTTTTCAGAGAGCTGTAAAAATAGTTTTTTTAAGAAGCCTGCACAGAAGAAGCAGCCAAGCCTATTTTGTTTCCTTTTTTTTCTGAGGGAATGGGGAAGATGGGCAGGGAATACTTTTAAAATGAAGGAATGTGCTCCTTGGGGAATTCAAAGTTCTTCTCCTTAAAAAAAAAAGAAGTTATCACACTCTGGTTTCACATCTAGCCACAGAGCATGTCTGTGAGGATTGCTAACAGCTCCCAGGAGATCACCAGCTTAAGCTGGGTCTCGTTAGGCTGTTGACAACTAGGTCCTGATGAGCAAAGCCCTGAGGAGCCCTGCTGGCTCACCCCCCGCCCCCCAGCGGATCCAGTTTCGGAGTTTCAGGGGGCTAGAGGCTGGCTCCCTGAGAGAGCTTCCCTTGCCTGTGATATGCATCAGGCTTGCAGGAGACCTTTCTATCGAGAAAGTGTTTCTCTTTTCCGCACCAGTGCTTTGATTTTGAAAGGCTTAAAATAAATGTTAAAATGGATCTTGGGCTCTACCTGCCCCTGACTCTCCCCATCTTGTGAGGAAGGAACAGAGGCTTGAAGGGCGTGGAGGACAGGCGAGGCGGGTGCCAAAGGCAGGCACCTAGCTGGTCCTGGGAGGAGAATGCACGTGTTGACTTCCAGAACAGCAAATCAAAGCTGCAGGAAAACTCCAAGAGCATCTGACTTAGAGCTTCTTGACCGTGAGCAATGTATGCCCCAGTCTCGCAAGGCAGCATATCGTCACAGAGCCCTGGGAGAATATTATCTCTGAGGCTTTTAATTCTTATATAACTATAAGCCAAAACAAATCAATGAATTGATAAACAAAACTGCAAAGGAGATAAAATTCACATTAATAACATTAAGTTAATATGATGGATAATGCTGTTTTGAGGAAACAGCACCCATAGGGCATAGAAGAGAAGCAGAGGAGAAGCGGCAGAAGATTCTGGGCCTTCCTCATCGGAGGCTGTTAGAAGGAAGGACTCTGGGGGCCAGTATGATGTCAGGGAGGGAAAGGACCAGGAGACGGCAGTGCCGCGGGACTGTGCCCTCTCGTCTCTGCCACCCTTCCTTCCAGTGGAAGGACCCTCACTGGGCTTTGCAAGACGGCGGGTGCTCTCCCGCCTGTTGCTTCCTATCTCCTTTGCGTGAGAACACAGACTATGAACATGGGACCTATGTAGATCATATAGTGTGTTACACGCAGAAAAGGGCTGGCGGTTCCCATCGTAAATGGGTGGTGGGAGTCTCAGGGAGGAAGTGACCTAACAGCCAAAGCTTGGAGGAGGCAAGGAAGGAAGCCATGGGCATTTGTCAGGAATGTGGTCTGGCCCAACCGAATCCCACCATCCTTCCAGGCGGATTCAAACGCTCCTTCTTCCAGGAAGTCTCTCACAGATGATGGGCTACACATGGACTTCCCACAGCTTTGCCTGCTGGGACATTTTGTACTGAGACTTGCGGTTCCTACCAGACTTGTATTCTCTTTCTCCTGGATCTGGAGCACCTTGAAATGGATGCCATGTCTCCTCCCACCAGAATGTTTTGCTCTGTTCACTGCTGTGTCCCCAGCCTCGGCAGCTTGTCTACAGATGTGAACTGAATTGTCAGAGGTGGGCCAAGGAGGGGATGGGAGCGGTCTGTCCCCTGCACTTGAGTTCCTGACTCAGACATGTCACCTTTCTGCCCCAGTCCCATCATGAGGCTGGGCCCGAGAGTTGTTAAATGAACGAATGACTATTGATTAGAACCCATTGTTTCTCACTCTATTTATCAGGAGATGCCAGGGGAAAGAGAGTAGACTGGACATGACCACCAGTTCTCAGTGGTCAGAGCAGCTACTCCTGTGCCATGACCAACCCTGTCTCTGGGTTCACTGGTTTCCTCTGTCAAGGCAGTTGGTTGAATAGCTGAGCAAGCCCTGGTCCAAACCGAGCTGCGGGCCTTCATTCATTCAGTAAGTATTGAGTGCCTGCTGTGTACCCAGGATTGTTTTAGAGGCAAAATTCTCTGCCCTCACGGAGCTGACATTCTAGTGGGGGGAGGTCAGAAAACAAACAAACAAACAAACAAACAAACAAAATCCAGTTCTATCTACCTACCTATCTATAGATACATGTTTATCTATCTGTATATAAAAAAACATTTCTCTTTCTATATATAGTATGTCAGATTATGGTAAGTTTCTGAAAAATTAAAGCAGAGAAGAGGTAGAAAGTACTAAAGGGGAGGGTTACAAACTTTACATAGGGTGCTCAGGGACAGCCTCACTGAGGTGACATAGGAACACCTGAAGCAGGTGAGGGAGTGGCCATGGGGCTGCCTGGGGGAAGAGCATCTCAGTCAAAGGGAACAGACAGTGCAAAGGCCCTGAAGCAGGAGGGAGCCTGCTGGGTAGGTCTGAGGAGTATCAAGGAACCCAGTGTGGTGGGAGTAGAGTGATGGGAGAGTGTGTGGGGTGAAGTCAGGGAGGAAATGGGGACCAGAAGTTGACTTCGGCTCCTCTATTAATGTTACAGTTCTCCACTGCTGCATAACCGCTGGCTTAACACAGCAAGTTACTGTTCCTTCCCATGGCTCTGTGGGTTGACTGGGCTCAGCTGGGTGGTTCTTGTTGTGTCCTCCCACGTGGTTGCAGCCAGGTAGAGGCTGGGGCTGGAGTGTCTGAAGGCTCCACGGGGCCAGATGTTCATGCAGGTGCTCTCCACGTGGCCTTCTCTCCAGTGGAGTAGCTGCACCTCTTACACAGTGACTAAGGGTGCCAGCTGGCAGGGAACTGCAACACCCGGTGTCATTCCTACTTCTGCAGAGCACCACTGGCCGAAGCAGTTGCAGGCTAGCCCAGGTTCACCCAGTAGAGGAACAGATGCCCCCTCTTCATGCACACAGGGAGAGAAGGAATTGATGGCAGTCCCTGACACATCTGAGCAAAACAGGAGGACCCTGGGAGGTTTTGAGCAGAGCAATATACCCTATGTGACAGGATACCTGGCCAGCTGTGCAGAGGCCTGGCACACCCGCCCGTCCTGCCAGGCTCCTCTTGCTGCTTGTTGATCACTTTCTCCCACCCGACAGGAGAGGGCACTGAGTGCCACCCCCAGGCCCTGACATCTGCAGGAGAATCTGCTCCATTGACCACAGAGCTTGTGCCCACTCAGGCTGGGGGTGCTCCTCAGAGAGGCCTCCCTCACCACCTCCTGCAGTGCCCCTATCTGGGCCTTCTCGCCCCAGCCCCAGAGACTCTCTCCATTCCCATGATTGGGATGGTCACTTGGGTAAAGGAAGGTGGAGGGAAGAATGGTGAGTGAGCCCGGAAGAGCTCCTGCCTGGATGTCCCATCACTGTCCTCCAGACCCGACATCCCGCTGGCTAGTGTGGGGGTGCAGGTGCTGGGGCTGGGAGGGACGGAGGGACGGGTTTCGGGGGCCGCCAGGCTGATCGCATTCTACCTTCTGTTTACTCCTCTGGGTGCTTCTGTCCCGGGCTGCTGGGAGCACAACCCCACGGTGAAAACCTCAAGAGCGTTCTGTTTCCTGCTGGCGGTCTAATTTCCATTCTTCCTCCCTTTCTCTAATGGGTGGCACACCCACTTTGGAACAATCTGAACAGCAAGTAATAGGGACTCCAGAATCAGGAATAAGAGTTTCATGTAGCAAGTAGCCAAGGCTCCATCCCATCCAGCCAAGAAAACGACTCTCATTGGGTGCCAGCTTGCAAAGCTGTCCTGTCCTCGCCCGAAGGTGATGCATGTGCTGGGAGGACACTGGTGCCTGGGATCCCTAGGCCTGAGACCCTTAAATGTCCGAGGGTGGTTCCCCTGCCATCTGACCCTATCCTGGAAGGAGGGGCACTGCACTGGGCCAAAGGAGGCCAAGGCTTCAGCTGAGAGGAAGACAGCACGCAGCTTGCCCAGGCTGGTGGCACGTGCAGGGACAGGCAGGCTACCAAAGAGGCCAGCCCTCAAGGTGGCCCGGTACCCCTCTCCCAGATGCCCATCACTGATGTCTCAGGGGATAACAGAGTACCATGGTTTAAAGCTTTGGTTTTTGGGTCAGTTGACCTGTGTTCAAATTCCGCTTTTCTCATCATTTCCTTTCTGTTGACAAGTGTTTTCCTCTGGGAACTTTTTTCCTTATCTGTAGAATGGGTTTACCTCTTTGGGTCGTTAGAGGGATTTAGTGGTCTAGAGCCTGTAGCCACTTCTTGGTGGTAGTAATTCCTGCTGCCTGGCTCTCTAGAATTTGTTCACCGTGGCCTAAGTGCTAAACAAAGTCTTGCCTTCTTTTCTCTTCTAGCTTCATTCCTGTTCTCTGGACCAGCCATTCAGGGATGTGTAACCTCCCAATGGCACAATCATGCCAGCCCAGGGTAACCTCAAATAGTTGAATCTGTGGGGGATGTTTTAATGGAGGGCATATGTTTTCTTGGGGTGTCTGTGTTGTCCTCTCCAAAACAGGGGGTGAGACCACCTGGAGCCTCAAAAGCCTTTTTATTTTTGCAACTCTATGAATTCACAAAATCCATATTACTGTCATTGCAGGGCTACGTCTCCTGACTCCAAAATTAGCAAGTTCTTTGTGGGAAGATGGTTATGTTGTGTGCAGTTCGGGCAGTGTCATACCACCAGGGGGCGTTGCCTGGCTGGTCTCACTACCCCGCTTCTCCAAGAGGCCCAGGGAAGGCAGAGTCAGGAGCCCTAGGACACAGATTTGCCCTTGGGGACCATGGACAGCTAGCCTGGACCTTGAAAGTCTGCCACCTGGTGGGCTGGGATTAGCAATAACAGGGAACCTCCACTCAACTTGGGCCCTTTAGTTTGCCTCCTGTTTCCATACTTGCCATCCCATCTTATAGCTGAGGAGATAATGCCTAGACAATGAATCCAGGCTCAGAGAGATGAGGGGGCTGCTCAAGGCCACACAGCTGGTAAGTGGCAAAGCAGAGATCCCTCCTAGGCTTGGCTGATGACAGCCCTTGGGTCCTGACATTTTCCAGGGGAGAGGAAACATGGGGGTCTGGAAGGAGCAGGTCCTGGGAGACGGGCTGGGTCTGAGTCCCACGGTACATCCACCCAGCACAGCTGACCATTCCTACCCACTACTTTCCCCTCCTCCCAACCCATGGGGTCTCAGTGGCCTTTTCCTCTGTTTGGGGGGACTTGACGAGGGGCTCAGGATCAGCAGGAGTGGAGCCCTCGGTACTCAACCAAGGCATATGATTTTCCTGGGGCATAGCCTGGCTCTTGAGGTATGAGTTTTAGTCCTGCCAGAGACTTCCACATGGTCCACTAGCCATGGACATTCCAGCCTGCAGCTGCACCCTGAGTCTGGGGGCAGAGGACGCCGAGGGCCACCATCCCCTCTACTTCATGCACCGTGTTCAGTGCTCTACCCACAGCCTCCGTTAGTCCTCATGGCAGCCCTGTGCGGCACATTATTATGGTCTCCACTTTATAGAGGAGGAAGCTGAGGTTCAGAGTGCCTTAGCAGCTCTGTGGAGAGGGGGGCTTGACTTTTCCCCCGTCTCTGCCAATGACTGGCTACTTGCACCAGGAGTGGGCAGGCTGGGGTCTTAGCCTCTGCTTGGGATCTGGAGAATGGAAGAGGCATGAGGGCTGGTTGTCCTTCAGCGAAGGTTTCCTGGGTACTGACTTTTGCAGCCAGGGAAAGAAAGACCAGCCTTCCAGGTGCTCACAGCCCCAGGGGGGCAGACAGGGGGGCAGTGGAGGATAAGCTTCAGCAGGACCTGGGAAAGGGCATGTGTGGAGGTCAGCAAGAGTGGAGGGGGCCGTGGGGGCCGGCCGAGGCTTGCGGGAGGAGGGGAGATGGGAGCCGTCACCAAAGGTGAGGGAGAGTGTGCTCCGCAGGGGGGATGTGGTAGACCCGCGAGCATTAGGGTCCCAGCTGGGTGACAAAACAGCAGAAGAATGAGGGCTCCTCTTTAGGGCACACCCTTGGTCTTCAGGAGGGAGAGATAAGGTGCAGGAAGAAGCTGGGTGTTCAGGGTTAGGGGTGCCTCAGGGAGCACACATCTTAGGACACTGGGGCCCATCTTGGTGGAAAAAATGTTTGCATTTACTGTTAACAGAAAATTGCATGCCTCCACGTGCATGTCCCTGTGTGAATGTGGAATGTGAGTGTATGTTTGAAGCCTTATGTCAAAGCCCTTTACGTCCACAATCTCTTTTTACTTTCCCAACTGCCCTGAGAGGTTGGCTGGACAGAAATATCCTCCTCAAGGACAGATGAGAAAACAGAACCCCAGTGGGATAAAACGTCTTGTCCATGGTCATGGGGCTTGATCGTTGAAAAGCCAGAGTCTTCCCCCAGGCTGCTGGCCCCAGCTCTATGCTCCTGGCCCTTCCTACTTGGACCACCTCCCCATCCTACCTCCCTGGACTGCAGGCCACAGGCCACCATGTCATTTGCCCCCTCAGCCCCCACCGGGGCATTCTCCCTTGGAGGAGAGAGAACATTCTGGACTGGGTATGAGCCCTGCATGTTCACAGGAAAACCCCCAGCGGGTCTGATGGGTCTGGGGTCAGGAGTGGAGGACTGAAACCAGAAAGATGAAGAGCCCAGTGGCTGCAGAGGCCAGAGCTCAAGGCCAAGGTCAAGGTTCATCTTCTCCTCCCAAACTGCTTTAAGCACCCACTGCCACCTTAAGGAAGAATGGCCACAGAGAAAGGAGGGGTGAAGCCTTGTGCTGGTCCTTCAGGGCCATGTTGCAGAGGTGGTTTGACCTGTTTCCAGAATCGCTAGTGGGATGGCGCAGAGGACCAAGGGTCTGGGGAGTTGACCTCTGCCCCTGCCCATAACAGTGGGCATCTTGCAAAGCTGTTACTTCGTGCCAGGCACTGCTCTGAGTGTTTCACACATAAAGGCTCAATCGTCACAGCAGCTTTGGGAGGAAGGAAGGTACAATGACTACCTCAGTTTTACGGATGCCCTTTGGAGGCACAGACAGGTTCACTGTCTTGCTCAAGGTCGCTTAGCGCGTAAGTGGCAGAGCTGGGGCTGACTCTAGAAATCTGCCTCTGGGAGCTAGTCTGCCTGTGTTGTTAATAGTAATGAGAGCCAAAGCTACTATTTGACTAGTACCGCCTATGTGCCTAGGGTTTAATTCTTCACAACAAGGTCGTGACTTTGGCGTTGATGTTCTCCGCATTTTTCATTTCATAGCTGAGTAAATCTGGGCTTAGTGGGCAGCCTGGGGCGAGATGACTTCAGATTCTCACAGATGCTAGGTCGGTCTAAATCCCAAGCTTCCGCTGTATTTGGCCGGCCTCTCTGACTTGCTGTGTGACAGTGGGAAAGCACATTCCTTCTCAAAGCCTCAGTTTCCCCATCACGTAGGCCTTCTCCTACTCCTGGCCTCCCTGCTCCAGCAAGGGACCGAGTGGATGGGGTCTGCGGTACTGTGAGTGTGAGGGTCTCGGGAAGTCCTGAGCGTTTCCCTTCCCCCTCCCGCCCCAGAAGTACGAGCTGCGGTGTGGGGGTGGGGGGTGGACTGGGAGGTTCTGGGTGTGGAAGGTCGATGCTTGGTCCGGGAGAGGTTAGTGAGATGGGTACAGAAGGCCAGCTCTGTTTTGGGGAAGGACCGAGGACCAGACGCCACGTGCTCCGAGCAGTTCTGTAGGGGGTAGACTGTCCTCTGGGAAAAGAGACGCGCCCCGGACTTGAGGAGGGGGCGGGGAGAGAGAGCCGAGAAGGCAGGTTCTGGGCAGAAGGGTTGGGGGTGGGGGGAGGTAGAGAGGACGCGGACAAAGGAGGCGGCCGGCAGCCCAGCTGTTTTGAAAAATGCTTCCTGTTTCTTTAAAGGCGCTCGCGGCTCGGGCGGCCGGGGCTGGGGAGGCGGCGGCGGCGGCGGCGGCGGGAGCTGCCTCCTCTCCGGGCGGCGGCGCTGACTGATCTCGCGAACTGGGCTTCTGTGTAAACTGAGGCTAAACAAACACAGATGGAGCGCAGCGGGCGTTCTCCCGAAATGCTGGCAGGGCTGCAGCGACTTCAGACGACACCCTGAGCGAGCGGTCCGGGAGCGGACAGCCCGGCGGCTTCGCGGAGCCGGCGGCGCAGCTGCCCCGGGCAAGGGAGGGAGGGCGAGAGCAGGGGGAGAGCTAGAGACTCCGAGGCGCGGAGCGCGGCGGCGACGGGGCAGAGCCGGCGCGCAGCGTGCGGAGAGAGCGCGGCGGGCGCGCGTCCCGGAGCCCCACGCCAGTGCCTCGAGCGCTGTCCGCGCCATGAAGCACATCCCGGTTCTCGAGGACGGGCCGTGGAAGACCGTGTGCGTGAAGGAGCTGAACGGCCTCAAGAAGCTCAAGCGGAAAGCCAAGGAACCGGCGCGGCGCGCGAACGGCTATAAAACTTTCCGATTGGACTTGGAAGCGCCGGAGCACGGCGCCACCGCCACCAACGGGCTGAGGGACAGGACCCAGCGGCTGCAGCCGGTCCCGGCCCCGGTGCCAGTCCCGGGGGCGCCGGCCGTTCCCTCAGGTGGGGGCGCGGACTCGGCCGGGGAGCGCGGGGGCGTCCGGGCGCCGGAGGTCTCGGACGCGCGGAAACGCGGCTTCGCCCTGGGCGCAGTGGGCCCGGGACTCCCCACGCCGCCGCCGCCGCCTTCCGTGCCCCAGGGCCAGGTACCTGGCGGTCTCGAGGCACAGCCTTTCCGGGAGCCTGGCCTGCGCCCCCGCATCTTGTTGTGCGCTCCGCCTGCACTCCCCACGCCGTCGGCGCCCCCTGCGCCTCCAGAGTCTTCCGTGCGCCCAGCGCCCCCCACGCGCCCGGGGGAAAGTTCTTACTCGCCAATTTCACACGTAATTTACAATAACCACCCGGATTCCTCCGCGTCGCCTAGGAAACGGCCAGGCGAAGCGACCGCCGCCGCCTCCGAGATCAAAGCCTTGCAGCAGACCCGGAGGCTCCTGGCGAACGCCAGGGAGCGGACGCGGGTTCACACCATCAGCGCAGCTTTCGAGGCGCTCAGGAAGCAGGTACCGGCTCCCAGCCGCACACCCTCACTACGCCCGGGGACGATTGCTGGAGTGGGTGGGTGAGTGGCGAGGGGGACTTTAGGGAGGAGGAGGGTATGTGTAAGCGGCAAGTTGTCCGCGTGCGATCGGCCCGGCCTGGACAGGTTTGGGCCCACCGGGGCCAGTGACCTCTGCCACAGCGTTGGTTCAGATTTTAGTTCTCAAAGTGGGGCTGAAGGTTCAAGATCTCTGGCCTCAGGCGCGTCTTGGTTCCCCTCCCACCCCGGGGGCGACCCTGTCGGCGCGTCTGACTTAAGCCCTCATAGTTGACTTTTATGGCAGGGAGTATTTGTCTCCTGGAGTCCCTGGGGCACGGTGGGGAGTGGAGAGGGGGAATGTGTCTCGGACGAAGAAGGAGGAAGACCCTTTTCTTTCTGGCACTTGGACGAGGGCTCTTGGGAGGCCTGAAACGACCTGGTTTTGCCAGAATATAAGGCGCCGGGTATTCCGGGGAGCCTGTCAGCCGCTCTTCAGTCCCTGCCTGCCAGCAGGGATGTCCTGCAGTCAGGTTGCTTCTGGGCTCTGCACTCCTCCCCTGAAGGACCAGGGCTGCAAGCATGCATCCTGCCCCGGGCAACCTCAGCAGCTGGCGGGTGAGAGCCTCCCAGATCTCTTCCCCCGCTGCCCCTCACCCCGTGGTGAAGCTGGCAGGTCTGCTGAGGGCACCTGCTAGGTGGAGGATCTTTGAAGCCTAGTTTTGGGACGGGCCAGGGGCTTCCCAGGTTTGGGAAGGAGTTAGGCTGGTGGCAGTTGCGCCCCACAGATGGCGTTCTCTGAAGGAATGGGGAAGAGTATTTGTCCAAGAATTACCCGTAGTGGGGAGGGGCCATTTTACATTTCCACTTTAGATAAGACTGGGACTGCCCTGCGGCTCTAGGCTTCCCATCTTCCTAGAGAGAAGGGAGAGCTAAGAAGCAGTGGTAAGTGCTCCCCTCATGGGGCATGGGGTAGGGTTGGGGGTAGATGCAACTGCTTTGAATCCTCAAATTTTTTGCTTCTCTGCAGCTGACTTCCTGTGCTACTCCAGGGAAGTTACTAAACTTCTCTAGGCTTTAGCCAACGACAAAGCATTTAAGAAAACATGATCCTGTTTTTGGATCTCATTCTTCTCTTCCTCCTGCTGGTGGGGTGGGAAGGTGCCTGTGTCCAACCATGGGAAGTGAATTGAATTCCCAGGGAAAAGAGGCTCTGACTTTTGAGCTGAAGTGTCCTGCTTGGGTTTGGGTGAGATGTTGGGTCAGAGAGTTGGAGGGTCAGGGAGCTGCCATAGGCCAGGCTGGAACACTGCCTGCAGCCCCACACCATTTGAGACCCTCAGCAGTGGGCCCAATGGAGCATTTAGTCTTACCCTTGGGCAGCGGCTTTATGTCTGAGAATGCCCAGGGAGGCCTGCAGCCCATAGGGCATCCCTAGGATGGAAGGATGACAGAAGGGCAGAGAGATGCCTGTCACCCGCTCACCTGGCAATTAAGGAAGCCCCTCTTGGACTGGGGAGGCCACATGCCCCAAGCTTCGCAGCTGGTGAGTAGCAGGACAGGGCTGGGACCTCGGTACTTTAATTGTCAATTCAAGACCGTTTTTGTCCCTTCAGCTGCCTCTTTCAGTTCTTAGAAAATATTCAAAACACTCACATGCACCTCATTTATTCAGTGGCTCTAACTTATTTCAATAATCATTTCCATCTTATTTGATCGTAACATCCCAGTCAAGCTGATATAGCCCATTTCGTGGCATGGAAAACTGGCCTGGAAAAAGAAGGAAGAAGATTTGTCCAGGGTCATCCAGTGGCTCGGGGAAGATGAGAGCAGCTTCTGGGATGCCTGCTTGGCCAGATGCCCCCACAGTGCCACCCACCAGTGTCATGGCCCCACCCCAACTGGGAGCATTTGTTAACAGAAGCTGGGTGTTCACACAGTTGACACTCTGAGATGAGATTACTAATCATGGTCTCCTTTCACTTCTGCCCTTTCAGTGGGGAAGTTCTATATAAAAGGGACAAATTCAGGGAGAGAGTGTGCACACGCATCCAGGTGCACACACCTGTGCCGATACACATGAGCATTACATGTGCTCAAGAACACATGCAAATGCACGGTCACAGAGGCACCTGCTCCTCTTTGTTCCCTCCTCACCCAAACCCTCTGTCCCTTCCCCAGAAAGCGTGTGGGCATCTGCTTGTTGTCTGGGAGGGAAAGAAATATAGCTAGGGCACTTCTGGTCACAGAGTTGGGACCCAGCAAGTCCCCACCCCCCAGCACCCATCTGATTGGGCCTCAGTCTCCCAACACACACACACACACACACACACACACACACACTCTCTCTCTCTCTCTCTCTCTCTCTCTCTCTCTCTCTCTCTCTCTC